>CM061236.1:137949073-139149073 GCA_030848705.1 Heracleum sosnowskyi
AAATACATTGGCATGTTAAAATAGGTAAATTTTTTTAAAATAATTAAAAATATTAAATTAGGTTTTAAAATAAATAAGTAAGGGTTGCACTTGATATTTTTGTAAAAGAGTAATTTTAGTGAGAACAAATATAAAATGTAATATGTTTTAATTGAATGTAATTACCCGTGATATTTTTGGAAAATGAGTAGATTTTGTTAGAAAAAAGTGTTTTAACTATAAAAGGATTAATACTAAGGACAAAATAGAAAAGGTAACATATTTTAATTTTAAAAAAAAAAGTAAATGCCCGTGATATTTTTGGAAGCTTTTTAATTACATTAATTGTATTTGTTAAAAGAAATATGTTGACCCTTCATTTCCTCCCCCCTGAGTTGTTGGCAGATTGTCTTGGTGATTCTTTTCCAGTGTTAGTGGTATCTCCATTGTAACCAATGTTTCCACCACCATCACTCTCACCATTATCATTGTTATCACCAGCAACAACCTCAGGTGGATTCTTATCATCTGATTCTGAATCTGACATTTCATCAAACTTCAGTTTCTCAGATGGATTTTCTGTTTGGATATTAGGGAGTTAGGTGTCATCAAATGTAACATTGATGTTCTTATTGACTGATAACATTTCTTGATTTCAAACAGGCCATATCCTCAGTCATATGATAGCAGGGCTCTATCTCAACCAAATATGATAGCAGGGCTCTATCTCCGGTCATATGCCTTGAACAACCACTGTCAAGAATCCATATAACACGGTTTACCTGTTTAACTCCCTGCAATATCAAATTGATTAGACCTTCTTCGGAGCCCAAAATTGATTGGGTCCGGCATACTTAAAGAACTGGCCTTTGTCAGGCAAAACAACATTTTTAACTAAAACTACTTCAACCTCTTTCACATAAGAGCGTTTCCATTTATAGTCAGCCTTAACACATTTCTGAGTAGGCTTAGGGATAAATGAATCCACTCTAGTCTTAGGAGGACTAGTAGTCTTAGATTTAACATGCTTCTTATTATTAACATGTTGGCGTGGAGCAGTCTTATCTTTAGATACATGCTTTTTATTAAAGTAAGCATACATAACATTAAAAGCACAAGACATGCAGTTTATCACACCACATGCTTTATGAGAAGAATTAACAACAGGCATGTTATTTCTACAGTTGTTTTGATCCAACTTATGGATATCTGATTTAGTCTTTTTAGTTGTAACAACTTTGACTGGAGTATCAGATATACACTTTTTGGACTGTTCAACTTCCAAAGCAAGATCTTCTTCACGAATCTCCTCTGCAATGATGATAGAGTCTTCATTCAGAGGTTCTGCTTCGGACTCCTTACAGAAGGGTGTTTCAATACCCTTAAGCACATATGGAACACCCCTTCCTTCAGTTCTGACTCTACAAGGGGAATTAATTCCAAGCAGTCCAATAGCCTCATTATAATCATACCCTATACTGACATGATTACCAACAGCTTGCTTATTGAGAATTTCTTTAGCAGTCTTACAAGAACTGAAATAAGCATTAGCTTTGGTCTTAAGCTCACTAATCTGATCTTTGAGAATGGTTTCCAGTTGAATATAACATTTAACCCTATTCTCAAGAAAAGCTACCTTATTAGTAAGTTCATCTTGATTGATATGCACTAGTTTTAAATCTTTTATTTCCTTTTCAAGATTTGTGTTTAAAAGATTTATTCTATCATTTTCAGTGCGTGCACAACTTATGGTGCCACCAAGATGATAAATCATTTCAGCGTCAGTAAAGGTTACCTCTGACATGTTGGGTGAAGATAACATGGAATCAAAGAGTTTGCCTCCTCCTGCCATGAGTGCAAGATTCCCAATCTCACCTGCTTCTTCATCACTGTCAGTGTCATCCCAACTCTTTCCCTCAGCAACATAGGCTTTCCCAATCTTGTTCTTCTTGCTAGAATCAAATGTGTTTCTAGTCACTTGCTTTGGCTTTCTGCACTCAGTAGCAAAGTGACCCAACTCATTGCAATTGTAGCATCTGATTATGCTCCTATCCACAGTTCCAGTTTTGTAGCCACCCCTTGTGCCACTTGAAGATGAAGATCCACCTCTCTGAAATCTGGGTCTGAACTTAAGATTGGGATTCCTCTTGAATCTGAACTTCCCAAATTTCCTGACTATCAAAGCCAAGTCACCATCCTCCAGCTGATCAAGTTCTTCTAAAGAATAGAAGTCACCACCAGATTGATCAATGGATGTTAATCCATATTCAGCATCAATAACATTCATGTGAGAACTGGAAGGTTGAACAGCCTTCACTTCCAGTTTCTGTGGGACTTCAGCAGCCAATGCAGTAGAGGTACCAACAATCTTCCCTGTTCCATACAGCTCCCTTTGTTGAATCTGCTCCAGCTCATAGGTCTTCAGAACACCATACAATCTTTCCAAAGCAAGCTCATTCATATCTCTTGCTTCTCTAATGGCAGATATTTTGTGCTCCAAATGAGGTGGAAGTGTAAGAAGGAACTTCTTGTTAATCTCCTTGTTGGTGTAGTGCTTCCCATTGAGATTCAGATCATTGATTAATTTGTTATATCTCTCAAAAACCTGAGAGATACCTTCACCAGGGTTTGATCTGAAATGCTCATATTGTGAGGTGAGAATTTCCAGCATATTCTCCCTAACTTCCTCTGTCCCCTCATTGATTATCTCTATGGTTTCCCAAATGTGTTTGGCAGTATCACAGTTTAGGACATGATTATGCATGATAGGATCAAGACAATCAATAAGGATCAGCTGTAGACTGGAATCCAAGGTAACATCCTCTTTTTCACCAGGAGTGAAATCCTTGGGATCCTTAGGGTACATCCTAGCAGCCCTAGTAACAATGTTATCCACTTTTAGCTCTTCCTCAATAATCATAGGGATTTTGGGACCACTCTTCATCACATCAATGTATTTAGGATTTGCAACCTTAAGAAATAGGAGCATTTTCTTCTTCCACATTGGATAATGCTCCTTGCTGAACATTGGGATTTTGACTGTACCCACTTTCTGTGTAGTAGACATCTTTTGAGATTTTTAGGAAAAATAAAAATTCAGAGTTTAAGAAAAATCTCAAAACAATTGGATCTTTGATTTGTATATCAATCAAAAGGCTCTGATGCCAATTGTTAGGTCCTGATAAGTTTGTAGAAGGGGGGTTGAATACAAACTATACCGTTTTATCGAATTTGTTCGTTAAATGATTTAACTGTTTAGAACAAATTAGTGCGGAATAAAAACTGAAACAATATTCAAGTTAAATATAAAATATATTAAACTTGAAGGGTGTTGCAAATACAGTACAGATTACAAGGTTTGAATCTCAAACTATTTAAAACAAATCTAGAATAAATTCGACATGAATTTATCTATTTTTGTAATAAAAAAGATAGAATACTAAAAAGTAGTTCGAGATAAATTCTAGGGATTATAATCCGCTAGATTGTCAAAGCAATACAAGAGATACAATTCTTATGGATTAAATGTTTAAGAACAATCAAGAATTGAATTCTCTGCAGAAATTAAGCTCGGACAGTTGAAGGAGTAAAGACAGAAGCTTTTGATGGAAATGATTCTTGCTTTTGTCTTCTGTTGATAATGTGCTTTGTTTTGACTTCCACTTGTATTTAAACACAAGTCACAGAATTCTTCTGCACGCGCCAAACCATTTTAATTGATATTAATACTGGTAGTACTATCAATACACTTGGTAGTACTATCGGTAGTACTAACCAATTGTATTGGTAGTACTATCGGTAGTACTAAGTAAGATAGTATTACTAGTATTAATATGATAGTACTACTAGTACTAATTAGAAATAGGATAAATCTGTTTTAATAAATTCTACTTTTAATTGATTTAACAAATGAATTAATTCATTAAGAATTAATTCACTGATTAAATAAATTAAATAAATGACTCAAAATAATTTCATAAATAAATTAATTCTGGAGAATTAATTTATACATTAAATTACTTAAGATCTAGATTGATTAATTTAATATATGAATTAATTCTGAAAGAATTAATTCATAGATTAAATTAATTATCTTATAGAATAATATTAAAAGAGAATTAAACTAATTCTTAGAACCACTGAAATTGATGACGAACTTCCACTGAATGACGTTGACACTCCATGTACTGTCTGGTTCATGAGCGACAAACTTTAATGGTTGTTCTTCACACTTGACTTTAAGCTGTGATTCTTTTCTCCTTCTAATTAAACAAAGGACTGTAACCTGTACTTTTTCCCGTCACACTTCTGAAATCTCTGTCACTTTAAATAGATCCACTTTCTTGAATACTTCACTGAGGCTTGATCAAATAAATGAACTTCTTCCAGTGTAGAATAACTTCAAGTCTGTAGATGACTTTAATCTTCATTCTTTTGACAGATTTAATCTACTGAAATTCCTGTGACATCTGATCTAATATTTACTTATTACATTCTTATTTAAGTTGAGTAAAATCCTCGAATTACAAATAGGCTATTGCATATGCCTTTCAAATATATATATACTATCTATACTATGTTATTAAAGCCGAAACATTGAAAGTTTTGGTTTTCAGTTTTCGGTCGGTTTTCAGTCATTTATTCTATTTAATAAATAATAAAATAATGTAAAAATAGTAACTAGTTCATTAAATTTTATCATTAAAACATTTTTTGTAATAAAATCTACTCATTTTTCAAAAATATCACGGATAAATACATTTAAATTAAAACACTTCTAAAAATATCAAGGGCAATTATATTTTTTAATTAAAACATGTTAGATTTTCTATATGTCCTTATTATTAATATTATTTTATTATAAAATAATATTAATAATACCTCATTTATCTTTCTCAGCCCCATCTGTATTTTTTATATTTTTTTATGTTCCAATTAATATTTATGTTTCTCATTTTATAATTTATCATATTAATTTTTACTTTTATTTTAATATTTTCTGTTCACATTAATTTTTTTAGTTTATTATTTTTTAAGGCCCACGCCTTGCACGAGTATAGTATTATTAAAGCCAAAACATTGAACGTTTTGGTTTTCGGATTTCAGTCGGTTTTCGATTTTCGGTATTTTATTCTATTTAATAAATAATATAAATATATAAAAATAGTAACTAAATGACTGCCTTTTATAATTAAAATATTTTTTTCTAACAAAATTTACTCATTTTCCAAAAATATCACGGTAATTATTTTTAAATTAAAACATATTACCTTTTATATTTGTTATCACTAAAATTTTTGTTTTCTAAAAATATGAGGTGCAATCCTTATTTATTTATTTTAAAACCTATTTTAATACTTTATTTAATAAATAATAAAATAATATAAAAATAGTAACTACCTTATTGCCTTTTATAATTAAAAAAAATTCTAACAAAATCTACTCCTTTTTCAAAAATATCACGTCAATTACCTTTAAATGAAAACATATTATCTTTTATATTTGTTATCACTAAAATCTCTATTTTCTAAAAATATGAGGTGTAATCCTTACTTATTTATTTTAAAATATATTTTAATACTCTATTTAATAAATAATAATATAATATAAAATAGTAACTATCTGATTGCCTTTTATAGTTACAACATTTTTTTCTAACAAAATCTACTTCTTTTCCGAAAATATCACGGGAAATTACCTTTAAATTAAAATATATTACCTTTTTTATTTGTTATCATTAAAATTTCTCTTTTCCAAAAATATCAAGTACAACCCTTACTTATATATTTTAAAACATATTTTTAATACTTTTCATTATTTAAAAAAACATACCTATTTTAACAAGTCAACACATTTTTTTAACAAATACAATTAATATAATTAAAATACATCTAAAAATATTACGGGCATTTACTTTTTTTTAATTAAAACATATTAGCTTTTCTATTTGTCCTTATAAAAAAGATTACTTATTTTAACATGTCAACGTATTTTTTTAATAAATACAATTAACATAATTAAAACACTTCTACAAATATCACGGGCAGTTACTTTTTTTAATTAAAACATGTTAGTTTTTATATCTGTCCTTATTATTAATATTATTTTATTATAAAATAATATTAATAATACATCATTTATCTTCCTCAGCCCCATATGTATTTTTTATATATATTTTTTTATGTTCCAATTAATATTTAAGTTTCTCATTTTATAATTTATCATATTAATTTTTACTTTTATTTTAATATTTTCCGTTCACATTAAATTTAAGGCCCGTGTCTTGCACGAGTTATAGACTAGTATTAATTATATGTAAAACATATATAATATATAATATTTTATATAAATAATATTATTTTAAAATTTAAATTTGAATATGTCAATGTATATGTCATAATTTAATTTAATTTCGTAAAAAAAAATTTAAAAAAAATATTTTTGAATTAAAAAATGAACAATTTTTTTTTTAATATATTAAACAGGTCGGACCTCCGATCCGATAACCCAAAATCCGAACGGATCGGGTATGGATCGGCCTAAAAAATATCCGACTCCTGATCCGATCCGAACCCGAAATTTTTTAACGGATTCGGATATGGATTTAGGGTAATCCGATCCGAATCCGACCCGTTGACAGGCCTACTCTCGACATTATATCCTTGTATATTATAAGCATAACAAAAATATTATCCAAAACTTTAGTAGTCCGATCTCGATTGATCAAATTAATAAGGATCGCTAGATAATAAATAGATGGATGAAAACTGTTAGATCTAATATTAAAAAATGTATATGATTAATAAAAGGATTATATTTAAATACTAAAAAATGTATTTTAATAATTTAAACCAAATATAATTAAGTTTTCTATATTGATTAAAATTATTTATGTAAAAATTTGTAACTCTCTTTTCTGTTCAATTTATGAGTAGTTTTTCAATTAAATAATATTTGTTAAACCCAAGATCGAGATATCGGGCGCATTTTTATCAAACATTATCGGATATGATCATTGCCGAAAAAGTAAATAACCATTTGAACACGCATACTATGAAACTTTGCGGCGCTTTATATAAGTACTAGTCGACTAAGCCGCGCTTTGCGGCGGTCCAATAATATATTTGTAAAACTTTTTATATTAACTATTTAGGAAAAATATCGATTAAAAAATAAAATATCTTATTAATAGTGAACACAATATTTTACAAATATAAATATACATAAACAATAAAATAAAATATTTACATATTTTTATGCTGATTTTTTGTTATTTTCTTGAGCCGACACCAAACCTAATCAAACGTACCCAGTATACTCTGCATAAAGCAGGGTCCGAGGAGGGTATGATGTACGCAGTTTTGCCGTAAGAATGTAGTGGTCATTTCCGGAAAGAGCCCCGGCTGGCTGTGTGTATATGTGTAAAACAGGAAGATAGTACTACCAATAAAATATAATACACAATACCAAATAATGACTGTTGTAAGTCACTTATATTCCTCGTAAAATTGCACCTGTGATATCATGAACTCAATCTCACTCAAGGGCTCTAGTAAGAATTCTGAACTGAATCCAATTCTGGCAAAAAATATCCTATCAACGACTATACAATCAAGAATAATAGGTTAGAAGCAATGGCACATGATCATGAAGTTAACAATTTAAATACAAAATAAAAATACATTTAAATAAAAAAATAAAAAAATATGCAATAATAAAAATATAAGTATTAACCACCGCTTTAAAATTCAACCATTCGTATTATTTGAAAATTTCTTAAATATCCCTAAATTTATATACCGATTTTTGTGTCATGTTTTCTTGAGCCGACGCCCGTTGTAGTAAATACATATAAATAAAAAATAATAAAAATATGCAATAATAAAAAATTAAGTAGTAACCACCGTTTCAAACTTGAACCAATTGTATTACCACAAAAATTATTTTGATAAAAATTATGAAAAAGTGATAATGAGCCATTTCTTCTCGGTTTGAGTAGTAACCGTTTCAATACACTTCTCCCCTTTTGAAAAAAAAAATTCAAATTAGTTTTCCACTTATCATTTCAATGTCATTTTTAAAAACTACATCTGAATTTATATTTTCAAGACTAAATCTAAACCACTTACAATTGTTAAGTCTTTAATTTATACTAGCTTAAAACTCGTGCGATGCACGGATTGTTAATTGTTATTTATTATTATTTGTTTTAATATTTTATTAATTGTAATTGTGCAAAAAATAAGTAGGTATGTTAAATTTAACATCATTAATCTTAAATTTTATAACACGTAAATGTAAATTTTTTCTATTATAATTCTGGAAACTAAACAATTAAACTATCTTATTTATTTTTTCAACTGGAAAATATTTAGAAAAGGACTGATGCACCTTGATGAACTTGCTTAATAGAACCTTTGTTTTTGACAGGATTATTTGAACTAAAAAATAATCGTTGTTTAATGTTTGTAGGAAAATGTTGATCGAGTTTGTTCATATGGTGAAGGGATTATTCATTCTAATGGGATAACGAAATCAATACTTGAAAGGGCCCAAAATTTTGAATATGTTTGTTGGATGTCTCCTGTAATCATCAATTTTTATAATGTACAATTAATTAGTCATTACATCGGTTTAAACTCGTAATATGATATGTACGGTAGAACCTTTATACAGTAATATCTTTGGAATCAGATAAAAACATTATTATAAGAAGGTTATTTCTAAATAGAGGTAACTTTTAAATTAATTATATAGTGTTGGGGTCATAATTTTTTATTATTACAAGAAGGTTATTCTTATATAGAGTATTTTTATAGAAAGGTTCTACGGTATAATTTTATTCATTGACCTTTAAAAGTTAACTTATATTTTAAAATGAATAAATGGTATATAATTGATAAGTAGATAAATTATTATAAGTTATATTGGTGCTTGGATAAATTACTTATAAGTTGGTTAGGAATTTGTTAAATAAAATTTGAAAAAATAATCATTAAATACAATAATCTCAATACATGTATGTTATATTAAAAAATATTTAAAAACATAAATATTAAATATTAAATATTAAAAAAGAAGAAAATCAAGTAATAATTCAATAAGTTAGGAAAAATGTACCTCATTTCTAACATCTATAAGTTAGCTTATATTATATGCAGACCCAAGTCTAAAATTTCTAATATATACTATACAATTTTATTTATTAATTATATTGTTGATATTTGTAAATATATTTTGTACTAATGTATACCAAAAATACATTAACGTTAAAATTATAATTCTGGTCTTGTATTTTTAACATAGCTCAAAGTCCACGAACATTTTTTCCTATATTAATTCATATTTTACGTGCCTCTCGACATTAAATCCTTATATATTATAAGCATAACGAAAATATTATTCAAAACTTTGGTAGTCTGATCCTTGTACGATCATTATATGATGAAATTAATAAGGACCGCTAGATAATAAATAGATGCATGAAAACCGTTAGACCTAATATCAGGTGTGCATTTTGTCTGATTTACCTTCTCCCCCTTTTTGACATCAGGATTTGATAACAAATTTAAAATTAAGGAAAGAGAGGCTTGAATATCAGTTACCTTGGAATCCAAAGAATCAATTCTGCTGTTGATATTAGACTGCTCAGTGATTAAAGATTTGACATGTGAATCCACTACTCTGAGTTGAAGAGCAGTTGGTGTCTTCGCCAAAATTTGAGAGATATCAGCCCGTACTAAATTATTAGCAGCCTTCACAAAATCAAATTCAAACTTGAGGCTTTTAGATAAAAGAGTTGTAGCCTTCAAGTGATTCCTCACATCTTCATTCTGAATTAAGCTTGCAGCATAAGAAGTATGTTACAAAGCACATGGATAACTGACAGGATCATCAGAACTGTACCATTCATTTTCTCATTCATGTCTTTTTGGTTGTTCAGCTGGATCAATTGCAGAAGGACCAGAAAAGTCTTGTCGAATATCTTTTCCTGTAGAAGCCTTGTCAGCAATGAAAGTGCTTGAAGAACCAAAATTAGTTCCAATACTAGATTTAAGTGATGTAGCAAGCCGATCCTTCTCAACATCATTATCATCACTATCTCCAGAATTATTAGCTTTATCAGCATCAGGATCAACAACTCCTTTCAATTTATCTTTGGATTCTGAGATAGGATCTTGAATTGGGCTTGAGCTAAGTGGTTGAATCAGGATTGGCTCAGAATCAGGAGCACCACTAGCGTCAGGAGCAACACTGTCAGAATTTGAAATGCTTGCATCAGTATTTTGTACTAATGGTTCTTGTGTAGCTTGAGGTTCAGAAGCTGCTTCAACACTTTGAGTCAAATGTTCTTGTGTGCTTCCCTCAGTGATAGTGTACTCGACCAAGATTTCCGTTTCAGGAATATTAGAAGTCCCTTGAGCATTGTCAGGAAACTCCTCAGAAACTGTTGATGTCTTGCCTGCATCTTCACATTGAGAAAATGGTTCTTGTGGGACTGGAATGCATATGTCTTCATTCTCCCTTTGAGAAAATGGTTCTTGTGGGACCATTCCATCAGCTATGCCTTCACTCACACTTTGAGTGAGTGGTTCTTGTGTGGTTGGATCTTCAGTAGCTGCTGAACCACTTTGAGGTTCAGGTTCTTGTGGGCTAGATCCCTTCAGTTTCTTTTGTCTCTGAAAGTCTTTTTCTTCTGCCTTCATTTTCTTCTCCATTGGATGTGTAAACCCAAGTTTGGAAGCAGTCTCAACAACCTTCTCCCATGGTATTTCTAGAACTCTTGAAGTTGGAGAGGCTTTTGCTGGAGAGTCTGGGATAGAGACAATTTTGCTTTGTGATGCATCAGGAATACCAATGTCAGGATTTGCTTTAGCATCAGGATTTGACTGCTCATCAGGAATTGAAGTGTCATGTCCATCAATATCCTGCTTCTTCAAAGGAATATGATACCTGCTTTTAACCAACTTTCTTTTCTTATGTGGCTTTGCAGTTTGAGCCACAACTTCACTAGCAATATCAGTAACTTTCCCAATCCCATATAAATATAATAAAACCTTCAAGAGAAAATGAAAAATACATATAAATTTTAATAGCAGTAATTTTAATTTTAATATAATAGAAGTAATTTTAATTTGTAAGGTATTTAAAACCCGTGCGATGCACGAATTGTTATTTTATTATTATTTTTTTAATATTTTCCATTAATTGTAATTGTGCAAAATATAAGTAGGCATGTTAAAATAGCTAAACACTTTTAATTAATTAAAAACATTAAAACAAATTTAAAAATAAATAAGTTTGGGTTTACCCGTTATATTTTTGGAAAATGAGTGGTTTTAGTAAGAAAAAATAAAAAATGTAACATATATTTGGTTTAAAAATGCCCGTGATATTTTTGGAAAATGAGGTTTTAAAATTTAATAATTAAAAGTATTTAAAAACGTTTTAAAATAAATAAGTAAAGGGTTTCCTGTGATATTTTTGGAAAAAGAATGGATTTTAGTGAGAAAAATAGAAAAAGTAAATTGTAAAAGACAATTTCCCGTGATATATTTAGAAAAGGAGGGATTTTGTTAGAAAAAATATATAATGTGTTTTACCTGAAAAGATAATTGGTTATAAATAGGTATTTGATTATTTATATTTTAATATTTTTAGTAATTGCATTTGTTAAGAAAAATAAGTAGACATGTTAAAATAGGTAATTTTTTAAAAAATAATTACAATATTAAAATAGGTTTAAAAAAAATAACTAAATGATTGTCCGTGATATTTTTGGACAATGAAGGGTTTTAGTAAGGAAAAATAGAAAAATTAACATGTTTTAGTTAAAAAAGACAATTGCTCGTGATATATTTGAAAAAGTAAGGGAATTTGTTAGAAAAAATAGAAAAAATAATGTATTTTAGGTGAAAAAGGTAATTGGTTATAAATAGATAATATTATTATTTAATAATATATTTCTATAAATAAGTAAGGTTAATTAAGTAAAAACACGAAGTACAGTTAATTAAGGGCAATTAAGTAAAATCACAACGTACCATACTGACCAACCAAATTTTTAATGTTTCGTCTATTATATAATAGTATTGATTGACTTCCGTAAAAATTTGAGTTTAAATAAGGAATGTCTTCCCTAAAATTATATCATGTTAAACATGTTTTTTCTCAATAACACGCTCTCTCGTTAAATTTATTGGGTCAGCTCGTTAAACATGTTTTCTCTCAATAACGCTTTCTCGTTGTTACTGAATCAAAATAGATAACAAACTAATTTACTAAATAAATTATATCATTTATTAATTAATTTTATTATATCTGAAATTTAATTTAAATCATCCTTTACATAGTAAAATAATAATATAATATAAGACATGTGTGAGTGTATATAGTGATATTGACTGATATTTAATTTTCAAAATTTTAAAATTTGACTTAAATAGAAAAATTAGGAGAATACTAAAATGGTAAATTTAGTTTCTTAATAAAAAAATTGAATATTAAAATTATATAATTAGTTTTCTCCATTACTAAATTTTTCAAAGACAAGAAAATAAAAATTATATATTTTGTTTTCTTCATTAATAAAGATTTAAAATGCAATTGAGATATTTTCTTATATTTAATATTAATAATTCAAAAATTCGAGAAAATTAACTCCTTATATATAATAAGCGTAAGGGAGATCTTATCCAAAACTTTGGTCGGTCACTGTACTATCAAAAGTATACGATCCGTTGGATTATAAAACTATAAATATTCAAATCGATGAGGACCGTCAGATATAATATTAAAAATTGTATTTGATTAATAATAAGATAGTATTTAAATACTAAAAGGTGTATTTTGATAATTTAAACCTATTATAAATGGGTTTTCTATATTGAATAGAAATCTTTATGTAAAAATTCGTAATTATCTTTTCTCTTTATTTTATGGATAGTTCCAGTTACATAATAATTATTAAACCATCATTAAATTAAAGATAATTTTGTAAGCTTCGCGTGGGCTGTAAAATCGTTAAAATCTGTTGTCTAAAACTCAAGATAGAGCCCAAACAGTAAAGTTATTATCTAAATTTTAATAAATATTTTTTTATTATTGTAGCACCAATTTAATTTTTTTTTCCTAATTCTTTTAAATTTATAAAATTCTATATTTATTTCAATAAAATATTAAAATCAATTTAAGAAAAAATTAAAATTGATCTGGTCTATTACGATCAGTATACGACCAATATTTATAATTATAGTTAGATCTTAAATAGATCGATGAGAATTTTTAGATCTGATATTAAAAAGTGTATCTTATTAATAATAGAATTATATTTAAATACTAAAAAGTGTATTTTGATAATTTAAAATTTTTCTATGTAAAAATTCTTAAATATCTTTTCTCTTGAATTTATGTATAGTTCCAGTTAGATAATAATTGTTAAACCAAATATCAAGATAACAATTCATATCGATTACAATGATACCCTAAGTTATAAGAGACCTCAGAGAATTCTTTAAACACTTTTTTTTGAAGGAACGTAACAATTTGATTAATCCAAATTATAATTATATTATTTTACATATAACAAACATAAAAGGATAATATCAAAATATTATTAAAATGTTGAGGATTTCATATTCATAAACGATAATTTTGAATATAATACTTATATTAAAATGTGTATTTGATTAAAGGTTGGATTATATTTAAATACTAAGAAGTTTGCTTTGATAATTTAAACCAATTATAAATTGGTTTTCTATATTGAATTGAATTCTTTGTGTAAAACTTCTTAACCATCTTTTCTTTTCAGTTTATTTTATTTTTATGGGTAGGTCAACTGGTCAAGTTAGATAATAAATATTAAACCATCATTAAATTAAATATAATTTCGTTAGTTTCACATGAGTTGTAAAATTATCAAAATTCAATTTATAAAACTCAAGATAGAACCCCAAATATTAAAGTGAGTATCTAAATTTTAATAAATATTTTTTTTTAATTATTTTAGCACCAATTTATTTATTTTTCCACTAATTCTTTTAAATATAGAAATTTTATGTTTCTTTCAATAAAGTATCAAAATTAATTAAGAACAAATTCAAATCGATAAAGAATATAATAATATGAGAATAAAATTTTATATAATCATAACATAATTTTTATTACTTAATTTAATTTAACAATTTAATATCCAACATTTCTCAACAATTTAACATTTTACATATTATCAAACATATTATGAAAGATCCAATGATTATGAATTGAGTGATCAAGCGACCAGACTTATAAGAAAGCTTTCATTACTTAGTCTTTAATATAATAACATAGATATTTACGGGATATACTGTAAAAAATTGAATTTTATACATAATTTTGATCGTTATGGTGTACTACTTTAAAAGAAGAACTATTACAAAAAAAATTATATTTTAATTGATAATTTATTTTCTCAAAAGTTCAAAGTTCCCGCATCATTAACATATTACAAAAAAGAGTATATTATATTTTAGCAATAAATATTTAAAAAAAAATATTAAAAAACTTAATGATGTTATCCTGGTAGTTTGGTCCTAAATACCGCCAAAACATTCTCAACTGTTAGATCCAATACTTTTAAAAATAGACGATCAAGATTATATCATATAAAAAGAAGTTATTATCTAAAAATAATATAAGTTAAAAGATATTATATTTGGATTGGATTTTCCAAAAAGTTAAAACATAAAAATAGTTGTAATTAAATAAGGAAACTCATTTAATACCAAAATAATAAAAATTGTTTAATGTTAAATAGATAGGTGAAAACCGTTAGATTTAACATTAAAAACTGTATTTGATTAATAAAGGGTATTCTAATAATCTAAACTACATATAAGTAGATTTCCTAAATCGAATAGAATTATCAACAATAAATTTCGTCACTTTATTCTCTTTTTAGTTTTAGAATAGTTTTTAATTGAAAAAGAACTATTAAACTACAACTAAATTAAAGATTATTTTATGAATTTAATGTGGACTATAAAATTGGCAAAATCTAATTTTTATAATTCAATATAAACAAATATTAAATTGAGCGTGTAAAATATAATAAATATCAAATTTTTAACTATATTTTTTTTGGCTAAATCTTTTTTAATAATAATTTAATCATGTAAACTAATAAATTTTAAATATTAAAATATTCATAAATAAATATAATTATAAATATTAAAAAAACAATCGTGTGTTGCATGAGTAATAAAATTATAATTATAAACAAAATAATTATAAATAAAATTTAAGTAACCGTGTATCGCACGGCTATAAGCTAGTATATACTATATTATTAAAGACGAAATATTAAAAGTTTTGGTCGGTCGGTCGGTCGGTATTTGGGCCGATTCACGGGCCAATCTATAACCAATTTATTAATAACCAATTACCTTTTTCAGTACATTACCTATTTTATATATTTTTTAAACTAAATCAACTCATCTTCTAAAAATAAAACGGGCAACATATATATAATATGGTAATATTATTATATATTTATAACCGATTACCTTTTTCAACTAAAACACATTATTTTTATATTTTTTAACTAAAACAACTCATCTTCTAAATATGACACATATATGGAAACCAATTTATTAATAATCAATTACCTTTTTCAGCTAAAACATATTACCTATTTCATATATCTATTTAACTAAAACAAATCATTTTCTAAATGTAAAACGGACAACATATATATATAATGGTAATATTATTATATATTTATTACTGACAGCTAAAACACATTATGTATTTTATATTTTCTAACTAAAACAACATATCTTCTAAATATAATACATTCAAAATAAATATACAATGGTAATATTGTTTTATATAAATATTAATAAATAACCAGTTACTTTTTCAGCTAAAATACATTACCTCTTTTATATTTTCTAACTTAAACACCTAATTTTCTAATATATATAAGTAATATAATTTTATATAATTGTTAATAAGTAATTAATTGTCTTTTTAAGGATATTACATGTTTTATATTTTTTAACTGAAACAACTCATGTTCAAATTAAACGAGATAATTAATGAAAATAAAAGTAATAGTATATTCAAATAAACTCATATTTTTTAACTGAAACAACTCATGTTCAAATTAAACGAGATAATTAATGAAAATAAAAGTAATAGTATATTCAAATAAACTCGGTATATTGCACGAGCACATATTTTGATATTTGCACTTGAGTCCCTTTTTAGATTTTTAAGGGTAAAAAAATACGAATCATTAGATCTGTTATTTTAAAATATTTTATATTTTAATATCTAAAATACTACTACAGATTACGTCAATAATATATTAAATTTAAATATTATATTGTTAGATTTATAAATCCAATATATATATATATATATATTTATTAAAATTTTATCAAATTATATATAATAACTAAAATCTAAATAAAAATAAGAAAATATTAAAGAAGACCGTGCATCGCACGGGATATAAGCTAGTTATATAAAAAAAAAGATAGAGGTGATTTGAGGGACCCAACTCACTGTCTTTGTCTTGTCCATGATATTTTTCAAAATTTTAACCTTTGACTTACATATGAAATTTAGAAGAATATTAATATATTATATTTAATTTCCTATGTTATTAATTATATTTATAAAAAAAAAATTAGAAATTGCATATTTAATTTTCTCCATTAGTAAAGATTCTAAATGTAAAATTCTACAGTATTATCTTATTAACTATATAAATTATAATAAAAAACAATTTTTTTATATTTCATTTTTCATTGTGAAAGTTGGTTGTTTCATAAATTTGATATCAACCTCATATTTTATCTTACATAAATAACATCTATACATTTTCTAATGACATTGTCCTCCATGTATAGATCTTTTGCTATACATAAAAATTATTGATAATCCTAAACATGTGCGGGTATCTTTCAGAAAGTATGTCGGTGATCAAGATTTCAAAATACTTATACTTATTTCCGTCTCTTTTTTCCATTCATCGATCCTCTTGCAAACTCCTACATATTGAAGGTTTTTACAATCCTATCATTCACTGTCAGCTTCTGGCCACACCAATTTCTCATATCTTGGACTAAAAAATATATAGGAAAATAGATTAAACTACAAAACTTATAAGTCATCCTGTGAAATTGAAAAAGTAAAATTGTTAAATATAGCCATAATGACTTATAGTAGCATATATCTTGCAGGATACATAAAATTTTATCAAAAAATCATAAAATATCTAAAGACATCAATAAACTTAAAGTGCTAAAAGAATAATCACATTAGCTAATTGTGAGAAGCTTAGGCTACTGGTGTCTGGTTTGTACCTCTATATTGAATTATCCAATACTCAATATCAAGATGATCAGCTTATAAATATCACTCTACATCAAAATAAAAATTATGAGTTTAATACAAAATAATACTAACAAAGGAAGAACATGGACAAAGAATACAATTTATGCTTATCAATTATCAAATATTATACTAATAATGTCTCGAATTCAAGTTTAAAAAGGCACACATGTAAACTAACAAATCCATGTAAAAGTATGATAGAAAGTTGAACTTACTTATCTTCGAGATCAATTTTTTATATATATATATGAATGATTGTTGGGGAAGAAGTTAGTCTTGAATAATTAAGGCAAATTTTTGTAATAAGTTTCAAACTTGTGCCTAAGAGAAATTTAGGAAAGTATTAGTAAAAGTCTTTTTCAACTTTTAAAATTTGGGAAAAAAAGTTTTAGGAGAATATCCATTAGTCAAGATTTTAAAGGCAAAAATATTAAAATTGTATATTAAGTTTCCTTCATTAGGAAAGATTTGAAAAAACAAATGAGATGTCTTTTAATCAAGGAGAATATTAAAATTATATATTCAGTTTCCTAATATATAAGGAAGAAGATAAATAAAAAAAGAAATAAGATAAAGATTGATAAGCTAAAATGATAAAGATGTTGAATATTAATAAAAAGATATAGATGTACAAAAATATGTTTAAACCTATTTTAATACTTTTAATTATTAAAATGGTTTACCTATTTTAACATATCTATTTAATTTTTTTTAATAAATACAATTAATAAAATATTAAAATATCAATATTGAAATAACAATAATTAAAAACGATCCGTGCATTGTACGGGTTTTAAGCTAGTATATATAAAGAAGAAGATAAATAAAAGGAAAAAGAAGATAAAGATTGATAAGATAAAAAGATAAAAAGATAAAAAGATAAAGATATCGAATATTAAAATAGTATATTTACTTTCCTCCATTATTAAAAATTTTAATGGAAAGAATATTTAAAATTGTATATATAGTTTCCTCCATTAAAAAAGATTTAAAAGAGAATTGAGATTTTTCTATCATATATATTCAAATTTAAATAAGGAACTTTAATTTTATGAATTAAAATTGAGGAAGAGAAGAATATTAAAATTATATATTTTGTTTCCCCCATTAGTAAAGATTTAAAAAGAAATTTAGATTTTTTTTCTATCTTATAAATTCAAATTTATATAAGTAACTTTCATTTTATTGAATAAAAATTGAGAAATGAAATAATCTTAAAATTGTATATCAGTTTCCTCCATTAGTAAAGATTTAAAATGTATTTGATATTTTTCTATCCTATAAATTCCCATTTAAATTAAGAAATTTAATTTTATTGAATTAAAATTGTATATTTAGTTTTCTCCATTAACAAAGATTTAAAAGACAATTGAGATTTTTTTATATCATATAAATTCAAATTTAAATAAGGAACTTTAATTTTATTGAATTAAAACTGAGAAAAGAAAAAAAATATTAAAATTGTATATTCTGTTTCCTCAATTAGTAAATATTTAAAAGGAAATTGAGTTTTTTTCTAGAGAAATTATCAAAAATACTACTTTTTCTATGTTTTTTTTTTGCAATTTTACCATATTCCGGAAATATTTGCAAAAATACTAACTTTTTGAAAATATTTGCAAAAATACGGTTTGCAACTACTTTCAACCATCTGCAACTGCAACCAAAATCAACCACAGATGCAACAAAAAATACGGCAGCAACCAACGCAACTAGATGCAACCCGAAGCAACTTTTTAAAAATTCATTGAAAAACAGCTGAGAATTCAAAAAAAATTGTTAGTAAGATGTTTGGTAAGCTTGTGGTCTTGATTAAGCCGTTTCCCTGGGGTTCAATAGTTAACCTTTGGGGTTCAATAGTTGAGTTTTAGAAATATTAAGAATGAGGAATAATTCGTATACGGATTTAGGGTTTACGGTTGCTAGACTCTAAACCCTAACCTACCCTGATTTTAGGGTTGTTTACAACCCTAAAAACAACGCCGAAAAAAAATCATTTTTGATTAAAAAGTTGCATATGTGGTTGATTTTGGTTGCAGTTGCAGATATGGTTGAAAGTAGTTGCAGACCGTATTTTTGCAAATATTTTCAAAAAGTTGGTATTTTTGCAAATATTTTGGTATTTTTGCAAAAAAATTTAAAAAAAATAGTATTTTTGCAAAAAAAAAATTTGGGTTGGACATTTATGAAAAAAGCCATTTCTCTATCCTATACATTCAAATTTATACAAGAAACTTTCATTTTACAGAATAAAAATCGAGAAAGGAAAAAAATTTAAAATTGTATATCAGTTTTCTCCAATAGTAAAGATTTAAAAGATATTTGATATTTTTATATCCTATAAATTTCTATTTAAATACGGAAATTTAATTTTATTGAATTAAAATTGTATATTTAGTTTCCTCAATTAAAAAAGATTTAATAGACAATTGAGATTTTTTCTATTCTATAAATTCAAATTTAAATAAGCAACTTTAATTTTATTGAATTAAAATTGAGAAAAGAAATAATATTAAAATTGTATATTCTATTTTCTTCATTAGTTAAAATTTAAAAGGCAACTGATATTATCTCTCTCCTATAAATTTGAATTTAAATAAGTAAATTTAGTTATATTAAATTAAAATTCAAGAGCTCTAGAAAAATAAATAAATAGTTATATTTAGTTTCCTTCATTAGTAAAGATTTAAAAGGCAATTGAGATTTTTTTTTATCATATAAATTCAAATTTAAATAAAGAACTTTCATTTTATTGAATCAAAATTGAGAAAAAAAAGAATCTTAAAATTGTATATCAGTTTCCTTCATTAGTAAATGATATGGATAGAAAAGTAATTATAGAAATATAATTGACTGTTCAACAGAAAGACCGGTATTTAAGGCCCGACACCCTAATTATTCATTAATTTCGTAATTAATGAATAGGGAAAATATACAACTCATTAAAAGAGCCCAAATTATGGAAAATTAGTCAGAGAAGGATCTGGAATCCCAATCAAAGGCAATCAATGAGTCATAACCTTTATCTACAAGGAAACGAATTCTTCAGCAAGAAATACAATACTTATCCAATATCAAATAGAAGACTTATCCGTTAAGTCTCCCAATCATACCATAAATACGAAGGCTCCAGACGCCTATATAAGGACTCTGATCCTACAATCAGAATTACGTCTTTGGCTTGATTCTCAATAACGATTTGAGATACGTAGGCATCTTGTGAGGACCGATTTAGTCCGGAAACACGAGTGCATCCATTAAAGCTCGAAGCTCATTAATCCTAGCATTAAATTCACAAGCACGTTTTTTAATCCATAACATTTGGCGCCGTCTGTGGGAAGACAACATCAACCATGGCAAACACACGAAGAACAGCTCGGGATACTCAAACTCCCGATGAACGCCCTATCACCTCTGAGGCTGATCAGCCACCACCAACTACTGGCACACAAGGGGCGAATATCCCCACTAACACTCAAGGACCGGAAATCCCGATTTCGGTTGAAGGGACGAATCCCCTGCAGATGGTCATTCATGGATCTAATCCACAAGAGACCGTTCACCAGCAACCAATCACGACCTCCCCGCTGCTCATGAATGCACCAAGGAGCCTTCAACTCCATACTACTGATCTCCCTCAATACGCGAATCAGACTTTGGGGATGCCAAGCTACGGCATGCCCCCTCGACCCATGGCGGGCGGTAGCGGAACTAATCCAATCTACCATGAGGCATATGTGCCCCCTTATATTCAAGGTCTGGGACCCCAAAATCAACAAACTCGTCAGACCCCTCTCATTCAAGATTACTCCGGCCCATACACCGAGGATGAGGGTTATACAACTGGAGAGGATGTCGCCCCAAGAAGGAGACGTTCTTCCCAGACAAATCGGGAGCCACCCCAAACTACTAGGGAGAAACTTGCAGCCCACGAGGCAGAAACTGCAAGGCTCAAAAAACTCCTTGCTGAAGAAGAGGCCGCTCAATCTCGGGGCCGAACGACTGAAGGAATCCCGATAATCAACTTGGATCCACTAAGAAGAACCAAGAGGGCTGAAGCCCCAAGGGGTGATCCTAGTATTCTGTTGCCCCTAGGAGATCCTGATGACCCTACACCACCGTTTACTCAAGACATCATGAAAACGGCTATATCCAGAAAGTTTAAGATGCCTTTGATCAAAGCCTATGATGGAACGGGAGATTCCGCAAATCATGTGAGGACCTTCTCCAATGCACTGCTGTTGCAGCCAACCAACGATGCGGTCAAGTGTAGGGTGTTTCCACAAACCTTGGCAGGCATGGCCCAACGTTGGTATAGCCGTCTACCTCCCAACTCTATTGGGTCATTCAAGGAACTGAGCAAGGCTTTCATCAATCAGTTCATTAGTGGAAGGGTGCATGAGAAAAGTTCTGCATCACTCATGGCAATACGTCAAGGAAAAAATGAAGCCCTAAGGGACTACATCAATCGATTCACTCGGGAGGCTTTGAAAGTCCCGGACTTAGATGACAAAGTGGCTATGATAGCCCTGCAACAAGGAACCACTGATGACCACTTCAGGAGGTCGTTGGCTAAACATCCACCAGAGAGCATGTTGAAGCTCCAAGATAGAGCCGGAAAGTACATTAAGGCAGAGGAAAGCATGAGAAAGTATGAACCCACCGCTGGCGACGGTGGAAACTCAAAGAAAAGAAAAGAAACTCAGGAGTACGACGTCAAGGAAAAGTTCCCCAGAACATCAAAGAACTCCGATTCTCCCCCCAAGAGAAACAATTTTGGGCCAAAATTCACGGAATATGCAAGATTGAATACTCCCAGGAGTCAAATTCTGATGGAGATAGCCAAGGAAGAAGATATCAAATGGCCAAAGCCAATGAGGGCTGATTTGTCCAAACGGAACCAAAATCAGTTTTGTCGGTTCCACAAAGAAGTCGGTCATGACACCGATGATTGTAGACAACTGAAAGATGAGATTGAGTTTCTGATACGAAGAGGAAAACTCAGCAAGTTCACTAAGGATAGGAGCCAAGGGAGCCAAAGGGGGAACTATGAAAGAAAGGATTATGATAGAAGGGACAATGATCAAGATCAGAATCCCAAGCCCCGAGGGCCAGTGATCAACATGATATTCGGAGGGCCAACTGCTGCTGGATCCTCCCGAAACTCAAGAAAGTCTTATGCCCGAGAGGTAATGACTGTGGTTGGAGAAGCACCGAAACGTGCCAGGAGAGAAGTGTCAATAGGTTTTGACTATTCAGACTTGGAAGGGGTGAAGTTCCCCCATGATGATCCTCTTGTCATAATACCTGTGATAGGCAACTCCGAAACAAAAAGAGTCTTGGTTGATAATGGAGCTTCAGTGGATATCTTGTTCCACGATGCCTTTATCAAGATGGGTTACACAGACTCTCAGTTAACACCCTCAAATATGCCTATATATGGATTCAACGGGGTGGAATCAAAAGTGGAAGGCACTATCCAACTCCCAATGACTATGGGGCAAGGGATGAATACGTCTACTCGGATGTTGAACTTCATAGTTATAAAAGCGACTTCAACCTACAATGCAATCCTGGGAAGGACTGGACTTCATGCGTTCAAGGCTGTTGCCTCATCTTATCATCTAAAAATCAAGTTCCCAACGAGGAATGGGATCGGTGAAGAACGAGGAGACCAAAAGATGGCTAGAAGTTGTTATGTAGCCGCGTTAAGGCCTGATGGAATCGGGGGACAAGTTCTCCCAATTGAAGACATGAATATCAGCGACAACGAGGACAGAAGGGGGAAACCGGCTGAGGACTTGGTCCCAATTCCCCTAGTCCTGGGTGAACCAGAGAAGGTGACTTATACTGGGGCACTACTGCCCGAACCATTGAAGAGCAAACTCACGTCTTTTCTTCAAGAAAACAATGACGTTTTTGCTTGGACAGCGGCCGACATGCCAGGGATTGACCCCCAATTGATATCTCACAAATTGAATGTGGATCCAGAAAGGAAGACAGTGAAACAAAAGAAAAGAAATTTTGCTCCAGAGAGGCTTGAAGCCATTAAGCAAGAAGTGAATAAGCTTTTGGAAGCTGGGTTCATTGAGGAAATCCAATTCCCAGAATGGTTAGCTAACCCCGTGATGGTCAAAAAAGCTAACGGGAAGTGGAGGATGTGCGTCGACTTCACCGACTTGAATGAGGCATGTCCTAAGGATTGTTTTCCCTTACCAAGGATTGATGCTCTGATAGATGCCACTGCTGGGCATGAGATGTTAAGTTTCATGGATGGCTTCAGTGGATATAATCAAATCAAGATGCACAAAGATGACATCGCCAAGGTATCATTCATCACTGACTTTGGTGTCTTCTGTTTCTTAGTCATGGCTTTTGGGCTTAAGAATGCAGGAGCGACCTATCAAAGGTTGGTAAACAAAATCTTTGAGCACCTAATTGGAAAAACCATGGAGGTCTACGTGGATGACATGTTAGTCAAAAGTCTCGATAAGGCCGATCACATTAAGCACCTCCGAGAGGCATTCGAAGTGCTAAGGCACCACAAGATGATGTTGAATCCAGCTAAATGTGCCTTTGGTGTAGGCTCGGGAAAGTTCTTAGGCCTGATGGTCTCCAAGAGAGGAATTGAAGATAACCCCGACAAGATCAAAGCAATCCTAGACATGGAACCCCCCAAGACTGTTAAGGATGTGCAGAAATTGACAGGAAGAGTTGCAGCATTGGGAAGGTTCATCTCCAAGTCAGGAGAGAAGTGTTTACCCTTCTTCAAAGCACTCAAAAAAGTGAAATTTTTGAATGAACAACTGAAAGCCAAGAGGCCTTTGAGGCCCTGAAGAAATACATGGCTGAAGCACCACTATTGGCAAAACCCAAGACAGGGGAAATTCTCTACTTGTACTTGGCAGTTTCTAACACAGCCCTTGGAGCTGTACTGATAAAGGAAGAATTGAAAGTGCAGAAGCCCGTCTACTATGTGAGTAAGATTCTTCATGGGGCATAAATAAACTACTCAACGATTGAGAAGTTTGCCTTAGCCTTGATAATGGCCTCAAGAAAGCTACGCCCGTACTTCCAGGCTCACAAGATAGAGGTCTTGACTGATCAACCTCTAAGAAACATCTTGCATAGCCCTCAAGTTAGTGGAAGATTGATCAAATGGGCTATTGAATTGGGCGAATTCGACATCAAGTATAAGCCTCGAACGGCCATAAAAGCTCAAGCACTTGCTGACTTCATGGTTGAATGTACCATTGACAACCAAGAAGTCGGGGGGCAGGAAGTAATAATCGGAGACAAGAAAGATCAAGAAATGGACTTCAAAGAATATTGGGTGCTCTATTTTGATGGAGCATCAAAAACAAAAACAAGTGGAGTCGGTTTAGTGCTACAAAGTCCTGATGGATTCCTCATTGAGTATGCACTAAAACTTGACTTCCCAACGATAAACAATGAGGCTGAGTATGAAGCTCTGATAGCTGGCTTAGGGCTGGCTGGAGCCTTGAGGGTCAAAACTCTGAAAGTATGTGGAGACTCGAGGCTAGTGGTTTCCCAAGTAAATGGGGAATTTGAGGCCAGAGATGAAGTCATGGCCAAATACTTAAAACTTGTCAAGGCCATCATGACTCAGTTCGACGAATGCTATGTGGAACACATTCCAAGGGAAGAAAACATAAAGGCTGATGCCCTGTCTAAATTTGCTTCTTCTGAAATTGAAAACTATGCAGGGAGTGTATACTTCCAAGTCTTGAAGACCCCAAGCATCAACGGAAAGTTGGTAGCACCCATTGATGTTGGCAGCTGTTGGATGGATCCCATCAAAGCTCATCTGGAAACTGGGTGGCTACCCAACGATACTTCAGAAGCACGAAAGCTATACGTCAGAGCACTAAGGTATACCCTGATTGAGGGACTCCTATACAAGAAGTCTTTCATTGTTCCATATCTGAAATGTTTGAGACCCCGAGAGGCAGAATTGGCCCTAAAGGAAGTGTATGAAGGAATATGTGGGCAACACTTGGGGGGCAGAGCCCTTGCTCATAAGGTCACCCGTCTAGGTTTCTATTGGCCAAACATGCTTGCTGATGCTAAAAGCTATGTGAAGAAGTGTGAACGGTGCCAGAAACATACACCAGTGGTTAGACAACCACCAGAGATGATGACATCCATTAACTCACCAATCCCCTTTGCTATGTGGGGAATGGATATACTCGGGCCATTTCCAATGGCAAGTGCTCAAAGAAAGTTCTTGATAGTAGCAATCGACTACTTCACCAAGTGGATTGAGGCTAAGCCCTTAGCCAAGATAACCACCAAGCAAGTAATGCAATTCTTCTGGGAAAATGTGATATGCCGATATGGAATTCCACGAGTTCTGGTTACGGACAATGGAACTCAATTCAACAATGATGAGTTCAAGAAGTATTGTGAAGATAATGATATCCAACTACGCTTCACCTCTGTTGCCCATCCTCAAGCGAATGGGCAAGCTGAGGTTGCAAATTGAATTATCCTAGATGGACTGAAGAAAAGAGTTGAACGCTCCAGAAATACTTGGGTAGACGAATTGCTCCCCATACTTTGGGCATATCGTACTACCTGCAAAGTCACCACCGGGACAACTCCATTTCTATTGGCTTATGGAGCAGAGGCAGTGGTCCCGGTAGAGATTACTCACACCTCCCCAAGAGTTGAGGCTTATGAACCAGAAGAAAATGAACAAGGCTTGAGGCTAGCTTTGGATCTAATTGACGAAGCTAGAGATGAAGCAAACGCCAAGATAGTTGAACATCAAAAGAAAGCCTCTTTCTACTACAACCTAAGGGTTAAAGAAAGGTTCTTTCGTCAAGGAGACTTGGTTCTCAGAAAGATTGAAGCATCCGGAGTTGGACAAAAAGGCAAACTGGCCCCAAATTGGGAAGGACCATATCGCGTCAAGAACGTATTTGGTCGAGGCTCATACAAGCTAGAAACCCTTGAAGGGCATGAGGTGCCAAGGACTTGACATGCCTCCAATTTGAAAGTTTATTATGTTTAAAGTGTTTCCTAAGAGGACTCACTACTATGAATAAGGTTTGATAAAACCAACCGGAGTCCTTAAACTTGGGTACTATGTAAGGGTTGATCCCATTTTTAATCTATGAATAAATTCAGCATTTTCACGTTTTAAAAGCTTATCTACTATGAGTGTTCACAAACATTCAAGAAATAAGAAAAACAACACAAAGCCAAGAATGGCCACAAGATATAAATAAAAACGAGTTAAGTTAAGCCCGTAGGCCAAAAGTACATCAATAAATAAAAGCCACAGTTGGCCATAAAAATCTACAACTAGCTACGACTAAGCATCATCCCCTCCATCCTCTTCCTCAGAGCCAGACTCCTCTCCAGAACCATCTCCTTTCGCAGACTCTTCTTCCTCACCGGAACTGGATTCACTAGGATGAGAGGCATGTTCGGGATTGAGAATCCTGTCATCCTCACTCATATCGTCCTCACCGGCCAAGGCCTTCTCCGTATCAGTAGGAGCATGGGGGCTGGGAAAGTCAGAAATAGTAAGGGTTCCAGGAAATCTCCTCGAAACCTCAGCCAATGCATCATCCCATCCTTTGGTGTACTGGACAGGGAAGAGAAGGTCGTCGTGCTGGGTGATTATGCCCTGGTACTCCTCAGAGTCGAAGTACTCATCGATAAGGAGGTCCTTCCCCCTCCTGAGCTCCACTAGCTCTGCCTGGGCATCGGATAGCTCCTTCTCCCTGCTATCCAAAGAAGCCCTAAGAGAGCCTATCTCCAGCTGTGCCTTGTCAAACTTAGCCTTGTTGGCCTCTGAAGATGCACACCAAGCTTTGGCTTGGAACAAGGCTCCCTGAAAACTAGCATTGGCCTGCGAACAAATTGCAAGTTAGAACTATAACTTGAAAAATCTACTAAGGACTACAAAGAAAAAGAAGAATAATAACTTACAGCAGCAAAGGCTTGAGAGCCCGCACTTTCAGCCCCCTCGATAGTGGAGTTGGCCATAAAATCCTTGTAGTCACAAGGAGTCAAGGAGTGATGTGACCACTCAACGACATGCTTAGCCACACCAACAATGGTGTCCTTCTTCCTAATCCCCCAGTTGGGGCGCCAGACTGAGCTCTTAGCCGAGGAAGAGCCCTCGACTTCCTCAACCTCATGAGGCCTGAGAATAGCAGGGCCTTTCTCGGCCAGCCTGGGGTCCTTCAGACAAGCCCTCTTGATTCTGGCTGTCTCCCCATCTGCCGGCTCATTCGACTTGTTTATAAAAGCAGCAGCTGCAAAAATCAAATACAAAATTTGGTATAAGGCAATCTTAATGCAAATAAAGGAAAATAGAAGAAAGGGAGTTACCCTGATCAGAAACTTTTGAAAGTTTCAGTTTCTTAAGCAAAAACTCATCCAGGAGCTCCCAGGCCATGGTGGCATAGTCATCTTTGATAAGCTCATCATAAGCATGAGCCTCCTCTTCAGTCAGGTTTATGTCATCTGGGCTACCATCTGACACTCTACTGAACGAGCTCTGGAAAAGGGTACCCCAGTCCCCTCCATCCCAAACTAAGTACATGAATTCATCCTTCCACTTGGGATTGTTATCAGGAATGGATTTGGGGTGGAAAATGGGGGGAGTCGAAGAACGATGACTAATATATACCCAGCCCAAGGTGTTGGAAGCACTATTCTTAAATTGAAAAATCTTTCTAAAAAGAGCAACATAAAGAGGGAAATTGTTTTTTAAACACAAAACAATAAAGCACATAATCAATCTCCAAGCATTGGGAGGAAGCTGACAGGGATTGATACCTACATCTGCTAAAAGTTGAGGGATAAAAGGGTGAAAGGGGAATCGAACCCCTGCAACAAGGGTCCCCCTATAAACGCAAAGAGCGTCAGGGCGCCAATGGCAGGATCTATCCCCAGGACCGGCAAGGACAAGTCTATAGGGAGATCTAATTATATACATGTTTTTATAATTAGCAATTTTATCAGCATCATGAAACCTATTGCTATGGTTAAAAGAATCCAAGTGAGATACAGAAGGGTACTCATCGCTACGCTCTAATATCATATCTTGCAAAGACATAGTAGAAGAACGGATAGTGATACCTCTTTTCGAAGCTTGATTCATTCTCTGCAAACGTTGAGCAGAACGATCGGCCATTTCAAAAATCTTCAAAGTAACTCCAGAAAACCTTCTTGGGAAGAAGATTAAAGCCCAGAAAAATGAAACAACTCCAGAAAACCTTCAAGGGATGAAGGTGAAAGCCCAGAAATTCAAAGAAATCTTCAACAGTTGAAGGTAAAACCCAGGAAATCTTCAAAGCAAACCCAGAAAATCTTCAAAGTATGAAGATTAAATCCAGAAACTGAAGGAGAATTACTGCGAAGAATTTTAGAAAGTAAGAAGTGAGAAGTGAGAAGTGAAAAGTGAAGATTCACTCTCTTATAGAAAGTTCTCAACCGGTTGGTTAGCCGGTAAAAGAGAATTTTAACTGGTTATAGCCGGTCAGACCCATAATTATTCTATGGACTGCTAAAAACAAGGCCCAAAGGGTTAGGCCCAAATAAATATCAAGGCTCAAGGCCCAATATAAAATCCAAGAAAAACCTAGGCCCAAATTAATGAGCCTAAAAGAGTTTAAGATCATCAAAGCAAACAGGGCCCATAAAGTGAAAAAGTTCAAGGCCCAATATGGAATCAAGGCCCAAGAAGTTGAAAGCTTAAAGAAATTTCTAACTCAAAAGTTAGAAATAATTCTAAGGCGAACAAATGAATTCGAGATCAAAAATATACTGAAAGTAAGTTTGAGGTCGAAAAATTTGAGGTCGAAAATTTGAGGTCGAAAAAGACCCAAGTTGAACTCGAAGAATTCTGGTCGAATTTACACTTAAAATCAAGGTCGACATGTTCAACCTCACTCCACTTCCTAGTCGAAAATGAATACTGGGAATGAGATCGAAATAATACTAATTCCTGGTCGAAAATTTGAGGTCGAAAAAGGCCTAAACTTTCTGGTCGAAGTGTTCGACCTCAACACTGTTCTGATCGAAATTAAGCTGTAGATCCTGCTCGAAAATGCAAAGAAATGAGGTCGAAAATTTGAGGTCGAAAAAGACCTAAATTTCCTGGTCGAACTGATCGACCTCATTCCAGTTCAGGTCGAAATTGACTTGACTTCCTGGTCGAAATTGGCTTGATTTCAAAATACTCTGAAAAAATGGAAAAATTCAATAACTTCTACGAAAACCCCGAGGATATTTTCCCAGAAGTTGGGGGGCAAATGATATGGATAGAAAAGTAATTATAGAAATATAATTGACTGTTCAACAGAAAGGCCGGTATTTAAGGCCCGACACCCTAATTATTCATTAATTTCGTAATTAATGAATAGGGAAAATATACAACTCATTAAAAGAGCCCAAATTATGGAAAATTAGTCAGAGAAGGATCTGGAATCCCAATCAAAGGCAATCAATGAGTCGTAACTTTTATCTACAAGGAAACGAATTCTTCAGCAAGAAAAATACAATACTTATCCAATATCAAATAGAAGACTTATCCGTTAAGTCTCCCAATCATACCATAAATATGAAGGCTCCAGACGCCTATATAAGGACTCTGATCCTACAATCAGAACTACGTCTTTGGCTTGATTCTCAATAACGATTTGAGATACGTAGGCATCTTGTGAGGACCGATTTAGTCCGGAAACACGAGTGCAGCCATTAAAGCTCGAAGCTCATTAATCCTAGCATTAAATTCACAAGCACGTTTTTTAATCCATAACAGTAAAGATTTAAAAGACAGTTGATATTTTTCTATCCTATAAATTCGAATTTAAATAAGGAAATTTAATTTTATTGAATAAAAATTGAGAAAAGAAAAAATCTTAAAATTGTATATTAGTTTACTCCATTAGTAAAGATTTAAAAAGTATTTGATATTTTTCTATCCTATAAAATCCAATTTAAATAAGAAAATTTAATTTTATTGAATTAAAATTGTTTATTTAGTTTCCTCCATTAACAAAGATTTAAAATACAATTGAGATTTTTTCTATTCTATAAATTCAAATTTAAATAAATAATTTTAATTTTATTGAATTAAAATTGAGAAACGATAGAATACTAAAATTGTATGTTCTGTTTCCTCCATTAGTAAAGATTTAAAAGAAAATTGAGAATTTTTCTATCCTATAAATTCAAATTTATATAAGTAACTGTCATTTTATTGAATAAAAATTAAGAAATGAAAGAATCTTAAAATTATATATTAGTTTCCTCCAATAGTAAAAATTTAAAAAGTATTTGATATTTTTCAAATTTAAAAAGTATTTGATATTTTTCTATCCTATAAATTCTAATTAAAATAAGGAAATTTAATTTTATTGAATTAAAATTGTATATTTAGTTTACTCCATTAACAAAGATTTAAAAGACAATTGAGATTTTTTCTATCCTATAAATTCAAATTTAAATAAAGAACTTTAATTTTATTGAATTAAAATTGAGAAAGGAAATAATATTAAAATTGTATATTCTATTTCATCTGTTAGTTAAAATTTAAAAGGCAACTGATATTATCTCTATCTTATAAATTTGAATTTAAATAAGTAAATCAATACTATTATATAAAGGAGAAGACTGCGGCGGTGAGGTGGCGCTCTCAGATCGCTTCGTTCTGTTTTTCTAATTTTCTCAATTTTTTGAATTAATAATATTAAAAATTCGAAAAAATCTCAATTACCTTTTAAATACTTATTAATAAAGGAAGCATATAATATTTTTGCATTTAAAATCCCTAATGGAGAAAGTAAATATACAATAGATCTTTACTAATGGAGGAAACTAAATATTACTAATGGAAGAAACTAAATATTCAATTATAATATTCTTGCCTTCAAAATATCTAAATTTAAAAAAAAATCTATTAGCTTATATTATTTTAAACTTTCCTCTATTATTATCTAAATATTCTCATAATATTTTTTTTCAAATGAAATTAACATCCTAACATTCTCTTCTCTTAAATTTTCTTCTTTTTTATGTGATATAATAGAAAATACAGGAACGTTTTGGTAAATAAGAAGTTAAGAAATTAGATCGGTGTTGCATAAGAAATTATGTAATTAATACCAAAGATTAGAAAAAATCTCAATTGCCTTTTAAATATTTACTAATGGAGGAAACTAAATATACAATTTCAATATTTTTGCATTTAAAATATCTACTAATGGAGGAAAGTAAATATAATATTCTTGCATTTAAAATCTCTACTAATGGAGAAAGTAAATATACAATAGATCTTTACTAATGGAGGAAACTAAATATTACAAATGAAGAAAACTAAATATTCAATTATAATATGTTTGCCTTCAAATATCTAAATTCAAAAAAAAAGTATATTACTTTACATTATTTTGAACTTCCCTTTATTATTATCTAGATATTCTCATAATATTTCGTTTCAAATGAAATTACCATCTTAACATTCTGTTCTCCTAAACATTCCTTTTTAATGTAATATAATAGAAAATACAAGAACATATTGGTAAATAAGAAGTTAAGAAATTAGACCGGTCTTGCATAAGAAATTCAGTAATTAATTGGTAAATAATTAATTACCTTTAATACTTTCTTACAAACGGCTAATTAATAGTATAAATATACACCTAAACTCTGTTAATTGTCTATTGCAATTTTTGTTGTCAACATTGTCCTTCTTTACTTTTTTGTTTGTTCACGTTAAAAGTGTGTATATGAGTACATGAGTATGAGACTTTTTCTTTTATGTTATTTATCTTATTACGTTTGTTTGTATCATAATGCAGGATTATATTAAAATCTTTGACAAGACAAGTTATTTGCTGACATGGATTAATAAGGAGGGGGATTCATCAGTTAATCAATTAAAATAATAGGTCGAGCAAGGTGATTTTCATGTATATTCAGTTGTGAATTGATTTATATGTTTATGTGTGTACGTTATTAGTTTTGAATTCATAGTTAAAAGTTGATACACAAGTATACAAGATAACTCGAAAATGGAGAATTCATCATGTCTTCGAAAATAAATTTTATCATTGTTTTTAACGTTTAGATAGTTATTACTCTAATTTTTATGAGAAAAGATTATATCTTTTAGTAAAATATTTTCTGTAATTTATACACGAAAATTCAAAGATAAAAATTGTATATTAAGAAATTTAGAGTATATGTATTTCGAAAATATCATGTTAAGATTTATTCGATCGAAGAATTTATTTAGTGTGTGCATTTTTAACAAAATTCAATAAGTCGGTGCATCTATAACAAAAGTCATACAAGAATAAGAAATATTGAGAAGATGTCATTATAATTTTTTTTTTAAGGAAGAAGTTGTTGTTCTTTTTGTTATTATTTGTTTTGACAAAAATAAATCATTATTAATAAAAAATTCTCCCAGCAACAAAAAAGATGTTTGTTCATATTTTTTGATTTTTTTTCTTACTGGGAGTATATTTAGAGGTAGTGAATATTTTAATAGCTCTGCAGGTATAATTGTAGTTTTTGATTAAATGATCTATAACTTAATATATATATATATAATTAAAAACAAAACTTAATTTATATTAGAAATATTATTTTATTTAAAAACGTATTTTGTAGAATATATTTTGAGAAAATTTAGAGATATTATTATAAAGCCGCTGCAAAGCGAGGCTTAGTAAACTAGTTTATTTATATTAAATTAAAATTCAAGAGCTCTAGAAAAATAAATAAATAGTTATATTTAGTTTTCTTCATTAGTAAAGATTTAAAAGGCAATTGAGATTTATTCTATCATATAAATTCAAATTTAAATAAGGAACTTTCATTTTATTGAATCAAAATTGAGAAAAGAAATAATCGTAAAATTGTATATCTGTTTCCTTCATTAGTAAAGATTTCAAAGGCAGTTGATATTTTTCTATCTTATAAATTCGAATTTAAATAAGAAAATTTTACTGTTATTGAATTAAAATTCAGGAACTCTAATAGATAAATAGCTTTCGGACGATCCGAGCGTTTTTGGGGATTTTCCTTTTTATATATAAAGAAGATGTTGATTTTTGAGAAAAAATATTTGTTATATATGACTTGTTCATCTCACTTTTCTGTACAAATTTGAAGATAATTTTTAAAATTATTTCAATATTTTCAAAACTTAACAATACTATTATTTTCTCAATATTTTAACTATAAACCTTTATCAAGTTATTTTTCAAAATAGACATCTAAATAACCTGACGATATTTTGAAAATAAAATATCTTCCACATTAAAAACCTCACATCAAAGATGAGCTAAATTCAAACTCCCGAGTATATAAATGAGTGTAGTGTACATATCACATTACCCCATCTCTCACTCTCTCCCTCATAATGCTAGGGAGACATTTTCACCCCTTCTTCACTCTCACTCTCCTCACCATTTTCTCCATCTCCTTCACCACTGCTTGGCGCCCATGGCCCAACCACAACTCCACCAAGTCGGAGCTCCAGTTTGGAGGCTCCAAAAAATACGAAGGCTCTTCAGACTTCGTAAAGCTCCGGTACCACATGGGCCCGGTTCTTACAGCCAATATCACGGTTCATATCATCTGGTATGGCAAATGGGAAAAATCCCAGAAGAAGATTATCCGTGAATTTATCTCCTCCATTTCTGAACCGGGTCCGAACCGGAACCCGACCCGACCATCGGTTTCGAAGTGGTGGAGGACGGTTCAGCTGTACACTGACCAGACCGGTGCTAATATTTCACGGACGGTTCATCTGGGACCGGAGAAGAATGACCGGTTATATTCTCATGGTAAGTCTCTTACACGTTTGTCTATTCAGTCTGTAATAAAAAGTGCTGTTAGTACTAAAACCCGACCCTTACCCATTAACCCGAAAGGGGGAGTGTATTTGTTACTGACGTCAGTTGATGTTATGGTACAAGATTATTGTCAGAATGTGTGTGGGTTCCACTACTTTACTTTCCCTTCTATTGTGGGGTACACTTTACCGTACGCATGGGTGGGTAATTCGGGTAAGTTTTGCCCCGGAATGTGTGCTTACCCGTTTGCTGTACCCGAATATATACCCGGGTTAAAAGCAGTCAAGTCGCCAAACGACGACGTAGGGGTAGATGGGATGATAAGTGTGATAGGTCATGAGATTGCTGAGATGGCAACCAACCCGTTAGTGAATGCTTGGTATGCGGGTTCGGATCCGGTTTTCCCCGTGGAAGTAGCGGATCTTTGTGAGGGTATTTATGGAACTGGTGGAGGTGGGTCCTATACGGGACAAATGATCAACGATAAAGATGGTGCCACGTATAATATGCATGGGTTGAGAAGGAAGTTTTTGGTGCAGTGGATATGGAACCCTTTGTTAAATTACTGTACTGGCCCTAATGCTCTAGATTTGTAATTTTAGTGTTGTAATGTTGTTTTGTAATAGCTTGCTTGTTTAAGTAAGTTTAAAATGGTCACTTTTGGTGAATTATGGGTTGTTGTATAAGTAGTGAAAAGTTTGTTTTGAGAAAAAGAAAAAGAAAAAGTTGGTTCGATCCAAAATTATAAATAATGTAATATTTGTTGTAGTTGGATTCGTTTTCTGCTAAAGTTCTGCATTGCCCACTTTTTTGGAATGTATATTCAACAACATTTTTGGTTGTTTTCGAATATGTATGGGTAGTTCAAATTTAAATTTTCCTTGGAATTGGTTTGATCATAAATAAGAAGAATCAATACACATCACAGTGAATTGAGTGGAGTTTTGACCTTGAACTTCTTTTACAATATTGAACAAAGTTGAGCATTTCGAGTTGTCTTGATTAATCCGGGGTTGGGAAGTTGAAATTGAGATTATCGAATTCGAATTGCGGAAGTGAGTGATTATCGAAATCAAGAATGAATGGAATAATTCGTTTATGGTAATATCTTAAAAGTGAATACTGTATTATTCAGAGAGTGGATTGGTTTATTTTATTAAGTTCTAACTACTAGTAAGAATTTACGAAAAAATGAACAAATTGGAACATAGGATACCCAAGTGATGAGAAGAGTTTGCAATAAGGTCAAAACTGAACCTACTAATGTTTGAAAATAAAGGGCAAAACGCAGATACGGATTCAGAGGTGTATGAGAAAAGCAGGGTGCAATATAAGAAAAACAGAGCAATGAAAAGGAATGAGAAACGATTGACATGATGAGGTGTCTGGAGAAACAATTGTTTTTGCAGCGATAGAGGATATTAAAAGAAAAGGGTGTTGTCCAAAATTACGAATGTCAATATCAGCAATCAGAGTGTTGTCCAGTACGATTTCAACGCTTATCCCAAGACCCAAAGACCATGACACAGGTCCCATCCCTATTCACCCTCCTTTTTCCCGTAATTACATGCTCCTTTTGTTTACACTATTTTTCTTTCGGCTACTGTTTTGTGTTTTCCATTAAACAATTGCTTTGCTAAGCTACCTAATGTGTGCATTGGGCTCCATCCTCGCCTCTTTTTCTTATTCTTTTCATTACACGATTTCTGTGCGGGACACTACATTGTTTTAATACTACACTTTAAATTTACACCTATTTTTTTATTACATTAAATACAACTTTAAAAACCAGTCTAATGGGATTTCAGCTCTACACAAATCACATGTTTTAGTATGTAATTTGTTCCATATTTGCCATATCTATCCTACTTACTAGGATATTGTCGTAATATTGTGCATAAAACTAATGATTTTGTACATAATACGATAACACGATACTAAAATGATATGATAAATAAAACAACGATCCTGATTGAGGGAGAAAAACATTAGAGACGGAAAAACAATATTTAAAGTTGTACACAATACTTGAATGGAGGATTTCAATACCATTTCTTACATTTGTGTAAACACTACAGTGAGAAAAAAACACTCAATAGCAACTAGTCAATATTCTTTCTACTTGCGCTCGACAAGCTGACTTCAGAGTGCATGAACTTGAACAATTGCCTTTAACATGTGTTTTTAACTAGGTTACAAACTTAAAGATTAATAAATTGTCTTCATTTCTAACTGGTACGTGTCTGATAGATTTAGACATAAATAATTACTACCATTTATTATTAACAATGGAACAAGTCAATATCTTATTTTTAAAGTTCGCAAATTTTCTGTACCACTGATCATCATCTTGACAAGATTGTTTATACAAATTATATGGCAGGTTTCACTAACCTAGTTTGGTAACAAGTAATTCCCAAAGTATAAGCCCAACTCTTAATTATACCCAGCCCAATAGGAATAAACAGCCCCCACTTGTTTACTGATACAAATGGTAAGTGTCAAATTACTTCTTCTCTGCCCCTGGGTTTACAGTCATTTCCAGGAAACTTGCTCAAAAAAAAATCATGTAGTTTACTTAAAATGGATCGATCCTATAAACAGCGGTAAAATGGATGTGTGATTCTAATTATGCATATGAACATCTAATATTACAAGCATTTTCCACGTAAAACAAAATATTCAAACAAGATGTGCAGAGAAATTCACAGGACCATGAGCCACTACTGTCTCACAAGTCACAAGTCATTACACTGTGAAATCACGAAATTCGAATCGAAGATATCTATGTCAATTCGAATTGCAGATCTCAATGTCAGTTATCTATGTTTTTCTTGAGCCAGGAATATTTATGATCACTGATTAAAAAAAAAGGTGTGCTCTTATGTACAAGATAATTTTACTAGTGTAATAGATAAACCGCATCTTACTCTGAACTGAGTGGGGATGAGACCTCCATATTCAATCCAAGAAGACACGTGTAGGCAAGTCGGCAAATTCTGATCAAGCCCTACTGGCTCGACCCACAACCACAATCAAGAAGACCACAACTGAGAGCAGGAAAGAAGTTTTTAGTTTTTCGTCAAATGAGTCCACAACTTGTTCCGTTTTATTCGCACTTCTTGGGTGCAGAAACAAGCCATCCATCATATTTGTTATTTTGTCAACCAAGTCCAAAATTTTTGTCTTCATGTTGACAAATATCCAACTCAATATGTCTACTGACGTCTCAGAGTCATCAGACTCATCACCTTCACTGGATAAAGAGCTCAAAGAGACATTGCTTTTAGCTGCATTTGTCAACGAATGGCTATTCAGCAGTACGAATATTATTGATCAGAGAAACTAAAATAATAGGATCTCAGGCACTCATTACATATATTAGATCTACAGTTTATCAGCTCACTTAACACATTAATTTTACTTGATGAATTTTGTCTCAAGTTGTATTTCAGGATGTGTGCTTCTGAAATTTCATTACAGTATCTACTTCTAGGACACTCGCAACACATCATGCCGCTAGACATAACAAGGACTTTCAAAACACTAGAACCAGGACAAATTTAAGACAATCTAATAAGTTAATGAAGATATTTACACAGACCTTCAGCAAGCGATTGTTTAAGTTCCCGCACTACCTCATTGTTTAAAACAGCATCCCATACAGCTTTGTCCGAAGACAACGAAATTACCATTTTCTACACAATGTAAGAAGATACATTAATTACTTGGTGTTACATTGATCTATAAGAGATCTAATTGCAACGTCAGAATATACAAACACACAAAAAAATTTATCAATCTCATCAAAACCTTACATATAGATAAAAGTTGCTTTCTGGTCTCATTTCGATCTCAACAAAACATTACCTATAGATAAAAAATGCCTTCTAGTCACAATTAGATCTCTTCAAAATATTACATATAGATAAAAGATGCCTTCTAGTCTTCAATTCAATCTCTTCTAGTCTCGTGTTATTTTGGGTAACGGAGATACAACATGCAACACCAACTTAACCTCAGAAAACTAAACATCCTAGAGTGGACAAAGTACTTCATGGCTGTAGCTTGTAAGAATACAATACAATAAAATTCAGGAGCTTTCAATATTATTAGTGGGTTGACAATTGAAGGCAATACACATTTATCCAACGACTTAGGAGGCACTTACTAGTTAAAGAGACATACACACTCATTAAACTCAACTGTGAATACATGCTACTATAACCATTTTACCAATTACCAATAATACCAATTCCAAAAGAGCCAGTAAATTGGATTACTTTAAATCTTCAAATTTGCAATCATTCATGGATTTTCTTGGCTTCTTTCTATTAAATTTTACCAAAGCAAACAAGTTTCCGTTCTAAAATTGGGATAATCTGTCAATGTGCAACATAAACAGAGGGCTTACCTGAACATGTGGTTCTGTCTGAAGTAAATGAAAAGCATCATACAGTCTGTCAGATCCAAAAGGCTTCAAAAGACTTGCATTACAGAGTGACAGTGAGGGCTCCATCCAATCTACTTCCGACCCATATGAAGGAACTCTGTGCAGAAAACCAGTTGGACTATTTACTTGGCTCGCTAAATTTCTCTCCAAGTCATTAGCAGGATTGTCCTTGATGACATGTTGGAACCTGGATGGAACCAAGTATTAGTAAAGTCTGGGGAATGCCAGGAAGAAGAAACTGCATTTAGCTCAAAAGCACAACCATGGTGAATTTTCATCTATGTCAATGAAGTAACAAGAACAACTAATAACTTGCACTTGAGAACTCATTAGTTGGAAATTAAGCGGATAAGCACATGTCTCAGCCAGTCAAAGCAACTTTTCATAATAGGCCACTGCAAGTTGAGCGAAAAACAAGAAGAAGCTCCCAGCAAATCTTTTAACATGCAATATCACACATATTTCTGGTGCTGAAGTTAATACAATATAAAAGTTATCAAAACCAAACGTACCCAGCGCATCGTACTCATAGGGCAGGGCAAGATTTACAAAAAACTTACCCTCTCAAGAGTAGAGAACTTATATCCAAGGAGCTATCCATATACTGATATACACTATTTAAGAACACAATATTTTTGCAAAAAGAAACTAATTTACAATTGGTTTTTAGCATTGAAAATTGTATCTCCATGTGTAACAAAATTTTATGACTATGTCATTATTCTGGAACTAAAATATACAAGCAAGTCAATAGTGAATGAATGAATAATAACAAGGTAAAGCACTCAGAATGTCAATTTATTTATGCTTCCATTAGAAAATGGGAATAATCTGTGTCAAATTGTCACTTTCAAAGTCCCCATTGAATATCCTCATAATATAGGACAATTTCAAATTTAAAAAACAACGAGAAAGTAATGTTTTGTAAATATTAGCTGTTTGAACATTCATGGAATCTAACGAGACAATTACTTAATTCTTGTTTTATACACAAAAATAAAGAATATTGTTACAAAGCAGGTTCCTCTTACACTAAACAAAGGTAGTCTTATGCAGGACCAAAATTTCATCTTACATAGAATTAAAGTCTTTGTCACGCAAAAACTAGCTACTCACTATTAATCTAATTATAACCATAGCAAAAAATATAAAAACAATTTATGCAAGAACATAACATATTGTTAAATAAAGATTCCAGACCGAACACAACCGTGACTATAATTTTACGGAAAATGCTAGAGAAATAAAAATTTCTCCCAATTTTTTTTTCCAAACAATTAGCTAGATGATAAATTTTCTAATAAAAGATAAGACTACACATATGCGTCAACGAATTAAAACGTGTCAATTACATGGACGCAAACTCAATGATGTCACATCATTAGGGATTATTTTTGTCTACGATTAGAGTAGAAAAACTGTTCCCCTAAATCGTAAAAAAAAATTAGATGAAAAACTTACTGCTGGATAGAAGAGACTGCATGTTGGACTTCATCAACAGAAGGAACAGGTCCAAAGACAAGATTCTCATCACAATACAAACCCTTATCATTTTCATCAATACTATCAACATACTCCCACTCACCAAACTCAGAAGAATCGGAAGCAGAAGCCCATGTGGACGTAGGAGAATGAAATGGATTACAAAAAGGAGGTGCAGTAGTAGAGTTAGATACAGAAAGCGTGTTTAAACTGTTAGGTTTGTATAGATTGGACGTAGGTCTAGGAGGAGTAGTATTACCAGGTGGTGAAGTAGGGCGAGAAAGAGTTTCTTGGGTTGCACCACCGCCACCGACTCGAACGACACTCTGGACGGACCTCAACATACCACCGCCTTTGTTTCCGGCGCCGTCGCCGCTCCCAAATGACCGCCTCAACATTTTCCGTATCCAAAGTTTTTTATTTATCCGATACACACTGAATACTTGGACACTCGAGACGAGATTATCCTGTTTCTGACCTATGTTCTTTTTTGTTTTCCAAGAATTGTTTGCTTCTTTTAACGTAATAAAGTTTATTTTAGTGTAACTTTTTTATTGCTATTATTGGCGACGTGTCACAATTTTTTTTACATGGACTCCCAACCCAAGCCCAAGTCTTTCCATTATTTCTTGTAAGCCCACGAATTTTGCTTTTGCATGTATGTAGCCGGAAGTTAATTTCGCATACAGTTTACCAATTCTATTTACTTTTTTATAAGAACTAGCTTGTAGCTGTGCGATGCACGGTTACTTAAATTTTATTTATAACTAGTTTATTAAGCCGCGCTTCGCAGCGGCTTTATAATAATATCTCTAAATTTTCTCAAAAAATATTCTACAAAATACATTTTTAAATAAAATAATATTTCTAATATAAAATTAAATTTTGTTTTGAATTATATATATATATATATATATATAAAGTTCTAGATCGTTCAATCAAAAACTACAATTATACCTTCAGAGCTATTAAAATCTTCACTACCTCCAAATCTACTCCCAGTAAGAAAAAAATCAAAAAATATGAACAAACATCCTTTTTTGTTGTTGGGAGAATTTTTTATTAATAATGATCTCTTTTTGTCAAAACAAATAACAACAAAAACAACAACAACCTCTTCCTTTTAAAAAAAATTAATGACATTTTCTCAATGTTTCTTATTCTTGTATGACTTTTGTTATAGATGCACCGACTTATTGAATTTTGTTAAAAATGCACACACTAAATAAATTCTTCAGTCGAATAAATCTTAACATAATATTTTCGAAATACATACACTATAAATTTCTTAATATACAATTTTTATCTTTGAATTTTCGTGTATGAATTACAGAAAATATTTTACTAAAAGATATAATCTTTTCTCATAAAAAATAGAGCAATAACTATCTAAACATTAAAAAACAATGATAAAATTTGTTTTTGGAGACATGATTGAATTCTCCACTTTCAAGTTATCTTGTATACATGTGTATCAACTTTTAACTATAAATTCAAAACTAATAACGTACACACATAAACATATAAATTAATTCACAACTGAATGTACATGAAAATCACCTTGTTCGGCCTATTATTTTAACTGATTAACTGATGAATTCCCCTCCTTATTAATCCATGTCTTAACTCAATCAACACTAATAGCAAATAACTTGTCTTGTCAAAGATTTTAATATGATCATGCATTAGGATACAAACAAACGCAATAAGATAAATAACATAAAAGAAAAAGTCTCATACTCATGTACTCTAATATACACACTTTTAACATAAACAAACAAAAAAGTAAAGAAAAACAATGTTGACAATAAAAATTGCAGTAGACAATTCACAGAGTTTAGGTGTATATTTATACAATTAATTAGTTGTTTGTATGAAAGTATTAAAAGTAATTAATTATTTACCAAGTAATTACTTAATTTTTTATGCAAGACCGATATAATTTCTTAACTTCTTATTTACCAATATGTTCTTGTATTTTCTATCATATTACATTAAAAAGGAAAGTTTAGGAGAACAGGATGTTAAGATGATTGTAATTTCATTTGAAAAGAAATATTATGAGAATATCTAGATAATTATAAAGGGAAGTTCAAAATAATGTAAAGTAATACATTTTTTTTAATTTAGATATTTGAAAGCAAGAATATTACAATTGAATATTTAGTTTTCTCCATTTGTAATATTTAGTTTCTCCATTAGTAAAGATCTATTGTATATTTAATTTCTCCATTAATAGAGATTTTAAATGCAAAAATATTATATTTACTTTCCTTTATTAGTAGAGATTTTAAATGCAAGAATATTGAAATTGTATATTTAGTTTCCTACATTAGTAAATATTTAAAAGACAATTGAGATTTTTTCTAATCTTTTGTATTAATTACTTAATTTCTTATGCAAGACCGATCTAATTTCTTAACTTCTTATTTACCAAAACGTTCCTGTATTTTCTAGTATATTACATAAAAAAAGAATATTTAGGAGAGCAGTATGTTAAAATAGTAATTTCATTAAAAAAATATTATGAGAATATTTAGATAATAATAGAGGAAAATTCAAAATAATGTAAGATAATACACTTTTTTTCTAATTTAGATATTTTGAAGTCAATAATATTATAATTGAATATTTAGTTTTTTCCATTAGTGATATTTAGTTTCCTCCATTAGTAAAGATCTATTGTATATTTACTTTCTCCGTTAGTAGGGATTTTAAATGCAAAAATATTATATGTTTCCTCTATTAGTAAATATTTAAAAGGTAATTGAGATTTTTTCGAATTTTAAGTATTATTAATTCAAAAAATTGAGTATTATTAATTCAAAAAATTGAGAAAATTGGAAAAATAGAACGAAACGATCTGAGAGCGTCATCTCACCGCCCCCGTCTTCTCCTTTATATAATAGTATTGATTTATTTAGTTTCCTCCATTAGTAAAGATCTATTTTATATTTACTTTCTCCATTAGTAGGGATTTTAAATGCAAAAATATTATATGTTTCCTCTATTAGTAAATATTTAAAAGATAATTGAGATTTTTTCGAATTTTAAGTATTATTAATTCAAAAAATTGAGAAAAATAGAAAAATAGAACGAAGCGATCTGAGAGCGCCACCTCACCGCCCCCGTCTTCTCATTTATATAATAGTATTGATTATTCTGTTTATAATTATATTTTTATTATCCATGCAACACACAATTGTTTTTTATATATTTATAATTATATTTATTTATGAATATTTAAAAGTTATTAGTTTACATGATTAAATTATTGTTAAAAAAGATTTAGCCAAAAAATTATAGTTAAAAATTTGATATTTATTATATTTTACACGCTAAACTATTCTAAAACTAAAAAGAGAATAAAGTGACGAAATTTAATGTTGAGAATTCTATTCGATTTAGAAAATCTACTTATATGTTGTTTAGATTATTAGAATAACTTTTATTAACCAAATACAGTTTTTAATGTTAAATCTAACGGTTTTCACCTATCTATTTAACATTAAACGATTTTTATTATTTTGGTATTAAATGAGTTTCCTTATTTAATTACAACTATTTTTATGTTTTGACTTTTTAGAAAATCCAATCCTAATATAATATTTTTTAACTTATATCATTTTTAGATAATAACTTCTTTTTATATGATATAATCTTGATCATCTATTTTTAAAAGTATTGGATTTAACGGTTGAGAATGTTTTGGCGGTATTTAGAAACAAACTACCATGATAACATCATTAATTTTTCTTAAAATTTATAATATTTTTATTTTTTAATTTTTTTAAATATTTATTGCTAAAATATAATATACTCTTTTTGTAATATGTTAAAGATGCGGGAACTTTGAACTTTTGAGAAAATAAATTATCAATTAAAATATAATTTTTTTTGTAATAGTTCTTCTTTTAAAGTAGTCAGTGTTCTAAAAGTCGGCGATTAATCGGGATTAATCGCCGATTAATCGCTAGACGGCGGGCCACTGAACTGATTAAGCGAAAATCAGTCAATTAACGTTTTTTCAGAAAAACGGTCAAAAGTCGGCTGAATCGGTCAAAAATCGAATTAATCGGTCAAAAATCGGGCTAATTATTTAAAAATAGTAAAAAATAGTTAAAATTAAAAAATAATAATTAAAAATTTAAAAGGTAGAAACTTGATTAAACAATAGGAAAAAAATATTTTTTTTGTACATATAATTATAATTTTAGATGTCTAAATCATAAATTCTCTTTATTTTTCCTCTTAAATTGATCTCTAATTGAAAAGTTAAACCTTCAAAATTTTATTTATTACAATTATATAATATTTTTAACATATTTGCATAAATATATGATAATAACATATGTTTAGTTGAAATAACGAAACAATTATATATATGAATATAATTATATATAAAAAATATTATTAAATTTATTCCGATTAATGATCTGATTAATCATTCCGATTAATCCTCGATTACCCGATTAATCCCTGGACGGTGCATTCACCGATTAACTCCGATTCCTGCTTTTTACAACACTGAAAGTAGTACACCGTGACGATCAAAATTCTGTATAAAATTCATTTTTTATAGTATATCCTATAAATATTTATGTTATTATATTAAAGACTAAATAATGAAAGCTTCCTTATAAGTTTGGTCGCTTTGTTTGATCACTCAATCCATAATCGTTAGATCTTTCAAATTAAATTGTTGAAAAACGTTAGATATAACAGTAAAATTATCATGTAGAATGATCTAAGTTTGAATCTACCAACAACATATTAAAATTTATAGTTTTTTTTAAATAAAGAATTTTTTCATTTTTTTTCTTGCAGACATAGGTTATTTGATAATATTTTTTGTAAAGTACGATTTTTCAGAAAAGTACTATACTAATTGATTAAGAAACTTTTAAAGTTTCGAATTTAATAATTTACAATGTATATATGTTAAAAAAGTTTGGCCTATGTAGCTGAGTCTAAAATTTAAAAATACAGTTTGTTTTTAATATGAATATAATCCAGCGAACAATGAAATTAGGTATCCATGAGTTCTTATAAACAAAATCACCATTTACGTATAATTTATTACTAGCTGATATCCCGTGCGATGCACGGTCTTCTTTAATATTTTTTTATTTTTTATTTAGATTTTAGTTATTATATACTTTTACTTTTATTTTAATTAATTATCTCGTTTAAATTGAATGTTAAAAAAATTATAATAAACATGAATTTCATAAGTTTAATATAATAATATTACCAATATATCTATCTTTTGCCCGTGTTATTTTTAATTTGAACATGAGTTGTTTTGGTTAAAAAATATAAACAGGTAATATCCTTAAAAAGACAATTAGTTACTTATTAACAATTATATAAAATTATATTAATTTTTTTATATATACGTCTGCATTACTTTTAGAAAATTAGTTGTTTAAGTTAGAAAATATAAAAGAGGTAATTTGTTTTAACTGAAAAGAATAACTTGTTATTTATTAATATTTATATAAAACAATATTACCATTGTATATTTATTTTGCATGTATTATATTTAGAAGATAAGTTGTTTTAGTTAGAAAATATAAAACACATAATGTGTTTTAGTTGTCGGTTATAAATATATAATAATATTACCATTTTATATATATATATTGCACGTCTTATTTTTAGAAAATGATTTGTTTTAGTTAAATAGATATATGAAATAGGTAATATAATTTAGCTGAAAAAGGTAATTGGTTATCAATAACTTGGTTTCCATATATGTTAGATGAGTTGTTTTAGGTAAAAAATATAAAAATAATGTGTTTTAGCTGAAAAAGGTAATCAGTTATAAATATATAATAATATTACCATATTATATATATGTTGCCCATTTTATTTTTAGAAAATGAGTTGGTTTGGTTTAAAAAATAAATATAAAATAGGTAATGTAGTGAAAAAAGGTAATTGGTTATTAATAAATTGATTATAGATAGGCCCGTGAATCGGCCCAAATACCGACCGACCGACCGACCGACCGACCAAAACTTTTAATGTTTCGTCTTTAATAATATAGTATAGATTTAATAATAAATAATATTTGATTAGTTATGATCTAAAACTTAATACAATAGGATTAAAAATATGCACAATTTTATAAAATTTTATCCTCGTATTATTATATTCTTTGTTGATTTGAATTTTTCTTAGATTGATTTTAATTTTTGAACATAAATTTCTAAATTTAAAATAGTTAGAAAAAAGTAATTAAATTGGTGTTAAAATAATGATGACATAATAATTATTATTAGAATTTAAATATTCACTTTACTAATTTGGGCTTTATCTTGTGTTTTAAAAATCATATTTTGACGATTTTATACCCCACATGAAGATAACTAAATTATAGTTAATTAAATGATGGTTTAACAATTTTTATCTAACCGGAATTGTCCATATAAGAGAAAAGAAAGTCACGAATTTTTTACATGGAGAATTCTATTCAATATAGAAAACTTATTTATATTTGGTTTAAATTATCAAAATACACCTTTTAGAATTTAAATATAATCCTATTATTAATAAAATACACTTTTTAAATATTTGATCTAACGATTTTCATTTATCTAGTTAAGATCTGATGGTCCTTATTAATTTGGTTGTTTACGACCAAAAGTTTGGATAAAATCCCTATTATGATTATTATATATAAGGATTTAATATAATAAGGATATCAAGTATATCATGATATAAGTATCTTACTAACTGTTTTTACTTTTAATTTTTCGGTTTTATTTACAGTTGTTGGGATTTATGGGTGATAGCATAGAAATAACTTAACTTTGATTGTACTTAATTTTTCAAATTAAGTAGAACATACTGTCATAGCCAAAGTATGTTCTTGTAATCAGTATGTAATGTTATTCTAGTTGTATTGTTTGAAAGAAGTTCACTTATGTGTTCAAGCCTCAAGGAATGCTTTTTGGATGACAACATGAATAAAGGTTATTGTCCTAAAGCTGTGACAGTAAGATTACAAGAAGACAGAATGTTGCAAGTCACGACAGCATATTCACTCTGACAGCAACATTGGCGGAAGACTACGCGACAGCAACTATTGCCCTCGACAGCAAGTTTGGGATCCTCGACAGCACTCTATGCGGGGAACTCATACTGTCACCAAAAGATCATTCCTGTGACAGCAAGTTTTGCGGCAAAAGTAACTGTCTCAATAAAGATCCTTATGCTAGGTATCTTTCTCAGTCAAATCCCGTGACAGTTTAAATGTTCAAGAAACAGGCGTGATGCAGTATCCCTAAGCTACACCAAGTCTGCAAGACTACGACAGAAGCTTCAAGCACTGCAAAACAAAAGCGAATCAATTCAAGAGCAAGGTCAAGTCTTTATCTGCTGAATTGGTTTAGCTGGAAATAGAATGAATCTAGGTTGCTTTCTTTGTAATGTATATCTGACATGTTAGCAATTTAGGAAAGTCACATGGGTAAGACAATCTGTAAGAAGCTGCCACTTGACAGTGACAGCAGCTTCACAAACCCGTGACTGATAGTGATAGGGTGAGTCTTATACCTACTATCAACTCATTCTAGAAAAAAAACGAAGACAAGCAAGTGTCTTTGAAGAAAACCCGAAGCTCGAGAATTCTTTCTTGAGGTTGTAGCAACACTTTGCAAAATAAATAAAACATTTATTTTGTGAATCTTGTTCTTACTAAATACTGTTCGTGATTGTATATATTGCTGATAACGTTTAATCTTGATTTTAGTTGTTGAAATTTAGATTGAATTTTATCAGTATTGCATTCATCCCCCCCCCCCCTTCTGCAATACACAAGGACTAACAACTGGTATCAGAGCTTTCAGATTAACATACATATCTGAGATCCCGGAGAAAATGCAGAAATCAAACAGTATCAAGATCCCAGCATTTGATAAAGAGAACTACAGCATTTGGAAAAGAAAAATCTTGTTGTTTATCAAAGCTGCAAATCCACTATACCCAGGTATACTCGAGAATGGTCCTTTCATTCCAAGAAAGGAAATTGAAGCCACAACAGTGAATGGTGAGATTATTCCTGCACATTGGGTTCCCAAAGATCCCTCAGAAATCTTGGAACCTGAAAAGGAGAAAATGGTGCTAGATGATCATTTGCAACTTATCTTGCTCGATTCTCTCACGCTGGATAAAGCCATGTGTGGAAGTGTGATAAGCTGCACATCAGCCAAGGAGATGTGGATCAGGTTAGCCTTACTCTGTGAAGGAAGTGAAGAGGTTAAGGGCAACCAAAGGCAAATTCTAATATCTCAATATGAGGCATTCATGGCCAAGCCTGGTGAAGACTTAACCTCCATGTTTGAAAGGTTCAGTAAGCTCTTAACTGAATTACAGATACATGGCAAGTACTATGACAGAAAATAATTAAATGTCAAGTTCCTGCTCACACTGCCTGATCACCTTGAACACAAGACAACAGCCATACGAGAAGGAAGAGATCTCAACACTATAACCTTTGAGACACTTTATGGTATTCTGAAATCTTATGAACTCGAACTCTTTCAAAAGAGAGCCATACAAAGTGGAACAAGGAACAAGATGGCTAATATGTCAAGTGCCCTAGTAGCACATGTGCCAAGGATCACACAGCCAAGTGAAGTACTACAGATCACACAATCAACCCCAACCCAGACCTTGAAGATAGAAGAGGTGGTTGAAGAGGATGAGAAGGTGGTACTACAGCTTAAAGATGTGGAAGATGAAGACTTCTACACAATAGAGGAACTGGAAAGCATGGACAACCCTACTATGGCTTACATGGCCAAAAAGTTCAAGAACTTTAGGTTCAAGAAGGATAGGTCATACAAGCCTCAAGGCCAAGCATCCAAGTTCAGCAAAGGAAGCTCATCAAAGGCTGCTGTGGGAAGTTCAACCAAAGGAGGATACAAAACTGGATTTGTGGATAGATCAAAGTTCAAATGTTACAACTGTGGAGAACCTGGTCATTTTGCTACTGAATGCAAAAGACCCAAACAGGTTCAAAGATATGAGAAAGGAACTGGTGGATACTCCAAGAAAAATCAAGGTAGAGCCTATGTGGCTGAAGGAAAGTGTTGGGATGATTCTGATGATGAAGAAGAGGAAGAATATGTCAACCTAGCTCTCATGGCTAGCACTGATGAGGTAGCATCAACACCTTCAAGTCAGGTACCTTCACTTGTCTTACTTGATATGTCTACTGATGAGTATAAGAAAACCATTAAAGACTTAAGTGCTGAAATGTTCAATGTCTATACTAGCTTATCTGCTGCTAATGAGGAAATCTCTAGACTAAGTAAGCTAAATGAAACACTTCAGTCTGAAAATGATTCTCTTTTTCTCAAAACCAGTTCACTAGGCTCTTTAGCTCAAGAGAATGCTAAACTTAAAAATGAATTAAAATGTGCTAAGGAGGTTGAGGAATTCCTGAGGAATGAGATTGCTGAAAATGAATTTAAGATTAAGGCCTATAGAAACTCATCAAAGATAGTTCAGGATTACAATGATAAGCATACAGAAAATCAGTCTGTTGGTATAGGTTTTTCTTATGGTAGAAGACCTGGAAAGGAAACTGTGATTCAAGATTGTCCTGGAATTGCTGCTGTCAAACCCACCATTCTCAAGAAAGTTAAAACTCCTATTTTCAAAGCTGCTGAAATTGAGTTTGATGAAGAAGCCATGCTCATCAAACAAGAAATTCTTGATGAGGATGAAGGTGTTGACAACACATTCAAGGAAGGAAAGGATACTGTCACAATCCCCAAGACAGTAAACTTACCAAGCAATCAGACAGTAAGTTCAAAGGATGCTGTCACGATTGGCAAGACAGAATCTTTCAAAGATACTGTCAAGAATGATTCCAAGACAGTAACTTTCAAACCTTCTGTCAAGACAGTAGGAATAAAAGATACTGTCAAGGATAGTTCGACAGCAACTTCTGAACATACTGTCAATCCAGTAACTCCCAAGTCTAGAAACAGGAATGGTAAGGTAGGTGTCAATAAAGGAAATGGATACACTAATGTTGGAGGTGCTTCTAGGAAACTATGCAATAACTGTGGATCTACACATCACTTAACACATGTTTGTAAGAAACCAATTGAGGATAAGATCAATGCAACTGAACTCAATGGTAACTTACACAGAACCCCCCTTATGCATAGAACTATGAGTGTCTGTAATAACATTGATTGTATGCCATGCAAAATCACTGCCATGAGTACATGCTTTAACTTACCTGTTCTCTCTACTGAAAAATGCTCATACCTAAACACTGTTGAGACTTCTGAGCCTGCTGGCAACAGCAAAAAGGCTTCATCCACTAAGAAAAGGACCAAGTCCAATTCTAAACCTAAGTGGGTGAAAAGAGAAGTCAAACAGGAAGTCTTTGATAATGCTTGTGATGTTGTGACTGAAAGAAACTCAGGAAACACTGAAATTGCAGGACCCAACAAAGATTGGGTACCATATGCAACTTAGAAACATTCTGTTTTGCAGGGTAAGAAGAAAAATCAGGTCATGTGGATAATTGACAGTGGTTGCTCAAGATACATGACAGGTGATAAAGCCCTGCTATCACATTATGTAGAGAAAGCTGGCCCAATCATAACCTTTGGAGACAACAGCAAGGGTTACACAGTGGGATATGGCTGTCTGGAAATTGGAAATGTTGTCATTGAAGATATTGCTCTTGTGGATGGATTGAAGCACAACCTACTCAGTGTCAGCCAATTCAGTGACAGAGGATTTAAGGTTGACTTTGACATGATGGTGTGCAACATCTATCACAAGAAGGATGGAAGCCTCTCTCTAAAAGGGGTCAGAAAAGGAAGCTTGTTTGTTGCTGATCTAAGCTCAACAAAGAAGGATAAAGTTTACTGTTTTTACAGTAAAGCTACTGTTGGTGACAGTATGCTTTGGCACAGGAAGCTCTCATATCTCAACTTCAAGACAATGAATATTCTGATGAAGAAGGAGTTAGTGAGAGGTTTGCCCCAACAGGAATTCTGTCAAGAAGGACTGTGTGAAGATTGTCAAATGGGCAAACTGAGAAGAGCTGTGCACAAGTCCAAGCAAGTAAACACCAACACAGAAGCACTCAAGTTAATTCACATGGACCTCTTTGGACCAGTCAATGTACCATCTATGGCCAGAAAGAGGTATGCCTTAGTAATGGTGGATGATTACTCAAGGTACACTTGGGTGAAATTTCTTGAATCCAAAGATGAAGCTGCTCAAGTGATTATTGATCAAGTCAGAGTTCTTGATAGAACCCCAAACTCAAAAGTTCAAATCTTGAGGAGTGACAATGGTACAGAATTCAGAAATGCCACACTTGAAAATTTCTGTAAAGATGAAGGAATTGTACAACAATTCTCTGCTGCAAGAACTCCACAGCAGAATGGAGTTGTAGAAAGAAAGAACAGGACTCTCATTGAAGCAGCTAGAACTATGTTGCATGATGCTAAGTTGCCAACATATTTCGGGGCTGAAGCTATCAACACAGCCTGTTATACTCAGAACAGAACCATGATCAACAAAACTCATGCAAGTACTCCTTACTGTCTGTTAACTGGAAAGAAACCTACTGTCAAATATTTTCATGTGTTTGGGAGCAAATGCTTTATGATGAAAGACAACCATGAGAAGAAAGGAAAATTTGACACCAAGGCTTTTGAAGGACTATTCATGGGTTACAGCACAGAAAGGACTGCCTACAGAGTTTATGTTATGGAACACAGGATTATTGAAGAAAGTGTTAATGTCACATTTGATGAAACCAAGTTTCCAGGACTGCATGAAGAAGGAAAGATGCAGACATTCAGATTTGAGAATCAAGGATACCTGGAAGCTGAGGAGATTGTAGATGAAGAACCTAGCTTCACTCAAATTGTTGAAGTTGACAAAGATGCTGTCAACACCACTACTGTCAATCAAACTCCAGCTCAATCACACACCATAACATCTAACATTCAGAACAGTGATGACTCTGGAGACAATGAAGAACATGGTGGAGACAATGGAATTGATGAGCATTCAACTCAACAAGCTGAAGCAAATGTTCCTGTTCAATCAAGTAGCTTGCCCAGAATCACCAGGTGGACCAAGGATCACACAAATGACCTTATCATTGGTAATCCTAATTCTGGAGTGAGGACAAGGAACAAAGTCTCTGCTGACAGCATGTTCTCATGCTTCCTGTCACAAATGGAACCCAAGACAATTGATGAAGCATTGTTGGATTCTGACTGGGTGATAGCCATGCAAGAAGAGCTAAATCAGTTTGAAAGAAACAATGTATGGAAATTGGTTCCAAGACCTAAGGGAAAGTCAGTTATTGAGACCAAGTGGGTTTTCAGAAACAAACTTGATGAAAATGGATTGGTGACAAGGAACAAAGCAAGGCTAGTGGCTAAAGGTTACTGTCAACAGGAGGGAATAGATTATGATGAGACATTTGCTCCTGTTGCCAGACTTGAAGCTATAAGAATCTTTCTAGCTTATGCTGCACACTGCAACTTCAAAGTATTTCAGATGGATGTCAAAAGTGCCTTTCTAAATGGAGAGCTGGAAGAAGAAGTGTATGTGGAACAACCACCAGGGTTTGAGGATGCTGAAATGCATAATTTTGTGTACAAACTCTTCAAAGCTTTGTATGGACTAAAGCAAGCACCCAGGGCATGGTATGACACACTTTCCACCTTTCTTCTGGAAAACCAGTTTACCAGAGGAGTTGTGGACAAGACACTTTTCTACAAGCATCATGGCAAGGACATCATTCTGGTACAAATCTATGTGGATGATATCATTTTTGGTTCTACAAATGAGAAGCTGTGTGAGAAGTTTTCCCATCTCATGAGTAACAAATATGAGATGAGCATGATGGGAGAATTGTCATTCTTTCTAGGGTTACAAATTCTTCAACAAACTGATGGAATCTTCATAAGTCAAGCTAAGTATATCAAGGAACTTCTCAAAAAGTTCAACTTGGAAGATTCATCTCCTGCAAGGACACCAATGTCCACAGCAACTAGTCTGGATCTTGATCCTAAAGGAAAGAAAGTTGACTCAAGCACTTATAGAGGCATGGTAGGATCCCTCCTATACCTAACTGCTAGCAGACCTGACATCATGTTTGCTACATGTCTTTGTGCAAGGTTTCAAAGTGATCCAAAGGAGTCACACTTGGTAGCCATCAAGAGAATCTTTAGATACTTAAAAGGCACTCCTAACCTAGGCCTTTGGTATCCTAAGAATACTGGATTTGATCTAATTGGTTACTCAGACTCAGACTATGCTGGATGCAAGATTGACAGAAAGAGTACTACTGGTAGCTGTCAATTTCTTGGTGGAAGATTGGTCTCATGGTTTAGCAAGAAGCAGCATTCAGTTTCTACCTCAACTGCAGAAGCTGAGTACATTACTGCAGGCAGTTGCTGTGCACAAATTCTATGGATGAACAGTCAACTTCTAGATTATGGTCTAGTGTTAAGAGAAATTCCTATTTATTGTGACAACACTAGTGCCATAGCCATCTCAGACAATCCAGTTCAACACTCTAGGACAAAGCACATTGATATAAGACATCACTTTATCAGAGAGCATGTTGAACAAGGAACTGTGAAGCTGATTTATGTCCCAACTGACAAGCAACTTGCTGACATCTTCACTAAGCCATTGGATGAAGCAACCTTCAACAGGTTGGTAAGTGAATTGGGAATGCTGAATCTGGTATGTTAATTTTACTAAGGTTTCTAAATTTTCAATTCTTATTGAAGCTCATGACAGCAACTTCAAACCTGCTGTCAAGAGAAGTTACTGTCTACTTGGTTTATGTCTGTTATGTGACAGCATGTGTTGATTTGACTTCTCATGTCAGTATTTTGTGCCAGTCTCATACTTTTAAACCGTGTATGACTTTAATGTGGTTATCCGTTAAGTTTGAGAGTTAAAAATCTGTTCCATTGGACTTTCACACTCTTTTGCATTAATCTGTAGGATTAAAGGAGGACACGACCATTAATTACTTTTGTGGTAGTTGTATGGGTACTCTAACTGTTGACCATTAGACTTTAATCCTTAGACGGTTTTGCCTATAAATTATCCTTAGGTTTCACCAGTCTGCTCTCAGTTTTAAAGTGAATAATGGAAAACAAAGTAGGAATCGAAGTTGGTCTAAAGAAGTGTGATAGTGAACCCTACAATGAAGAGATTGAGGAGCTCTTCGAGGTGCTTTTGGATGCCCTCGATGAGATAGACGAGGAAAAGGAGGCCAAGGCTAAGGAAGAGGAGGCCAAGGCTGTGGAAGAAGAGAAGGAGCTTCAGGCACTTCTTGAAAAAGAAGGCCGCTCTGAAGAAGAGATTAAGGAAGAAGTCTTAGAACTAGTTGATAAAATCATAGAATGATGTACTCAATGTTCAATTTTAATGATTTTATTAATAATAATAAAAGTTCCTGTTTATGTGGTTACTGAGTTTATGACTTGTCTGTGTAACTGGTTTAATATTTGTGTTTGAAAGATTACATTGCTAAATTCATATTCTGTTAATTTTAAGGTTAAGTATATGAGCAACGCATCCTAATTAGTTCAAGACAGAAACAATTTCCCATTTAAATTATTGTCACAAAGAAGGATACTGTCCTGTGTCTCTTGACAGCAACCTTCTTGACAGCAGGGAAAAACTTTCTGTCACGACCTTTAAAGGATACTGTCACTCAAATGCTTAACGGTGACAGCAAGTTTTTGCGCAATAGTTGCTGTCGCGCAAAACCTACTGTCACCACCACTTCTTATTGACAGATTGTTTCTAGCGCACAGGTTACTGTCAACAATAGTGGACCGTTGTAATTGGATATTCACCCCACGATTGACAGTGAATAACGGGCAGTAACTCACGTGTTAAGAGAGTGGGTTAAGACACGTCCTTTAACTCCACTTTTTGAGCAAACGTTTGAGATACCCATATTTATTCTCCAGTTACTCAGACATATCACTCTCACAAAACTCAAGGTAAAATACTTTTCTTCAAGCAAAAAGCTACTTTCTCACTTTCTTCTTTTCTTGAAATCTCCATGGCCCCCAAACAGTCTCTCTCTCAAACAAACTTTGCTGGCATCTTTTCCCCAAATGATGCTGGTGAAGGTTTCAAAGGACTGGTGTTTTTCTTGAACAAGTCCTATCTTCGTTCAGCCATTACCTCAACTCCACATCTCGACCTAGACAAACTTGAGGAATTTTGGCGAACTGCTGTTGCTCTAACTGAGGGTGAAAACCCAGCTATTCAATTCAAGATTAATGGGTAACAATACATTCTCACAGCTGAGGTCATCAATACTGCTCTTGGAATTACACTGGAAGAAGGACAAAACTTTGCTCCACTTGCTAATGATGACACTCTGAAGAAGCTCTTCTTGAAGATTGGGTATGCAGGCCCTATTCTCGAAGAGGGAACAACCAAGTGGTACCCGTCTGGTGAAATGGACAGGAAGTATCTAAGGAAGAAGTGGAGCATGATATTTGATGCAATGGTCAAGGTGTTCTCTACCAAGTCCACAGGCTGGAATGGGATACCCTCCTACATCAAGAAACTGACACATTCTCTTGTCCATGGATACAAGGTGAATGTTGGAGCTTTCCTCATGGCACAACTCAACGCTGCCATAGGTAAGAAGGTATCACACTACCCTCGCTTTCTTATGATGTGTATCAATTCTTTCTGTGATTTTAATAATGATGCCCCTCGTCTAGAGGTTTGCTCTGTCTTGAAAAAGAACACACACACACTGTTATCTTCACAGGATCTAAATGCACATATTCCACTTTGCTTCACTCAGCACATGGTTGATCAAGTGTCCAACCTTGATTATCCATTACCTACTGGTTATGATTCTTTTTCTCTTGAGGATGAAGCTGAATTAGACCCAAATTCAGTTAACCCACATTCAACACCATACACTCAGCCTAGGCCCTCTAGACTTCCCAAAGCCCAAAGAGAAGCCTTGCAAGAATTCAGAAAAAGATCCTTAGAAGCTGATGTTGGTGGTAGCTCTGTTAGTCAAGAGGGAGACACTGCACCTAGTGCAGCAAATAAGGAAGGTAGTCACACAGAACCCACAGTGGTTCCCCCTGAGCCTAAGAAGAAGAGAGCTAGGAGGACCAAAACCACTGTCAGCCACCCTGCAGTCTCCCAAAAGACTGTAGAGGAAACCAGGGAAATAAACTCATCCCTAGATGTGCCTTCTCAATAAGGTGCTTCTATTGAAATTGGCCTGTCTCCCAAGGCACCCTGTACAGAGTCTGCACAAACTCATGGTTCCCAACCTGAGATACCCCCACTTGAAGAAACACACAGTGAGTTAGGGCACAGTGAGGATTTCTCTACTCCTATTGATGGTTCACATGTTTCATCTGTGAATCAGCCCCCACTCTCTACTACACTTTCACCTTCTTTCTTCCCTACACATTCTTTTGTTTCTTCTCCACAACCTAGAGAAGGGGACAGTCCCAACCCTTCAGGTTTTGATCATCCATCTCCAATCATGGATGAGCCCCCATCTAGTGGTCCACAAGAACTCATTTCTCAAAGTGAGATGGACACCACTCCTCCAAACACTGAGCTAGGGCAAAGTGGTATTTTGTCAGAAAATGAAACAGCCAACACTTTGTCTGATCTCCAAGGAGCATCTTACCTTCAGGAAGATGCTGTCACAGCCTCTGTTGCTGTCAAAGACACTGGGGATGCTACTGTCCTGGACACAGCTACTGTCAAAGGTGGAGAGAAAGATACTGTCACTACAGAACCTATTGTCACTCCACCTCCCAAAGATGCTGTCATGCCAGAACCTGCTGTCCAGACTCCAACTGACAGTACCATTCCTACTCAAGATGCTGTCCAGCCTTCCCAGCCTGATTTTGATGCTGTAATCATTGAGGATGCCTCTGATGATGATCTACCTCTTGCCAAACTCTTAAAGGTACATTCTAAATCTACTCCTTCCATGCATGTTAGTACTGCTCATACCCATGCATCTAGGTTGAGTGAGGGTGTGCAAAAGAAAAGAGAGATAAAAGAAAAGAGAGGTGAGCATAAAAATGAGAGGCAACCAAATGAGCTGGCAAAAGGAGAGGGACTTGAGCATGTCCAGAGAGATATTGAGGGAGCCCACACTATTCAGGCACTAGGCCTTGAGAGTCAAACTGTGAGGGGTGATGAGATCACTCAAAAACACCCTGAGAGTGTGAGAACCCCCATAGCCTCCAAGCCCCTGTCTTTTCCTTCCCCTCCAAGAAGGTTAAGGTCTGGTGGCCCCTCTGCTACTTTTGGTAACATGATTGCAGCTCTTGAAGGACAGTGTGTTACTTTGGACTCCAAACTGGACTCTCTCTCTCAACTGGTGGTTGATGGTTTTGCTGCTACTCAACTCTCTATTCAGTTCCTTACTGACCTGGTAGCTGCCAACTCAACTAAGGGGGAGAAGGTAGCAAGATCAGAATCATTGCCTATTCAAGAATCAGGTGGAACTCAGGGGGAGCCTGTAGTTGTGAAGACCAGAGGGGGAGCTAAAAGGAAAGCAATGTCTAAGGGGGAGCAAGTCAAACCAAGCAGTGCAAAACCACAGGATAAAGCTGAAAAGCCTGTTGAAGTGGAAATGGATGGAGAAAGGGTGTTAATGTCAAAGGAAACTCAAGATGCATTGCAAAGAAGACCTGCATCTAGACATCCAATCTTGCCTCCTGTGGTGATTAGAGAACCTACTCAAGAAACTCAAGAAACTGCTCTACAGAAGAAATGGAGAGAAATGGAGGAACAAAACAAACTTGGGAAAGGTAAAGGGAAACTGCCTGAATCCATCCATAAAGGAACTACTTGGTCAAATGGTACTGAGTATGATCAAGAGGAAGCCAATGTCTTGATGGTGGATTACAGGGAGAGCACATTACACAACCATGACAGTAAGTTTAGCAGTTTGGTGGAAGAAGCAATGAATGCTCCTAGCAACCGTCCAACCAACACCACAAAACTGTTAAAGGAACAAATTACTAGTGTCAGTGTAATGGTGAATGATGAGAAAAGATGGGTTGTAAGTATTTATCTAACTTCTGGCATATCTTATTTCATCACAATGCAGCTATTGCAGAGTCTGCCAGCAAAGGTGTTGTGTGCTTTGAAGGGAAAGATCAGGGCAACTCAAACACCATTCAATGAAATATTGGATATGCAAATCCAGAACCTGATCATGCAGAAGCTACCTGAAGTCTACTCAAATCCACCATGTGTTTTCTACAGATCTGAAACTAAGGATGGCACAAGAAGGAACAGCTTCATGAATATTGGTAGCCCATCCAAAATGGAAACCAAGTCAATTCTGAAGGTACTAGATGGAATACTCAGTTCAAATGCCAATCCAGGAAGAGTTCATGCTGTTCAAGAAATCTACAAAATGCTGGTGTTGAGAGACAAGGCACTGGGAGCTAGAATGAAGGAGCTAATCACTAGAGCCAATGCCAAAAGAAATGATCATGGTGGAAGTTGCTTCTATAACATTCCTCCCCATGATGATGATGATGATGATGATGAAGATGGTGAGGATGGAGGTGGTGAAGCTCCTGGAAATGCTGGAAATGCTGGTGGAAGTAATTCTGGGAATACTGGTATTCAATCTCAGAATGAAGGCAATGAAGAAACTCCTAGCCAGGAAAAGAAAGATGCTGGTGCAACAGATGAAGAGGAGTCAAGAATACTGGAAGCTTTGGAGGCAAGCATTCTTAGATGTGCTATTGACTGCATAAATGCTGAAAAAGATGCTGTCACCAAAGGTACTGTCGACAAAGATACTGTCATAGAAGATGCTGTCTTGAAAGATGCTGTCGACAAGGATACTGTCAAGGAAGGTTCTGTCAAGGATGAAACCAAGGCTACTGTCAAGTCCAAAAGACTGAAAGCTAAAGCTAAGGCATGGTTTACTAGACAGAAACCAACAGGGAAGCACAAGTACTCAGGAAAGGAAAAGGCCACTGGATTTGGCAGGAATCTCAAAAAGCCAATTCAATCAATTCCTCCCAACAGTCTTAAGATTCAACAAATGCAATCAAGAGAAATCAAGAGCATTGAGGTTAAGCTGGATGCAAATCAAGAGGCCACTGAGTACATTCTGTGGTGGGCAGAATCAAGGTCAGCCAAGATTGACAAGGACTTCAATCTGGTGGCCACATCAACCAAGAAAAGTGAAACAACCATAGATAAAAGAAGAATTGATTTCTTCTACTTGGAGAGAATGGTAGAGTTGCTGGAGAGCTATGATGATGTTTCAAAGGCTGTCATGGAACATGTTCTAAAATATCAGGCAGATAGGGATGCTGAATTTTATCAGAAATTTGGCTATAACTTTGCAGATTTTGATGATGCTGATATTCTTACTGATCTCCCAGCCTCTCCTATACCATACCACTGGTACTATGAGTTTGATGACTTACCCACAGAAGAAGGGCAAACCCAACCAACTCAGGAAGGGGAACCCAAGCCAAGCAAACAACCTGAATCTTCTGAATATGCTCAAACTCAGTCAGAACTTGATAAGAAGGAAGCTGAATTACTGGAAAAACACAAGGCCTCTAACAAGGCAGAAAGTGAAGCTCCAAATTATCAACCATATATGCTGGAAAATCCCCTAAGAGTCAAGTTCCTAAAAGAAGAAATCTATGTTTGCAGCTTGCATAAGCTTAAAACATCCACTCTGAAGGATTTACAGTATATGGTAGCTGGTTCAATTCATCCCTTGGAACAGATTTGTTCTGATGAGATAGAGAAGTTATTGGAAGGGAGAAAAGGAGAAGACTCAAAACTGGACAAGCAAAGAAGGAAGTCTCTCAATGCTTATCCTGGAAGTAGATTCAAGCTCATTAATGAAGAACTTCATTTCAGAACCTATCCATATGATATAGAGCAGTGGCTGAATCTCAGGGATGTTAGTTCTCTCCTATCCCCTTCCATAAAGAAGATCATTGATGAAGTAGAGGATGATGCAGTGTCTGCTGCTGAAATTTCTCTTGTAGAAAGTCTAAGAGGCTGCTTGGCAGAAGCTCTCAAAAGAGAGGATGTAGCAAGACAGAAGAGGAAATCTCAAGCTAAGTAAAAATTCTTGAATTCTGATCTTGTTAGTTAAGTTGTCAGCACATATTGTAAATTTGCTGTTATTTTCCATAAAAACAAATTGGGGGAGATTGTTGGGATTTATGGGTGATAGCATAGAAACAACTTAACTTTGATTGTACTTAATTTTTCAAATTAAGTAGAACATACTGTCATAGCCAAAGTATGTTCTTGTAATCAGTATGTAATGTTATTCTAGTTGTATTGTTTGAAAGAAGTTCACTTATGTGTTCAAGCCTCAAGGAATGCTTTTTGGATGACAACATGAATAAAGGTTACTGTCCTAAAGCTGTGACAGTAAGATTACAAGAAGACAGAATGTTGCAAGTCACGACAGCATATTCACTCTGACAGCAACATTGGCGGAAGACTACGCGACAACAACTATTGCCCTCGACAGCAAGTTTGGGATCCTCGACAGCACTCTATGCGGGGAACTCATACTGTCACCAAAAGATCATTCCTGTGACAGCAAGCTTTGCGGCAAAAGTAACTGTCTCAATAAAGATCCTTATGCTAGGTATCTTTCTCAGTCAAATCCCGTGACAGTTTAAATGTTCAAGAAACAGGCGTGATGCAGTATCCCTAAGCTACACCAAGTCTGCAAGACTACGACAGAAGCTTCAAGCACTACAAAACAAAAGCGAATCAATTCAAGAGCAAGGTCAAGTCTTTATCTGCTGAATTGGTTTAGCTGGAAATAGAATGAATCTAGGTTGCTTTCTTTGTAATGTATATCTGACATGTTAGCAATTTAGGAAAGTCACATGGGTAAGACAATCTGTAAGAAGCTGCCACTTGACAGTGACAGCAGCTTCACATACCCGTGACTGATAGTGATAGGGTGAGTCTTATACCTACTATCAACTCATTCTAGAAAAAAAACGAAGACAAGCAAGTGTCTTTGAAGAAAACCCGAAGCTCGAGAATTCTTTCTTGAGGTTGTAGCAACACTTTGCAAAATAAATAAAACATTTATTTTGTGAATCTTGTTCTTACTAAATACTGTTCGTGATTGCATATATTGCTGATAACGTTTAATCTTGATTTTAGTTGTTGAAATTTAGATTGAATTTTATCAGTATTGCATTCATCCCCCCCCCCCTTCTGCAATACACAAGGACTAACAACAGTGTATATAAAATTTTAAAATACATTATTAATTAAAAATTATTAAACAGAATAAAAATTATGTTATGATTATATAAAATTTTATTCTCATATTATTATATTCTTTATCGATTTGAATTTGTTCTTAATTAATTTTGATACTTTTTTGAAAGAAACATAAAATTTCTCTATATTTAAAAGAATTAGTGAAAAAATAAATAAATTGGTGCTACAATAATAAAAAAATATTTATTAAAATTTAGATACGCACTTTACTATTTGGGTTCTATCCTGAGTTTTAGAAATTGAATTTTGACGATTTTACAACTCATGCGAAACTAATGAAATTATCTTTAATTTAATGATGGTTTAATAATTATTATCTAACTTGACCAGTTGACCTATTCATAAAATAAACTGAAAAGAAAAGATGGTTTAGAAGTTTTACATAAAGAATTCAATTCAATATAGAAAATCAATTCATAATTGGTTTAAATTATCAAAGCACACTTCTTAGTATTTAAATATAATCCTACCTTTAATCAAATACACATTTTAATATAAGTATTATATTCAAAATTATCGTTTATGAATATGAAACCCTCAATATTTTAATAATATTTTGATATTATCCTTTTATGTTTGTTATATTTAAAATAATATAATTATAATTTGGATTAATCAAATTGTTATGTTACTTCAGAAAAAAAAAGTGTTTAAATTTATTCATGTACATGACTTCTCTGTTATAACGTAGGGTCCACGTGTATCATTGTAATCGATATGAATTGTTATCTTGATATTTGGTTTAACAATTATTATCTAACTGGAACTATACATAAATTCAAGATTCAAGAGAAAAGATATTTAAGAATTTTTACATAGAAAAATTTTAAATTATCAAAATACACTTTTTAGTATTTAAATATAATTCTATTATTAATCAGATACATTTTTTTAATATTAGATCTAACAATTCTCATCGATCTATTTAAGATCTAACTATAATTATTAACTTGGTCGTAATCGTACACGGACGATCGATTTTAATTTTTTCTTAAATTGGTTTTAATATTTTATTGAAATAAACATAGAATTTAAAATTTTAAAAAAATTAGGGGAAAAAATTAAATTGGTGCTAAAATAATAAAAATATATTTATTAAAATTTAGATAATAACTTTAGTGTTTGGGCTATATCTTGAGTTTTAGATAACATATTTTAACGATTTTACAGCCCACGCGAAGCTTACAAAATTATCTTTAATTTAATGATGGTTTAATAATTATTATCTAACTGGAACTATCCATAAACTAAAGAGAAAAGATAATTACGAATTTTTACATAAATATTTCTATTCAATATAGAAAACCTATTTATAATTGGTTTAGATTATTAAAATACATCTTTTAGTATTTAAATACTATCATATTAATAATCAAATACAATTTTTAATATTATATCTGACGGTCCTCATCGATTTGAAGATTTTTAGTTTTATAATCCAACTGATCGTATACTTTTGGTAGTACAGTGACCAACCAAAGTTCTGGATAAGATCTCTCTTGCGCTTATTATATATAAGGAGTTAATAAGGATCACGAGCTCTATCTCGGATACTTTTTCTCAAGTCGCATTATTTGCATGTAAAAAACATATCTAGTCATTTATTATTATATATTTATTTATCATTTATTTTCATTTGTTTTTAATTAAGGAAAACAAGTAATTAGGTAACTCATATTATACAATCCGGGAATAAGCATCTCAGAAAAAAGATCCCGAGTTTTACCTAAGGATCCTTATTCTCTTATTTGTAATTTGTAAATTTTTGTGATTTATCGACTCATCAACATCAAAATCATTATTTTATTATTTGTTTTTGTACATTTTAAATTTATCAGATAATGTAAAAACATTGACAAATAGATATTGAATTGTAGGTTGGGATTGAAGAGGTTGTTTCAACAATGAAAAATCACTAATATGTCAGACAATCTTTTTCAATCATTTTAAAAATCGTACGTATAATCAAGTTGCCTATCTTTCACTCAATCGTGCTCTACCACGTACCAACTGCATGTATAAGCAAGTAACTTAACAATTGTCAATGACAACAAATCAATAATGATTGAAGGGCTTTCGGGGTTAATTCGCAGTTTCGAGATAAGGCAGATGATCCATGGGTGCAAAATATCTCATGGAGCCCCTGTGATCTCTCATATGTTGTTTGTCGACGACAGCTTTATTTACTGTCGAGCTACTGTGGAAGAAGCAAACAGACCAAATGTTGGAAAGTGCAGCACGCTAAAAAATTAACTTGGATAAATCTTCAGTTTATTTTAGTAGAACACTTTGCCAAATGTTAAAGAAGATATCCTGGATACTTTGAATATGAGGTTGGCAGATGAGGAGAGTCATTATTTGGGATTGCCAAGTATGTTAGGAAGAAACAAATCTGCGGCTTTTGGGTACATCAAAGATAAAATTAGAGCAAGGATTCAAGGTTGGAGTGGAAAATGTTTCTCAGGAGCAGGAAAAGAAGTGCTTATAAAAACGGTTATTCAAGCAGTGCCTACGTATACGATGAATGTTTTTCTCCTGCCAAATAAGGTGTGTTCGGATATATAGAGCATTATTAGCAATTTTTGGTGGAGTTCGTCGAAGAAAGATAATGGAATTCATTGGCGGAGCTGGGATAGATTAAGCAATCACAAAAGTAAAGGAGGCATGAGGTTCAAGAGACTTGGAGATTTTAATATTGCTGTGTTGGGAAGGCAAGGCTGGAGACTTCTAGCTTTTGAAGATTCTCTAGTTGCTCGTGTTTTTAAGGCCAAATATTATCCAATGAGCAATTTTCTGGAGACAAATTTGGGAAACAATCCAAGCTATGTGTGGAGGAGTATTTTGGAAGCGCAGATTCTTTTAAGAAGGGGAGCCAGATGGAGAGTGGGAAATGGTAGTCGTATCAGCATTAATAATCAAACTTGGCTACCAAATTTTCAAAATCCTCATGTGATTACACAACATCCAGCATGTAGGGATAAGTTTGTCTCTAATATTATGAAGCAGCATGCTTGGGAATGGGATAATGATATTGTGAACGATTTATTTGAGGAACGAGATAGAGACTTAATTTACAGCATTCAGTTAAATTCGAAAGGGGACAAAGATACATGGTATTGGGCGTTTGAGGTTAATGGGTCTTATTTTGTTAAGAGTGGCTATAAGACTATTCAATCTCTGGAAAATAGATGGGTTGAGAGTGGTATTGACAGATCCTGGAATGGAGTCTGGAATCTAAAGGTTCCATAAAAAATAAAGATCTTCATCTGGAGAACTTTAGCGAACTGTCTACCTACTAGATGCAACCTTCGGAAGAAACATGTCGATATAAATGCTTTATGTCCTTTCTGTGAAGTAGAGCTGGAAACTGCGGATCACTGTTAATTTCAGTGCATTTTTGCGAAAAGCTGTTGGAGGATTGCTAACCCAAATTTTATAGTTGATCGCATGATGTCTGTTGATAAATGGTTTGAGTTTGTGCTCGACCAACCCCGTGATAAAGCAGCGATGATGAGTACAGTGTGCTGGGGCATTTGGAAGGCTCGTAACGAGCTAGTTTGGAATGACAAAAAACCTAGGGCTAATGGAGTGATACAAGTTGCAATTGCGTACCTTTCACTATGGAGAAGGGTCCAAAAACTGAGTACAATTTCCAGTACTCATGTCACCATTTCAGATGGGGAAGTTGGACGATGGAGCAAACCACAGATAAACTATGTTAAGGTCAACTGTGATGCATCTCTTGTTAGAACTATAGGCTGTTTTGGTGTTGGATGGATAACTCGGGAGTCGGGACAGTGCCGGAACTTTGGTGTATGCTGCAAGTCGTAGATTTGCTGGGTTACCTGAAATACATTGGGCAGAAGCTGTGGGCATAAAGGAGGCTCTTAGCTGGGTCAAAATGGAGAGGGATCGAGTAGAGGGCGAGGGTGTTATGCAACATAAGCACTACGTAATCGAGTCAGATTGTCAGATGACAGTATGGGCTATTCTGTCTCGAGAAACGATTTATTCGCCATATGGTGGTACCATTGATGAGTGTCGGGAGTTATTAGATTCTATGAACAATGTGGAAATTGTATTTATCAAACGATCTGGGAACCAGACAACGGATTGGTTAGCTTGCTTTTCTAGTTCTACTCCAGGTTGTATTCTCCGGGGGTGTTGTCCCTCAGGATCTCCAAAATATTATGTTTGCTGATTTGATTTAATGAAATCTCTACTTTTATTCAAAAAAATAATAATGCATTGTCATCTTTTCGAGCTTTTATGCTCCGGAGTTGAAATTTGGTGAAAAAAGAAGAGAGAATTTTGAATTTTTTTTTAATGGTGCTCTCGAGTTTTTGAAAGAGAAAAAAGAAAAGATTTTTTTTTAAAATTTTCTCCCCAAATTTTTTTTTCAAAAATACTTGAGAGACAAGCTCTCATGTCCATTTTCAAAGTGTTTTCCTCCATATTATTTTTTTCAAAATTTTCTCTCATCATCAACAAAAAATTTGGAAGCATATCGAAGAAAATTTGTTACTTCTATTCTTTTATAATCTTTTCTCTTTCATTATCTTTTCCATCAAAAAACTTGAAAGCATAGTTGTGCACTTAAACAAATCTTTGTTCATGGGCTCACAGACGCATTTATCTTCCATGTTCTCTTGGTAAGCCCACTGATAAAATTGTAAATATTTTGGGCCTTGCCCAATATATACTAGGTTCCTTTTTTACAGCTTATATAAACCCAAAAGAGAAAAGCCTTGTCTAGGTAATTAATTTTAAAAATCTAATGTTTGATCTCTGAAAATGAATCACAAATGCTATGCGTTACGTTTTGAAATAAAGATAGTGCGTTTTGAATTAAAGATAGTGAACTTCATGAATTCCCAAAAATGTCACCCGTTAAAGCATCACAGGATTGAATTGAAATTAAACAAAAATTTCATTAAATTTTTAATAAATAAAATTTTAAATTTAATAAATTTAAATAAATGAACTTCGGATTTTCCAGTTGTAACTCTTAAACAAAAATTTGGACATTTTTAATCATTAAAGTCTTAAAGCTCAGAAAATTTCTATATTTAATCTTTTAATCCAGTTTCGAATAACAAGGGTTAGCTAATTGCTTATGCCATCAAAACTATATTTTTGGGTCATTTTTTCTTATTACTAGCCACCATGTAATCAAACAAATTAAAACTACTATTTGTTTAGCCAAACAGAAAAAATAAATCAAATTTTTATTCCTCTCAAATTTTCTTTCAAGCCCACAAAATATATCTTAAACATATTGGGCCATGACCAACAAGCCCAGTGGCCTTATTTTACATCTTATAACTGAGAAGCTAAAACCCTAATTAGGGTCTCCTTTTTTCTCATATATTCTACCCATTTTTGAGCCGTAACCAACACAGGCCAGAGAGAGACCATTCTCATCACTTGAACAATGGGTATGCTTTTTTATTCCTTAATTATTTGTATTGATATATAGCTGGGATTTATATTTTCTGATTTCTTAGTTACATTTAGTTTAAGGTTGTAATATCTGATATGTTAGTTTTATTACATAGGTTTATCAATGTGTATGTGTGTGTGTGTGTTTATGATTTGATTTGTGATAAAAATGAATAGGAGCTTATACATATGTGTCGGAGCTATGGAGGAAGAAGCAGTCAGATGTGATGAGGTTTGTGCAGAGAGTAAGGTGCTGGGAGTATCGTCAGCATCCTTCCATTGTTCGTGTTACTCACCCGACACGCCCCGATAAGGCCCGTCGTCTCGGATACAAAGCTAAGCAGGTATATATGCTTCACACATTTGTTAAACTTTTTAACTGATTGTGTTAGGTTGTTTTTTTGACTGATTTGCATTCTGTTGTAATTTCCGCATTTAAGATTAGTCGTTTAGCTTATTTTTCATTAGCTTTGCTACCTCTTGCAAGATTAGGTATCAGTTTTTGCAAATTTGTGTTATTAGTAGTGTGTATGTGCAAATGCCGTGGATTGTATGTTTAGAATAGACGAATATTGGTCTTTGGAATGTGCCTGAAAATGAAAATAAATAAATTAAACTCTGGTTTTATTATACTCTGTCTGAAGTTAAGTTCTTATTATTGGTTAAATGTATCATTGGATGGCATAGACAAGGGCAGTGGTGGAGCTCCTATTATAAATTTGGGGAAGTTCTGTGGTTCCTCTAAATTTATTTTCCAAGCTCTGCCACTGCCTTTGTATAGATTACTTAATCATTTCAAATAGAAAATAGAAGGTAGAATGGGTCTCTTGTTCTTTCACTATTTTGATCTTAAAAATGCACAAGAACTTTTGGATTTGACTGTAATCACTTATTAACCTATGAACAAGACAAATTTGATGATCCTTTAATGTGTAATATAGCAAATATATGATAAAATTAAATTTGTTCATAGATACTAACCTCATTTTTTAGTTTCGATGATGGCGTATTCTTGTTTTGTCTAATTTGCGCCTCACAATAAAAACCACAGGATTGTTGAAGTAGACGATATGAAGAACACAATAAAAAGTTTGAATTAATTGAGTAATGGCTTGTTGACTTTTGTGTTTGGACATCAACAATTAACTCTTTGGACCAAAATATTTAGTTCTCTTCAGAACAATCTATCAGTGATATATATCCTATATGGTAGCTACTTAATTTTATGATAGGCTATGGCCATGGGTAGATCTAAAATTTAGTTCCTCCTAGGATGGTTTCAATTGATGTTGATATTATTTGTATGTTTCCTACACAGTCTGATGCTATTCACCATGGCTTAGCTGTTCAGCTTTTAATAATAAACTTTGCTGGGGTTCAATTCCCAACAGATTTTGTGTATTCTACAAGATATTACTACTGTAATTTCAACCTGTGTCTCTTAGTTTATTTTTCACCCCCGCTATTGGATATTCCTAGATCTGTCCCTGGCCATGGTCCCCTTTCGGCTAACAGTACACAGATTCACCTCTTGACAAGTTTGTTTTGCTTAAGAAGTTACTCTTTGGGAGACCACAGTATATTGATTTGTTTAATGTACACTTCTGTGCCCGACATGTTGTTTAAGAATGTGTGATTGATCTTTATGTTTTGTGTACTGGCCCTTCGTTTTATTTTTATTGGTGGCTGCAAAGGTTATACGTACTGTCAGTTATGATATGCCACCTTACAATTTCAAAGGTGTTGATTGTTTACTTTCTTTTGAAGCCATAGCTTGATTTTGTGGGGATGATATCAGTTGTACAATTCCTCATTTCTGTTTGCCTTGCTTTTGCGGTATAAATAAAGAGATTAGTTATACACTTATACTAAAGAGGTAACTAATGTGGCAGTTTCCCCTCACGTGGTTGTGGGTGAATGTGTATAACCTTGAACATTAATGGCCACTAAATTTCTCGATGTATAATTGAAGTTAAATTTAGAAGAAACTATTTAAAGATATATAATGCACACTATATAATATGCTAGTCTTTTTGATAATAATGTCACAGCACATAGTTGTGGGGGGACCTTTTCCTTTAAATTTTTTGATATGTAGCTCACTTGGTAGATTATTTTGGGGAAGCTAAACAGGAAGTTTGAATCCTTTGTAACACAAATAAAATCTTCTGGTAGCTGTCCCAAGTAATCAAAACATTTGTTTGATAAGTTATGAAGCTAATGAAAAATTTAATCCAGATAACTGTTGAATCTGTTGGTGGGTTGTGTTCTATTTGTACAGATTCTTATGGTCTTTAAGATTGCTGATAGTATATTGATCGTTTGCAGGGTTATGTGGTGTACCGTGTGCGTGTGAAACGTGGTGGACGCAAGAGACCTGTTTCCAAGGGTATTGTATATGGAAAGCCCACAAACCAGGGTGTGACTCAGCTCAAATTTCAGCGCAGCAAACGATCAGTTGCTGAGGAACGTGCAGGGAGGAAACTTGCTGGTTTGAAGGTTCTCAATTCTTACTGGGTCAATGAGGTATGCACATGCAACACGATTGCTATTCTATGTTTCAGTATCATCTCTAAGAAAAATGTACTTCACATGTGTGCTCCTTACAAGGCATCTCTATGAAATGTATGTTTGAATTGCAATACAATGTATTGTTTCTAATGACATTTATTATTCAGGATTCAACCTACAAGTACTTTGAGGTAATATTGGTGGATGCTGCCCACACTACTATCCGCAATGACCCAAGGATCAACTGGATTTGTAACCCGGTGCACAAGCACAGAGAGCTCCGTGGACTCACTTCTGCTGGGAAGAAATACAGGGGTCTGCGTGGAAAGGGTCACCGCAACCACAAAGCACGACCTTCAAGAAGGGCTACCTGGAAGAGAAACAACACATTGTCTCTTCGACGTTACCGTTGATGCTCATAGAGTGTTATATGGCACTAATAATACTCATATAGAGTGTTATAAGTCACTAAGATCATCATCCTTTTGGATTTCTAGTGTACTGTTTCTATTTTCAAGGCTAGGACTTATCGTGAAGCATTTTTAATCTGAGTGCAAGATACTAAGTTTTTGTGTTTGTGTTAATGTTATATTTCCTTTAAAGTTTTAACCAAGCTGCCCTTTTCTTAAGTTGATTTACAAGCAAGTTTTTCAAAGGTTTATAAAGTACATTAATTCACCTTATTTTCCGATTTTGTAATAGCGTAATAATTTTAAATTGATTTTGATAGGTTGTGTTGTGCGTCTAATTGTCAACTGGTCTATCTACTGGATAGTGTGCTGATTGCAGTTTTTCTTTTTCCTAATTGAGGTCAAAATAATCATGAAAGATTTTGTTTGAAAACTGGCAAGGGATTATTTTTTCTCTCATCTGACCCAACATTTTCCTGGACTAGATAGATTTTCTAACTAAACTAAATTTTAAATATTCATGTACTACAGGCATAAACAAAAATGTTTGGGCTTCACAATTGGTTGAGTATGTGATAAATTTAGAGGAGGCTCCTGAAAAAAATGAGGTGTGAACCATGTGATATTACTTGCTGCTGCTTCAAGTCTTCAACTAAACAGCCTAGAGTGCGTTTTTCTTTCGTTTTGTAGTGATAGAAAGCTAAGCAATGCATCTCATTATGCTCTCTGGACTCCGGACTAAGATACTCGATCTGGTGGTAGTAGTAATGGAGTGTACTCGGACTTCACTCCTCCAATTTGCGGAGTTGAACAGCGCAAGGCATTGGACAAAGATGGCTTTTTTCAGTTTCATTTTTCGCATTCGTATCAGGGTAACTGGCTTGATAAATTGCTGTAGCGATTAATAAAAATGAAAAAGTGATAGAACGAAGGCGAAGGCAGTGAGGAACCATGTAAAACATGATGATAAAAGAGACTCCACGGGTCTATAATGTGGTGTCTTGATGTTTCTAAGAGTGACCAACTAGTAATTATAAGCTTTCAAAGTAAACTTTCCTCATTCACAGAAAAAAAGTGGGGAAAAAGAATAGAAGAAGTATGAAACTTATAATTAAAAAAAAAGAAACCAAAAAAGGGCATCCAACCATAAAAAGTGAATCCATAATATGGCATGATCATAGTTTGAAATTTGCATTGATATCTCCTGCATTGCCTTGATTTTTATTAAAAACCTATAAATGAATAAGTGCTGGCACCTAGGGTTTTAATCACCACTAGTCCACTACTGCAAATTGAATGAGTACAGATTTGAAGTTGAGTTCTTTTGCTTACGAAGCAAAGCATAAATACGCATTATGTTCCACTTAAAACTGGCATACTCAGTGTCTAAGGACTGAGATGCTTATCCTACTCTTGGGCCAGTAAGTTCCACTGTATAGGAGGGCGGGATGTACGTAGACTTATCGATCTTTCGTACTCCTAAGTGGTTCTCGTAAATGCACCTATTTTTTGCGATTGCGCACTTCGGCGTTGGCAAGAAAAAATGTACATTCCATGAATTTCATATCCATCTTTATAAAATTGAAAGAGTGAAAGGTGAAACACAAGAAGCAACCACACTACTGGCAATATTACAGTGTTAGCAGAAGGTTGACAATAAAGACTGCCAGTTAACACAAGTAAATTGATAGACTTCTTCAGCTAAACTATTCTCCTTTCTACATATTATATCAATTAACAATAGCAAAATTCTAATTGTCGTTATCCTGCTTTAATCTACTTTTTGAGGTCTATATCATTTGGTTAACTAGTCAATTAACTCTGTCCTCTACTTCTATTACTACTCCCTATGTCTCTCTCGTTTATTTACACTTTTCTTTTTGATACGTCTCTATCATTTCTTTACATACCAAAAATAGTAACATTTTATAATATAAAATCCAATTACATTCACTACTTTCTTCCACTATACCTACTTTATACTCACTTTATACATTAAATATTGATTGATCTCACCACTTTACTCATTTTTCTTACTTTTCTTTATTAATTTACATTTTTTCTTAACCTCCGTGTCATCCTCTCAATATAAAGAATTAAGGGGGATGGAGGGAGTATTAGTTAAGGTGTGTTTTTCACTCCGCGAGAGAGAAAGTGAGAGAAATTGACTTAAAGCAAAACTTTATTTAAGTGCACTGAAATGATATAATGTGACATATAATAAATATGTAGGCATTTTGTTGTATTCTAATTTTGTTTTAGGACCCAAAGAATCCCACCGATGACAGAATATTCAAATTTGTGATTATTATCGTGATCTTGCTAGTGGATTTCATGTAGTTTTAACCTGTACTAATCGTCAAAATTTTCACATAAATATCTTAAAAAATACAAATTTCGTTTGCATCTCATCACATGACATTCCTTCCGTCTAAATAAAGCTTTTGCTTAATGCAACTCCTTCGACATCTCTACATTATTAGGTAATTTATTTACTTGTGATTTCAATTTCGAAAATCAACATGAATCTGTTAGTTAGTAATAGTGTTTTAAATTTAAACACCAAAATACAAAAAATATGAAGGAAAAGAGGGAGTGAGAGGGGGTAGAAATACAAATGCGTGATATTGAGTTTTTCTACCCACCCAAAAATTATAATGATTTTGTTCTCCACTGAGAAAAAAGAGAGGAGAAAATGTTATAATCAAAAGTCCAAATTGAAGTCAAATGAAAGGAGTGCCCCCATTTGTTTTTATTACTGTGGAGGTGAGCCATGTGACAGCCTTTTTGTCATTCTTTGGGCCGCTTAATTCTCTGCTTCTATCATTCTGTTTATGGGCCCATTCTCCTTTATCTTTATGTCCCTATTTTCTTTTCCTTTTTCCTTTTTATTGTTTGCGTTTCAGATTTTGTGCCCAGATTCTCAACAACCTGAACCTTGATTGCACCTCTCGTGCTTTTTGGACATCAATTTTCGAATATTTTGATGTGTGCTCCTATCCCAACACAGTTTACTTATACTTTGCTAATCATAAATTCTGGAAAACATGCTCGATACATTGTTTTTTAGCAGAAATGTCGAAAATTCAAACTCTTGTACAAGTTGGATCAAACATATTTAACTTCAGGATGACTTGTATTTTTTTCTTTAATGAAATTTATTTTAGCTGTAGGTAAACATTGTTAGCACCAGACAGGCAGGCATGAGGCATGTGGCTATTTGTCATGTGAGCCGGTAAGGTGTACATGCATAGCATTCGGGCGGAATTAGGGGGCTAATCTAGACTGTAACCTCGATATTTAGTTAAAAATTAGTATTAATTTCACTTAAGTCCCGACTAACCTCAAAAAATTAGCAATAATTTATTTTAACTCCGATTATTTTGTAATCACGTTTCTGCCACAATCTAGCATAAATCATGAACTTAGATGGCCAAATATGTATGTTGATGGCCAAATAGGTTCAGATATGTTGTACCCTTCATCCACATCTCGCCTTCAACATTTCGTTGTCGACTTGGGGAAGTGTGCATCTAAAACTAGCAACATAATTACTCAAATTTCGCTATGCATAGTGGTTTCAACTTTGAATGTTGATAGTTCATATAGTATACTATGCATGATATTATTGTGAATAGTGACCTTTTTGGCATAAAATTGTTTTCAGGTTATGTAGGTACAGTTCGCAGATTCTCCTATCTGTCAGTAACATATATTTAGATTTTCGCTCAAATGAGAACAAGCTTTAATGCGAGAATTCGAGATTTGAAACAAATTATAATAAAAAGTTCACTTGAATTCATTTGAATATCATTTTTTTCCTAAATAGTTAGATATATCATACATGTATCTTATAAATGTGTATATGTTCAAATAATATTTGGGAATCCTTTATTATAATATCTGACTCATCGAGTTAAATATTTTAGAACTAATCATAGCCAATTCCTAAATTTTATACCAATCATAATAAGTTAAATATTTTCCTAATTACCAAAATTCAGTTAACCAATCAGAAAATATAAATTATTTTATGATCAATCAGATTCGATTCCTAAATTTTAATTCCTAAAATTTAAACCAATCATAATAAGTAAAATACTTTTCTCATTACTGAAGTCTAGTTAACCAATCAGAAAATATAAATTATCAATTACAAAATATAAATTATCTTATGATCAATTAGAGCCAATTCCTAAATTTTAGACCAGTCATAATCTATACTATTATATTAAAGACGAAACTTTAAAAAATTTTGTAGTCGGTTTGTAGTCTGATCCTCCATAGCTTGGTCATCCAATCTCTAACTGTTGGATCTTTTAAATTAAATTAATGAGAGTCATTGGATATAATACTAAATATTTTTTTGGTATGTTGTGATTTTACTTAATTGCTCTTACTTAACTATACTTCGTGTTTTTACTTAATTACCCTTACTTATTTATGAAAAAATATTATTAAATAATAATATTACCTATTTATAACCAATTACCTTTTCACCTAAAATACACTACTTTTTTTATTTTTTCTGAAAAATTCCCTTACTTTTCCAAAAATATCATGAGTAATTACCTTTTTTCACTAAAACATATAAGCTTTTTTATTTGTCTTACTAAAACCCCTCCTTTTCCAAAAATATAACAGACATTTTCATTTATTAAAATAAAATAATAAAATTATAATTGTTAATAACTAACCAATTACCTATTTTAGGCAGCCAAAGTGTATATTCTTTTTTATATTTTCTAACTAAAGTTTTTCCTAAGTAAAACCTCGCATTTTTCAAAAATATCACAGACAATTCCATTTAGTAACATAAAATAGTAATATTATAAATACTAATAATTAACCGATTACCTTTGTTAGCCAAACGTATATTCTTTTTTATATTTTTTTAACTAAAATTTCTCATTTTCTAAAATTATCGCTAACGATATCTATCTATACTATATTATTATATAATAACCGAACATTGAAATTTTAGATTTTCGGTTTTCGGTAATTTATTCTATTTAATCTGTCTATCTGTACTATTATATAATAGCCGAAACATTGAAAGTTTTGATTTTTGATTTTCTCACATATATTACATAACTACTTTCAATTATACTTTAGTTAGAATTAAAAAAACACAACTTTTTTTAGAAAATATTTATATTTATATTTATATTATTACAACAAAATATATGGATAATTTGGGCGGTTACCTTGACTAACATGCTTACTAAGCTAATAAATTTTTATAAAATCTATAAGTTTTTTTTTTTAGATTTGAAGTATTAAAGTAGTACTTTTAATTCTTTTTAAAAAGGTGGCATTTTCAGAAGTATTAAAATCTCAAAAAATTTAAAAGTAAATTTCAAAATTAATATTAAAGTCAACAGTGTTTTGCACGGGTTATAGACTAGTAAATTAAATAATTTCCTCAATTACCAAAGTTCAGTTAACCAATCAAAAAATATAAATTACAAATCACAAAATATAGATCCAAACCATTCCTAAATTTTAGACCAAACCTATTATATTAAAAAAATTCGTTATTTATTATTCTAATCCTACTATACTAACCATGGTTAGTAATTAATAATTTTAATCTAAACATATTTTTTACTTAATTTAACATTGTCATATATTACATAATTTTAATCTATATACATTGGTATTAATAATTCACTTTTTTTTAATTTAAAACAAATTGAGTTAATTTGTTATAAATGGATAATTTTTTTATTTAATAATTTGTTTTATAAATAAGTAAGAATAATTAAGTAAAAACACGAAATACCAAAAAACAATTATCGTACCTAACAAACTTATAATGTTTCGTCTTTAATAATATAGTATAGATATATAATTCTAACAACATTATATTCAATAAAATTTATTTTTGATAATGATAATATTCAATAAGTTTTTTTATTAATATTAATCATTAATTATATTCACTAATTATACTAAAATTCATTATTGAATAATTATATTAATAATACTCAATAATAATATTATAATATTATCATTACAAATATTATTGTTGAATATTATTATTATATTCAATAAAATATAATAACTATAATATAGCATTATAAAAAAAACTCTATTATTGTAATCTATACTATTATATTAAAGACGAAACATTGAAAGTTTTGTAGTCTGGTCGTCCAAAACTTTTGTAGTCTGGTCACTCAATTCTCATCCATAGGATCTTTTTAATCAAATTGATGAGAGCCGTTGGATAAAATATTAAAAATTATTAAATATAATACATTTTTTATTATAATTAATAAGAACTATCTAATTACCTTTTATAGGTAAAACATATTACCTGTTTTATATTCTCTAAATAAGACAATTCATTTTCTAAAAATAGAACAGACAACTTTATATAAAAAGTAATATAATTTTATATAACTGTCTTTTCAGCACATTACCTATTTTATATTTTCTAACTAAAACAACCCATCTTCTAAAAATAACACGGAGGTGTTTGATATAATCTTACTTAAAACAACTCATCATCTAAAAACATGACGATCAATATATACATAAAAAGGTAATATAATTATTAATAAATGTCATGAAATTTTTTGTAGTCTGATCATTCTATTCATAGCCGTTAGATATATCTGATCAAATCGATGAGAACCGTTAGATAAAATATTAAAATTATTATATAGAATATCTTTTCTATTTTTTCTAACTAAAACATCTCATTTTTCAAAAATATCGCAGGCAGTTTCATTTAATAAAATAACATAATAAGGTTATAATTGCTAATAACTAACTCATTACCTTTTTTTATCGAAAGTCTATATTTTTTTTTTATATTTTCTAACTAAAATTTTTACTTTTCTAATTTTCCTAAATAAAACCTCTCATTTTTCAAAAATATCACGAACAATTCTATTTAATAAAAACAATACTAATATAATAATTATTAATGACTAACCTATTAGCTTTTTCTTCCAAAACGTATATTTTTTTATATTTTCTAACTAATATTTCTCCAAACTAAAATTTCAAAAATATCACAGACTATTCCATTTAAAAGCATAAAATACTAATATTATAAATACTACTCCCTCCGTCCCACTCAAACTGGCTAAGCGTATATTTTTTTTTTCTACCTAAAATCTATCATTTTCTAGACATCTATCTATCTATCTATACTATTTTCTAAAATTATGACAGACGACATGTATCTATCTATCTATCTATATTATTATATTAAAAACGGAACATTGAAAGTGTTGTAGTTGGTTTGTAATCTGGTTCTCATATTTTGGTCACTCAATTCACAACCCTTAGATCTTTTTGATCAAATCGATGAGAATCGTTAGATAAAATCCTAAAAATTATTATATAGAGTACGTTTTCTATTTTCCAAATTAAAACATCTTATTTTCCAAAAATATCACAGGCAGTTCTATTTAATAATATAAAATATTAATATTATAATTGCTAAAAACTAACAAATTAACTTTTTTTAGCCAAACTTTATATTCTTTTTTGTATTTTCTAACTAAAATCTCTACTTTTCTATTTTTTCCTAACTAAAACCTCTCATATTCCAAAAATATCACGGGTATTTCCATTTAATAAAATAAAATAATATTACAATTACTAATAAGTAATCGGTTAGCTTTTTTAGCAAAATCTCAATTTTTTTATATTTTCTAAACTAAAATGTCTCCTAACTAAAAGCGCCCATTTTCCAAAAATATCAAGGGTACTTTTCTATTTTTTCTAACTAAAATCTTTCATTTTCCAAAAAATCACGGACAGTTCCATTTAATAAAAAAAATATAATTACTAATAAATAACTGATTAGCTTTTTTAGCCAAATCATATATTAATCTTTATAATTTCTCCAAACTATAAGCTCTCATTTTCCAAAAATATAACGGGCAATTCCATTTAATAAAATTAAATCCATAATAACATATACTAGACTAGACGAAACATTAAAAGTTTGGTCGGTCGATACAATTTTTTGGCAATTCGTGTTTTACTTAATTACCTTTACTTATCAATAAAAAATATTATTAAATAGTAATATTACCTATTTATTTATAACTAAATACCATTTTCAGCTAAAATACATTACTTTTTCTATTTTTTCTAACAAAATTCCCTATTTTCCCAAAAATATCACGGGCAATTACCTTTTTCAACTAAAACATGTATCATTCTATTTTTTTTCTAACTAAACTCCCTTCTTTTTCAAAAATATCGTTTTTTGTAGTCTGGTACTCCAAAAGTTTGGTCACTCAATTCATATCAATCAATACTATTATATAATAGACGAAACATTAAAAGTTTGGTTGTTCGGTATGGTACTTTGGTTGGTCGGTATGGTACGTTGTGATTTAATTAATTGCCCTTAACTATATTTCGTGTTTTTACTTAATTAACCTTACTTATTTATAGAAATATATTATTAACTAATAATATTACCTATTTATAACAAATTACCTTTTTTCCCTAAAATACATTATTTTTTCTAACAAATTCCCCTACTTTTTCAAACATGGCAATTACCTTTTTTAACTAAAACATGTTAGTTTTTCTATTTTTCCTTACTAAAATCCCTCACTTTCCAAAAATATCACGAACAAACCTTTAGTTATTTATTTTTAAACCTATAATATAATAATTATTTTTTAAAAGTTTACCTATTTTAACATGTCTACTTATTTTTCTTAACAAATGCAATTACTAAAAATATTAAAATATAAATAATCAAATACCTATTTATAACCAATTAATCTCAAACACATTATAGATTTTTTCTAACAAAGTCCATTTTTTTCTAAATATATCACGGAAAATTATCTTTCTCAATTTACTTTTTCTATTTTTCTCACTAAAATTCATTTTTTTCCCAAAAATATCATAGGAAACCCTTTACTTAGTTATTTTAAAACGAATTTAAATACTTTTAATTATTAAATTTTAAAACCTCATTGTCCAAAAATATCACGGGCATTTACCTTTTTAAACTAAATATATGTTACATTTTTTTTTATTTTTTCTTACTAAAACCCCTCATTTTCCAAAAATATAACGGGTAAATCCTTACTTATTTATTTTTAAAATCTATTTTAATGTTTTTAATTAATTAAAAGTATTTAGCTATTTTAACAAGGCTGCTTAATTTTTTAACAAATACAATTAATAAAATATTAAAAATATAATAATAAAATAATAAAATAACAATTAACAATCTGTGCATCTCTCGGGTTTTAAGCTAGTACTATTATAATACAATTATCAATTAGAATTTTAAAATTATTTTCCAAGCAACTCAAAATAGATCATTATTTTTCAAACAACCATAGGTATTCAATGATTTGTTTTTTCAATTGTAATAATCTAATGAACGTATAATTTGAGCTGTAGACGAATTGAGATATCCAATAAGTTAGTTCGAGTCTTACTTGGTCCAAAATCGATAAGTTCGGTTGGGTATGTTATCGAACTCAAGTTCAATAAAAAAAATTATCAAACAATATTCGATTCGTTAAATCATTGCTTGAGTTCGAAAGATAGTTTATTTGTGAACAAGGTTGAAAAAATATTGAAAAGTTTGATTATTTTTTCAAGTTGGGCTCGCTTCAAACTTAATAATCTCGATAATAATACATAAGATACTTTGTAAATCGTAATTTATAAAACGTAGTCAAATTTTAGAAAATTTGTGATTACATTAAATTAAACAATTTATAAAAAAATATATTTACTTTCGCCTATCGATATACAATAAAAATCCTAATAATGTGTTCAAGTGAGTGTTGCAAAAACCGCTAATCGAAATAAATCGATCTAGGTACCGATCTGAGATTTATCGGAAATCGGGAATTTATTGGAACGAATAATCAAGAATTAATCGGATGTAATTTAATAATATATTTTACAACATCTATTAAATTAAACTATTTATTATCTATCTACAAATATATAAAAACAAATATATCTATGTGTGAAAATGATAAAACAAATCAAAAATTGTTAATAGAGAATTAAAAATTTGGAAAAAATGAAAATATCTTAACAAGTAATACATGCAAACAAATTTATAAGCAAAATAGAAGTACACCACTTGCAGAGTTACCTATTAGTAATTTCAATAAAATATTAAAAAAATTCAAAGTTAGAATGGAATAAACGACAACTCCAATTAAGGCATTAAACTTTCGTCGGAAAAAAAAAAAAAATTTCAGAATTTTTCTTCACAACTCTGATATTCATCGAATTTTGACCAGATATGAAGAAAAACGATTAATACACCGATTTTGGAAGATGAGATCGGAAATCGACCGATTTTTGATATATCGGCCGATTAATCGCCGGAATCGGCGATTTATAACATTGGGTCAAGTTTTAATTTATATAAATTTAAAAATGAAATAATATTATCTATAAAATTTAAAAAGTAATACTCAACTGACGAAAAAATATCCAAATAAATCATTAATCAATAATTTTGCAACAATTTACTTAAAAGTGTTTATTTGTAATAGCGTAATAGTTAAGAGAATAACGATCAATCGTAATAATCAAGTCGATACACATTCGACCTACTATGATCTAATTTTAGCATTGTCACACAAATCCTACAAATCAATCACCATTCAGAAGTCTTATTAATTGATCATCATCGTCATATGAACGTGAATAACATGAAATCAACAAATATAATCAACTAAAAAAGATATGTTATAAAGAATAAAGAGACAAAATCTTCAACATTTTACTATCCGAGAATAGAACCAGTTATGCATCTTTTAAGAGTAATATGAAAAATGAATGGATGGGAAAAAATTCCCTTACCATTAGTTTCCTATTCTGTTTAATTTGAGAAATTTCTTCATCGTTACTTTATATATATATTCGACTTTCAAAATAAAAAATAAAGATATTAATCATTTGAATGATTAAAAATGTATATATTGAGATAGAGTAATATTTTGATGAAAACTCCTCCTAAATAAATTGTGAAATTTAATTCTAGCTACCCATTTCAAAATATGATATCTAATCTTATTCACCTAATATATGTTCCATCTTCATCTTCTACCACCCGGTAATGTTATCCACATCTACATCGACTCCCACAATCTCCTTTTTACTTCAACCATAATCTCCGACCACCAACAACCACTGCATCCAGCCACCAACTTTTGTCCCAACCTCAAACCAACACTTCCGACAATCACCTACAAATCTTCATCTACATATTGAAATAATCAAATAATCATATTGTCATCACTTATCATCGGCCTTTCCACCATCACCGTCACCACCATTACCACCAATATCTACATGTCATCATTATTTGATTGAAAACCAAATACAGTACAAGACAATATCACCATAAAAATCACAAAACTCGACAAAAATTACCAAGTCATACGTTTGAATATGAGGAAAAAAACCGAGAAGACGAACAGGAAGAAATAAATAATGTGTTATAAAAACATGTGTTGGTGAAGAGTCGATAAATCGATACAACATAATTGATTTGAAAAAACTGAGGGGGGATTTAAATTTTAATCATGAATGTCTATATATAAAGTAGACCACTATTACAAAATTTATCTAAGAAATGATTAATTACTTATTTAACTAATGAACATAAACTTATATACTTTTTATGATACAATGATGTCTTTTATAATTTATATACCTATATTTATGTATTAATGAATATATTAATACAATTCGTGTAAATAAGGGATATATACTTTTATTTTTTTAATTTCACATTGTAATATTATGTAAAAATAGATAAAGTAAGACGCTAACGTCAACTAATGTTAACAACATCATCTGTCAGAATCAAAAGGTAATGATGCAATAAATATAGAGTTCTTAGAATATAACATGTTGAATATAACTTTCAAATATATTATAACGAATTTAAAGTCTACATTGCAGGAAGGGACATGCGACCGGTATCTTGAAAAATTGAAAGTCATCATAGAAAAAAATAAACTGACACCTACTTTATCTTTGAATGAAAAAAATACATGGTGCGTGGCAATACTGTGGTTGAGGAAATTCAAACCCCCAGAGGTTCTACACCCTCACAAAAATCTGAAATCAACTCACATAACGTTCATTCGGTCGTGGTGAATGTACAATTTTCAATTAAAACAGTTAGTTGTGAAATATGTATATGATCATCTTTGAGACACCTTATAATCAATTATTTATTTTTTTATTTTGAAATAGGTGTTTGATCCTGCTAACAAAGGCAGTGCTATTGACGGTACTCTAGAGTTAAAACCAAAAACAAATACACGCATCCGCATAAATGATAATGAAGCTAATTATAAGAATAAATCTAAAATAGTTTACAGTGTTCAATATTTCCATCCATTTGGCATTGATGTTACGTTCCAAATAGTTTTTAACTTCTTACTTTTGTGTTAGTTTGTCATTTTAATTAATTGAGGCATTGTTTGTCATCTTCGCATATATAAATTTTGGTTACAAATATTTATTTTCTAAAAAAAACTATATTCGTTTAGCATATATCATATTTACTGATACAGGTACATGTGTTAGAATAATTCGTAAAGATATGTGGAAAAAAATATTGGAAACGGGTTTGATTTTAAAAAATACCTTAGAACTTAAAGAAAATTATCGAGTTATAATAATAATGGATTTACAACTTTTGACATAGTGTTTTTGGTGCGTAACATAGGTAAAATACTAGTTAGTATCAATTAAATTTATAATTTAAAATGATATTTTTTTATCACTTGAATTATCTCATTCCCTAAATATTATCCCATTCATGTTATTTATTGGGTAGTTTAAAACTTCTTGTTATGCCACATTTTGGCATAGTCCCAAATTTCACCGTTTAATAATTATTAATTCATATTAATAATTAATTGCTTAAGCACCAAGTAATATCATCTCCCTGAAATGAGGAAAGAATCAATCTCAATCAATCAATAACGTAAAATATCTTCAAACGATATCCTTCAAATCAGAGATATCACAACGCCAAGATAATGCTAAGATAAAATCTGTAATTGCCCACATTAACAAAGTTTATCCCTAAAAGTCTCTCAGGGATAAACACAATTGCACAGAACTGCGTGAGCTTGATCCAATATAAATTGGTACGTAGGCATCTTGGCAAAGGGATTCGATATACGAGACAAATCGAGACACCTCCCAAGTCCAGCCCCCAAACATCCAAAAATCCCAAATCCCCCTATTTTCATAATTCGTTATTCTAGCAACCTCCGATTCGTGTTGTTACGAAATTCCTCCAATAACATTTGGCACTAGAAGGAGTGGATAATTTTTTATTGTGGAGGACAATCAATTTATACAATACACAAGGGGGTTATATTGGATCTTGCACGGTTTTAATGGAGGAGCAGAACGGCGAAGACGAAAATCCAGTGGTGCACACGGCAGTAAAAAGAAGAAGAAAAATAGAGCCGCGGTTGAAAAAAAAACTCAGAGATAGATCTCATAAAAAGAATAAAAGAAAAACAAAAGGGAAAACTTGGCAGCCCTGCGCGCGTGTAGCAAAGACAAAAAACAAATGATACACATGGTGATTAAAAGATGGCACCAGACGATTAAGGCAGGAAATCAAAGTAAAACAAAAACAAGCCTGTGGGATCCGCTGGAGATTAAAGTCAAAGGCAAAGAAGTGGCTAGGTACTGTACGTAAAAAAAAAGATGAAGACAACAAGCAACAACAGCCCGAAGTATTAATTCGGTTGGTGAAAAATATCCGTTCAAGATAAGCTTTCTAATTTATTTTAATATTCTGCAACTTTATATATTTATGCCGTGCATGAATATATATTATTGTTCTTAAATATTTTTACAAAAAAAATATTTACTATTCAAAATATTTGTGCGAGTAATATTTTATTGTGCTTGTAAAATAATTACGAGACTCACGCATATATTTAGAAAATATCGTACAAGATATTTTTATTTTGGAGTATTTTGAATATTTACAAGATCATACGAGCTACATATTTTTTAGAAGAAATATATATGTGAGACGCATAATTTTTGAAGAAAATTCTTACGAAAAAGATTATTTTTAAAGAAAAAAAATATCGCGACATTTTTAAATGGCATATTTATTATTGCATTTGGATTGCGTTCAAAATATTTTTCATATATCGTTGCCATAATACATATATGTCAAAAATATTTCAAATTTACGAACTTAAATTGTCAAGTAGGGTAGCATGGGCAAGCTATAAGTCCTGCACTGCTACACGCTTATAAAAAGAAGTCAGCGACCCTCTTGATTGAAGGCCCTACTCTCAGAGGAGAGTCCAGGGATACAATTAAATTATTGAAGTCCCATTGGTAAATGGATATTTCTTGGTTGCCACGAGACATTCCTACAATCATGGGAAGAAATGCGGAGATGCCGCGAGATTGTCGGAAAACGTGTGGGACCGGACGTGATATGGTTGTCACGAGACATTCCTACAATGACGGAAAGAAATGCGGAGATGCCGCGAGATTGTAGGAAAACGCGTGAGACCGGACGTGATATGGGCTGAAAGCCTAACATTTGAAATTGGGTAACTTATTAAAGCCTCAGCTCGGAGGCTCGCGGATGAACGAATACACATCCTTATGTGGATAATGACTTTTGAAAAGCATGTACGCCAATTCGGGTTATATACAAAACATCAAGGTCCTAACTTGACAATGAGACCGCAACGGATTTCAAAATGATATTATATATACTCGCACTTTTGAAACCTTGGCAAAGATATATATCATATTTTGGTCATCGCATGGTCTACTACTTGTATCATCGTACAGATTATGGGCACCTAGTGCTCTGTATTGTTTATTGACCTATTATTTTCAGCTTTTTCAGCGACTCAAAAAATTTGGAAGCTTGAAGAATTTTTAGTTCTCCACTGCAGCAAGCTATACTGAAGAACTGGGGGCTTGTTGTTATGTCACATTTTGGCATAGTCCCAAATTTCTCCGTTTAATAATTATTAATTCATATTAATAATTAATTGCTTAAGCACCAAGTAATATCCTCTCCCTGAAATGAGTAAAGAATCAATCTCAATCAATCAATAACGTAAAATATCTTCAAACGATATCCTTCAAATCAGGAAGATATCACAACGCCAATATAATGCAAGATAAAATCTGTAATTGCCCACATTAACAAAGTTTATTCCTAAAAGTCTCTCAGGGATAAACACAATTGCAGAGAACTGCGTGGGCTAGGCATCTTGGCAAATGAATCCGATATACGAGACAAATCGAGACATCTCCCAAGTCCAGCCCCAAACATCCAAAAATCTCAAATTCCCCTATTTTAATAATTCGTTATTTCAGCAATCTTCATGTTGTTACGAAATTACTTCAACAACACTTCTTATTGGTTGTATAAGTATGAGTGTATCTGTGCCGTACTAAATCTATGTGCTCGAGCATGAACAAAATGCGTGCTATTGTAGTGGGCGTTTAAAGGACTCAAGCTCATGCGTGGTCGACGTAAGAGGCATGCGTGAGGGCCTAGTAGTAAATCAAAGAACTACGGATAGGAAATTAGAAATTATTACTCCTAGGTTCTGTCTATTTCTTTACATTTTTTTTAGATGTTTCATCCATTTATTTATATTTTAAACTTTTTCAAAAATAATAAAATTTTATAATATAAAAATTAACTACTTCAACTATTTTCCTCCGCTTTACTTACTTTAAATCTTAAATATTAACAGTCTCACTACTTTACAAATTCTTCTTATTTTTAACCCTACTTTACTTATATTTCTTAATGAGCCGGGTGTAGTAACTGGCCCCACTAACCAGCCCGTGGACCCAGCCCATATTAGTTGTGCCGTAAAAGAAGGTTCAGTAATTACAGAATGTTCTCTCTTTCCATTTTGTTCCTTCCTTTTCCGGTGTTCAGTGACGGATCCAGCACTTAAGTCGAGGGGGGTCAAAATTTTTTTAGAGATCGAATCAGTTTAACATTTTCGATGATTTTAAGCAAAATTTGAAAATGGGGCTTTAATATCAAATATGCCATGACATATAATTTCTTTTTTAACTGTGTATAATTTCTTTTTTGAAATTTCAAATATGCCATGACATATAAATTGTGATAAAATTTTGGAGGTCTGTAGGCTCTAATTTAAATCAGAACACTTTTCAATAAATCTTCCATTTTTTCTAAAAATTAATCAATATTTATAAATACCGAGTAATGCTTGGCTGTTTGCATTGGACCTCTTATTACTTTTGTTAAAAACGGGCTTGTGCTCTATTCTTGCACACATATCTTGATCCAACAAGTATTTCCGACTGACCCTTAACATGGATATACTTAAACTAAACTTTACCATGTCTATACGGTATACACATACAAAGGTTAAAAAAAAAATCAAGTGGGGTCATCTGCCCCCACCAGACCCTGCTGTATCCGCCCCTGCCGGTGTTACTATCTCTCTGAACCAACTTAGTGATTTTGTATGAACTTCAGCTCCAAACCTCCAACCATGTTTTAGTACAAAAAACTGTTCTTTAAACAAAAAATTCACATCAAACTAATTCACAATTTACAACTTGGCAACAAAACATAAAACTGTTCCTTGCACTATATTTTTCGATTCGAGTTCGAGTCTTGCAATAACAAAATATTGTTCGTTCCGCATAGGGACTGCCCAACTAACAAAAAATGTGTTCATCTTTTTGGCAATCTGGTTTGCTGAATACTAAACGCAAAGTATAATGTGACGATACTAAAAGCTAGTTTGTTCTTGTTTCCAGCTGGAATACAACTTTGGCGGTTACACATACTTTTTTTTTATTTTTGGCAATCTTGTGCAGTATGTTTATGTATGTAAGTCGTAAGATACTGATGTGCCGTACACAAGATGTAACATAAATTGTACGGAAACTAATACTAATATTAAATTATTTGCTCTCGAATTGAACACATTATTTTTAGACTTATATTTTGGTTGATACTTCTCCCTAAATATGAGTATTTGACAAGAGCTATTTTTAGGCTTATATTTTGGTTGATACTTCTCTCTAAATACAAGTATTTGACAAGAGCTGTCTAAGTATTAGAGGGCACACATTTGAATATCGGATTTTTTGGTTCTAAAGACGGATAAGAGTAGTAAAGGTGAACTTAAACCCTAAGATTTGACTATATTTTATGTCATAAGAATACTTGTAGCAAATAATAGTGAAAAAGGATGAAAGGAATAAGCATGATTTAGCTGATGATCTTAGAGTTGTGGAACTGACAAAAAGAGATTCTACTGGTCCAACACTACAGTGGGACAATTTGGAGATCTGAGGACTTGGAACTTCCAAGTACCCTAGACGGATCAAATCATGAAATACATAGATTGACAGAGACCCGGTTGCTAAAATTAGGAAGAGCAAAAGAATATCAAGGGGAACCTCATTGTGGTAGAAATGCTTTAATGACATTTTTAGATTGTTAATAATTTTAATATCATCAAGGTCGTGATTGTTGCAATTGTTAAGTGTCTTTACGCTTTGTATTGTGCGTACAGACTTGTAAGATGAGTATTGTGTGCGCGTAGATGAACTTCTTTACTTGAATAATTCCGTAACTTCTTTTGGGGTGTGGTCCATGTTCATAAGATAGCTATGGTCACAGACTCAAATTTAGGTGATCTCTCAAAAGAGGTAGAGGGACCAATTTGTTTAGTAGGATGATACAAACACAAGATTACTAATAAATAGTGGGAATTAAGTGATGAATGGAAATCACTTTCTTGGATCCTGAGATGGTGATAGATAAATCCATTAACCACTACTGCACAGCCAAGCCAGAATGTTAATTTGCAAAGTTAAAGGAAACAAAGGAATGATGAAAAAGTACAAGTGAATAAAAAGATACTCATATAAGCATGGTATTGAGAGCAGACAAAGCAATTTATACATACATACAAACTCTTGATGTTAAAGTGCAGTTTTCACTAAAATGTTGACAAAACAGGGAAAAAGGGCTAGCCTGAGCCTGAGCCTGAGCCTGAGCCTGATGAAACACTGAAACTGTAGCAATATAATACTAGTTTCTTTACTTGTAACCTCTTTTCTCTTTCAATTCATCTCCCTCTCTTTTTTCCCCCACACCCATCACTCAAAACAAACAAAGAAAAGAAAAACCAATCATGAGAAATACACTACCCTCCCTGCACTCCACAAAAGCATTTCTCTTCCTTAAATTTACTCTTCTAGCTTCTTCATAACACCAACACTAGCACACACAATTCCAACATTTCAAAACCATGAAACAACTTCATTTCCTTTTCTTTCTTTTCTTTCTTGGAGGCATTTCAGCCACTACAACTCTGCCTCTCCAACTCCTTTCCTTGCTCTCACTTAAATCATCACTTGTCGACCCTTTACATCATCTGCGCGATTGGGATCCTTCTTCTAATCCTGTTTGGTGCAATTGGTCCGGGATCAAATGTGATCAACTTAATCATATCGTGTCAATTGACCTCTCCAATCGCAACCTTTCGGGTACATTTCCTTCCAATATTCGCCATTTAGGCCACCTCCGTTTCTTAAATCTTAGCAGTAACGCTTTTCAAGGGTCTCTTCCACCACCCATTTTCGAATTACCTTCTCTTACAAACCTTGACATTAGTCGCAACGCTTTCAGTTCTGAGTTCCCCTCCGCCATTTCAAAACTCAAATACTTGTCCATTTTAGACGCTTACAGCAATGATTTCAACGGTTCTTTACCTGAAGACATAACTCGCCTCCAGTTTCTCGAGCACCTCAACCTTGGTGGCAGCTACTTTTCTGGCGAGATTCCAGCAAGTTACGGCAATTTTCCTGTCCTAAAGTACCTAGACCTCGCTGGAAACTTTCTCACTGGTGCAATTCCGTCTGAATTAGGCCTTTTAAAGCAACTTCAGAGAATTGAAATTGGATACAATCACTTCACCGGGGAACTTCCAGCACAATTTTCTCTTTTATCAAATCTAAGCTACCTCGATATCTCATTCTCAAATCTTTCAGGTGTAATTCCACAAGAGCTTGGTAACTTGACGAAGCTTGAGTCTCTGTTACTCTTCAATAACCGCATTTCAGGCAACATTCCTTCAAGTTTATCTCAGTTAACATCACTGAAATTTCTAGATTTGTCTTTTAATCAGCTTAAGGGCATCATTCCAAGCGAAATCTCATTACTCAAGCAACTAAACACACTGAATTTGATGACGAACGAGTTAACTGGAGAAGTACCAGATGGCATAGCTGATCTTCCTAGCCTAGAGTTCCTATCTATCTGGAACAATTCTCTCACTGGAATCCTGCCTTCGAAGCTAGGCTCAAATGGAATGTTGCAAAAGCTAGACGTCTCTTCAAATTTGCTATCCGGTCCTATACCTCCACATCTTTGTGATGGCAATAAACTCGTGAAGCTCCTACTCTTTTCGAATAAATTCTCTGGTCAATTGCCTTTGTCTATCGTAAATTGCACATCGTTAGCAAGGTTTCGGATTCAAGACAACTATCTCAATGGCTCATTACCATTAGGCTTTGGGCGTTCACCTAATATAACGTACATGGACGTCAGCAAAAATAATTTCAGTGGATCAATTCCCAAAGATCTTATCAATGCGCCAAAGCTAGAGTACTTGAACATATCCAACAATTTCTTTCAAGACGAGTTACCAAATAATATCTGGAGCTCTCATAGTTTGCAGATATTCTCGGCTAGTCACTCAAATTTGATTGGAAAATTACCCGATTTTATTGGATGTGAAAAACTGTACAGAATTGAATTAGAAGGAAATGCACTGAGTGGTAACATTCCTTGGGACATTAGTCACTGTCAAAAGCTCATAGTATTGAATTTGCGTCAAAATTCCCTGACAGGAATCATTCCGTGGGAGATTTCAACTCTTCCATCGATCACTGATGTTGATTTATCACATAATTTTCTGGCAGGGACAATTCCTTCAAATTTTGATAATTGTAGTACGCTGGAAAGTTTCAATGTGTCTTATAATCAGCTCACTGGTCCAGTGCCATCGTCAGGTAACGTACTTTCAGTTTTCCATCCTTCGTCGTTTATTGGAAATGAAGGTCTCTGCGGTGGCATACTTAAGAATCCTTGTCGTACAACTGATCCTTCTCCAAGTGATGTAGATGTACAGCGGAAGCAGCCAAAAAAAACTGCTGGTGCAATTGTGTGGATTATGGCGACAGCATTTGGCATTGCGCTTTTCGTGTTAATTGCAGGAATCAGATACTACCATGCTAGATATCATCGCGGATTTGCATCAGGTGACAGGGAAATCGGGCCTTGGAAATTAACAGCTTTCCAGCGTTTAAATTTTACGGCAGATGATGTTTTGGACTCGTTGTCTATGACAGATAAGATTTTAGGAATGGGGTCTACTGGAACTGTTTACAAAGCTGAAATGCCAGGTGGCGAGATCATAGCAGTGAAGAAGTTGTGGGGCAAGCATAAAGAGACAATCAGACGACGAAGAGGCGTTTTAGCTGAGGTGGAAGTGTTAGGAAACGTGAGGCACAGAAATATTGTAAGATTATTAGGATGTTGCAGCAACAGCGAGTGCACAATGCTGTTATATGAGTACATGCCTAATGGAAATTTAGATGATTTGTTACATGGTAATAACAAATGCGATAATCTTGTAGCGGATTGGGTAACCCGCTACAAGATTGCAATGGGAGTAGCTCAAGGGATTTGCTACCTTCACCATGACTGTGATCCAGTAATTGTTCATCGCGACCTCAAGCCTAGTAACATTTTATTGGATGGTCAGATGGAAGCCAGAGTAGCGGATTTTGGAGTGGCTAAGTTGATCCAATGCGACGAGTCTATGTCTGTGATTGCTGGTTCATATGGCTACATTGCGCCAGGTATGATCCTTTTGTTTTGATTTGTGCGTTTGCTTTCTACATTGTTCTTTTGTTTGCACCAGGTATGGCAAGTTAGCAGTTCAGTTTGTAAATTATGTCAGATTAATATTTTGTTTTTACTTGAATGCCTTTGGTCGTTTAAACCGTTTTCCTGGATGACATAAAACGTGATAATAGTCACGCTACTAACCTTACTCGTATGAATTTTGATTGTAGCTCTGTAGTCTATGACATGATGTTCAAAAAGGAATGTCTATATAATATCTAATCTCGTAAATCAATTATTCTTGGATTTGTAACAAAATATCATAACTTGGATTATAATTCCGTAAATTAAATGTTGAATTCGCAAGTGGTTTTGTGACATGTGAGTATTTAGTTGGAAGTAAAAGAAAAAATGGCATTGGACCGATTTATTAGTTTGAGTAGGGAATGGACCAAACTCATCTTTTTCTTTTTTCCAGTTTCTAGCTATTATGGCTGATTACTATTACGCGTGAAGTGCCCTTTTTCTTTGCATTTGCCTTTTCATCATTTCTTGGGTCCCCGTTACGATCTTATCCCTGTTTTTCTCTAACAAACATTTCAAGTTACAATATTAATATATCTTGTTCCAAAAGTAACTTTAACTGATTGACAATTTATTTCATCTGCAGAATATGCCTACACTTTACAAGTTGATGAGAAGAGTGACATATACAGCTACGGGGTGGTTTTAATGGAGATTTTAAGTGGAAAAAGATCGGTTAATGCGGAATTCGGAGATGGGAATAGCATTGTGGATTGGATTAGAACAAAGATCAAAACAAAACAAGGACTTAGAGATGTGCTTGATAAGAATGCAGGTGCTTCTTGTGCACCTGTAAGAGAGGAAATGATGTTGGTACTAAAGATTGCCTTGCTCTGCACTAGTCGAAATCCAGCTGATCGTCCGCCAATGAGGGATGTGGTGTCGATGTTATTAGAAGCCAAGCCCAAGAGAAAGCTTCCAGGGAATGGAGATTTTGTGGGTGTTAACAAATTGTTGCCTGATTTTGATGGACAAAAGTCTGTCACAGAATGTTGATACATGTTTGAATATCTTTTCATTTTCGTGGACATTGGTATAGGACTTTGTTGCTTTTCATTGTCAATGTAATTTAGCTAGTATGTGTTAAATATAGTACTTCTATGAAAACATATGTGCTTGTTGCTAAAACATTGATTTAAGCTGCCATCAACCAACTTTCAAATAGTATAAAAGCTGAAAATTGAATCACACGACGGACCACCTAGTGATAATGGTGTGTATTTATAGTGTCGAAATGAACTGAGATTCGATGCTCGTATATATCCTCCCATGAGTAAAAAAGAAGAAGTTGATCGGATACACAATTCTCGATTTCTTGTATATCATGTAGGAATGGACTTCAGTTCTTCTCTACTGCTCTTTTAACTGGATGAGTTGGATCCTCAAGCTTTTCTCCTCTGCCTGGTTTTAACATAAAAATAGACTGGATATCAAACACACACTCATATGGAAAAAACATATGTTTAGGCCCTGAAACAAACATATACCACTACCAGTTTGAATGTGAAAAGTGAGGTTAGAAGATGTACTGAGGTGGATTTACTGGAAGAATTTCTGACCTTTAGTGAAGCAATCAGTGACACACTGTTTTCCAGTTCCACCAAATATTCCTTTTGCTGCTTTACTATGATTAAAAGCTCTGTTAGCAGATAACATGTTCTCTCAACCTGATGTGATGAGTCAAACCAGTAACACAAGTTAGACAACTTTTCATCTTTAATGCAGTTCTTCACTTCTAAATTTATTATTTCTGCTAAATATTTATCGAGATACAACTAGAATATTAACCTGATAATCAAATTTCTTGAGTAATGTTTCTTCCACATTTTCCATGACTTTTGTGGCCTTCTTCATGGCATCATTGACCAAGAAAACATCTCCCTGCACAATTAGATATGCAATACATTCAAGGCCGGTTCCCATTAATGCATAAGCAACAAAATTTTCGTATGCTGCTAACTGGAAATAAAATTCAGAGTTTTCATGTTTGATTAAAAATAAACGGTAGTTTTTTATATACACCTTCACATCATCAGCCAGAGGAACCCTTATTGATATTGCTGACAGTTTTCGTATTACCCTGCCAACTGCTTCAGAATTTTTGCCCTCCATTTTTGTCCAAAGCTTAAGCAAGTGATCTTGCGAGTGAATTATTTGATAGACTTTGTTTACTTGCTTCATCTTCTGCATTTTAACTCGCTTTTCTAAGATGGTGTTCCTCATCGTCATGATTTGTACAGATACGTTGTAAAACTTTTTCTGTTACATGATGCAAAATAAATACATCAGGATTCAGGACAAACACAACTGTAATAACACAATATAAATGCAGAAGTGTCTTTATAGCCTATTTTCAAAAAAATGTGACAATAGGTTGAGAGGTCGAGTATTAGTGAAGGCATGTGCGGCTGATTGAACTTAATAACTAATACATATATGATGCTGAGATGAAGGGTAATTCCTTACATGGGCAATTATCTGTTGAGAAGCCATTGCAGCTTTAGCACGTGCATTGACATACCTCCATTGCAAGAGATTATTATTCAAAACCAGAAAATGTTGGTACTCCATTTTATCCAATGACGAGACTTTCTTCTTTTTAAAGTACTTTAAAACACCATTCATGCCAGAAGTGGTTGTTGAAGATGCAGAAGCTTTATTTGTCACCGGAAAGGCAGGGGAAGATCGGGCTGATGGTAATCCCCATGCAGACGGAGAAGTAGTTGCTGAAGACGTATAAGTCTTTGTCACTGGAGAAAACTGCGAAGAACGAGCCGGTGACAAAGCCCATGCAGATGGAGAAGTAGGCTTTAACCTTGCACTACTAGTCTTTTGTACACTTTTATCAGAATGAGTGTTTCTCTGTAAAAACCGAACAAACGTGCCATCTTTATTGTTGTCTTTGTCTGCCTTTGGTTTCTTCTTGTTTCTCGATGAAGTTGTAGTACTTGCAGGTTCTGCATTGATCATCAAATGATCCGGATATGCCTTTGTTCTTGATTTAGTAGTTGAGTTAGACCGGTGAATTACTGGAACTATAGGCTTGTCGGTCAATGACAAGGCCAGAGTATTGCCGCTTTTGCTTCGTGTTAGGCCTGGTCCGGGTGACCGCCTTGGGGTTCCAGCATCACTTGGCGGCTCATAACGTCTGAGGGACTTGGTGAAGTCCATTAAGTCTGTGCGTTTAATTAATTGGGACATGAAGTTGACGGGAGTTATATAATGTGCAATTGTGCATGTATGTGAATAATTTGAGAAGTTGGAGAGCACGTAAGGCAAAAGAATATTACATACCCTTGACGTTTTCTTCCTCGACGTATTCAAAAGACTTAGTATGATCTACGTGCATGCATTTCTTACGAGTACTTCAATGATTTAAGGGTGCTTCTTCTTTCTCAACAAAAACTCAATCAAGTCAAATATCCAAAAACATATATTCCAAGGTTTCTAAACGTGCATCTTTAAAAGAATACAATATTATTAGAAACTGCATTGAATTTCTTAGGGACTCCTTCACATTTCTGGTACACTTATGTACAACTTCTTCACATTTTTGTTACACTTATGTACCAGTTGTGCATAAATGGTACACCCGTGTGTGTTCAAAAATGGTACAGGGCGCCTGATGACCCTTACCAAAATTCGTCCAACTCATGTGTTGACCCTTTTTTATTTTTATTTTTTCGTTTTTTCTTTCTTCTTTCCTCTTTCCGTGTGATTCACTTTTGTGGTTAAAATAAGGGGGTCGTCGTCTCAGAATTTTTCCGGGGTTCAATCTGACCATACAATTTTTGCATTTCTGGTACATTTCCTCAAGTACCCCAACTAAACGGTCATGTATTTCCCTATTTACTACAATGTACAGGCTACAGCACACTTACGAAATGTTTCTTCCCTAGGTTTGCTTACTTAGTATACTGATCATTCTCTAGCTTTTTAGTCTAATGGTTGTTTTTGCACGAAAACATATATTATTGTATTGAGGTGAAGTGTAGCCACATTTATTTTTTACCCCAAGGAATCACGAAATACGTTTGTTTTAGAAACTGAACACACATTCCGGTTCATTTCCACGTAAAAATATAGTTTAGGTCCCGGCCGGGTTCAATTATTCTTTTCACGAAGGCACTCGTCAATTTTTATAGAAATTTCCACCTATTCATTCTTTTTTGTACAATTGTTCTTAATGTTTTTACTTTAAATGCATGTCATTTCCCTTTTTTATGTTGTTCTTCTGGAGATACACATGTGATTAGGCAGTGAACGCTTAATAAACCTAATGCTTTGCAATGAATTTTCATGAAATGAGGGGAGCTCCATTTCGAGAGAAGGATATTTCATGGCTTAATTGAGTTGTGTTATGGCTTAAAACAAGTTTCTTTTTTTCCTTTTTTACTGGAATTCTGGATGCACTTGGGAGAAATATCAGTCTAGGAACGCTACTCGGTTTTGCACCGGCACAAGGATCACAGTGGATCTTTCTCACCTACATGCTAAAACCTTTCTTATAAAACTAGTTTGATGCACTTGATAATCTGATTAGATATTTCACTGAACAGAGTTTCCTTTATTTGACCAATTCAAGCATCCACCTACATTTTCTAAATGTGAGCTTCAAATTTCCTAGACTGATTCAATTTCTTGCAATTCAATGGTTGAAAAGTTTTGTTATTTCTGAATTGCCAGCAACTCAAAATCAAAACCATAGACACTATCTGCATCAAACCTGATATTGTCCAAGAACCAATGACTTTGATGATAATTGACATCCTTCAAAAGTAGCTAGCTACTGATATATATCGGGTAATGAACTTCTACTCGTGGAAGGTCTGATTGACCAGATTTTTTTTGGTTTTCTAACGGGATTCCGGAGGTCTTATCGCTTATGTTACAAAGTGCGATGTAGACTCCGTTTGGGTAGATATTAAGCAAGCACCGCTCCCAAGTGCAATGGAGGTCACTAACATAGGTCGAGTCATGGACCTTTTTGTTTGCCCATTGATGAGGTGAGTATCCAGAGTTTTTATGTTGACTTTAATTGAAACTAGGGCCATGTTTGTTATGTTTGTTTGGGAGAATTACAATTCCCGGATAAATAATCTCCTCAATTAATGTGCTAGGATTATAATCCTTTAAATTATGTTAACTCATGTTTGTTTTAAAATATTAAGTTTAGGATTGAACTATTATCTTTTAAATTTTTCAATCATATGTTTGTTTTGTATAAGATTATAGTGAAGGGATTATAATTATTTATAAAAATGACTCCTCAATTAATGAGCTAGGATTATAATCCTTTAAATTATGTTAATCCATGTTTGTTTTGAAATATTAAGTTTAGGATTGAAATATAATTCTTTAAAATTTTATTCCTTGTTTGTTTTGAGGAATAATCATAGGATTGGACTATTATCTTTTAAATTTTTCAATACTATGTTTGTTTTGCATAAGATTATAGTGAGGGGATTATAATTATTTATAAAAATGAGGGGATTAAATAATATCTCCTCCAGAAGAGATTATAATCATTTATACTCTATACTAAAAGCAGAAATCACTGAGATTAGGATTGGTGTGGTTGTAGTAAGCAGAAACCACTGAGATTGGGATTGGTGTGGTTGTAGTATTCACATTCACATTTATACGGTGTTTTTAAACCACACTGGGAGAATCTTGAACATTTGATGCAATTTATAAAACTTGAGCACATCTGCTTCAACTTGTAAAATCTTGTGTCACTCTTATATGCGTTAATACATCAACTGCTGTTTTTTATTTATTTTTTGCTTAGTATTGGTTAACGAATGCTATTATGCTTAACATGATTGTCAATTTGCTTATGTTGTACTCACAGTCACAGATAACAAAAAATAAGTAACCGATAAAAGCAAACATTTAATTATTGCTTCTGGAAAGAAACGACAATAGCAACTTTATGTAGCCCTCTTATAATATGATTCAAATATTGATAGTCCAAGAAGCCGTTGGAAAAGCTAGAAAGAGAAATTTCAAAGCCATCTTCTTTTAAGCTCTATTGATCAGTAGAGTAACTGAAGTGAGATAGCCCAAACAACAACAGCTACTCTAGATTTTTGTTCTCTAAGTTATGGTGCAAACAATAGAGATGGTATCTTCACCAATAAAACCAAAAGTTAGCCCAAGTCCTAAAACCTGGTGGTTCAAGAACAACACTAAAACTCTTGACAATGTCATATTTTCTATGCAAAATCTTGATTTTCCTAAACAAGCCAAACCCACTAATCCACCTGAGAAGTCTTTAGTTTTCGATTATCCGAAACTTGTTTCGGACAGGACTTCGTTGCTTTCTGATGAGACTCTTCTTCAGATTTTCTCGAGATTCTCGCAGTCCGAAAGAAATTCAAATTCTCTTGTTTCGAAACGGTGGCTGAATCTTCATGGCAGCTTGGTTAGGTCAGTTAAGCTTCTTGATTGGGACTTTCTTTTGTCGGGTCGTATATTTATAAGATTTCCTAATCTGACACATGTTAATTTGGTTAATGCTTGTATACTTTCACCTCAAGATTCTTACATTTTGTTGACTAACCGAGTTGTGTCGTTTCATATCGACTCGAATGTATGTCAAATTAAACCAAACATACCATGTATATACCACTCTGAAGTGGTGTCCGGAGAGTGTAAAATGTGCGTAGACTTTAATACTACTCCAACGAATAGAGAGCCTGTTTCTAGGAAGGCCTCCAACTCAAAAAGGTATATTGACTCCAATGTATTACTAAAAAGTTCAGATTCAGAAAGATGTGTTTTATCTGTACATGAGGTTGAGTTAGGGTTGAAGATATTAGCTAGCCGCTATCCAAATTTGGGTGAACTTGTAGTTGCTAATGCTTGTGAATTAGGGTTGTTGAGTGTTGCTGAGGAATGTCCTTTATTGCAAGAACTAGAATTGCATATGTGTAATGATCAGGTCCTGCGCGCCATAGCTGCTTTTCGGAATCTACAGACACTGAAATTGATTGGAAATGTTGTTGGTATTTATAATTCATTGGTCTCGGATTTAGGATTGACTATTTTAGCTCAAGGGTGTAAGTCATTGCTTAAGCTTGAGCTGATAGGTTGCGGAGGGAGCTATGAGGGGATGAAAGCTATTGGACAGTGTTGTCTAATGCTTGAAGAGTTGACCTTGAGTGATCATAGATTCGAAGGTGTGTGGTTACCTGCTCTTGCTTACTTCGACAATCTCAAGACTTTACGGGTTCTTTCGTGTAAAAGTATTGATAGTGGTCTTATGGCGGATGAGTTATTGGATTTTTGTCCTGCACTTGAGAGATTACATTTGGAGAGGTGCCAATTGAGGGATAAGCAGAGTGTTGGAGCTTTGTTTCTTGTATGTAGAACTGTACAAGAGGTGGTAATTAAAAATTGTTGGGGTTTAGATGATGAGATTTTCAGCACAGCACATATATGCAGGTACGGCATCTGATTTTCTTACTCTTGCAAACTGCATTACAGTTGTTCTCGAACGTATTGACTGTTGCCTATCTATACTCTTTATTAATAAGCAAAACAATGTGAAAATGGCGCGCGGTACTAAAGTACCAAATTTGGTACACAAAGTACCAAATTTGGTTATCACTTAACCCGGTTCGATTCCTCGCAACTACATAATTATACATAATTTATTTACTTTAAATTATTTAGCTTCATCCAAGTTCAAATCCTTACAACTACATAATTATACAAGATTTATTTATTTACTTTAAATTCAATAGTTTCATACAAGATTTATTTATTTACAAGATTTATTTATTTACTTTAATTTTTTTAGTTTTATGCACAGTTCGATTGTCTATAACTACATAATTAAATAGTTATTTATTTATTATATATTTTTATCATTCAATTCTCGAGAAATATATTTTTAAATAATACTTATTAATAATTTATTAATACTAATATTTTAATGTCGACTTATACTTGGTCCGTGCTTGGCACGGGTTATAAGCTAGTACTCGTAAATAAATCAAACCAAACATACACGATATATCACACTCGTGCCTGGGGTTATTCCACTCGTACATGTTGCAGATCATAGAAAGTTAAATCTTGTTAACAATTTGTTACAGGAGGGTCAAGTGCTTGTCTCTAGAAGGTTGCTCGAGGCTAACTACGACAGGTTTGGAGGCTGTAATTCTTTTGTGGAAGGAGCTTAAAAGCATCAATGTGACATCATGTGGCAATGTAAAGGACAGTGAAGTAACACCTATGCTTGCAACATTATTTTCTTCACTCAAAGAATTCAAATGGAGGCCTGATACCAAATCCCTTGTGTCCGCAAACCGTGTTTCAACAGGAATTGGTAAAAGAGGTAAAAGTTTTAGGAAGGCACAAGACTGGAAGTTCCTATCTGGTACATAAATTTGGAGCTCCCCATCTGTCAATTCATATTGTAACATAATGTTCTTATTTTTCCTTTACATCAGTACTAGCTTATAACCAGTGTCAAGCCGAACATGAGTCGATATTAAAATATTAGCATTAATAAATTATTAATAAATATTATTTAAAAATGTATTTCTCGAGAATTGAATGATAAAAATATATAATAAATAAATAACTATTTAATTATGTAATTATAGACAATCGAACTGTGCATAAAACTAAAAAAATTAAAGTAAATAAATAAATTTTGTATGATTACGTAGCTGCAAAGAATCTAAGCTAAAAAATTTAAAGTAAAATAAATCTTGTATAATTATGTAGTTGCGAGGAATCGAACCCGGGTTAAGTGATAACCAAATTTGGTACTTTGGTACTTTAGTACCCCACACCATTTTCACATTATTTTTTAAAGTAAATAAATAAGTCTTGTATAATTACGTAGTTGTAAGGAATCGAAAAGCTAAAGAATTTAAAGTAAAATAAATCTTGTATAATTATGTAGTTGCGAGGAATCGAACTCGGGTTAAGTGATAACCAAATTTGGTACTTTGGTACTTTGATACTTTAGTACCGCACACCATTTTCACATTATTTTGCTTATTAATAAAGAGTATAGATGTCTAGAATGTTAAATTAGAGAAAAGAATAGGAATTTAAAATAATGAACTTGTAATAATTAATTTACAAAATCTTTTGGAAATTGATGAATAAGCTCCAAACTTTACTATTTAAGCTTTTTTTTTTTTAAACAAAAAGCATTACCATTAATCAACCTTTAAATCATCCACAAGCATCTCCAACAAACCATGAGGAGGAGACTCAAATAAATTGTAGCTATTAACCGAACATGGGACTCTAGCTAGTAGATGAGCCACTCGATTTCCTAGATTTCTAACAAAAACAACTTTAACATTTCCCAAACTAGCTATGCTCGACCTGCAGGCTTCAATAATGTTGCCTACCTCCAACAAATACTCATGGTTCCTCTGTAGCGCTTGGACCACCATCAGAGAGTCTGTCTCGACTATGTATTTCGCAGGAGGTCTCTCAGTAAGCCACGATAATGCCTCTTTCACACCAACAGCCTCAGCCTCAAACACTGATACTCGACCTGGCATCCTCATAGTTTTACCACCCAGAAACACACCACAGTGATCCCTGATAACCATTCCAATTGAGAAAGAATCTGCACCCTCGATCACTGATGCATCCACATTTAGTTTAAATTGTCCTTCAGGAGGTTTCCAGCAATTCACTTTAGATACACCACTTCTGGCATTTGTTCCATCATTTGGTTTACAGAACCTCTGCATTGCCACCTTCCATTCTGAGATGTGCCTCGAGCTCCACTCCATAGCCAGTGTTGGAGTAATGTACTTCTTCTCTCATACTGCCTTGTTCCTAGCTAGCCAAATCCCCCATAAAACTGTAGCTACTTTGATAAGAGTACACTGATTTTCTGTCTCGAGCTTGTGAATGAGCCTGTAGGCAGCTGATTCCACTAAATGCATATCCCAGACCATTCCGTTCTCCTGCCAACATTGCATAGCAAAATTGCACTCAATAAAAACATGGACCGTAATTTCACTTTCTGTTGTAATACACATAGGACATATTACAGGAACATTGACACCTTTCCCCATGAGTAACTCTCTCACTGGAATCGTATTTCTACAAAATCTCCATAAGAAAATCTTTAATTTATGCGGAAGATTTAAATTCCACAGCCTTTGCCATCCATTACTCTGTAGAACCTGAGCAGCAACATTATTATTTGTCATTTGCCAAAAATGATATCCGCTTACCATCCTTTGTTGGGACCCAAGCCAATCTGTCAACTACTGTAATCTGAGGAATCCGAGTTTCCAGAATTGCAGCCACATCAGAACTTTCAAACGTTTGTCTAATTTTTTCGTCGTCCCACTCTTTAGTATCAGAACGGATAAACTGACAAACCTTGTCGTTGCTTAACTGATTTCTCTCAACACAAAAATCATTCTTTCCTCTAAGCCACGGATCAGTATGGATATTAATCAACTTACCATCCCCCAACACCCATCTAAACCCTTTACAGAACGCTTATTTCACCTCCCAAATACCTGACCAAATATAACTACAGCCTCCATTACGAGTTGCCTACAGCAGATGGTTGTCTGGGAAATAACGAGCTTTAAAAACGCGAGCAACTAGAGACTCTGGATTCGTAATGAATTTCCAGCAGTGTTTACCTAGCAATGCTAGATTAAACCCATATAAGTTTCGGAATCCAAGACCACCTTTGCTTTTGCCATCCCCATTCTATCCCACGCTAACCACTTAATCCCTTTACCACTACTACCATTAGAACTCCACCAGTAGCTATTCATAAGGCGCTCAATTTCTTGACACAAGGACTTAGGGAGCATGAAACGGGACATACAATAAGATGGAATGGCATGAGCTACATTCTTCACAAGTATTGTCTTACCACCCTTCGATACAGTTTGTTTCCCCATCCCTGGATTCTCCTTCAAACACGGTCCTTCAAGAAATTAAAAACTGATTTTTTTGATCACCCAATTAAAGAAGGCAAGCCAAGATAGTTACCTCCCTGAAGATTATTGTGAACACCCAGCAGCGCTGATATTTCCTGTTGCTTATCACAACGAACATTCGCACTGAAAAATATGCCCGACTTCTGAAAATTTATAGCTTGACCACTATACTTCTCATATAAATTCAGGATGGATTTAACGGGTCTCTTCGCTAGAAGCTTTGAAGAACAAGAAACTGTCATCCGTAAATAAAAGGTGAGTTATGCTTGGTGCATTCTGACTTACTAATAACTAAATACACTTTTTAAGGGTGACACTCAAGAGATAACTCTTTATTTATATATAGTCCGGGAGATAACCATTACATAAATATTCTTAATACATGTTTTTATCACATTTTTTATTAGATATAATTATAAATTTCAATTATTAAATTAAAAAACAAAATTAAACTACTTTTTTTATAAAAAATAATAATTGAAAATTAGTCAAATAGTCCAAAGTGATTCTACACCAAAATCAAATTTATCCAAAATGATTATGCAGCATAATCAAATTTAAAATCAATATTTTTACTCAAATTTTAAAGGTAATTTTTTTTATAAAGTTTGTATATGCTTATATTCTACATTAGAATCAGATTATATATTTAATATTACTTCCAATGGCTTTCATCTATATATTTTAAGATCTAACAAAATTATTAAAATAAATTTAGGAAATTTTCGATTTAGGAAATTTTTGTGTATTTGGTTTAGATTACCAAAATACATTTTTTTAGTATTTTTAATATAAATCAACTAACAACCATATAAACTTTTTCATATTTGATCAAACAATTCACATTTATCTACAATAAAATCTAAAGATCCTTATTGTTTTGAAATGTAATAGGAACTGAATATCAGTATTAATGAATCCTTATTATTTTGATATATAAAAAGAATTGAATATCACTATTAATGAAATTGATTTTTCTTATTAAGTTATAATTAATTCTAAGACTAATACTTATACTTTTAACTTATATCGATAATAATTTCTAATTTTATATGATATAGACTATGTTTGGGATTGTTGTTAAAAATTGTTGTGCTGTTGAAAAAAGTGTTGTTAAAATAAGTGCCGTTGTGAAAATCAAATAACTGTTTGGTAATATTTTTGATATGTGCATTTTTGGTGTATAATATAAAAAATTATGTTTTTGGTGAGTTTTGATGTTGAACCAGTAGTTGCTTCCCACAGAAGCTGAAAAACAGCTTTTTTCAAAAGCATGGGAGGACCTGTTTTCTCTAAAAGCGGCTTTTCAGTCAAAAGCGCTTTTCAGAAAAGAGCTGTTGTTGTTGTCTGAAACAGCAATGTCAAACGAAGCCATAATCTTGATTGTCTATTTTTAAAATTTTTAAATTTAACTGTTGATATTATTTTGTTGGTACTAAAGACCAGACTATCAAAGTGAAGATCAGAGTTTTGGATAAGATTCTGTATACAAACATAATTTTAAAATTTTAATAATTAAAATCATTTTTGATTGTATAATAAGTTCCTTAATAAGTTGCTCCGGTTAAATCAAATACAACCTAAAATGCAACCAAAATTGACCTCAAACGTAACTAAAAGTAACTTCAATTATTTTATTTTTAGAAAAACGTAAATGTATTTGTTTGTAAGCCATATTTTGCAAATATTATTAAAAGATGGTAAAATTGCATTTAAAAAATAATATTTTTAATAATTTCTCAAATTTAAATCCCATCAATCACCTATTGGAAATGAATATTTATTTTGTTAAAATAAAATACATTTGTACAGTTTAAACTTCAAAAAAAAATTATGAATATAATCATATTTAAAAAATCATGAGTAAACATATTTAAAAATATTTTTTAAGCTAGTCTTAAACAAATCACATAAACCTTAAATAAAATTTATAACATGCTACCGAAAATGGCCTCTCCCCCGAAAATCCACGCTTATCCTAAGATTATATATATCGACTATTATTTTGTGTTGAAAAATGAAAACCCCTAAAACCATCACCTGAAGCATATAGCTACACAATTGCCACCTGTCTCTCTCTCGATCTCATCAGTAATGGATGCTCAACGAGCTCTGCTCGATGAACTCTTGGGTTCTGGTATTGCCCCCCTTGTCTCTCTCATCTCATCTCTCTCTCTCTCTCTCTCTCTCTCTCTCTCTCTCTCTCTCTCTCTCTCTCTCTCTCTCTCTCTCTCTCTCTCTCTCTCTCTCTCTCTCTCTCTCTCTCTCTCTCTCTCTCTCTCTCTCTCTCTCTCTCTCTCTCTCTCTCTCTCTCTCTCTCTCTCTCTCTCTCTCTCTCTCTCTCTCTCTCTCTCTCTCTCTCTCTCTCTCTCTCTCTCTCTCTCTCTCTCTCTCTCTCTCTCTCTCTCTCAATTAGGAGTATATCTTTATTATCAATTCTGTATCTAATTTATTTCTTATTCAATTTTATTGCAATTCAAATTGTTTGTTGAATGATTTTAATTTTAAAAATTCTAATATATGTTTATTCAATTTATTATGTGTGTTGTTGTTGTTTAAAGCTGCAATTGAAAGGTGTTTCGTGTTTTGAGATTAGCTAGTAATGTTTTTATAGTTTGTGAATTGTTTATTTATGTTGCGGTGTGGTTAGATTTATCGTGCTTTTACTTCAACATTTCTGATTTGATGTTTTTTTGTAATTGAATTCGAGGGTAGTTAAGTTAAAAATTAAAGTGAGTTTGAATTGGTAACTTAATGTCGGATGAATGTCTTAACCTAAAATACCCCAAAATTGGCGGCGAGGTTTTGGATATGTGTGTAGCGGATTCTGTTCGTATTTAATTTCCTTCTGTTGAGCGCGTTTGGGAGATGTGTACTTGAATATACCTGTATGCATATCTAAGCGCAGATGAATTTTGTTGAACACACGTGTCCGTACATGATATAATAATTGTGGATGTAAACATATAGTTCTGTTATGCAAGTTAATTATAAAAGCATACGTCTTGCTTAAGAAAATACAAGTTAATCAAAGAATAGTCCCTATTGGAATATGAAAGCACGTGACTGCTCCTAAGGATTTCATTATTCTGTTATTTTCTTTACCATCTTTCTGTTTTCCTCTCCTTTTTTTGACTATGATACACCTTTAAATTAGTTTAACTGATCTTAATCTTGATTACTTTACTTTCTCTTTTAATTCTTTACTTCATGCTCCTTTTGGCTTTAATTGTTCATATTTTTTGCTCGTGTGCTCTTTTTAATTCAACTTTTCTGTTGGAATAGCTCGCAATCTAACTGAAGAAGAGAGAAAGGGTTACAAGGAAACTACTTGGGATGACAAGGATGTGTGTGGCTTTTATATGGTTCGATTTTGTCCTAATGATCTGTTTGTGAACACAAAGAGCGATCTAGGTTGGTGGTCCACCGGTTTATAAACTTCAATTATTATTTTCTATATGATTATCCCATTGACGAGCCACATTTTTATTGAGAAACTAGACTGGTAGATTAATTTTTCTTACTTGTAGGTGGCTAATATTATATCAATGCAAAAGTTTTAACTTTTTCAAATTGTCTACCTCTAACATGTTTCGTAATTTTGACTACAGGAGTATGCGAAAAAATTCATGACCAGAAATTGAAAGAAAGGTAAACGGATGTCCATTTTTGATCTGTTTTGTTTGATGTCTTTGTTAGTTTGCTGCAAAGGTTTTTGATTATCTTTAGGACTTGTCTGAAAAGGTTTTACAATATAAATAAGGAGCATGATGTTGTGCATTGAGTTTGGAACATCTTTATTGACATCCTTGTGTGATAATGTATCTGAGAATTTGTTTATGTTTTATGCTGGTACTAAATATGTATAGAATTCAATTACAAGGATTTAACATTTAACGAAAGGAAATGTATCAGCTAGTAGCCAAAGTTCCCTTTGTTAGTAAATTACTGATTTGCAAATGTGTAGGGTGGACCCTAAAAATGAGTAACATGCGTGGTATGCTAATAAGATTTGGGCTTCTGGCAGTTGCAGGTTTTTTCCTTGAGGTAACCAATCTATAGCTTTTTTAAACAGATGCACACAGGGAAAACAAATATATCTTACTAGCCACAGGTAGAGGTTCTGTAGTAGCCCCTCCTAATGTCGCTGATACTACCATTACAAACCAGTTGCACATATGTGTTGTCTATTAGATACCTAAAACCCACTCTTTTGGCAAATTAGGTCAGAGAATATGATTTCAAATAATGGTAGTGATTCCATGATTTCCATCTTCAGCAGAAATTTTAATCCAACAGAATCTATAAACGTTGGTGTGTGGTTGCCACCTCACATGGCTTGTTCTGCTCTATGTAGTGGCTCTTTCTGCTCTATGTAGTGGTGGCTCTTTCTGCTCTATGTAGTGGCTCTTCTTGAACTGTTTCAACTTTCACATGCTATGGTACCTTAATTTTCAGTCACTCACCTATCTGCTCCAACCCTCTTAGTCATCACGGTATTAAAATTGTAAGGGCAGTTTGAGACGCATGTACCTTTTTTATGGTGAAAGAGACGATGTGTAGGAAGTACTAGAAGCTCACTCTTAAAATATCTCTAAATTTGTTGGGAGATTGATTAGACTTTTCACGATGAAAGTTACGTGTATCAAGCTACTTTAGAGAACTCTAAGCTTACATGTTTGTCCAGATAATATTGGCTTTTAGTGCTAGTTGCATACCTTTTCAATTATATTTTAAGCGCAATTTTTTTTAATCTATTTATGGTGTACATTATGTACTTTATGAAATTTTGCTTTGTAATACTTCTCAAATTTTGTATAATTACCTGGGTAGTTTCTTTCATCTGAGAACATATGTGATGATATGTGGATTTGACTTCCTGCTTTAAATTGCTATTAACTTATCATTTATAAAATTTTAAGACCTTTCTATAATATAGAGAGCATATGGCTACTCAAAGGAGAAGGCAGTTACTAAAATAATTTATGTTCAGTAATCTGCATAATTTAGTATAAGTTTGTTTTGTGATATTTAAATTATATAACAGTCCTGTAGTATATATAAAGCCATTCACATCTTTGTTCAGGTTTCTTAATTGATAATTATAAAGCCTATTAGTTACTTAAATGTCAGTTTATGGCATAGTATAGCTTATACCTCTTATCTGCAAGGCTTAGCCTAGTGAATACCCCCTTTATTCTTGGTAAAAAGGGTTTAGACCCCAGCGGGAGCATGGGGGTCTGTGTATTTTAAATTCTGTAATTGGCTTTTACCAAAAAAAAGAGAAAAGAAGCTTCTAGTTTTTATCAGAATTTGATCTGTTGATGTTTTGTTTAGCTTTGAGAGTTCCCCAAGACATGATTCGTATGTGCCAAAGTTTGAAGCAGACCTAGCCCATTACTGTGAGAAATTGGTGAGTTCATATTTCTACTGTTAGAAAAGTCACTGGTCTGTAATCCATTATTTGTTTGTATGCCTCTCTTTTTTCTATTTTTATGTTCTAGGTAATGGAATTGGACAGAAAAGTAAGGCGCGGGAGAGAACGTCTTGATCAAGATGTTGAAGTCCCCCCTCCACCTCCAGTTCCAGTTGAAAAATCTGAGCAATTATCAGTGTTGGAGGAAAAAATCAAGAACCTTCTAGAACAAGTGGAGTCCCTCGGTGAAGCAGGCAAGGTGGATGAAGCTGAAGCACTGATGAGAAAGGTGAGAAATATTTTAAACTGTTTAAGTACTGGTTCTGAGTCTTGTGCTGTTGGATGAATAAAGCTTAATCTATGATTGCATTTGATGCTTCACAGGTGGATGTGCTTAATGCAGAGAAGACAGCCCTGACACTGCAGCCCCAGAATGGCAAAGTTTTAATGCTTGCTCAGGAGAAAAAGATGGCTCTTTGTGAAACTTGTGGTTCTTTCCTAGTAGCAAATGATGTACTTGAGAGAACTCAGTCTCACGTCACTGGCAAGCAGCACATCGGTTACGGCATGGTGCGCGATTTCCTAGCTGAGTTTAAGGTATTATTTTGAATCAGCCTGTCACCTTTAATCTTCTCTTTCCCTATTTCTTGTCTTTTGTTGTTCGGTTGTTCTGTGCTGTGAGAATAATGACCAAAAAATTAAAATAAGCAGGAAGCTAAGGAGAAAGCAAGAGAAGAGGAAAGGTTAGCAAGGGAGAAGGAAGCAGAAGAAAGACGAAAGCAGAGGGAGAAGGAAGTTGAGGGTAGACGTAGAAGAAGTGTGTCAGGTGACAGAGACAGGGACCGTAATCGTGATAGAGACAGAGAGCGGGATAGGTATCGAGACCAAAATCGTGAAAGATCTCGCGAGAGGAATGGTAGAGGAAGCCGTGAATGGGGAAGAGGGTTGGATTGGAAGTACAGCAGTACTAGAAATGGAAGAGAGGGAAGTAGAGATAGACACCGAGAGCGTAATAGGAGCAGGTCACGTTCCCCTAGCAGGCATAGTCGCAGAAGGTCACCGTGAAATCCTGTTCAGTAATATTACTGAATTCTGTTGCTAAATGATGTCCGAACATTGAAGTCGGAAGAGGTAGACATGTCTATTATTTGTTGTGTTTGATGAATTTGTGTGCTGGATTTTAAATTATATCTTTCATGGTTGGAATTGTTTTTTGTTCTCAGCTTTGTTGAGACTATACTCCTATCATCAATTTATTACTAAAGAAGAAAGTGATGAGGTAGGTATAACTTTATTGTTTCAACTCTCTCTGGTCTGTTTTTAGGCTAATTTTCTGTACATGCTCCCCAAAATGTTACTCCTGGAGTAATATAACTTTGTTTTTTGGGTTTTATCGGACTTTAATTCAAATAGTTAAAAAGATGGACTCGGTTAGTGTGCATGTGTAGCCCAGCTGCTGAAATGGATCACTGTTTTCTCAACTGTGAGGTAACTCATGAATCTCAAACTTTTGGTGTTGGCCCATGGACTGGCTTCCACCAATTAGCGGATGTAGCATCCTCGTATATATATATCTACTAACTTATGATGGTACTGAAAATGAAATGTTGGAAAAGTTGAAAAATGTCAAAAAGGAAAAGGTAACTTTTTGGCTAATATATATAGTTCGTATAAGTTCTCATTCAATTTATCTAATCAATAACATTTAATTTCCTACAGATTTGATGCATCAGGCAAAGGAAAGCGCCAAGCACATTTGGAAAAAGTTTAATCAACTTCAATTAATGAACAGTTTGTTTAATATTAATTAAGTTTATTTTACCTTCAAGGCATGTTGTTGTAATGAAGCTGATAACTCACTTATTATTTCGAAGACAACTTAATTCCGAACAATGCATTTCATGATTGACGTAAGTACAGAGATAGACCGAACTACATTTAATTTAAGTGCATTGTTTGGAATACAAATTCAATGACTCAACAGTAGGGTGACAACAATAAAATAACTGTTATGTAAGGAAACATATATGCTCAAACATTCAAAACTTACAAAAAAAACTCACAAACTAAAAAAAGGTTCAGAAAAAATTACTTGAACAATGTCAAGAAACAAGTTGATTTCATATCAAATCTTCGTTCTGGTAAGTATGATCACCAGATCAAAGTTAGAGTTATACGTCTATGGAGAGGTGTAACACTAATTGAAGAAGACTTTAAAAGCTTTAATGTTCTGCTTCTTGATGCTGAAGTCAGAAATATTTCTTCATCCAAAATTCATACAACTACAAAGTAACTAACAAATGAATATTCTGTTACAAGACAGCATATTTACAACTAACCAACATATTATGTATACTTGATAGTGAACATGACTTATTAAAACCTAATAACTATACTAACTGATATCTTGAACAAAATTAAACATGTTACATAAGTTTTATTTGTTGATAAGCTATCTGTCAACGGATACTGTAGACACATGTTATCCGTTGACAACTACATTTACTTATACAAATTTGTTGAGTAGTTTGGTTATCATCAAGAATCAATATAATTCCCAACATAGTTCAATAATTTCCTTTTAATTTCAATGAATCAGTTCAAACATCAATGTAACATTTTGGGACAAATTTGGTCTTAAATTTGAACAAGTCATGGTGCAAACAAATGAAAAACATGTCATAATTATTATTTCATGCTGCAGAATTGAAAAACGGAACAGTACATTCATCACTACTCAACAATTCTTATTGGAAGTAATTTGTTTTCTATAGATTTCATGTTCATTTTTTGTAGATGTAGTTGATATCTGTAATGTTGGTGCAACTAAATACTACATCAACTACAAGCATCATAGTGTGGTTCAATTGAGAAAAATGTAATTTCAAATATGACTAACTCATCTTTTCAATGGTCCTATGCTTATATTATAATTTTTGCAGGTTGAAAATTCCAGAATTCGCTGCCAAAATAATGGAAATCCCACCGAAGAAATAAATTGAGCTCTTAATTATTGCTGAAATAAAGAATCTTGGAACTGATTACATTGAGGTTAGCATTTTTTGTTTGAACTATAAAAACGAAACATGTCAAAACATAACTGTATTATGATATGTTTATTTATGTTGTGTAGAATCAGGTCCCCACACATGTGAAAATAAGGTATGTGGAGGAAAAGGAAAAATGGTATTTCAACATATGCACCACATGTGAGCTTGAATGTAGATTTGACAATGGATTCTTTGTATGCGATGATTGTAACAGAATTGTATCACATCCGGACAAGAGGTATTGTAGATTTCAAAAAATTATGAGTTCTCTTATTCTATATCTCATAATAGAAAAACAAAATACTCTGTTCATAAAGGTACACAATAAATGTTATAGCGTTGGATGCAACTAGTGGAATTGAAATTGTATTGGAGGATAGAGAAGTGAGAAGTTTGATTGGAATACGGGCAAGAAACCTTTTTGATCAGGTATGTTAAACTATATGATTCAATTTACAGATTGATTTTTCAAACTAACTACAATTTTTTAAATGAAGAAAAAAAATGAGAAGAAAGAAGATACATTCCCAATATGCTGAAAGAACATTGGAATGAAGGATTACACATTAATACTACGCATTAAGCAAATGAACGTTGCTGATAAGATCAATGTTTTCTGGACCACAAACATTTGCAAAAATTTCTTCAAACCAGACATGTCTAGGGCTGAGCAAAACCGGACCGAAACCAAAAAACTGAACCAAACCGAAGAATTTCGGTTCGGTTTGGATTGAAGTTTTTTCAAAATTCCGGCTAATTCGGGTTTTCAGTTTAAACCGAAATAAAACTGGTTTGGTTCGGTCTATCAGAATATTGGATCGGTTAAAACCGAATTAACCGAATTATATATACATATATTTTTTAATTATTTTGTATGTATAATATATTTATTATTTTTTGTATAATACTAGACTACTAATCGTTTAACCTATGTTCAGTATAGACTCACAGTCGCCCCGCCTCCCTCCTCACATCCTCAACCTCTTTAATCGATTCAATTCAACTTATCTGTATAGTATCATTGATTCCTCAATCTTCATTAACTAATTAGTGTTTAGCTAACGTGTTTAGAAACTAATCAGTACTTAGTAATAGTCTAATAGTACAATACACTTGGCTATTTGAATTTTAATAGTGACAAGTAACTAGCAGGTTATATAGTATTGATGCAAATACACGATTTTGAAATTTCGGTTTTATCGTAAACTGAACCGAATAAACCGATCCATTTTATTTCAGTTCAGTTTTATATGGAAAATCGGTTCGGTTCAGTTACACAAAAGTAGGATTTCGGTTTTTCTAATTCGGTTCGGTTTTTAACCGAACCAACCGAATGATCAGCCCTAGACCTGTCCACAGATGAAGAGAGTTCTGATATGCAATCTTCAAAATCATAAATAAGTTAATCTATTAATGTATTTTAACATTATCACAATTTAGCATAACATCAAACATGTATGTTAACATTTTTTAATTTCTCTATCAGACTACAACCTCTACATACCATTTACAAGGAATGCCGGACCTCAACTTCCAATCAACTTAGAAAAATTCTATGTTATCCTAAACAATAGTTGAAGAAACAAGAAAATGTTATCAAAAGCTTTTCAACTCATTTTGTACAATTTTCATTATGTTTATTATCATATTAACCATTGTAATCTATCTCTGTAATCAACTTTAACATTTTGTCAATGAAATGCACGAACAATATAGATGAGTTTCATGTTTTAAAATTGTTTTTATGTTTTTTTAAGAGGCCCAGCATCGCGGGCTTTAATACTATATTGCTTTAAGATTTTGGTTGTCCAAAGAAAAATTATGTATTTGATCATGGTGAATTTTATGTTGATGATTGCTTTCATAATTTGAACAAAGCTCAAAATCGTGTACTAGTGACGAACTCCCCTAAAAAGAATGACCAAAGTCCTGAAAATAACTTTAGTTTTTGTAATGTTGAAGAAATGAAATTGAATGAAACATCTTAGGCATGTTTCTTTTTAAAAATATACATGCAGAACAACATTATTCAATTGCCCAGGTAATAGGTATATAATGAATTTCTCCACGATCGGTATAGTTGCGTGGAGTATAGCCAATGTGTATTAGGCAAGGTGGTATGATTGTATGTTTCAATTATTGTATACAGAAGATAGTTCCTGTGATACAAACTGCACGTAGATATTGTCATCTCCCTAGTGTGAAAGTTTTATAGGCGAGTTTGTTGTGCTTGGTATCTTCTTATCCTTGGTGCAGATGGTCAAAGATAAAAATGAAGTGATGATTGCTGGATGTTTCACTAGATGAGTGCTAAAAGAATGTGTACTTGGAAATGAAAGCATGTGTATTTGAAAATGAAAGCATGTGTACTTGAGTTGGGAAGTTATTAAACATTTAACTTTCCAAGTTACATAATGTATTCACCATGATGTGACTTAGAAGGTATCTGTATAGAAGGGTTCCTATATGTTGTAAATGATACTACTACCGAGTTTGCTCTATCAAATTCAAACTTTTATAAAATTTGTAAAAAAAATTATCGTTTCAATGAAACATTTTTCTTGTTTATAATTTTCGTCAATCCTTTCATATTTGTTATACTGTATTTGTGAAACACTTAGAGACCTGTAAAAAAAATTCATGTCATTTATTATCCTATTGAAATAATATTTCTTTTCATTACCAATTTAGTTAACGTTGTTGGATATGTTCTAAGAACATGTGGTTGAAATTGGTTGTTATATTGGTTGTATTTATTGCGAAGTAGAATATAGCTAAGAATTATGTATGCATCTCCAATGTGAATTATGTATGCACATATCAAGTAGGATATGTGCTAAGAATAATGTGTTCTGGTGGAGTTGAATAGAATGATTAAATTTATGTTTTTAACTTTGTTACACCTGTTGAGATGTTTGATAAATTTATAGCGATAATTTATAGTCAATATAAAAAAAATCTATAATAGTAATGATGGAATGTACAAACTTCAAAAAAGTCATTAACAGTTTATCGAATTAACAAAAGTCATTGACTTTTAAAAAGTTGATTAAAGTCATTTGAAATTGTAATACAATATCACCCCCATAGTGTCCTTGTGATACTATTTTTAAGTGTTGAATTGGAGTTGAAATGACACTACAATAAACACTATTATAGTAATTTAGTATTGTGTTCAAGTTATTTTTAGTCAGTCAAGTCAATTTAGGTGGGATAACATAACATAATAGATTGACATGTTTTAGTTGCTGATGTCATGATTATTATTTAGTGTTAGTATAAATCGATTTGACGATTTCCTTATGTCATTGAAATTTTTAGTATTTTTATAGATTTCTTCATGTCAACAAATATTTTCATCCCTATATGTTATTTTTTATTGATCAATAGATCATGTTGTCTTTGCTTTTACTGATACAAAAGCAAAGTTGTTTATATCTGCAACTTCATATATCTAAATAGAAAATAAATTTCTTCTCAAAAAAATACATTGAAAATAAATTTAATTTTGACCAAGTATTAAGTCCATTAAAAGAAAGTATATGCAATCTTAATAGCTGGTTTATATGTAGACAACAGATATATATATATGTGAAAATAGTGATAACAAGTACATATAATCAAACTTAAAACTCTTTTTTAAACATTATTGTAAAATGCAGTTGTTCTCATACGAAACTGAGGCCTCTCCATTTACTTTATTACACATTCTAATTCTGATTAACTTAAAATTCCCAACATAGGTACAAAATATTTATACGGTCATTACTCATTTGATCGTATATAATAGTTAAAATTGAAACACTTTTTTGTTGCCAAAAAGTTACGCTAGCTTCCTTAAACCGTAAAACGTAGTAATTTGAACAACTATGTTCGTAATGACACTACAAAAATTTAACATCAGATTTTATTAATGATTTTTTTTTAGTAATAGCATATCCTTTTACTGCGCTGGGAAACTATTAAAGCAGGGTTTGTTTAAATGTAGTCAAGTTCTTCAATATCATTAGATCCCGATGGAGTTATGAAAGATAATTGGGGACCACAATGTATGCAACAAAAATCTAGCCAATTCGATAAAATTTTGAGAAACAATTGCAATGCCCTATTGTCCTAAGATGCACATAAAAAATCTAAGAAACAGTGCAATGAAATATAATCCTAAGATACAATATTATATGCTCCACGTTACAAGCATATATAAATAAAAAAAAGAGTAAAGTGTATTTTGTGTACTCGCACTTTAGTTAAGACACCACTTGCAATACTATAGTTCAAAATCGAGCAGTTGCAATATCAATGTTTGTATTTCAATGCACTTTGTTGCATTCCGTTAACTGAGGTTAACTCCGTTATTAATTTAGGGAGTACAGTCCACTTTGTGTACTCGCACTTTACTCTAAAGTGCATTTTGTGTACCCGGACTTTGCTCAATACATCACTTGCAATACTTTAGTTCAAAATTTAGAGTAAAGTGCGAGTACACAAAATGTATTTTAGAGTAAAGTGCGAGTACACAAAGTGCACTTTACTCCCTAAATTAATAACGGAGTTAACCTTAATTAACGGAGTGCAACAAATTGCAGTGAAATACAAACATTGATATTGCAACTGCTCGATTTTAAACTATAGTATTGCAAGTGGTGTCTTGACTAAAGTACGAGTACACATAGTGCACTTTACTCTAAAAAAAATTCTAGCTTTAAACACTGGATTGATAAGTTGCATAAGCATTTTGTACCCAACTAACGACGTCTTTTTCGATCATCTTCCTCCTCATCGTCGAAATCACCACTCTCTCGGAAACGTGGATTCTTTTCCTGGTGAATAGGAAAAAATATGGATAAAAATTCAGGAGAGTTTGAAGTCGACTTCTTTTTTCTTTTCTTTTTTGTCAAAAGGTATCTATATAACAGGGTTCTTATATGTTGTAAATGATAGTACTACCGAGTTTGCTATGCCAAATTCAAACTTTTATTAAATTTGTAAAAAAAATTACCGTTTCAATGAAACATTTTTCTTGTTTATAATTTTCGCCGATCCTTTCATATTTGTTTTACTATATTTGTGAAACACTTAGAGACCTGTAGCAAAATTTAATGTCATCTATTATTCTATTGAAATAATATTTTCTTTTCATTACCAATTTAGTTAACGTTGTTGGATATGCTCTAAGGACATGTGGTTGGAATTGGTTGTTATATTGACTGTATTTATTGTAATTTAGAATACAACTAAGAATTATGTATGCACATATCAAGTAGGATATATGCTAAGAATAATGTGCTCTATTGGAGTTGAATATAATGATTAGATTTATGTTTTTAACTTTGTTACACCTATTGAGATGTTTGATAAATTTATAGCGATAATTTTATTTAAAGATTCTTAATGGTTGAAATTTCATAAGTTATATAACTTATGTCTGAAATTTGTCACATAGAATTTTTTGTTAAGTGCTTCTGTCGGAAATGCTTAGTTAGAAGTATACTGGGTATGAATACCTAGTAAAATTATAGTGTTAACATTGATCTTGATTTTAGAAATATAATATTTAATTTACTTTTTATTTTTTCATGAAATTAAGAAAATGGTAATTTATAATAAATGATATATATTTCCATAAAATTTATTTGGATTAGGTAAATTAGAGTTATGTTCGGTGTAGACTTGTTAGACCTCTTAGACTACATATATGCAACATACATTGTACTATATTATGTACTTCACTATTAAGTTTTGTTATTTATACATTTTATGCATTATATCTCCGGACAACCTACAATCTTTCTTTAAAAAAAGATCATAATCGAAATGAACTTGTTTTATAAATCAAAATTACTGAAATTTTCAGATTTATGGTAGTGCAATTTCAGTGTTAGTATCTAAGTCAAAAATACATGCAAATTTGGCCTAACACTAATATGTCTAACCTTTAGTGGTGTATACTGAATATTTTCATGGTAAATCAGTTATCTCACACGATACTTATATGTTAAACTACTGAATATCATAATTTTAGTCCAACAAATTAACATAAATAATATGAAAACGTCTATAGATAATTTTAATTAAGGTTCTTATATTTGAACAACTAGTAAGTATAGGTTTCTGAAAACAATAATAATATTTTTTCATACATTGACAATGAAGTATCAAATTCTTCGAGTAACTCCGTGAGTTTTCAAGTAATGGACAATTTGACATCGGAGATATACATCTTTTACAGTTAATTAAATATTTAATAAAACCTGGAAATGGTTATTTACTTCCTTGTAATACTTACGTTAGACCATTTCTAACTCCTGACACCAAAATAATGTCACTCAAAATCACACAAGTCATAAAATCTACTTCCATCCATTAACATTATACTTGACATTAAAAGAAATATTTCACATATAAAATAAAATATTCTAACTTTTAATATTTTAAGATACAAAATTATGAATATATAATATTAAATATGTTAATTTAGTTATAATTTATTAAAAATATATCCAAATTTTATAAAGTATAAAGTCAATGTTTTTAAAAAAAGAATATTAGAATTGAAAATATTAAAAATACAAAACATATAAAATATATTCTAAAATTAATAACAAGATTAGAGTTGAAAGATAAGAAACAAAATTCAAAGTTAATAAGATTTAAAGTTGAAAAAGACAATAAAAATAAGTTAAATACGACATGGAAAGAAAAAATTTGTTTTGTTAACAAATATAAGGGTATAGTGATAATTTTTGTTAGATATGAGTGCAAACGAAAGATAATACGGGGGGGGGGGGGGGGTTGGTTGAAGGTCTTATCACTGATTTATTAACCAACAACGATAAGTAACTCTGTGTGTGATAGTGTTTGCGGAAATTGAAAGAACAACATAGATTACTTTTCAATCTAATTGTGTTTTATTAGATTGTGTGTTGCTACAACCTGTGAATACAAAAGTATTCTCAACTTCGTTTTCTCAGAGAGGTAGTTCTTGAATTAAACTTGAAAACGTTAACAACTAAAGTGTGTGACCCGTGCACTTATAGAGACATGCACAATTCACTTTTACAAATTAGGAACGTGACAAACTGTCCTAACCGTCTATGTCTGACCAAAATTTGCATAAGAGATTTTTCGCTGACATAGATCCACTTCTTTAGCTGTACCACCTTTGACTTCTCTCTCTGAGGTGCTCTGTAGACTTCACATGCGCTTCTGCAAAGTGTTGGACCACTTACAGAAGTACAAGGCTTACTAACTCTTTATCCTGATGTTCAGAATTTGTCTTCTTCAGGTAGTTTAAATTCCGAATTCGATAACTCTGGATATGGCTGACTCGACAACTGGACTTCTCGAATCAGTCATTTTCTTTACTTCTCGAATCACGCCAAGTTGGACTTCTCTAATGCATACTTCTCGAATTAGCATTCAGGCTTGACTAATCCCAGACACTCGAATTAGTTCTCTTGACTTCTCGAAGCTGCTTTTCTTGACTTCTCTAATCTTCCTTCTTAACTTCTCGAATTTGGACTTGTCTAAATAGACAATTCTGAACTTCTCTAATCTTGCCTTATAATAATTTCACTCCAATGCTTGTAACTTTTTTATTAAAGGCCTGCTTTCTGAACATAAGGAGCATGATCAAGGATGATCTGGTATATTCTTGTTATTTCTGGCCTATGTACAATCTGTTACAGGAGTTGCAACTACATAGTCTAGGCATAATATTAAACACGCTGATCAAGACTAAAAAGTTTCCCAGCTAGGAGTATAGAATTCCAGTATTATAGACTTGTTATGTAAACTGTGTTCAGACATGCCTCTGAAACTAACAATTTTGAAAGACGCTATTTTGGTGTCAAAAGGACACCAAATGTATTTTGACGCTAAATTTGGTGTCACACTATTCATATTCATTTAGGGTGGGGTATTCAATATCAACTTTTAATGACTTATAAAATTTTTAAAGTGTTATTAAATTCTAACTTTTAAAGAGTATTTAAAAGTATGCTGTTATTGAATTAATACTTCTAACAAGTCATTAAAAATAAGGTGTTATTCAATTTAAACTTTTAACAACTCTTTAGAAGTAGACTGTTATTCAAAAAATCATAAATTTTTAATAACTTTTAACTTAAAATATAACTAGAAATCTAATTTTAAAAGTCTTGGGGTTTGGGGTAAGTGTTATAGCCAAAATTTGGTATCGGGTTTTAAGAAAGATTCGGATCAAGTAATAATCAATTGGGGATATCCAAGGTGCAATTAGGGATTGAAATAGTGCAACGGAGGCTCAGGGCTTGTCCTCATAGGGGTGAGGGCGCGCCCTCCGGCCGTCCAACCCTTGAGAACGCGTCCTATTGGTATGGATTGACAACTTGACAAAGGATAACAACTATATTAACATAGCATGACATGATGAAGATTCGGGACTTGTCCTCTTAGGGGAGAGGGTGTGCCCATTTGGCCATCTAACCCCTAAGGACGCGTCCTCTCGGTGTGGACTGACAACTCTACATGAATGGAAGACTTGACGGAGAATAATAACTTCATTTGACACAAGGAAGACTTAGGGCTTGTCCTCATGGGGATGAGGGCGCGCCCTTTAGGCCGTCCACCCCTTGAGGGCGCGTCCTCTTGGTTTGAAGCGGCAACTTGGTGATGAAAGATGGTTCCCTTGGCTTGGTATTAGCAAAATATTGAAGAATTCCCTCCTAGGATGTGCCCTAGGAGGGGGATGTCCGTGGCTGAAGGCCTCCTCCTGTATTCAATGGGCGCGCCCTCATTGGGGATGTGGGGTTAATCTTGGTGTGTGCTTTGGGAGCTCTGTTCCTGTACTCAATGGGCGCGTCCTCATTGGGGAACTTTGGAGTAATCCTGCACTTTGCACCCAAACACATGGGATCACTTGTCCTGCTATCTGGTGGGTGCTTCTCATTCGGGGGACAAGGATGCGTCTAGCATTTAAGGTAAGTCATGGCTATACCTGCGTCTATGAATTAAGGAAATAGCTGGTAATGGATAGGACTAGTCCTCGACGGGGGAAGTTTCCTTATCCATGAAGTCCTGACGTCATAGACGAGCCTTGGGCCTTTGTGACTAGGCCTTATCGTTAGACATTCCTAAAGTGAGCTAAAAATTCTAAGTAAGGAAAGATATGGAAGTCCTACGTTCAAGTAAGGAAAGATATGGAAGTCCTACGTCTAAGTAAGGAAGGCGGTGGAAGATTTTGATTGGACCTTGAAGATCAGAGACCAAGCCCATGGAGGAAACTTCCTCCCCAAGAACTACGTTGGCTTGATTCCCTATATAAGGGATACGTAGGCACATTGTAAGGGGTTGGAAGCGAGAGCTCTGAGGCAGCCACCACTAACCCTAAGCAATCTCAGCCACCAATTAAACACAACCACCATACTCCGGCGAATTTACCACCTAAGGACCACCATTGTAGATCTTGATTCCGGCGAAGAACCCCAAACTTTGTTAATACCAAATTCCTCCGTTAACAAATTGGCGCTAGAAGGAGGGGCGCTGATCAAGATCATAATCTTAGGAGGAAGAGATTTCTTATCATGATGAAAGTTCTTAAAATAAGGTCTACCAAGATTCGAGGGATGGCCATGGCTACGACCTCATGCTGGCGGCAAGGAGGAAGATCCAAGGATGGTGATTTCAAGACGATGATTCCTGAATGGAGGTTCGAAGAAGATCTGGAGAAGAAGGTGTCAAAACGATTCAGATCTAATGGGTGTGTATGGAGATATTCTTGAATTGCTGCTGGAGAAGGATGTTTCCATGTATGCTCGAAGGCGACAGTTTCCATGTATACTGGGGGTGATTCCGAGGAAGATCCTAAAAAGAGGACGCGCCCTCAAGGAAGAAGATTATAAAGGAAAATCCCCAAGAACCCTCAGGGCGCGCCCTTAGGGTGATGCTTGAGGGTCAGACGATTACCAGCAACTATGAAGATTCGGCGATTGTTCACATCCACACCTCCAGGACACGTCTTCCAGGACGCGTCCTCTTCGTCAAGGTTGCTAACCTCATAATCATCATCAAACGAGGAAGACTCCATCAAATCAGGAGAACCCTCCCTGGGGGGATGGATAATGTGATGGTAAGTTTTAAACCATCACTCCAAGGAGGTTTGAATTCACCGAGAATGGAGTCCAAATCGTTGAAGTCCCTGACGAAGAGAGTGATGGTCAAGTACGACCGAGAGATAGGGAACGTAGAGGAGAGCGGCGCTATGATCCATAGAGAGAGCCCCCTGTAGACAGGTCGAGGCCCCATGGACATGAGCGAGCCCGTCCTCATGTCGACTCAAGGAACAACTTGGGAGAGTGGCCCCGTGATTCACAGAGAGTGCCCCCTGAATATAGGTTGAGGCCCCATGAACACGAGTGTGCCCCCTCGCGTTATAATTCAACGGGTCGACGAAGTCGAGACTCAGGCTATGGAAGTAACTATCGAAGGAGGGACAGTCGACAACTTATGGGGCATGATGCCCGTCTGTACTATCAGGGCTCGCCCTCAGAAGGAAGAGCTCATGTCATTACCTCAGTCTCGTCTCAAAGTGAAAGTGCAGGTGGACTAAGGACGCGTCCTCAAGGTCCTGACCCCCTTCACACGCAAGGAAATCTGCAGCTTCAATGGAACACCACCACCTAAGTGGTGACTCAAGGCCAAAATCAAAATTCAGTAGTGGTACAACCACAACCTCAAGCTGAGGTACCAATATCCAATCAGGCGGTCAACCAAGCTCCATCCTTGGGGGTAATCAACCTTCATCTGTTGAGGGTGCCCAGCCGATACCTCTACTCTGATAGGCTAATGTACAAACCATTGTAAGAAGGCGCAACTATCGGGAGCACGTCATCATCTTCTGGATGCGCCCTCAAGATAACACCTAACTAGTTTTGGTTTTGCTTTTTGTTCCTTGAGTTGTTGCAGGAAGAAGATGAAGGAAAATCCCCAATAACTCTTAGGGCGTGCCCTAAGGATGATGCTCGAGGATCAGATGGTTCCAACAACTTCTATTATGATTCGGCGGTTGCTCACGTCCACGCCTCTAGGACGCGTCCTCCAGGTACTTTGTGAAATTTTCGATTCTTGAGTTTTTTGACAGGTGGAAAATTCCTACTTTGAAGAATATCTCAAAAATTATCAAGCTATACGTCCCAACCTGAAAGGACGCGTCCTATACTTCAAATATGCCTTCTCAGCATGTCTAAGGTCCCAAGGATCGTTTCTCCTCGAGGACGCGTCTAATGGAGAAATGTCTACAAACAATTCTAATGAAGAAATGACCAGACAAGCTCCAATACTTGAGCCCCTTTGTCGTCTCTCAAGTGTGTCCTTCCTTCATGGCGCGCACTCCGAAACTACTCCTATGTTCAGACAAATTCCAACGAGTACATGGAGAGCTGATTGACTTGTACGGCTCCCTGGTCTTTCAGGACGCGTCCTTCCTCCGTGGCATGCCCTCAGGAAAAAGAGTTACTGATCAACATGAACTCCAGCGATTTTTAGAGGAAGGTAATAGGGAGGCAAGGCCCCGTATTCCATAGTGAGAGCCCCCTAATTACAGGTCGAGGCCCCATGGATATGAGTGAGCCCCTTCACGTGATAATTCAATGGATGACATAGGAGAGCGTCCCCCTGGTCCACAGTGAGTGCCCCTACCTACAGGTCGAGGCCCCATGGACATGAGTGGGCCCCTCCGAAAAGACAAGACTTTTATCTTCAGAGAACGCGTCGTCACATCCTCAATAATAGAAGACATGCCCTTTAAGGCGCGCCACAAGTGTATCAGCCTCATATGCCAAGGCTTCGACTTTAAACATGATTGTACAAGCCCTCAAGTTGTAGCAAGGAGAAGAAGATTTGGAGAAGAGGCCCCATGGACCTTAGGATGTGCCCCCTAACCAGTAGGATGCGGCCCCAAGGTCACGAGTGAGCCCCTCCACAGAAGAATGCTAATATAAAATGGACTAGGAGATTAGAAGGGACTTCGACATTGCCCTCGTCCACTTAGGCCGCCCTACGAAAGAGGGATCACCTTCACGATGCTGGGGGTAGTACTGATGCATCTCCCAGCTCTTCCTATGAACAACAAAGAATCCTAACGAGGATGCTTCTTCATGAAAAGATGTTTGAAGATACAATTGACGCATATTGTGTGCCCTTCCGTCGAACAGAGGCACCAAGGTGCGGCCCTAGGCTAGTCAAGTGAAAACCCTGTACGTGATAAACTATATAGAGAGCATAGTGACGACTAATATTCTTTTCTAACGGATGCCTCCTTATGAGATGTCCTTAACTGGATACCTCATATTGAGATGCCCCTTCATGGGATGAAATTTGAAGTATCCTGTGATCGGAGAGAGCCCCTATCGTTCTAATGAAACTTCTTAGGGTGAAGCCTCCGAATAGTCGTGCAAACGCTTGATGGAGTATTTTCAATAAGGTGATACTCTAACTCTCCATTCTATCAATAATTGATCGAAGAAGGGACAATGCCTGGATAGTAGACTACAAGGTAAATTAATGACCTCCTAGTCTAGGGGGGTCGTCCATATATATATATATATTTCCCGATTGGTTGAGACGAAAATTTTCAAAATTTCGAGAATACTTATTTACATATGTTCCTGTATCCGTATGAGAAGTGGACGCGCCCTCCATTAAACTATGAGATATGACTTGATGAAAACTTATCTTTGAAGGATTAGAAAAGGCGCGCCCTTATTGTGGTATGGTTATCACGGAAGTCTTGTGTAGTAATTATTAAAGGCACGTAAGCGGGGCTCATACTAATAAAAGAATATGCAAACGAACATGCATTCCTGCCAGGAGAGTCGGTGACTAAGAAGATACTGAAGAATGAAGTGTATATATATAAGTGGTCAAAGCTCAAAGGTATGTTCATGTATTGAAGGAGTAATTATTATTTAAATCAAACTTAAGGAGGCGCGTCCTGCCTCAAGTATGAGCGATGAGAGAACAATAAATATTCATGCATGCAGTCACTACTCACTAGGCGCGCCCTGGGGTTATTTTCTGTCATGAGAATGGACCTGTATGACAGAAAAGTGGTATTCCTCCGGCTTAATTTGGCTACAAGTTACTCAAGTAAGATTTAACAATATAAAATATGTTAGAGGGAGGTGCTGAGAAGCGAGACCCACATGCAAGCAAAAGATTAAAGAATTCGAAACCGTGATCAAGAGCGGCATATGTTAACATTGAAGTCGACTACAACAAAGGAGAACTGGAGAAGGCTTGTACAGGAAAAGGAAAATAGTCAAGAGGTAGATTGGTGCAAGCTTGGAGCTCATTTAGATATATGTAATATACCTGTCCAGAAAATTTCAAAAGAATGAAGTTAAAGGACGACTCGATGGAGAAAGGAAAAAGTAAGGTGAAGCAGGCGCGCCTTGAAAGAGGAAGGGTGGACATGTTGAGCAATAAACAAAGCTACAAAGGAAATAAAAACTAAAGTAACGTGTCTGGCTGTTGCATTCATTACCCGTGTATCATGTGGGCATTGTTAGCTCGGGTATTTAAAAGTAAAGACGAGACATGGCACATGGATTTAATGCAAAAGATGGAAAAAAAAGAGAAGTTATTATGTGCACTTACGGGCTTGAATCACAAATGAAGAATCGGAGAAGACGCGCCCATATTTTTGCATGGCTGTCATGAAAGTCGTGTACTAAGAATCTAAGATATTGATGGCATATAAACGGGGCCCATGCTAATAAAAAAGAAGAAGATGCAAAGCATACACGCCTGGTGACCAAGGAAAATCAAAGAATAACAAAATAAGGTGCAGAATGTACTTCCGATACACGGGATGTGAAGGTGAAGGCACAAGAGTAAATAAAGAAGTAGACTATCTTGGCAATAAAGACCCTATAGATGATTCAACCTATATGTTTTACCCTCTTGAAGATTGAAGGACACGCCTATTAAAAAAAAAGTGTAGCAGTGGATGCGGTAGAAAAAGATCAAGGAAAGGTTGGTAGCTTTATAAGTCTTGTACTTATATTGCAGACGGAAAAGAAATGATGCCAAAGATTGACCTGCTAAGTAGATAATTAAGCGAATATAATATGCTTGAGTATGTCAATATAAAAAGAAGATAAGTGGCGAGGTCCTCATAATGATGAACAATGTATCAAGACGAAGACAATCTGCGTTAAAGACATGAAGACTAATTTACTACTATTAAATGGAGTAGAAGGCGCGCCCTTCAACTTGGGCAAGGAAGAGAAAGGAAGACCGCGTACTAAAGGAGCTGAATAACTTGAATGCATGTCAAAGTTCAAAAATAGTGAAATGGTGGCATTGTGTGCAAAGAAGGCGCGCCTTACCATCTTGTTCGGCTATTACACCATGGAGAAACCAAAATAAAAAGTCAAACTGATAAGTAGAGGTTCGAGTACGCGTTAAGAGATTTGTCACAAGACATGCTCTACCGACAGTGAAAACTTGTGTACATGATATCTTTTGTTTCTTACACCGAGTTAGCTCATGTAAGCTTAGAGGTGTCGTGTGCAAGTGTTATCACTTTCTAAACAATAGAATTCTCGAAGACGACTAAAGAATCGAAGGACGCGCCCTTTTAACGGACGCGCCCCCTTTACAACATCAAAGAAGGAAGAAGCTCGAGGACATTAATTCTAGAAGAAGAAAAGGTTAGAAAGAGATTTTGGCACTTTGGAGATTGAAAATTTCATGCTTCATCTCTGATTTCACATGGAATTGGGGGGTAGTTGTTATAGCCAAAATTTGGTATCGGGTTTTAAGAAAGATTCGGGTCAAGTAATAATCAATTGGGGATATCCAAGGTGCAATTAGGGATTGAAATAGTGCAACGGAGGCTCAGGGCTTGTCCTCATAGGGGTGAGGGCGCGCCCTCCGGCCGTCCAACCCTTGAGAACGCGTCCTGTTGGTATGGATTGACAACTTGACAAAGGATAACAACTATATTAACATAGCATGACATGATGAAGATTCGGGACTTGTCCTCTTAGGGGAGAGGGTGTGCCCATTTGGCCATCTAACCCCTAAGGACGCGTCCTCTCGGTGTGGACTGACAACTCTACATGAATGGAAGACTTGACGGAGAATAATAACTTCATTTGACACAAGGAAGACTTAGGGCTTGTCCTCGTGGGGATGAGGGCGCGCCCTTTAGGCTGTCCACCCCTTGAGGGCGCGTCCTCTTGGTTTGAAGCGGCAACTTGGTGATGAAAGATGGTTCCCTTGGCTTGGTATTAGCAAAATATTGAAGAATTCCCTCCTAGGATGTGCCCTAGGAGGGGGATGTCCGTGGCTGAAGGCCTCCTCCTGTATTCAATGGGCGCGCCCTCATTGGGGATATGGGGTTAATCTTGGTGTGTGCTTTGGGAGCTCTGTTCCTGTACTCAATGGGCGCGTCCTCATTGGGGAACTTTGGAGTAATCCTGCACTTTGCACCCAAACACTTGGGATCACTTGTCCTGCTATCTGGTGGGTGCTTCTCATTCGGGGGACAAGGATGCGTCTAGCATTTAAGGTAAGTCATGGCTATACCTGCGTCTATGAAATAAGGAAATAGCTGGTAATGGATAGGACTAGTCCTCGATGGGGGAAGTTTCCTTATCCATGAAGTCCTGACGTCATAGACGAGCCTTGGGCCTTTGTGACTAGGCCTTATCGTTAGACATTCCTAAAGTGAGCTAAAAATTCTAAGTAAGGAAAGATATGGAAGTCCTACGTTCAAGTAAGGAAAGATATGGAAGTCCTACGTCTAAGTAAGGAAGGCGGTGGAAGATTTTGATTGGACCTTGAAGATCAGAGACCAAGCCCATGGAGGAAACTTCCTCCCCAAGAACTACGTTGGCTTGATTCCCTATATAAGGGATACGTAGACACATTGTAAGGGGTTGGAAGCGAGAGCTCTGAGGCAGCCACCACTAACCCTAAGCAATCTCAGCCACCAATTAAACACAACCACCATACTCCGGCGAATTTACCACCTAAGGACCATCGTTGTAGATCTTGATTCCGGCGAAGAACCCCAAACTTTGTTAATACCAAATTCCTCCGTTAACAGTAAGATTTCCACATGACTTTTAAATTATTATTTTTATTTTTTTCAATTTCATTTATTTTAGAATTTTGATATTTCTCTCTCATAAATAGAATATCTTCTCTCTTGTGATTTTCCTTTGATTTTTTTTTTTGGTCAAATATTATCCCTTTGATTAAACTAATTTATTTTTTAACTTAAAATTTTTTGGCTTCTAATATCTTTTAGTTTTGATTTAAGTTTAATTATTGTGTATTTATTTTGAATGTTAAGAATATCTTTTAATTAATATAAGTTATCGATCAAAAATTAAGTAAAACTCCTCAAAAGTCAATATAAAAAAGTCTGTTATAGTAATAATGAAATGTACAAACTTCATAAAAGTCATTAAAAATTTATCAAATTAACAAAAGTCGTTGACTTTTAAAAAGTTAATTAAAGTCATTTGAAATTGTAATACAATATCACACCCTTAGTGTCATTGTGATACTATTTTTAAGTGTTGAATTGGAGTTGAAATAACACTATAATAAACATTATTATAGTAATTTAATGTTGTGTTCGAGTTACTTTTAGTCGGTCAAGTCAATTTAGGTGGGATAACATAACATAATAGATTGACATGTTTCAGCTGTTGATGTCAAGATTGTTATTTAGTATTAGTATAAATTAATTTGATGATTTCTTTATGCATCAAAAATTTTAGTATTTGTATAAATTTCTTCATGTCAATGAATATTTTCATCCCTATCTGTTATTTTATATTGACCAATAGATCATGTTATTTTTACTTTTGTTGATACAAAAGCAAAGTTGTTTACATCTGCAACTTCATATATCTAAATAGAAAATAATTTTTTTCTCAAAAAAATAAATTTAATTTTGACCATGTATTAAGTCCATTATAAGAAATTCTATGCAATCTTAACATCTGGATTATATGTAGACATACAGATATATACGAAAATAGTGATAACAAGTACATGCAATCACTCTTAAAACTCTTTTTTAAACATTGTTGCAAAATGCAAATGTTCTCATACAAAATCGAGGCCTCTCCATTTACTTTATTTCACATTCTAATTAACTTAAAATTCTCAACATAGATACAAAATGTTTATATAGTCATTACTTATTTGATCGTATTTAATAGTTAAAATCGAAAGACCTTTTTATCGCTAGAAAGTCAGGCTAGCTTCCTCAAACCGTAAAACAAAGTAATTTGAATAGCTATGTTCTTAATGACACTGCAAAAACTTGGCATCAGATTTCTCTGATGAATTTTTTTTAGCAATAGCATATGTTTTAACTGCGCTGAGAAACTATAAAAGTATGAGAAACTATAAAAGTAGGGATTGTTCAAATGGAGTCAAGTTCTTCAATAGCATTAGATCCCGATGGAGTTATGAAAGATGATTGAGGACCACAATGTATGCAACAAAAATCTAGCCAATTCGATAAAATTTTGAGAAACAATTGCACTGCCCTATTGTCCCAAAATGCACATCAAAAATCTGAGAAACAGTGCAATGAAATATAATCCTAAGATACAATATTATATGCTCCACGTTACAAGCATATATAAATAAAAAATTTCTGGCTTCAAACACCGGATTGATAAATTGCATAAGCATTTTGTACCCAGCTAAGAGCGTCTTTTTCGATCATCTTCCTCCTCATCGTCGGAATCACCACTCTCTCGGAAACGTGGATTCTTTTCCTGGTGAATAGGAAAAAATTTGGATTAAAATTCAGGAGAGGTAAAGTCGACTTCTTATTTTGTTGTTTGTCCTCGGGCAATAAAAGAATACTTAAAGAAATATCGAAATTTAGCATTTTTCAACTAGCTGCATCAGACAACTGCCTGAAAAAATGAAACATCAAAGACTTCCAATATGCTGCACTAAAAAATACAAGGCAACATCAGTAGCCGTTTTGACCAGACCCGACTCCGGGGATCACCACACACAGAAACACAGTAAAACACGAAAAAAATCATATTGAAAACAATCCTAACCTAACCCCTTTTTTCGTATCTAATTGCATGTTTTGTTATGTCGAGACCTGAATACATGTGTGGCAACAAAATTAAGAAAGTATTGATTTGTGAGCACTAGAGTTTACCGGTCTGGAGTCATGATCCGAATTTCTACGAGAATCATGATCTGAAGTTCTTTTAGTGATCTCTGGCCCGAAACGTTCATCTTCCCGGTGTCGCTTCCGCTGATAATCTAATTTTTCATACATAATACAAAAATTAAAAAGTGAAATACAAATAGTAGCATTATATTTAATGATTTGGGGATGAGAATGATTATTTAAAAGAATAATACCTCCTCTGCCGTGTCGACTAGAGCCACCATAGCCCTGTCTTCCACTGTTTCTACCATCTAAAGAATACAAAAAATACATAAGATATGTAGAGAACCCCAAAAAGCATCAATGCAAAGACAGACAGAAAAACAACAAAATAAATATTTGGATAGTCATTAAAATCCAAACATGTTAAATAAAAGATACACTTGCAAACAAACCTTCCATCATCTTGGTCGACAAGACAAGCCGTAAAAAGAGTTAAGTAGTTAAAAGGTAAGAGCTAATGAACTGCAGATGTCATACATAAGCTGGGCCTTAGCTAAGGCTACTGAACAAGATCTCTGTCATGTTATATCTATAAGATAATAAGACTTAAAGGGAAGCTACTGAACCATAATTACTGTCCTTCGCATAGCTTAGTTATGACCACCTTAGATTTTACCATCAGAGATATACATACATGATACACATAATTCTCTACGTTCTACCATCAGGTACCAACAAGGACAAAACCAGGATCAAAGAGGGTAAACAATTTAACTTATAAAAAAGATATATAGATCTAATTTAAATTCATTAGTTTAGTAAAATTCATAATTATCACTTATATGTACTCTGATTTCTATATTTAAATTCATAGTCTTTGCAGAAAACTATCAACTCTATCATAACAGTGGTAAGTTATACATGCATATATAATATATATATATATATATATTTTTCATGCGGGTACAATAACATATTACAAAATTGTATTTATATAATATTCAGAATTCCTGTCCCTAAGAAACTAAAAAGGGACCACTCTCAAGTCTCAACCATCCCTGTCCCTCAAAATTTTATACTTTTATAAATGCCAACATTTTAGAATGCTGGTGAACTTTTGCTAAATTGCATGTTAGCATTGAGCCATTGATAGTTCTATTGCAAGTCAAATCTTCAAGAGTATAGTGATAGTGGCACAAGAATGACGCTTTGAAAATTATAGATTAATAAAGCTATTTCTGAACTTACAATTAGATGGCATGACAGGTGGAAAAGAGCCCAGAGACCCTACACCGTAATCTACTAGTTCCCTTTGTGCTTCCAACTCCTTCTGAACTAATTTTCCATAACCACCCCTGCGTACAGCTAGTTAAGGAACACTAAAGATTTAACTAACACAGTTGGCTTTGCAAAAGCAAATTGGAACAAGGAAACACAAGTAAAACTTGGCCTAGAACATATTGATTTCATATTAAACCATTTTTAAGTTTGTTTTGGAAAAAATAAAAATTTCTGCATCATGCTACTAGCACATCTGTGCATGCCACCATGTAACCTTCAAATTTAAGCCTCCGATAAAAGAAAAAACAGATCACTACATAATGAGTAAACAGAAAATATTATCATGTGCTGTGCTGGACTTGGTTACTCACGGGTCACCAACAAAACAAAGTGTTCAAATGATAAGATCTGAAAAGGGGGTAATTGAGATAAATTTCACATAATTGATCAGAACTTAAGGACATAAATCAGACACAAAATATGATATTATTTTTTTTAACGAGACTGGTTTGCTTAAAAGCTAAAATTGACTGAACTTCATTTCTTGTAATGACAACTGAAAGCATGAGAAGCAATTCAAAGAGATATCAAAATGCAGCTGAGATATTGAAGGAATATAGAGACAGTGTTGCACAGGACATGTAACTTCGACCAAGGACACAGAGGCAGAGTTTTACATTCTTATACCATAATGAACAAAAAAGAGAGGGCATGCAGTGGGTGATCACGCGGCTAACAGAAAGAGGGAAGAGCCACTTCAGATGTTGATATAGTAATTAGGTCAGGTTCAAATGTAGCAAGTCACGGGTATTAATAACTTGAAGTAGCATAATTGGTGCTAGAGTTGGTAATGAACTAATGATCAGTACAATTTGTTGAGCTAAAACTAACATCACCCAGTTTCTTGGGCTTGTTTAAGATTACTTGATGTGACATGCCTTGATTCATTAGAGTCTTAGACAAGGCAATAAATTTGTGACTGTTACAAGAAATAAGACGCATCCTAAAATCTATATATCAAAATTAGGTCACTGATCGAATAATTTAAGATGTAAAATAAATAGGAACCGAAAAACATCTAATATGCTTAAAAGGATATCAGGATCGTAGTCGGTGCGATATTCATCGCGTACCTGAAAATAAAGATACATGTCAGACAAAGTGCAGCTTTAAGGGTAGAACTAGAAGCTTAAGTAATAACTAAAAGATATATCACCTGGCCACCACTTCGACCACGTCCCCATTGTCTTCCTTCTTGAAACCCCCAATCAAAATCTACACGAATAGGACGATCATCAAGTATTGTCCCACTTATGTATTTAACAGCATCTTCAGTATCCTCTCTAGAATAGTACCTATAGAAGTCCAAAGTTGCATTAGCATAGATTTTATTTTTTTTGGTCAAAACATAGAATTTAAATTTTGAACATATATTCCCCTTAATTAGTCATTGGCATTAGACTGTATTTCAGCTGAACAGAAAACACAAAATTTTAAATAACTTCAGCTGCTAATAGGGGCAAAAATAAACTTGAACAAGACAACACAATAACCTTATGGAGTATTCAGTAATCAGATTTTTTCATAAAAAACAATTAATCAGATAGCTGATAGAAGTCTAACACCAAATAACACTGCCTGAGAAATTCGTGCATCTAGAAGATTTAAATTGTAATGATTGCCAAGATAAGAATCGTGTCATTTCATATGACATGAATCAGGGTCGCAAACAATCTTAAATAATGTGTACAGAGTTTTAAATGTCCAAATTCCAAAAGCAAAAGATATTGCTAAAGAATCACCCAACTAACCAAAAAAATAGTAAAGGTAAGGTACTTACATGATAAAGCAAAAACCACAAGGAGTTTTAGTGTTCTTATCTAATCCCATAACTATTTTTTTTATTTCTCCTGCTCGAGAGAACAGTTCATATGCTTGTTCTTCTGTTGTGTAGAAAGACATATTGCCAACATAAACAGTTGCTGAGGTCAGGAGAGCATGTTCAAATTCATCTTGCGAACCTTGAAACCTTCTATCCCTGTATGCAGAGATCTTGTTTGGATCCTAACAGTGAAGAAGAAAATAACAAACATCGACATAAGCAACTTACAAAACAAAGAAAACATGTAAAAATAAAGGCTGTCTTAAATAATAATATGAGAGAACAAATCCACCAAACATTTGAGTGTAAAAAATTCAAAGTGATGAGAAATAACCTATATGTCTCTGGTTCCAACCCCAGACACAGAGCCGAAATTAATCTACCATAAAATACATAACCAACTAACAGTATTTTACATCTACATGGAACTTAAGTTCTGGATTGAAGTATTATTCTTTAGTCTAAATACTGAGCACAATTTAGGACTAGTGAGGTGTCCCATCGTGTGCCTTCTAACTCTGTTTAGATCCTAGACACTTAAACACGAATACAATAATCCTTTTATGATTTTTTGCCCACATCCCCCTCCCCCTTTCATATATTTTCATTAAAATCATTCCAAATCACGTTCTACTTGTATTTATGACCATACTACAATATTTCTCATATATAGGCTATCCACAATTTAAAAAAACTGCGTCCGCTGATAATATTATATTGGCATTGTGATCATAAAAACATAATTAAAAAACACCAAGACACTAAATTTATACGACAACTAACTTCCAGACTAACGCGTTATCTTCTCAATTAAACACAAAATACCAAACACAGCTTAACACTAACAACAAGTCACATCTACATTGTCTAGCTCCATATTGACTATTATTTTCCCCGTCTCTTCACCTCTTATCAACAAATTTGTTTCTAATTAACTTCTAATTATATATACGCAATGTAATACCGTCAAAAAGTTATACAGGCAGTGTAATGTAGCTCACGCAGCATCGAAAATTTATCGAAAAACACGAAATTAAGCGTATAGTGAAGCCGTAAGTAAAATTACCTTGAACAGTAAGGCCATTGTGTACGTATAGCAACAAAGCGAGCAAATCACCTGCGAATAGAATGCAATTTGTGTAAGTATTAGAAAGCTAGGGTTTTAAATACTTACAATTTGGGGGAACTTAAGCAAGGTTTTAAAATCAATTGAACTAAAAAGTACAATACAAGAGGTTATATATACATACACATGGAGAGAAATATAGACACAAACTGACCTAGCTTGCTGCCGAGAGGCCAAACACGGAGGCCGGAGGAGAGACGAGAGAAATTAAAAAGTAGTCAAAAGTATCCTGAATTGTGTAACTTATTTCTTTTTCTTTTATATCAACGAAAAGAGTTGATTATAAATTCTATTTAGGATTTAGTAGTTATACATTAGCTTTTTACCAAATAATTTTATAATTTTTTATATTATTTTACTTTGTTTTCTGAATTTTTATATTTTTTAAAACTTTTAATTAGTTTGATATGAATATTTAATTTTTTATTTAAAATAATATTATATTATTTGTATTTGTGACTTGTGAGTAATCAAGTTTAATTTACATTAATTCTATTCAACTTAGGAATAGAATTAAAATTAAAAAAAACCTACTTAACTTATAATTAAAGTATAGATCAACAATCAAATAAACATACACAACTTTGAATTTGAAATTACGAATTTTTACATTATGAATTCTAGTAAACTTAGAAAACCTTGATTTATATTTTAAAATATATATTTTTAATATTAGATCTAGCGGTTCTCATTCATTTACTTTAAGATTAATGTCCTTATTAATTTGGTTGGTTTAATTCAACATTTATGAACATTCAAGGTGACTATCTTTAAATGATCCTAGATTGTTTAATAGTTGTTAACTTATTATTTGTGTTTAATATTTTTATTAGTTGGATATTGAATGAATTAGTTAAAAAACTAAGTAGGTCTATAAATATTTTTTTATTAAAATTTATAATTATAATAATAAGACATGTTAAAAATAATAAATAAACTTTCAAAATAAATAAGACTATTTAAATAAGTTTTTTAAATAATTAGGCTTACTTTTAAAATAATTAGAGTAATTTATGATAATTAATTATAATATATTATACTAATTAAAAATAAGATACTTTATTAGTATATTATTTTAATTGATGTGTAATAATTATGCTTAAATAAATATTTTTAGAGATGTACTAAAATATTTATAAATAAATAAGCCTTTGGACCAAGTATATTGACTTAAAAAATATAAGTTCATCACAAGACCCAAATAAATAGGTTTAACAGATGCGTTTTAATTAACATAGTTAATTTTTTTTATATATAAATATGAACAAATTAAATAATGACCAACCAAACTACTAATAAAACTTTCTTTTGAAAGTGTTACTTTTAAATATTTTATTACTTAATTTTCAATTTTTTAATTTTTATTTTTGTCAGTTATATATTGGATACAGTTGATCTATTATATATTAAAGAAAAAAAAGTACAATACTACATATTTGACGAAATTTAATCTTAGTTTATATTTTTAAAAATTAATATTATAAATAATAATTTTAATATGTTGTCTTATTTGCTTTTATTTTTTGATGATTAATTTATGCATTCATTTGCTATATTAAATTGCTAAAAAAATTATAATGAATATTTATTTGACTCGACATGATTTAATAATTTATAGGACTGTTCTTGTCTAATTTTCAGCGTTTAGTGTCACATTCAATGTAACTAATAATTATATATACTAGCTTATAACTCGAAACACGAGTTTTTTTAATATATTTTAATACTTCTTTATAGTAAAAATATAATATAATATTTTTATATATATTTTTCTTTTATAATGTAATATTTTTGGAAAATGAGAGATTTTAGTAAGAACAAATAGAAAAGGTAACATAATTTAATTGAAAAAAGGTAATTGTCCGGGATATTTTTGGAAAAGGAGTGGATGCACGGGCTTCTTTTAATATATTATAACATTTCTTTTATAGTAAAAATATAATATAATACTTTTTATATATTTATTTTATAATATAATATTTTTGGAAAATAAGAGATTTTAGTAAAGACAAATAGAAAAGGTAACATATTTTAATTAAAAAAGGTAATTGTCCATGATATTTTTGGAAAAGTAGTGGATTTTGTTAGAAAAAATAGTGACCGAAAACCGAAAATCAAAACGGTTAATGTTTTGGCTATTATAAGATAGTAATAAAAGTATTTTGTTAAAAATAATTAAATAAGACAAGTACGGTACCAAAAAACAGGTACCAAAATGAAACTACCGTACCAAAAAACATGTACCAAAACTTTTAATGTTTCATCTATTATAAGTATTATAAGATATCATAGATAGTATAGATGATTTTTTTAAAAGGAGGGGTTTTAGTAAGAAAAAATAGAAAAAAGTAACAGGTTTTAGTTGAAAAAGCTAATTGGCCGTGATATTTTTGGAGAAATGAGGGGAATTAAAACAATTAAATGTAAAAATAATCAACGAAGAATAATTAAATAAGGCAAGTACCATACTATCCCAAAAAACATGTAGCAAAAGTTTTAATGTTTCGTCCTTAATAATATACTAGCTTAAAACTCGTGCGATGCACGGATTATTATTAATAATAATTATTTTTATTATTTATGTTTTAATATTCTATTAATTTGCATTTGTTAAAAAAATAAGTAGACGTGTTCAACTTTTTTAAATAATTAAAAGTATTAAAATAGATTTTAAAATAAATTAATAACTGTCTGTCCGTAATATTTTTGGAAAATGAGAGGTCTTAGTAAAGAAAAATAGAAAAAGTAACGTGTTTTAGCTGAAAAGGTAAGTGCCTGTAAATTAAAAGTATTTAAATATGTTTCAAAATAAATAAGAAAGGATTTACCCGGATATTTTTGGAAAATGGGAGATTTTAGTAAGGAAAAATAGAAAGAGTAGCATGTTTTAGTTGAAAAAGGTAATTGGCCGTGATTGTTTTTAGAAAAAGAGAGGATTTTGTTAGAAAAAATAGAAAAGTCAATGTATTTTAGCTGAAAAAGTAGTTGGTTATAAAAATTTTATTATTTAATAATAATTTCTTTAGAAAATAAAAAAATAGAAAAAGTAACACGTTTCAGCTAAAAAAGTGCTCATAATTAAAAATATTAAAAATAGATTTTAAAATAAATAATTAAGGGTTTGCCGTGATATTTTTGAAAAATGAGGGGTTTTAGTAAGAAAAAATAGAAAGGGTAACATGTTTTTGTTAAAAAAGATAATTGTTAGGTCCTGATAAGTTTGTAGAAGGGGGGTTGAATACAAACTATACCGTTTTATCGAAATTTGTCCTTTGAATAATTTAACAATTAAGAACAAATTAATGCGGAATATAAATGAAACAAGATTCAAGTTAAATATAACTTATATTAAACTTGAAGGGTGTTGCAAATACAATATGGATTACAAAGTATTTATCTCAAACAAATTAATACAAATTTAGAATAAATTCGACATGAACTTTTCTAATATTTGTAATAAAAAGATCGAATGCTAAAAGCAATGTTCGAGATAAATTCTAGGGATATAAATCCGCTAGATAATCAAAGCAATACAAGTAATCAACTTCTAGTGGTTTGGATTTAACAATACAACCTAGAATTAATTGCTTGAGAAGAAATGAGATCAAATGGCTTTCTTGTTCTTGAGAGGAAATGTCTTCTGTGTATTTGATAATTTTCTATCTACTGCTTTTCTGTCCAGCCTCGGGTCATATACAATTTAATTAAACCTGTATGACCTTTTAATTAAATCAAAATGATTTAATCAAACAATCAAAACACTTGTATGACCTGAGGTATAAAGCTCGGTAGAACCATGCTTCATCAGTATGACCTCAGAAAAGTGTCTGGTATGACCTCAAGTATTTCTGCCAACCTTTTTCGGTAGAACCTGAAAAGCAACCTGTATGACCTAGCACACAGAACCTGTATGACCTGAAAGGAGTCGGTAGAACCTGGGATCTTTACAGACCAGGTCATACCGAGTTTTCTGAAGGTCATACAAGTTTAATTAGAAAATCCTTTTAATTTATTTAGTTAGATTAAATTAAAGATTAAATTAATTCTCTTATAGAATTAAGTTAATAAATAATTTAGCCAACTAAATTAGTTAATCTAATAAATAAATTATTTCTAATAGAATTAAATTATAAATTAAATTAACTTAACATGAAAGGAATTTAATCTAAAAACCAAGTTTCCTCTATCTCCTGAAAACCACTGAATGTAGATGATTTAATTCCACTGATTGACGTCGTCATTCGATGCACTGTCTGGTTCATGAATAACTGACATCAAATGAAAGTTCTTCATCTTTAAAACATTTAAAGCTGTGGCTTCTTTTCTTTAGCTCTGATTAAACTCTGTATCCTGTACTTCTTCTGTCACCAACTGGAAATCTCTGTCACTGTAGTAAATCCACTTCCTTGAATACTTCACTGAGGCTTGAACAATAAATTGAACTTCTTTCAATGTAGAATAACTTCAAGTCTGTAGATGACTTTAATTCTCCATTCTCTTGACAGATAAAACTCTCTGAGATTCATGTGACATATTAACTTATTATTTACTTATTACATACTTGTTTAAATTAAGTTGTTTCCTCGGAATATTAATAGGCCTAAACATATGCCTTTCAATCTCCCCCTATTTGTTTGTTAGAGAATAACAATCAAATACCTAGAGGATAACTCAACTAACTTAAACAAGAAATAGAAATGACTTTTAAGAGCCAAGTAAATAACAAGAAAAGTTCTGGTTTATATATAACATTTCCAGATTCAAACATACAAGATAAATACAAGATAGTTGTTCCTCTAGCCTGAACAAGTGATAACATAGATTCTATCTTGATCTACCTAAGCATAACAAAGATGTATACATTTTAAAAACTTATGCTTCCTTCACTGATTTCTCCTTCTTCTTCTTCACTTTCTTCAACTTCTTCTAGCTTTTCCAACAATTCTTCATCAAGAACTTGATCTGATTCAGAAGCAAAACTTGATGGCATGATTGGTTGAGGAGTTACTTTCTTGAGTCTGTTCTTGAGTTGAGAATATCTCTTGATTTTGTGCTCACAGTACTCCTTGATGATGTCAGCAAACTCAGTCTTCTTTTCCGAAGCAAAACCAGAAGTCCTTAGCAGATGTTCAGTGTGTACTAATCTTGTGGCAGTAACAGAAGCTAAGGATACTCGATCTAGTCCTACAGTCTGAACAGAAGTGCCTTTGTAGAATTTAACTTCAAGTGGCACATCTATAGTTTGAGGACTGTTTTTGCTGGCATACTCCCTTAACCTTTCATTCAGAAGAACGTTGAGATGAGAAGTTTCAAGTGTCTTGCAAATCAACACCCAGAGTTCTGATACAGTTCTTCTCACCAGAAGGTCAAATGAAACAATGAATGACCCTACATTCTGACAAGAGACAAAGATTTGGGGTTCTTCTAACACTCTACTATAACCAATACCTACCCTGGTAATCTCTTTCTTCAAAGCCTTGATGTACATGTTATTACCAGGGTTAGCACTGCTAAAGGATTTTAATACCTTTAAGAATTGAGCATCATTGTTAGAAGACTTCTGGGGCTTTGCAAATAACTCTCTTGCCTGATCCCATCTCTCTCCAATCTTCAACTTGATATCCATCCTCCTATCCTTGACTTGAAGACTATGAAGACTTTGTTTGACTTCATGCTCAGCCTTTTGAACTTTAAGCTTCTGGGAGATGATATCAGCTACTCTAACATTCTCCTCTTCTCTCCTCCTTATTTCTGCCCTTTCCTTGAGAATCTCCCTTTCAAAGGCAGGATCTGGATTGTACAAATCATCTTGATCATCCCAGTCCTCCACATTCATTTCACCTTCTTCACCATCTGCTTGATCACTATCATACTTTGTATATTCTTGCTCACCTTGAAACACAAACTCATCATCAGGTAGCACTCCTTCTTGATCAACAGCTTTTCCTTTCCCCTTATCCTTTACTCCTTCTTGACCTCTAGCAACTCCACCCTTATTCTCCCCCTTAGTTGAGGAATCCTCTACAGATTTAGCTTTAGTAGACTTGGGATCCTCCTTCCTACTTCCTTCTCCTCCTGCTTTATCCTTGCCATCATTGTCCTCTTCATCATCATCACCCTCAAAGAATTTCTTCTGTTCAGCATTGGGTTGATGTGAGTTCTTGATCATGGTATACAGATGTTTCATGCCCTCGTTCAGATGTTGCATCCCTCCTTCAAGTTTGGCAAACCTCGCATCATTGAACCACTGATGTTCATCAACAGTCTCCTGAATTGAGTCTACCCTAGTTGAAATAATAGGAATCTGCTTGACAGCCTCCCTGATCTCAGCATTAGAAACTATCAGCTCTGACATATCTGAAGCCATTGATACCTGTGATTCTTGAACAGCATTCATTTTGGGGATCAATGTGACCTTCACTCCTTCTATCTCATCTCTAATATGACCCAGCTGATTAGTTACAGAGGTGGAAGAAGAAGACTGTTCAACCACTTGTGCCTTGAGAATTTCTTTTTCAGCCTGGGTCTCTTGAAGTTGTTTCTGTAGACCAGCTATTTGAGCCAATAAAGAAGCAGTGTATGTGTCATTGTGTGCACTCATCTCAATTTCTCTCGATGGTGTTTCACTCACCTCACGTGCTTGTGTATCGCTCTGTGTTTGTCTCTCAGAACTAACCACTAGCTGTCTATCCATGTTTGGAGTTGAAGTACCTGCAGGAAAAATCACCACAGCCCCTTCTTGAGAGGTCACTGGTGGTGCAATGGTAAAGTCCAAAAATTCATCCGAAAGTGAAAGATGAATTGCTTCAGGGATGGACTTACCATGTTGCCCTTCACTTTCTCCAGTTAAAACTGCGAGTGAAGAATCCCTTAGGGGAGCCAGAGATGTTCCCTCTGGGAGGGGAGAAAATGGTTCTATTATAGTGGGCAAAGAACCAGATTTTCCCTCTGAAGCCTGTGAAGGCTCTTCTACCGTGACAATGGTAGGCACTGTTTCAACAAGCATTCCTATGTGCTCTCCTCTCAGAGTGTCCTGTGCATGAGTCTCTACTATTGTTTCAGAAGTATTTGCTCCCATTGTGATTAATGGGAGAGTGCTTGACTCTGTACATAATGCCATGGCCTGATGGAGAATTTCAATAGATTCATCCTGTTGAGAGGATGTCTCTAGTAACTGTTCATTGGCCTTTTGAGAATCCATATCCTTTTGGGAGGATACATACTGGCTTATAGATGCCTCAAGGAGTGTTCTTCTCTTCTTTAGTGGTGGAGGCAGAGCTGTGGGATCACTCACATTAATATCTACTTCAACTTGTTCTCTCAATCTTGTTGTAGCCGGTTGTTCTAGGGGAGCGGTCAATGGATTTGACTCTGTGTGTGGCTCTATGACCGGGGACAGAGGTTGTGGTTCTACAACCCCTTTAAGAACCTCTTGGGTTAGTGGAGCAGATGAGAGAGGATATATTACCTGAAGTGCACTGGTGTTGGGAGGCGCCATTGAAGTTCCAGCTGACGAGGATCCAACCACTGGATGTTCAATAAATAATAGTGGTAACTGTGGTTGAAGAATCTGTCGCAGATAAGATGGTGGAACTATCGGTCTCATTCCAGACTTAGGATTAGTGGACAAACTAGAGTATATAGCAGGATTAGTGTGTGCGGGGACTTGAAAAGGAGTGTTTTGGAAAAATGTTTTATGTTCATCAGAAAGAACATGATTTAACACTAGAGATAGGAAACGAGAATAGAAGCATCTAACTTTCTTCCCAGTTTCAATGTCTCTAGGGTAATTGAAAATCCTCCTTATCAAGAGATCCCAGACAAGTGTCCCTATGTCCAATCTGACATTGAAAACAACAGCATAGGCAATGTTTTGTAAAACAGAAGTGATGACTGGAAAGTTGTTCTTGGTAGAATTACTAAAAACTTTGGCTAGACAGTCAAAGAACAAATCCCACTCACAAGCTAGATTAGCCTTATTCAGACGAGGAAGAAAAATATTCCCTTGGTAATTAATACTAGAGAAAAATTGAACTAACTCGTCATCAGTAGGGAATCCAACAAGATTATCAATTGGAAAATGAAGTACTTGACAAAAGATCTCCTTAGTTACTGTGTACTGACCATCAGAAATATTGAACGTGAAAGATTGCATATCATCAGCAACAACAGCAGTTAAGCATAATAGACGAAGGGGTTCAATCTTTAAATCAACAGAAGCAGTGATAGCATAGCTAACAATTGATTGTTCATTTAAAAATCGAATCCACGGCCTAAAACGTTCAACAGAACACTTAAGAGGATCACAATAGCCAATGTAATTATTAAAACGCTCAATAACAAACTCAGCAGCCATTGAAAAGAAATAAAAGAATTTACTTAATCTGAAAGATTGAGAATCAGAAAGAATTATAAGATTAATTCGAAATAAATTTCAAATTAAACAAAAATTATTAAGATTTTAAAAACAAAATCCACCAAATTAAATAAATTAAGCAAGAAGGAATAATATTAACCAGAAAAAAATAAACACACCACTCAAGTAATTCACAAAAAAAATTGCAATAGTTCGTTTGTTCTAAGTAATTAAAACACAAACCAGAGCAATTTTAACTAAGTAAAAACTTGAGTTAGAAAGGAATGAGCAAAAGAACTTGAGGTGAACTGGTATTTATAGAGGAGGGTTCTGCTGAGCTCGGTATGACCTATGGGCAGGTCATACCGAGAAAATACTACAGGTCATACCGAGCAAAACACCAATAGACCTTAGGTCATACCGAAAAAAAACTGATAAACTAAATAAAATAAATAAAAAGAAAACTAGTATGACCAAAAGAGAGGTCATACCGAGATCCAATATGACCCATCATATAGGTCATACCGAGCAAACCTAAATAAAAACTGAATAATTACAAAAATTAAATCAAAAATCAGTATGACCTTGAGATAGGTCATACCGAGACTCAAAATGACCTGGGATAGGTCATACCGAGTATACACAACAGAAAATAATCAGAAAATAAACTAAAAAGAGAAATATTTTACAAGAAAAATGCAGAATATTTATAAAAATGCATGAAAAATAATTACAAGCCTAGAAAAATTCACAGAAAATTCCATAAATTCTAGAAAAATATGCAGAAAATTATAGAAATGCAGTAAATTAAAATAAACTTGAAGAAATATTTAAACAACAATATTTACAATCTGAAAAACACCTAAATAATTCTAAATAAATATATTTTCAATAAAAATACATTTCTCCACTTAACAAAAATATGAGAAAAATATTTTTAAAGAAAATAAAATATTCAGAGCTATTTAAATTTACAAGCATGTAATATTAAATGAGAATTGGCAATAGATATCAGTTAAATGACAAGAGAAAATGAATTTATTGAAAGAACAAACATGACAGAGATAATGTTAATCACTAAGACTGTTTAACATACCCAATTTACCAACTAACTTGATAAATGTGGATTCGTCAACAGATTTAGTGAATATATCTGCAATCTGTTCTTCTGTGGGTACAAACTGTAACTCCACAGTTCCATTCATGACATGCTCTCTGATAAAATGATACCTGATATCAATGTGCTTCGTTCTCGAGTGCTGCACAGGGTTGTTGGAGATTGCTATGGCACTTGTATTATCACACAAAATAGGAATTTTGTCTAATCCAAAGCCATAGTCCTTTAATTGATTCCTTATCCATAAGATCTGTGCACAACAGCTTCCAGCAGCAATATATTCAGCTTCTGCTGTTGAATTGGAAACTGTTTGCTGTTTCTTGCTATACCAGGAAATCAACCTACCTCCTAGGAATTGACAACTCCCAGAGGTACTCTTTCTATCCACAACACTACCTGCATAATCAGAATCTGTATATCCAACAAGATTAAAACCAGAATCATTAGGGTACCAGATACCTAGATTAGGTGTACCCTTAAGATATCTCAAGATTCTTTTCACAGCAACGAGATGTAGATCTCTAGGGTCCGCTTGGAACCTTGCACACAAGCATGTAGCATACATAATATCTGGTCTACTAGCAGTAAGATAGAGTAAGGAGCCAATCATACCTCTGTAGCTTGTAACATCTACCTTGATAGAATTGTCAGAAGCTCCAAGTTTCATGGCTGTTGAAGATGGAGTCCTTGCTGATGCTGAATCCTCCATGTGATACTTCTTGAGGAGTTCTTTGAGATACTTGGATTGACAAATAAATATACCATTTGACCTTTGACTTACTTGCAATCCAAGAAAGAACTTCAGCTCACCCATCATACTCATTTCAAACTTACTTTGCATTAGCTCAGCAAATCTCTTACAGAGATTATCATTAGTAGACCCAAATATGATGTCATCCACATAGACTTGGACTAATATCATATCACTTTTGTGTTTCTTTTGTTAGATATAATTGCTGATTATTATTTATCAGTGTTTAAGCAACAGGTACTCATCAGAGTTTATGCTAGAAGCCAGTCAGAGTTTGATAAAGTCTGACAGGATGAGAGTTTATTTAGCTGTCAGTGCTGACATTGAAGATTCTAGAAGCAATATATCTTGAAGATGGAAAGAAGCAAGATATATTGAGATAGCTAAAGAAACGGGACAGAAGACAGAAGCAATCCTAAATTGATATAAATTGTATAGCTGATTTATAGGAATGTCAATTAGAGATTGATTATGTAACTGTGTACTATATAAACACAGATAGGTTAACCCTAAAAGGGATGCGAATACTGAATACATTATTCTTGTAACCTAGCAGCTCTCTGTGATATTTTACATCACTGAGAGAAGAATTCAGTTTATTGTTCATAAACAGAGTTCTTGATTGTTATTCTCATACATATATTGATTATATATTGTGTATTCGGCCTAACAATTGGTATCAGAGCCAAGGCTGTTTAATATATACAGTTTATTGATCTAAACACAAGTATAATCATGACTGAAAACTCTCAGGAAGGTTCTAATGCTCAAAAGGTTCAATCTGCTTCTGTAAGTCGATATGAGTCAATCAGGGTTCCAATGCTCAAACCAGTGGAATATCCAATATGGAAGGTTAAGATGACCATGTTTCTAGAAGCCACAGATCCAGAATACCTTGATAGAATCTATGATGGTCCTCATATGCCAACTAAACTGTCTCCTGTAGTTGCTGGTCAAGAACAAAAGACTGTTCCGAAGGAAAAGAAAGATATGACTCCTGAGGACATCTCATCAATTGCGAAGGATGTAAAAGTTAGACATCTTCTTCATATTGCCTTAGATAATGTCATGTCTAACAGAGTTATTGGTTGCAAGACTGCCAAAGAAATCTGGGATGCTTTAGAAGTCAGGTGTCAAGGAACAAGTGTTATAAAGAAGAACAGGAAGACTATTTTAACACAGGAATATGAACACTTTGACTCTAGATCTGATGAAACTTTGACAGATACATCTGACAGATTCTGTAAATTGTTGAATGATTTGTCTCTTGTTGATAAAGAATATGATCTTGAAGAGTCAAATCTCAAGTTTCTACTATCTCTACCTGAAAAATGGGATTTAAAGGCAACATCAATAAGAGATAATTATGATCTTGCAGAAACAGATCTTGATGAAATTTATGGGTTGCTTAAAACTCATGAGCTTGAGATAGAACAAAGAAACAAAAGGCCTGGAAAGAAGACAAAATCTGTAGCTCTCAAAGTTGAAGAAAAACTCATGAAGAAAGAAACATCAAAGAAGAAAGCTAAGGGAAAAGCTTTGGTCATAAACTCTGAAAGTGAGTCATCAAACTCTGATGGTGATTCAAACTCTGATGCTTCTTCTGAATCTGAGGATGATGAAGAACAACTGATGCAAATGGCTGTTTTGATGGTGAAAACCTTCAAGAAGATGGGTTTTAAGAACTTCAAGAAGGGAAAAAGATTCTCGAGGAAAGATTCAAACTCTGAAAGAAAGAGTTTCAGAAAGTCTGAAGGAAGGGATACCAAGTATGGAAAGAAAGACAAGTCTGAGATCCAGTGCTACAAGTGTAAAGAGATGGGTCATTATGCTCCAGAGTGCAAGAAAGGAAAATCTGAGAAAGCACTCATCACTAAAGGAAAAGACTGGGCAGACACTTCAGATTCTGATGAAGATGTTAGCTATGCTCTTATGGCAACTGTTGAAAATGAATCTGAAACATCTGAGAATAAGGTACCTCTAACAACTTATGCTTATGATATTGATAATATATCTGAATTGAGAATTTATCTTAAAAGCATACATGTTAGTTATAGAGATCAGACTTTAGAAAATGAGAGAATTAAATCTGAGAATCTTAATCTTAAAGAAAGAAATAAATTTCTTGAAGAAGAGCTTGTTAACATGCAACAAGTTCAAAAGGAAAGAGATGATGCTGTTTATGTTGAACAAGAGTTGTTAAAGAGATTTAGACAACTAGAATCTGATTTGGAGAAAGAGAGGAAGGTAATTAAAACCTGGACTAATTCTGGAAAATACACACATCAAGTTTTTCAAACAGATACAGTTGAGTTAGGTTACTGTGAGGAAGATGAACTAAGGTTTAAAGATAAAGTTAAAGTTAAACCACAACTTAAACCTGTGAAATTTGTTTCTGAATCTAGTGGGCAAACCTCTGTACTTGAAACAGAAGCTGTTAAAGAATCAGTAAAAACTTGTGTTAAACAGGTGAATGTTGGTTTAACGACAGAGAAACAAATTAAGTATAAGCTCAAAGAGGTGAAGTCTGTTGAAAAACAGAAAGTGTCCAGGAAGAATAGAAATGGAAAAGTAGGCATTAATAAAAGAAATGATTATCTGCCTAATTCTGATGCTCCTAGAAAGACATGTCATAGTTGTGGTAGTACTAACCATCTTGCAAGTTTCTGCACGAAAAACAAAGATATTAATTCTTTACCTTCCAAGTCTGGAGTGAAGAATGATGTTGTTAGGGTTAGACCACAGACTTTATGCACACACTGTGGGAGCACTTGGCATTCCATTTATACTTGCAAAAATTATCACGCCATTTATCATAAATATTATGAGTTAAAACCCAACTTGAAATGGGTTAGAGCAAACTCTGCAAGTGTAAAGTCTGACACAGTTAGCTCAAACTCTGTTGAAAGTTTTTCCGCTGCAAAAGCTAACTATGTTAAGAAAGCCAAAGGATCCAAGCAAGTCTAGATCCTTAAATCTAACTCTTTGTAATTGTTTGTGATTGCAGGGCATAAGGGAAAGCACCCTAGTCTTGGACAGTGGATGTTCAGGACACATGACTGGAAATAAAGCCCTGCTATCAGACTATGAGGAGAAGGCTGACCCAAAAGTTTCCTATGGAGATGGCAACATAGGACGTACTATGGGATATTGCAATATCAATCTTGGAAGTGTCATCATCACAAATGTAGCTCTTGTCCCAGGACTCAAGCATGATCTGCTATATGTGAGTCAAATCTGTGACAGAGGATATCATGTAGATTTTCAATCTGAATACTGTGAGGTTATCAGCAAATCTACAGGGAAAGTTGTTCTAGTTGGACACAGACGGAATAATATCTATGAAGCAAGTTTGGTAACAAACTCTGAAGGAAAAGCTGTGTGTCTGTCTGCAAAAATGTCAAATGAAGAGAGTTGGAAATGGCATAAAAAGCTCTCTCACCTAAACTTGAACGACATCAATGAGCTAATTCGAAAAGATCTTGTAAGGGGACTTCCAAAGTCAATACTCAGCTTAGATGGTCTGTGTGATTCTTGTCAAAAGGCCAAGCAAAGGAAGTCATCTTTCAAGAGTAAGTCTGAATCTTCAGTTGTGGATCCTTATCATCTTCTTCATGTTGATCTATTTGGTCCAGTCAATATAATGTCTCTTGGCAGAAAGAAATATGCTCTTGTCATTGTTGATAAGTACACTAGGTACACTTGGGTGTATTTCTTAGCAAAGAAGGATGAAACTGCTTTAACTCTGATGGATCATGTAAAGCTACTGGACAAAGGATCACAGTATAAAGTGAAAATTATCAGGAGTGATAATGGTACTGAATTCAGAAATGCAATAATGGAAGAATTTTGCAAAGAAAGAGGAGTGAAGCAAGAATTTTCTGCACTAGGGACTCCACAGCAAAATGGTGTAGTTGAAAGAAAGAACAGAACCTTAATCGAAGCTTCCAGAACAATGCTTGAAGAAGCAAAATTGCCAACTTATTTCTGGGCAAAAGCTGTTCAAACTGCTTGTTTTACTCAAAATGCAACACTGATTAACATGCATGGGAAAACACCATATGAGATGGTGAAAGAAAAGAAGCCAAATTTGAAATATTTTCATATTTTTGGATGCAAATGCTTTGTGTTGAAAACTCATCCTGAACAGTTGACCAAGTTTGACTTAAAAGCTGATGAAGGAATTTTTGTTGGATACCCGCTGTCAACTAAAGCATTCAGAGTCTACAATCTGAGAACTAAAGTGATCATGGAATCAATACATGTGTCATTTGATGACAAGAAAATAACTGGAATAGAAGATGAAGAATATCATGATCAACTTCGCTTTGAAAATGAAGATCTAAACTCTGATGACGTAAACTCTGATGAAGCAAATCCAACAAACTCTAACGAAGCATACTCTGAACCTCTACTGGTAAACACTGAGGGAGTTTCTCTGACAGAGCAAAATAGAGAACCAGTTGAGGGGGAGCGTGAAGATACTTCAGCAACATCTCAAAATGATGACTCAAATTCTGAAAATGAGTCAGCTGAAGAATCTATCGCAAACTCTGAGTCAAACACTGAAAATCCAAACTCTGAGCAGTTCAATTCAGGGGGAGCCTCAGAGAATGCAAATGGTCAAGAAGACGATCAGGAAAGCATGGATCAAGGGGGAGGATCTAATGAAAATAGAAGCCAATTACCTACAGCAAGAAGGTGGACACAAGCTCATACACCTGACTTGATAATTGGAGATCCAGAAGCTAGTGTGAGAACTAGAAGTGCTACAACTAATGAATGTATGTTTCATGCATTCTTGTCTCAAACTGAGCCCAAGAAAGTGGAAGAAGCTCTTCAAGATGCTAACTGGATAACAGCTATGCAGGAAGAGTTAAATGAATTTGAAAGGAATGAAGTATGGACTCTTGTACCAAGACCTAAAAACAGATATATTGTTGGTACAAAGTGGGTTTTCAGAAACAAAACAGACAGTGATGGAGTGATTACAAGGAATAAGGCTAGACTTGTGGCTTTCAGATGGATGTGAAAAGTCTTTCAGATGGATGTGAAAAGTGCTTTTCTCAATGGGAAACTTGAAGAAGAAGTCTTTGTTGAACAACCACCTGGATTTGTGGATCCCAAACATCCAGATTATGTCTACAGGCTTGACAAAGCTCTTTATGGACTAAAGCAAGCACCTAGAGCATGGTATGAAACTCTGGCTCAATTTCTTTTAGAAAGTGGGTTCACTAGAGGTACAATTGATAAAACCTTGTTCTATTTCAATACTGGTAATGATCTGTTGTTAGTTCAAATCTATGTGGATGACATAATTTTTGGGTCTACTAATGACAAACTCTGTAAGAAGTTTGCAAAGCTTATGCAGTCAAGATACCAAATGAGCATGATGGGAGAGCTTAGTTATTTTCTAGGCTTACAAGTAAAGCAAACAGATGATGGGATTTTTATCAATCAAGCAAAATATACCAGAAATCTTCTCAAGAAATTTGGTATGCTTGATAGTTCATCTGCAACAACTCCTATGGCTACTGCAACAAAGCTAGACAAAGACACAGGAGCCTCAATAGATATGACAAACTACAGAGGGATGATAGGGTCTCTTCTTTATCTAACTGCAAGTAGACCAGACATCATGTATGCAACTTGCCTTTGTGCAAGATTTCAAGAAGATCCCAGAGAGCCTCATCTAACAGCTGTGAAGAGAATTTTCAAATATCTCAAAGGAACCATAACTCTTGGTTTGTGGTGTCCTAGAGAATCAGAGTTTAAATTAATTGGTTACTCTGATGCAGATTTTGCAGGCTGTAAGATTGATAGAAAGAGCACAAATGGAAGCTGTCAATTTTTAGGTGACTGATTAGTTTCTTGGTACAGCAAGAAACAAAAGTCAATTTCCACATCCACAGCAGAAGCAGAGTATATTGCTACTGGTAGCTGTTGTGTACAGATTTTGTGGATGAAGAATCAATTGCTGGATTATGGATTAAGGTACTCTAAAATACCTATTTTCTGTGATAATCAAAGTGCTATTGCTATGACAGGTAATCCAGTACAGCATTCCATGACCAAGCACATCAGCATAAGGTATCATTTTATCAGGGAACATGTGGAAGAATGAGATATTGAGATTCATTTTGTGTCTACAGAACAACAGCTTGCAGATATCTTCACCAAGCCTTTGAGTGAAGCTACCTTTACAAGACTGGTAAATGAACTTGGAATGATCTCTGGTTTTGACTAGAGATATTGGTTAGACTCAAAATTTCTCTTCTGTGATTTGTTGCTCATGATTCTTTGCATATGTTAACTGTCATTCATACCAGCTTGTCAAAATTCTGAAGTCATACTTGGTATCAGTTAAACTCTTTTAAACTCTGTTAAGTCATACTCTGTCAGTTATACTCTGATGCTAAACTCTGATGTTAAACTCTGATTGTGATTTTGTCTAAAACATATGGACCGATGAAGAAAATTGTATGAAGCATGATTCTCAGTAAGTAATCATGAATCCTTCTGAGTGATATAAATTCTGATCTCGAATGTGTGCAGAAATTTTACACAGCATGATACTATCTCTATATTTATATCATCTCTTAGTTTATTGATCCTATACACTTAGTCTGTATTAGCTGTTTGCACTTTCTCTCATAAATTAATTGTATTAACTGATGAAAAGTCTAAACTCTGATAATTAGTTGCTCATATTTCACCCTCATATCAAAAGATGCAAAAATATGCACAAATTCCTTTGAGATCAAGTTGTGCCTAGGAAGACCCATGAACTTATTGTATTAAATAAGGGCTAATTTTTTTTTATTTTTGGTGACTAGTGCCAACCACTGATTACTGGGAAAAAAATCGAAGGGGGTGAAAATAATAAATTTATAGGTACAGAGTTTAGATGATATTAGATTTTGTATTATACATGAGAGTTTGAGCAACCAGTTTTTACTGATTTATTTTGTGGATTTTATGCACTTTGAGATGATCTAAATATTTATATTCAGTAAACTCTGCTAAGTCACACACAAATATTCACATCTGTACAGTTTGTGAAAAGAGTTTATGAATAAAGAAGGAGGATTGGTAAACACTGATGAACTGTGTATTCTACGCCGAGGTAATTTAATTTTAATCTCTGATGATTAAAATAAATTTTGTTTGTTTCAGACATATTATGATTTTGAGAAAAGACATTTGTTTTGAAAATTCAAAAGAGCATGATTGGACAGTTGTTCAAAAGTGTATTTAACAGAGGAGAGAGGTTGAGTGTCTAGGAAAGTGTAAAAGGGTGTAATTATTGCTATTTTTACTGCGCCTGCGCATTGGAAACTGCCATTTAATGCTGTCAGTCATTGTATATGTGCCACGTGTCCCACTCACACGATTCACGGAGTAAGACAGTTGCATGTATTGATTAGAAACTGTTCAGTTTTTAATTCTTTCTTTTTGTATTAATATACAATACACATATTTGTTTAAACTTTTCACAACTTACTCCAATACACACACATACACATTTTCACAAACACTTTTACTGCAAACACTCTCAAACTTTCTCTAAGCCATTCTCTGTTTATTTCTTAATCGTACTAATGGCTTCTACTGCTTTTGTATCTTCTGGGCTTGAATTTGTTCCAAATAATTATGCTGCTCCTTTGAATAATGCGAACGCACCGGAGGCGTTTCATTTGATACAAAATTTTCTTGTCCAATCTCCTATCGGGCGTGCTCTTGTAGAACCAGAGAAGCTTTCTGTGCTTCAAATCAAAAGCTTTTGGGAAACTGGTGTCTATGATGATGGTGGTGATTCTGGAACACCATCCATTATTTTTGAGTTTCAGGAAACGGAGTATGTTATTACTCCTGGTACTGTTCGTGCTGCGATGGGCTTTGGTGAACATAATGCTTACACCATTGCTGTTGGTGATGCTGATTTGCTAAGGATGATGAGGGAAATTGGTTATGGTGGATCTTTGACTAAGATAGGTCAATTGAAGCGACCGTTCTTGAGGAAAGAGTGGAGCTTTTTCTTCGACTGCATAACTAGAACGTTCGGGAAGAAGTGCACAAACTGGGATGCCATACCTACTGATAGTCTACAAATTGGGTATTCTCTTCTTTATGGTACTCATTTTGATTTTGGTAGACTAGTTCTTATTAATTTGGGTGAAAAGATGACTGAGAATAGGGGAGTAGTTTACTTTGCTAGATTCTGTCAGCTTTTATTTTCTGCCTGTGTTAGTGGGGTAGAAATTATTGATACAGATGTGATTCCATGTTTTAAATTGCACAAACGTATATTCTCTGATCTTATAAACAAGGATGTAAATAAGGGTAATGTAGGTGATCTTTTACTGCCTACATTAGTGCAACAGTTTTTGGATGATTCTATCCAAGTAGAACAACAACAAGAACCAGTAAATATTGATGTTTCTCCATCTCCAACCCAACCTATTCGTACTGGTGGTAGAATCAAACACAGGGCTTTCAAACCTGCAAAGATTGTTAAGCCAGCTACTGAAGTTGGCGTATCAAAATCTTCTGTGCCAAACTCTGTTGGTACATCTAAGAAGAGTAGAGCAAAGAGACCAAGGTCTGATGATGTAGAAGATTCTGAAACTTTACATCATAGAAGAAGAAGACTGGTAGCTGACTATCTGTTTGATGAGTTAGATGAAGCTGTTCCTGAAGCTGTTCCTGAGGATGTTCTTGTAGATGTTCATGAAGCTGAACTGAATGTAGATCCTGATGTTGTAATTCAGGATGTTGTTGTAGATGTTGAAGCTACTGTGCCCACAGAGGACAGAGCAAATGCTGATGTCCATTTTGAAGCTGATAATGAAGCTGCAAATGCTGATCCTTTTGTTGATCCTTTGGACATGGATATTGAAGCACATCCTGCAATCAGTGTTTGTGACACTGAGGATGTGGCAGCTGATCAAGCCACTCTGGTAATTGAAGAGTCTGTGGCAACTCATACAGAGATTCTCTCTGTCACCAATCAAGTTCTTGAAGTTGGTGATGAGGTTGATCAGAAAGTCAAATATGTCTCATCTGAGAAGATTATTGAAGCTGCTGTGGAGAAAATGAATGAAGCTACAGCAGAGAATAAAGAAGAAAAAGTTACTGAGGAAGTAAACTCTGAAGCTGTTGCAGAGCAAACTCTTGATGAAGCTGCACAGTCAAATGTTGAAGTTACTGCAGAGAATGTAGTTGAAGAAGCTGCAGAGCCCTTAGTAGAAAATGTTGTTGAAGACAGGGTTGTTTCTGATAGTCATGATCACACTTCTGTACATTCTGATCATGCAGACTCTGATGAATCCATACCTTTTCTAAGGGATCCTACTGCTGAGACTGTCAAGGAAAATCAAACTGCCACTGAAGCTCATTTTCGAGAAATGTATTATGCAAACTGGTCAGGAGCAGATTGTATTTTCTCTAAACAAAGGACTGCTGATTTTGTTGATAAATCTGCTAAAGAAATTTCAAATCCAGAGCTTCTTAGTCACTTAAAGGCTACAATAGTGCAAGTGAAGTCTCTTACCAATCACTTTGATGAGACTCACAATGTTGTGATAGGCATGAGCAATGATATTGTTGCTAAGGAGTTGGCCTTGAAGATTGATAGATCTAAATATTCTTCTATGATCAAGGATCAGGTGGAAATAAAGCAAAGGCTAAGCAAAGTTGAGAGAAATCAAGATGAAATGTCTACAAAGATTGATTCTATTGCTGCATCTTTGGAATTGCTGACATCAGTGCTTATTCCTGATGATGTCAAAAAGGGGGAGAGAGTTCCTAAAGACAAATGCAAAAGGGCTCCAACTCTGAGACGGAGGGATGATGCAACTGATGGTGGAAGCAAGGATTCAGAGTTTAGGTCAAAGAATTCTCAAGAGCAAGGGAGACTTAGGTCAAACTCTGCTAAGCTGACAAACTCTGAAAGAGTAAATTCTGGTGTTCAATCTTCTTCAAGACTTAAAAATCTAGCTATTTCAGCTAATCCAATTACTGATGAAGAGATTGCTGCTAAACTCTTTTTGGAAGAACATGGTGGTGAAGCCACAGTTGAAGACATTGATGCTGAATTGCAGATTCTTGCTGAAGAGCATAAAAAGAAAGTTGAAGCTGGAACTTACAAGCAAAAAGCTACCAAGGCTCCTAGGAGAAAGGAAAAAGGAATTATTATTGAAGAGAATGCACTACGCCATAAATGGCCTTCTGCAACCCTTGGAAACCGTTGCCGGAAGTTCAGAATTCGTTGGCATAGCCTCAAAAATCTCAAAGGCAACACTTTTTCAGTGTTAGTTTTTTGCCCGTTGCCGTAGGGGTCAACGCCAACACTTTTCTACCTATGCCAACAGGTTAAAATATGTTGCCGTAGATTAGACTTTTTTCAAAAAAATGTGGGCCCCACATGTGGGCCCCACTGTTCTGGGCCCCACATGTGGGCCCCACTGTTTTGGGCCCCACTGTTTTGGGCCCCACATGTGGACCCCACTGTTGTGGGCCCCACTGTTCTGGACCCCACATGTGGGCCTCACTGTTTTTGGGCCCCACATTCATATGGGCTTCCTTTTTCTATGGCAACACTTTTTTACACAAATTGCAACAGCATCTGTAGTAGCTACTGTAACACTTTTCTAATGAAAATTTAAAAATGTACTACTGGTATATAAAACATTCCCAGTACAAGAAATTACTTAAAACCCAATAAAACATAACAATAACAATCATAATGCACTGCCAATCTGCCATCATAGCATCAATCCCAAAATAAAACATAACAATTCATAGCAAAAGTATCCTCCTAGGGAAACAACTTGACCAAAAGTAAGTAGAAATAGAGACTATAATGCACTGCCATCATAATTAACTTCAATATATGACTAAGAGCTAGGACCTCCAGTCATTGGAGTACCATTTTCGTTGTTAGTAGAAATGGTCGCGCACAGATCTCCTAAATCAATTTTCATATCGGGGTTTGCTTCGCCTAACTTCTTAAGAACCCATGTCAGATTTTGTTGAACCTTTTGATTGACCTTCTCATCGACTTCTTGCTGCACCTTTTTGTTGACTTTCGCTTCCATTTCATCGACAAGATTTTGTTTGATCTGGGCCGTCAACTCTTGTACGTATGTGCTTCTCGGAGCAGTAGTGGTTGAAACTTTTGCGGACTCTGCATGCCGCCCTATTAGCCAAGAAGGGCCATGTGATTTACCATCAGAAATAAGTTCATCAATACCACTGCTACCTCCTGGTGCAGCCATTGCTTTTTCAATCTTTTCCTACAAAAGTAATACATATAAAATAATGACATTAGATATTAGTTCAAGTAACTGTTTGGCACTGGATTGACTGAAAAATTAAAACTTACAAGTCTATAGTTCATTACAGCAGTATCAGTCTTATACTTGCGTCTTGGCTTTCGCTTACGAGTTTTAAGAAAAACTGCTTCAACTGATGGTACGGGCTGATACAAGAAACAACTATATAAATAAGGATAATCTGACAGAATTTAGTTGGTAATGTGATGCTTCGAAAATAAGGATATATAAATTGCCAAATAGAATTCAGTTGGTAATCTGACAGAATTAAGCTGATTTCAATGACAAACTGTTTTTAAGCTGATTTACAGTTAAAATGCTTTTACTAATAAGAACTGAACCCTGCACCTCTATTCAAATTAGTTTTACGGTATTTACTAATAACAACACGACAGCTATCTTATTATCATATCATTACACAATATCACTTAGAGTTATAAAATAGCAGTTAAGACGGTCTCGAAACACATTGTATTTATCTGCTTTAAATGGTAAAAGATCTTATATACATCAAACCAGTAAGTACGAAAAATGTGAGCTCAGTTATGCAATATAATTATCATACACTGCGAAATTAACTCTCAAATCCTATTATATACCAACATAATTTTTAAAATTCCTGTATTGAAAATAAAATTATAGAAAGTCATACAAGAGTGAGTCTGGTGTAAAAATTAAAAAAAAAACAAAAGTTAACTTAAACCTAATTACATAATGAAACTTCACAAAAAGTTTTTAATTTGGGCACAAATACGACATTAATTATTAGTATACAAAAAGTATTACGTACCAACTTGTTTTTAATTTGGGCAAAAGTTTTTGGACCAGCAGTGTGTGTGTCAGTATACAATTTACGATGTTCAGAATTTGCCTTAGCCAATTCCTACAAACACAGGAAAAAGACAGTTGTTATACTAAAATTCATACATAACAAGGGACAAATTTATGTCATTAATTTTAAAATTCAACCTGAACTTTTTCATCTCCCCAATACATCAAGAGCAATTTGAAATCTTCAAGTGGAATGTCCTCCGGCCTATGTTCCAGCCTCTCCTCATCAGTTTCATAAGCCAAGTAATGATTCTTTTTAATTCGACACTTTTGGCCCTTCCAAGATTCATTAATTGATAGGAGACAGTACTTTTCCAATTCATCGGGAATAATGTACCGTTGCTTAAATATAAATTGAACATTAAAAAGAATTAATAAATCATGGTACTGTGTGACTAATTTTATATGTTTAAGTAAATGTTTAGCTAAGTTAATAGATTACCTTAACATAATTCCACAGGGTCTGTTTCAAAGTACGAGGAACATGAGTCCAGGATTTATAAGTTAATGGCACACACCTCCTTAGGGTTCCCAAAAAATTGTTGAGTTCAGATACTACTTTGTCGTTATCTGAAATGGGCTGGAACTCCTTATTCATGTGAATGACAACTCTTTTGTCAACCGACCTGGTATGAACTTTATCAATCCTAGTTCTTCCCCTGCGTCTTTTAGGAGCTGCAGCTAGGATTACGAAGTACATAAAGTACCAACAAAATTCCAGTTAAATAATATCATAAAATCAGAACACGGGCATAATTTAAGAAAATTAAGTACCTTCATCAACCACTTCATTTTCAATATCAGGCAAGTCATTTTCTGCAACAGCCTTCCCTTTTGCAGTTCCACTTCCGCTTGCACTGCCATTTCCAGCATTCTTCTTTTGGTTATCCCGCAAAAGCAAATAAGCAGCCATTGTTCCTATTCCTTCATTCCGTGGTAATTGAATGGCACATTCTGGTGCTGGTTCTGCAGGAACTGAATTTCCAACATCCTTCTCAGATGCATCCTTCTCAACTAAAATATTGGCTCGCGAACGAGTTGTTGGTCCAATATTTAGCTTTGTCTTCTCAACTTTCTTGGTTCTCTAAAGTGTAAAACCAATTAGGAAATAGAATCAAATTTTTGCATTTATGATGTTTATAAGAAGAAAAAACTAAGTTTTAGCCACAACACACCTTTTTTGGGGTTTTCACTGTTTCGTTTTCACTCTGTTCCTCATGCTCCGGCGGGATATATTCCTCGCCTTCCTGTTGCATCTTCTCTTTTCCTTTACATTTTCTAAATTCATTTCTCACACCAATTGCTAGTGTAGGCAATTTCATAGCTTTATAAACTTCATTATTTTGCATGACATTGAGCATTTTTAGCCTTTCGTACTCTGGTAGGTTATTGATATTAATACATGTCTTCTTATCAAACTCTGTAAGCGGTGGTGGAGGTGGTAAAGGCAGGTCCTACAAATGAACAACAAGAAAATCATTATAGGTTTTGGGTAAAAATTTTAAACATCAAATCAAGATAAGATCAAATTACAGTGTTCTTACTAGAATCTCATTTTCATCTGTAGCTTCATGTTCATCTGGTGGATTAAGTAAGTCCAATCTCCTTCTAACAGTTGCAGAGTTCAGATTCACAGTTGCATTGCTGAGGTCTTGTTGATTTGTCATTGGTGTTGACCTCCTATGGCTAGTGACTTCAGTTGAGTTCTTAATCACATTTGAATTTCTCACTTGCGGATTTTTGACTTGTTGCTTGTTCAGTCGTGGAGACTTCCTAGGACCGCAGACTACGGTTGACATCTTATTTCTTTGTTGCTGTTGTAGTTCATAAGTGGTCACATACTTCCGCTTTTGTTGTGAAATAACTACAACAAGCCAACCAAACAAAAATGTTAGGGTTATTTTAAGAATCTATCATCTGTCCAAACTAGCATTTTATTTTAGAAATATGAGATATGGATTATAATTTTATACCTACCAGCAGATTCGGCCTTGGCCTTACAAGTACATGTGGTTGCATCTTCAGTGGCTCAATTCTCTTATCGACCACATTATCGATATAAAAATCGAGGTGGTCGCCATTTCTTGCTTTGTTAACTAATTTAGATAGGTCCGCATCAGTTGCCAGTAATTTCCATTCACCCGTCTCACCATTCCTTAGATAAATTCCTCCAATTTCAGGGTATGCAAGGTCATCCTTGACATACTCCATTAGTACAGGGTAGGAAAATAGGTCAGGATCGACAACGATAACAGCCTCTTCTCCACCAACGTATCCAGCATACTCAAATTTTCCCTTGTGGTGCAATTTGATATTCACAATTTTATCTCCCATCCTGGATACAATGAAGAAATTGAGATCAGAGTCAAGACATGGCATAATAAAAATGGACATGATAAAAAATCAAGCAAAAAACTCAAAACAGTAAAGAGAGCATACTAAGTAAAAATACAAGTAAAAACATTATGCACATAATTAAAGTGAGCAACTCATAAAATGCAAGTAAAAATGGTTAAAAGGTAGAGAAGCATTATACACATTATGCAAGTGAAGAGAGCATTATAAACAGTAAGAAACATTAAGAAACAGTAATTATATTTAATTCATAATAATAAAGCAGTACATTAGGCAGTTAAACAAATTCGATACATAAGACTATTTAGCTGTTTCTTGAGGTTCTCTACGTGGAATGCGAATTTTTCTGATTGGGATATCATCTCTACACCAATGGACATCAGTAAATTGATTTCCTATTCCATCTCTACACCAATGAACAGAAATTTAAGCATTCTTCTACGAGATAACCTTCTGCAATGGATGCCTCAGGTTTACTTTTGCTGCGAACATATGATTTTAGCTTACATAAATAACGCTCGATAGGAAACATGCATCGAAGATGCGCTGGTCCACCATATTCAATTTCCTTGCATAAATGAACTGGCAGGTGCACCATTACATCGAAGAAAGCTTGCGGAAAAATCATCTCAAATTGGCAAATAACTTCTACAATTTCATTTTGTAGCCTCTTGAGGTCATCCAAATCGATAACTTTGCTCCAAAGACCTCTAAAAAATGCACCTAATCTTATTAAAGGTACCGCTACCTCGGGTTTCAATGCTTTCTTCACAGCAAACTGCAACAAATAGTGGAGTATAAAATGAGCATCATGGCTCTTATACCCCCAGATTTTCCTCTCTTTCGTTTGCACAGATCGGCTGATATTAGCTGCACAGCCGTAGGGCAATTTTGCATTCTCCAATACTGAGCAGAATAATTCTTTCTCTTTGTTCGTCATGTCAAATATGGCAGCTTTAATCTCAAGGTGTTCCCCATCAGCTGATAAAACTGGATGGAGGACTTTCCTGATGCCTAAGTCTTGGAGATCTTTTCGAGCATTCAAGTGGTCTTTTGATTTCCCACTAATATTTAGCAAAGTACCAAGTATGTTGTCACAAATATTTTTTTCTATGTGCATAACATCAAGGTTATGTCGACATAGATTGTGACTCCAATATGGTAAATTGAAAAATATTGACTTCTTTTTTAAAGGGGAATCATTTTTTACCTTGACCTTTTTCTTCCCAAAATAATTCTCATAACCAGCCAATAATTCTTCAATGTATGTCCCCGTTAAAATATCGGGACATGTTCCCAATTCAATTTCACCATTGAACCTTTTCTTGTTAAACCTCCACTTGTGTTTTGGATCCAAAAATTTCCTATGATTCCTATAACACATTTTTTTGCTATTTTTCAAGTACATTGAAGAAGTCTCGTAATTACAAACGGGACAAGCGAACTTACCCTTTGTGCTCCAACCGGATAACATCGCATATCCCGGAAAATCGCTAATGGTCCATAACACACTTGCATGTAAACTGAATTTTTCATCGGTAAAGGCATCATAAGTTTGTATACCTACATCCCATAATTCTTTCAACTCCGCGATAAGAGGCTGCATATATATATCAATGTTATTCTTCGGTGACTCTGGACCGGGGATAATTGTTGAAAGTATCAAATTTTCTGGCTTCATGCATAGCCAAGGTGGAAGGTTGTAATTCACTAATACTATTGGCCATGTGCTGTGAAGTGTATTCATTGTACGATAAGGACTAAACCCATCAGCTGCTACACCTAATCTGATATTTCTCTTCTCAGCTGAAAAATGAGGATACTTAGCATCCATTGTTTTCCAAGCTTCGGCATCGGCTGGATGTCTAAGTTTACCATCATTTTTTCGACGTGCTGAATGCCATATCATAAGTTCTGAATACTCCTTGGACATAAACATCCTTTGCAGCCTTGGTTTAAGTGGAAAATAACGAATTACTTTCGCCGGTACTTTATGAATCAGCTTCTCCGGATCATTATCACCAACCCCTTTCTTTTCCACTATAATCCACCTCGAAACACCACCAGTTTTGAAAGCATTTTCCTTTTCATTTTCTGCCCAATACAGCATGCAATCATTTGGACATGCGTGTATTCTTTGGTAATCGAGACCTATATCTTTAATGACATTTTTTGCGGCATTGAAAGATAAAGGTAAGTTAGCGTGTGGGAAAGCCTCTCTTAACAACTGTAAAAGATCCCCTAACGCAGACTCGGTGATTCCATGTATGCATTTTAAAGAATAAAGTCTGATGATAAAACTTAAGCTCGAAAATTTTGTACAGCTCGGATATAATGGCTGTTTACCCTCTTCAATACGACGATACAATTTTTCAGCATCAGCACTTGGTCTGGCAGATTGCCCATCTTCACAATTGTGCGTACGGTGAAGCATCTCGTCGAGATTATCTCTAAAATTTGTACCAGCTTCAAAATCCATATCTTCGTCACTCTTTTCAAAATGTGGGCGAGAAACCTCAAAAATCCATTTCATATACAATGGAGATGGACCATTATATATGAGATTGTTAGATATAATTGCTAATGTTTGTTTATCAGTGTTTAAGCAACAGGTACTGACAAGAGTTTATCAGAAGCCAGTCAGAGTTTAGTTAAACTCTGACAGGGTGAAGAGTTTAAAGGTAGCCGGTCAGAGTTTATTTAAAGTCTGACAAGGTGAAAGTTGAATTAGCTGTCGGTGCTAAATTGAAGATTCTAGAAGCAATATATTCTGAAGATGGAAAGAAGCAGAATATATTGATACAGCTAAGGAGACGGAATAGAAGATAAGAAGCAATCCTTAATTGATAAGTTTTGTATAGCTAACTTGTAGGAATATCAATTAGATAAGGATTGTATGTAGCTGTGTACTATATAAACACAGATAGGTTTTCCCTAGAAGGGACACACGAATATTGATATATTATTCTTTTAACCTAGAAGCTCTTTGTGATTTATTAACATCATAAAGAGAGAAGCTGTTAATATAAATACAGTTTATTGATTCATAAACAGTGTTCTTAATTATTGTTATTCTCATACATACTTGATTATATTGTGTATTCGGCCTAACAATTGGTATCAGAGCCAAGGCTGTTTAATATATACAGTTTTACGATTCAAACACAGTATTAATCATGTCTGAAGAAAATCAAACTGCTCCTAAAGCTGAACAGGTTAAGCCCAATTCTGTGAGTCGATATGAAACAATCAGGGTTCCAATTCTCAGGCCAGTAGAGTATCCGATTTGGAAGGTGAAGATGACCATGTTTCTGGAGGCTACAGATCCAGAATACCTTGACAGAATTAATGATGGTCCTCATATGCCAACTAAATTGTCCCCTGTTGTTGATGGTCAAGCACAAAAGACTGTTCCAAAGGAAAAGAAAGATATGACTCCTGAGGATATCTCATCAATTGCAAAGGATGCAAAGGTTAGACATCTTCTCCACAGTGCTTTAGATAATGTAATGTCTAACAGAGTAATTGGCTGCAAAACTGCCAAAGAGATATGGGATGCTTTAGAAGTCAGATGCCAGGGAACAGGTGCCATTAAGAAGAACAGAAAAACAATACTCACACAGGAGTATGAGCACTTTGATTCAAGAACTAATGAAACCTTGACTGAGACTTATGACAGATTTTGCAAACTGTTGAACGATCTGTCTCTGGTAGATAAGGAATATGAACTTGAAGAGTCCAATCTCAAGTTTCTGTTATCTCTACCTGAAAAGTGGGATTTAAAGGCAACAACAATCAGAGATAATTATGATCTTGCTGATACAGATCTTGATGAGATCTATGGATTGTTAAAGACTCATGAACTTGAGATAGAACAAAGAAACAGGAGGTCAAGCAAGAAAACAAGATCTGTTGCTCTCAAAGTCGAGGAGAAGCCCATCAAGAAGGAATCATCAAGGAAGAAAGCCAAGGGAAAGGCTTTAGTTATTAAATCTGAGAGTGAGTCATCAAACTCTGATGATGACTCAAACTCTGATGAAGCTTCTGACTCTGAGGATGATGAAGAGGAGTTGATGCAAATGGCTGCATTGATGGTGAAGACCTTTAAGAAGATGGGATTCAAGAACTTCAAGAAAGGAAAGAGATTCTCAAGGAAAGATTCAAACTCTGAAAGGAGAAGTTTCAGAAAGTCTGATGGAAAGGAGACCAAGTCTGGCAAGAAGGATAAGTCTCAAATCCAGTGCTACAAGTGTAAGGAGATGGGTCATTATGCTCCAGAGTGCAAGAAAGGGAAATCTGAGAAAGCACTCATCTCTAAAGGCAGAGACTGGGCAGATACTTCAGACTCTGATGATGGAGAAAACTATGCTCTTATGGCAACTGTCAGAGATGAGACTGAATCTTCTGAAAATAAGGTACCCCTAACTACTTATGCTTATGATACTGATAATATATCTGAGTTAAGAGTATATCTGAAAAGTGTTCATGTTAGTTATAGGGATCAGACTTTAGAGAATGAGAGGATTAAATCTGAGAATCTTAGTCTTAAAGATAGAAACAAGTTTCTTGAAAGAGAACTTGAGAATATGAAGCAGATTCAAAAAGAAAGAGATGATGTTGTTTATGTTGAACAGGAGTTGCTTAAAAGGTATAAGCAACTAGAATCTGATTTAGAAAAAGAAAGAAAAATAATCAAGACTTGGACAGATTCTGGAAGAGACACTCATCAAGTGTTTCAGACTGATTCTGTAGGTTTAGGTTATTGTGAAAACGATGAACTTAGGTTTAAAGACAAAGTTAAGGTTAAACCACAACTTAAACCTGTGATATTTGTTCCAGAATCCACCAAGCTAAAATCTGTAGTTGTGAAAGAAGCTGTTATGGAGCCAGTTGAAGCTTGTGCTGAACAAGTAAATATTGAATCTAAAACAGAGAAGCTTGTTGAGCTAGAAGCTGTTAAAGAACCAATTAGAATCTGTGAGAAACAGGTTAATGTTGGTTTAATGACAGGAAAACAGTTTAAACATAAGCTCAAAGAGGTTAAGTCTGCCATGAAACCTAAAGGGTCCAAGAGAAATAGGAATGGAAAAGTAGGCATAAATAATAGAAATAATCATATGCCTAATGCTAGTGCCTCAAGAAAAACATGTTATAATTGTGGTAGTTCTAATCATCTTGCTAGGTTTTGCACTAAGAACAAACATATTAATTCTTTACCTTCTACTTCAGAAGTAAAGAATGATTATGTTAGAGTAAGACCACAGACTTTATGCAAACACTGTGGGAGCACTTGGCATTCTATTTACACATGTAAGAGTTATCATGCAATTTATCATAACTATTATGAGCTAAAACCCAACTTGAAATGGGTTAGAGCAAACTCTGCTAGTGTAAAATCTGACAATGTTAGTTTAAACTCTGATAATACAGATTCCGCTGCAAAAACTAACTTTGTTAAGAAAGACAAAGGATCCAAGCAAGTCTGGATCCTCAAAACTAACACTTAGTGTTTGTTTGTGATTGCAGGGTATAATAGAGAGCACACTTATCTTAGACAGTGGATGCTCAGGACATATGACTGGAAATAAAGCCCTGCTATCAGACTTTGAGGAGAAGGCTGGCCCAAAAGTTTCCTATGGAGATGGCAACATAGGACACACTATGGGATATGGCAATATTAATCTTGGAAGTGTCATCATCACAAAAGTAGCTCTAGTCTCAGGACTCAAGCATAATCTGTTATCTGTGAGTCAAATCTGTGACAGAGGAAACCATGTAGATTTTCATAGTGAATACTGTGAAGTTATCAGTAAATCTACTGGGAAAGTTGTTCTAGTTGGACACAGGCGCAACAATATTTATGAAGCAAGTTTGGTAACAAACTCTGATGGAAAAATAGTGTGTCTGACTGCAAAAATGTCAAATGAAGAGAGTTGGAATTGGCACAAGAAGCTCTCTCATCTCAATTTGAACAACATCAATGAGCTTATAAGAAAGGATCTTGTAAGAGGACTTCCAAAATCAATACTCAATCTAGATGGTCTATGTGATTCTTGTCAAAAGGCCAAGCAAAGGAAGTCATCTTTCAAGAGCAAATCTGAATCTTTAGTAGTGGAACCTTATCATCTTCTACATGTTGATCTCTTTGGACCAGTGAATGTGATGTCCATGGGCAGAAAGAAATATGCTTTAGTAATTGTTGATGAATATACTAGATATACATGGGTGTATTTCTTGTCAAAGAAGGATGAAACTGCTCAAACGTTGATGGATCATGTAAATCTACTGGACAAAGGATCACAGCACAAAGTCAAAATTATAAGGAGTGATAATGGAACTGAATTCAGAAACTCAATCATGGAAGCTTTCTGCAAGGAAAGAGGAGTCAAACAAGAATTTTCTGCACCTGGAACTCCACAGCAAAATGGTGTAGTTAAAAGAAAGAACAGAACCTTAATTGAAGCTGCCAGAACTATGCTTGATGAAGCAAAATTGCCAACTTATTTCTGGGCAGAAGCTGTTCAAACTGCTTGTTTTACTCAAAATGCAACTCTGATCAACAAGCATGGAAAAACACCATATGAAATGGTGAAAAACAAGAAGCCAAATTTGAAATATTTTCACATATTTGGATGCAAATGCTTTGTGTTGAAGACTCATCCTGAACAGTTGACCAAGTTCGAGTTAAAAGCTGATGAAGGAATCTTTGTTGGCTATCCATTGTCAACAAAAGCATTCAGAGTTTACAATCTGAGAACAAAGGTGATCATGGAATCCATACATGTGTCGTTTGATGACAAGAAAATAATTGGACTTGAAGACAAGGATGGATATGATCAACTACGTTTTGAAAATGAAGATCTATTCTCTGATGATATAAACTCTGATGAAGCAGGGTTGACAAACTCTGACGAAGCATACTCTGAACCTCTACTGGTAAATACTGGAGAAACTGGAAATTCTCAAATTGAACAAAATAGAGAACCAGTTGAGGGGGAGCGTGAAGAAGCTCAACAAGACACAGCAAGTGAGTCAGTTGAGGAAACTGATTCAAACTCTGACAGCTCAAACACTGAGCCATCCAACTCAGGGGGAGCCTCAGAAGCTGCAGAAAGTCAACACATGAATCAGGAGAGCATGGATCAAGGGGAGGATCCAATACTGATACAAGAAGCCACTTACCAACAGCAAGAAAGTGGACACAGGCACATACACCTGATCTTATAATTGGAGATCCTGATGCTAGTGTAAGAACTAGAAGTGCAACAAATAATGAGTGTCTGTATCATGCTTTCTTGTCTCAAACAGAACCAAAGAAAGTGGAGGAAGCTCTTCAAGATGCTAATTGGATTACAGCAATGCAAGAAGAGTTAAATGAATTTGAAAGAAATGAAGTCTGGACACTTGTACCTAGACCAAAGAATAGATCAATTGTAGGTACAAAGTGGGTTTTCAGAAACAAGACTGACAGTGAAGGTGTGATTACAAGAAACAAGGCTAGACTTGTGGCTAAAGGTTATTCACAACAGGAAGGAATTGACTATGATGAAACCTTTGCTCCAGTTGCAAGATTGGAGGCCATAAGAATTTTTCTGGCCTATGCTGCACACAAGAAGTTTAAAGTTTTTCAGATGGATGTAAAAAGTGCTTTTCTCAATGGGAAGCTTGAAGAAGAAGTGTTTGTTGAACAACCACCAGGATTTGTAGATTCCAAGCATCCAGATTATGTCTACAGGCTTGACAAGGCATTATATGGACTAAAGCAAGCACCAAGAGCATGGTATGAAACTCTTGCTCAATTTCTTTTAGAAAGTGGGTTCACAAGAGGTACAATTGATAAAACCTTGTTTTATTTCAATTCTGGTGATGATTTTCTTTTAGTTCAAATTTATGTAGATGATATTATTTTTGGATCTACTAATGACAAACTCTGTAAGAGGTTTGCAAAGCTTATGCAATCCAGGTACCAAATGAGCATGATGGGAGAGCTTAGTTATTTTCTAGGCTTACAGGTCAAGCAAACAGATGCTGGGATTTTTATCAATCAAGCAAAGTATACCAAAAATCTTCTAAAGAAATTTGGTATGCTTGATAGTTCATCTGCTACAACTCCCATGGCTACAGCAACGAAGCTTGACAAAGACACAGGAGCCTCAGTAGATGTTAGGAATATGTTGTTCTTGATGATAAGCATAAAACACTTAGTAGAATTTGTGTAAAGTCAATTTTGTAGCTGTCAACGAAATAGCATGCTTAGCAGTGTTTCGTTGACAGGAAGCTCATCAACGAAATGAGTGTTGTAGCAATTGCATTGTACAATACTTCTCAGTATGATAGGCATTCTATTATATGTTTTAGATAGGTTTTCTAAGTCATGTTGACTATGTACTAGATAGGCAAAATAGGTTGGTTAATTGTAAATATGTTATGCCTTGTAATTCTGCCTAAGTGAAGACATGTCAACGGTATGAAGATTACTCTGTCAACGGTATGGAGTTTACCCATCAACGAAACGAGGGAAACACCATCAACGGAATGAAGAATGAAGCTATCAACGAAACACATCTCCTTGCTATCAACGAATCAATGTTGCTTTTTGAACAGTTGACAAAGTGATAGTGACAGTTTACTGAACAGATCTAAAAGGAGATATGGAAGTGTACTTTGCATTGGAAACCATCAAAGTGGTTACTGGAAATAAGGAAACATTCCAATTTCCAATAAGGCTCTTGGGAATGATTATAATGAGCATGAAGACAAAAGCAAAGATCTCCAAGGACCATTGGACAAAAGGAATGAAAAGCAAGCTACTGATGGTTACTTCTATTATTCTTTAGTTTAACCAAATGTAGAATTGTAAACTTGGGATTTATAACCAAGTGTAGCAGTCACTTTAGAAACAGAGAAGAAAAACACATAGATTGTATTAGCTATTTTTGAGAGCATTTCTTCTCTACAACATTGTAACTGAGCAGCTGTGAACATTTGTATCACAGATTATTTCCGCAATAAAAACACTTCAGTTGGATCATCAAACAATCCAACTGAATTATTTATATCTTGTGTTTTTATTTATTCAGTTCAGTTTAATTTCATAAAGTGTTTAGTTTCAAGAAAATATCAAGAATTGTATTCAACCCCCCCCCCCCCCCCTTCTACAATTCTGTTAGGTCATTTGGGAATAACAATTGGTATCAAAGCGAGCTTCTAACATACAAGAAGTTTAAAGATCAAGACCAAAAACAGAAACCATGGTGAAGAAGGATGCAGGTGTGAAGATACCAGTTCTTGATAAAGACAATTACTTTCACTGGAAAGTAAAGATGCATTTACATCTCATGTCTATGGATGAGAGGTATGTAGACTGCATTGAGAAAGGTCCACACGTTCCCATGAAGCTTGACTCTAGAGTTGGACTGCCAGATGATGCACCTGATGTAGAGATTCCAAAAACTGTCTCAGAATGGACTGTTGAAGATATTGCAGAAGTTCATAAAGACAAAAGGACCATGAACATTCTGTTTAATGGTTTGGAGCAAGAGATGTTTGACAATGTTATCAACTGTACAACCTCTAAGGAAGTATGGGATACTGTTAGAACACTCTGTGAAGGAACTGAGCAAGTCAGGGAAAATAAAATGCAACTCCTTATACAACAATATGAGCATTTTCATTTTAAAGCTGGTGAAACCCTAAATGACACGTTCAGTAGGTTTCAAAAGCTTTTGAATGGATTAAAGTTGTATGGGAGGATCTATCAAACCAAGGATTCAAACCTTAAATTTCTTAGAGCTCTTCCAAAAGAATGGAAGCCTATGACTGTTTCTCTCAGAAACACTCAAGAGTACAAAGACTACACTCTTGAAAGGCTGTATGGAACCTTGAAGACTTATGAGCTGGAAATGGAGCAAGATGAAGAAATTGAAAAGGTACAGAAGAAGGGTGGATCTATTGCATTGATTGCATCAGTGAACCAACTTGAAGATGACAATAAAGAAGCTGCAAAGGCCACAACTAGTCGATCTAGTTGTAGGAGTGATGTTAGCAAGGGTAAAGACAAGATGACAGAAGAAGAAGAATCAGAACCAGCCAACTTGGAGGACTTAGATGAGATTGATGAACACATTGCTTTTCTGTCTAGAAAATTCTCTAAGTTCAAGTTCAAAAGAAACTCAGAAGCAAGGCCACCAAGAAGAGACTTTCAACCTAGCAAAACAAACTGGATTGAAAAGTCTAAGTCAAAATGTTTCAATTGTGGAATGCTTGGTCACTTTGCTGGAGACTACAGAAAGCCCAAGGTTGAGAAGGGCAACAGGAAATTTGAGCCTGTTGATTATAATAAGAAATACTTTGAACTTCTCAAACAAAAAGAAAAGGCTTTCATGTCTCAGGAGTATGATTGGGCTGGTAATGGTGAAGATTCTGATGATGATGTTGAGTATGTCAACTTGGCTCTTATGGCTGACAATCATGAGCAGGAAGCAAGTTCCTCAAGCAACCAGGTAACAATTACTAATCTTTCTGAGCTTTCTAAAGAGGAATGCGACAATGCAGTAAATGAAATGTCTACTGTATTATATAATTTGCGTGTTACTCTTAAATCACTTACTAAAGAGAATTCAAGAATAAAAGAGACCAATCTGCTCTTAAGTGATAGGAATGCAATGTTAGAAGCACAGCTCATTGAATTTGAGAAAATGAGATGTGTTAGTAGGGATGCTAAGAAGGAACTTGAGAACGTGTTACAAAGGGAAGAAATTCTTAGAACACAACTTGAGATAGAACAAAGTGTGATTGCAAAATGGAAGGATGCCAGGAATGTTGCTACCAACATAATTAATGTTCAAGGCGTGGAATCCTTCTGTGAGCAATCATGGGAAAGGAACAAATAGAAGCTAGGGTATGTTGGTGAAACCTTAGAATCAGGAACAGAGTCAACAAACAACAATGATCATTTGTTGAAGGTTGATATGTCAACGGAATGCAATGTTTCGTTGACACATGAACCATCAACCGATCAGGCTGTTTCGTTGACAGACAAAAGAAAAGATAAACTCACTAGACTTAATGACAAGTATGGTCCTGTCACCAAGAACTTTGTTCAAGGTGAGTCTAGTATTTTAAAGAAAATTGAGAAGCCTGTTGAGAGAGCTAATGTAGGTCACTTGTCTAACAAGCAATTGAAAGACAAGGTAGAGAAAGTTCATAATGAGGCTAAGGGAAATAAAAAGAATAACAGGAATGGCAAAGTAGGAATTAACAAACACAACAATTACACACCTGATAAATATGCTCCTAGAAAGACATGTGTTAATTGTGGAAGTGTTAGTCATTTGTCTACTAACTGCAAATCTGTTAAGAAAACTCCTAATGTGAGAATGCCCAAGTCTGCAATGAACAGTTCCATGCCTACAATGCCTGTTATGTCTAACATGTTTGCTCCATATGCACAATTTCAGAATCCATATGCTAGCATGCCATTTGTGTCTAATCCTTACATGAATATGTTTAACATGCCACAAATGCCATGGAACATGAATAACATGATTGTTCCTCCAACTATGCATGCTATGAATGAAAATATGAGCAACCCTCAGAAATCAACACCAAGGGTAAAGATTGATTTGAATCAATCTGAGCCCAAAGTGAAAAATGGTACAAAAGGGAATGCAAAGGCTAACAAGACAGGACCCAAGGAAACTTGGGTACCAAAATCGACTTGATTTGGTTTTATTGTGTGCAGGGAGACAAAAGGAATCTTTGGTACTTGGATAGTGGTTGTTCAAGACACATGACTGGTGATTCTACCCTGCTCACAGAGTTTCAGGAAAGAGCTGGCCCTTGTATTGCTTTTGGAGATGACAGCAAAGGCTACACAAAGGGATATGGCTTGATTTCAAAAGAGAATGTCATCATAGATGAGGTTGCATTGGTGGATGGTCTTAAGCACAACTTGCTTAGTATCAGCCAACTTTGTGACAAAGGATTTTTAGTTACTTTTTCTAGAGAAGCCTGTGTTGTTTCTAAAGGAGGAAACAACAATGTGGTAATGACTGGATTCAGAAGGGGGAATGTGTACATTGCTGACTTTAGTAGCACAAGTTCAGACACCATCACTTGTCTTTTCAGCAAGGCAAGCAAGGATGAAAGTTGGTTATGGCACAAGAAGTTATCCCATCTGAATTTCAAAGTTATGAATGATTTGGTGAGGAAAGATCTTGCTAGAGGAATTCCACAGGTGGAGTTCTCCAAGGATGGTTTGTGTGATGCCTGTCAAAAGGGAAAACAGAAGAAGGCATCATTCAAAAGCAAGACAGAGTCATCAATTGTCCAGCAGCTTGAATTGCTTCATATGGACCTATTTGGCCCTGTAAATGTTATGTCCATCTCAAAGAAGAAATACTGTCTTGTGATTGTTGATGATTTTTCTAGATTTACATGGACTTTCTTTTTGCACTCTAAAGATGAGGCAAGTGAAATCATTATCAATCACATCAAGATGGTAAGCAATCATCCTGATTTCAAAGTAAGAAGGATTAGGAGTGACAATGGGACAGAATTCAAGAATTCAAGCATGAAGGTGTTCTGTGAAGAAAATGGTATTTTGCATGAGTTTTCAGCAGCAAGAACACCACAGCAAAATGGTGTAGTTGAAAGGAAAAACAGAACACTTATTGAAGCTGCAAGGACAATGCTAGATGAATCAAAGTTACCTACATATTTTTGGGCTGAGGCAGTTAACACAGCTTGCTTTACTCAAAATATTTCTTTGATTAATCAGGCCAAAGGAATGACCCCTTATCAGTTACTCAAAAGAAAGAAGCCACTATTGGATTTTCTTCATGTCTTTGGATGCAAGTGCTTTGTTCTGAGAAATCAAGCTGAGCATTTGGGGAAATTTGAAGCAAAGGCAGATGAAGCAATATTTGTGGGATATGCAGCAGGGAAAGCTTACAGGGTCTATAATCTCAGAATCAACATTGTTATGGAATCTGTACATGTTGTTTTTGATGATCTCAAAATCCAAGGTCTCTGTGATGAAGGTTTCCATGAAAGTCTTTCTTTTGAAAATAAGGAAGGAGATCAAGTGAATCATGATAAGGCTACTGAGAAACAGCCTAAAGTTGTTGTATCTAGCACAGATGAAAGCAGCAGTGAAGATGAAATTGCTGCATTAAGGTTAAAAAGGATAGCAGCTAGCAGACCAAATGGTCATTTCGTTGACAGTCATGATGGTGGATTCGTTGACAGTCAGAATGAGCGTTTCGTTGACAGCCAAAACGGTCATACCGTTGATAGTCATAGGAATACTTCTAGAAGTGATCACTTAGGGACAACAAACTCAGGGGGAGTTTCTCAAGGACAAATATCCAATCAAGGCAATCATGATCATGAAGCTACGTCTTCAAGAGCAAATCTACCTCCCTCAAGGAAATGGACTAAAGATCATCCCTTTGAACTTATTATAGGTGATGTCTCTTCAAAAGTCCAAACTAGAAGAGCAACTCAAGAAGAATGTCTATATAGTAGCTTTCTGTCTCAAGATGAGCCAAAGAAAGTTGAGGATGCACTTCTAGATCCAGATTGGGTTTTAGCCATGCAAGAAGAGCTAAACCAATTTGAGAGAAACAATGTTTGGAAGCTGGTGCCCAGGCCTAATGACAGGAGTGTTATAGGCACAAAGTGGGTGTTCAGAAACAAGATGGATGAAAATGGCATAGTCACAAGGAACAAAGCTAGATTGGTTGCAAAAGGCTATTCACAGGAAGAAGGAATTGATTTTGATGAAACCTTTGCTCCTGTTGCAAGACTAGAAGCAATAAGGATTTTCCTAGCCTATGCAGCCCATGCCAATTTCAAGGTCTATCAAATGGATGTGAAGAGTGCTTTTCTGAATGGGGAATTGGAAGAGGAGGTGTATGTAAGTCAACCTCCTGGTTTTGAAGATGATGATTTTCCAGACTATGTGTACTTCCTTCTCAAAGCACTCTATGGTTTGAAACAAGCACCTAGAGCCTGGTATGACACTCTCTCACAGTTCCTCCTTGAGAATCATTTCACTAGAGGTACTGTAGATAAAACTCTTTTTCACAGGGTTGTAAATGGCTCTACTTTACTTGTTCAAATTTATGTAGATGATATAATCTTTGGGTCTACAGATGTGAAACTTTGTCAAAAGTTTGCCAAGCTTATGCAAAGTAAGTATGAAATGAGCATGATGGGAGAATTAACTTACTTTCTTGGTCTTCAAGTAAAGCAAGTTAATGAAGGCATTTTCATTAGTCAAACAAAATACATTCATGATTTATTAAAGAAGTTTAACCTAATGGAATGCTCTCCTGCCAAAACTCCCATGCCTACTGCCACCAAACTTGAATTGAATACTAAGGAAAAATCTGTGGACATTTCAAGTTACAGAGGCATGGTAGGCTCACTTTTATATTTAACAGCTAGTAGACCTGATATTATGTTTGCTACATGTCTATGTGCTAGATTTCAGGCTGATCCTAGAGAATCCCATTTAGTTGCTATTAAAAGAATTTTCAGATATCTCAAAGGAACACCAAACCTTGGCATTTGGTATCCTAGAGAATCTGGTTTTGAACTAATTGGTTATTCAGATGCAGATTTTGCAGGATGTAAAATTGACAGGAAAAGTACAACTGGAACCTGTCAATTCCTAGGAAACAAGCTTGTGTCATGGTTCAGCAAGAAACAAAACTCAGTTTCTACCTCCACAGCTGAGGCTGAGTATATTGCAGCTGGAAGTTGTTGTGCACAGATTTTATGGATGAAAAACCAACTACTTGATTATGGATTAAGAGTTGAGAAAATTCCTATTTTCTGTGACAACACTAGTGCCATTGCCATTACTGAGAATCCAGTGCAGCATTCAAGGACCAAGCACATTGACATCAAGTACCATTTCATTAGAGAACATGTTATGAATGGTACTGTGGAGTTACATTTTGTTCCAAGTGAACAACAACTTGCAGACATCTTTACCAAGCCACTTGATGAATCAACATTCTCAAGATTAGTAAGTGAGCTAGGTATGCTAAATTTCTCTTAATTATTTTTGAGATATTTGCAAGTTAAAATGCAGCCAGAAATTTGCTATGTTTTTCTGTGAATGAATTTTCTCAGGAAAAGGTAAAATTTTGTCTAAGTCAAAATTACTATGCCAACGGAATGCACCATTTCGTTGACAGTCTTAGCACTTTTTCTGGGTGTTTCGTTGCTAGTTCTTTTGTATCAACGAAACGCAATTTTATCAACGAAATAGACGGGACCTTAAACGCCCAATTCTGATTCGTTGATATAAAGCGCTTTTAATCTGAACCGTTAAAAAATTGACACGTCTTTTACCACGATCTATGCATACACCCCTGTAAGTATAAATCATGGTAATACTTTAAGAGTAACGGTTATATTTTTAAGCCAATCCAGTAATTTACATTTATTATTGGATTCATTTTCTGAGAATTTTTGGGGGAGTATTTAAGAAATTTTATTTTCATTATTTCTTTTTACCTGTTCTCAAAAATTCCAAAGGCTTTTTCTCTCTTCTTCTCTCTAACAAGCAATTCAGTTCGAAGCTTTCCTTTAATCAACAATGGCACCTATAGTCAAGCTTATGTCTGCTGGAGGGTTCATCTATGAGAAGAACAACTCCATCCCTTTTGTTGTCAAGGAAAACCCGAACAGACTGTTCTTCAAAATGATGGATTTCATGAAGAATTGCAAGTTGAGCTATGCAATGTTTCACTCTACACCACTCTACAATGAGATAATCGAGGAAATTTGGACCTCATGTGAGTATAGTGGAACACACTGCACACTAAAATTCACTCTTCAAGGTAATGAGTACATAGTTAATTCTGATGTTTTGCAAGCATGTTTACATATTCCTGATAATAACTGTGATGCTTTGCCTACTAACACTGAAATAACTACCATGTTAAATTCTATAAACTACTCTTTACCTACTGATAATCTGGGTAGAATAATTAGGAGAGGTTTGGTTAGGGAATACAGTTATTTAGCTGATGCATTCATTAAGGTCTTTTCTGGAAAGATTAGTAATTTTGATGCATCAACTAACTCTATGTTAATTCTCCTAACCATGCTTCTAAATGATAGATATCACAACTTTAGCACCCAACTTATGTATGAAATTGGTGCTAAGTTGGGTGACAAAGCAAATAGGAAGAAAAATATCTATTATGCTAGGTTTCTGATGATGTTGGCTAACCATGTTAGTCCAGCACCATTAGTTATCTCTAACCCTAATGCCAGGTTCGAGTGCTTTGTGCAAGAAAAGAGAGTATTGACAGACATACTGAGGCTGAACCACAATGGTGATGTTCCAGTGGTGTATCTGCCAATCATTGAGGTAACTACTACTATCCCTGTTAGTGTAGCTAACACCTCTACTGTTTTACCTTCCAATGTTGCTATGGAGTCTGTAGCTGTGACCCAACAGGCTCCTACCCTAGCAACAAAACCAAAAACAAAGAAATCCTCCAAGCCAACCTCAGGTGCTTCTCAAAAGGCACCTGTTGTAAAAACTACCACACAACCTAAGGGGAGTGAGTCTGGAGTTGTGAGAGGTGAGGGAAGGGGTGAACATCAAAGAAACCCCAAGGATAAGGAAGGACAGGTTAGTGTGTACCAGCCAAGCCCCATTGTGTCTTCCCAACAAGGCACAATGAGTAACATGGATTTAAACACAAGTCTAATTGCATCCTCCCAAAAGGATGTGATTATTGAAACAAGCTCTCCTCCTAGAGTACAGTCCAAAAGGGTAAGGGACACTTCAAGCCCAAAGTCTACATTTTCCCAATACCAAAGGAGAGTGAAGCAAAAGTCCAAGGGTACACAGGGTGCACACACACTGGAAGCAACACTTCCAGTTTCTCAAATTCAGTTTGATGTAACCCCTATCATTTCTCTGGGGTTACAGTCCTCTTCTCTAAACATCAATCTTGAATTATCTCCATCAAATTCACCAACTCAATCTTTGGATGTGGACATGATCCATACATCTATTCCTGATTCTCCAACTCTAATCTTGGAGAAGCCCCACTCTGAAGCTGGTGGCCATCACTTGCTAAGTGATTTGTTGGGCCATCAACCAATTTTTCCTGAAATTGCAAGGGGATCTGTGGACCAATCTCTAAAATCAATCACCACAGACTCTACTGTAATTTCTCATTCTCAAAGTGCTTTCTTGACTTCATCAACGAAACAGTCTATTTCGTTGACAAGTGTTTCTCCATCAACGGTATCCATACCGTTGACAGTTCAAACTACCATTCCGTTGATAGTTCACTCTGCACCTTTAATTGAAAATCAAGTTGTTCCCACAACTAGTGCAGATGATCTAGTGGTAGTTGAGACACTTCTAGGACTGAGAGGGAGTGAAACTGAGAGGCTGGCTTGCAGCCAGGCAAAAGGAGAGAATGTGAGTGAGAGGCTGGCTATTTCTTCCAGCCAGGCAAAAGGAGAGATTGAGAGTTCCACCTTAGAAGGTGAAGGTGAGGGTGTGAGAGGTGTGAGCCATGGGGAGCCCATGATGCAAGAACAGAGTGGAGAGAGAGAAGGGACTACAGGAGAAATAAGGATGGAAGCAGCCATTGCTAATGAGTTAATGGAGGTCAGTGAGGGAGAAAGGGAACTTACTTTCCAAGAGGTTTATCAGCAAACTCTGGATAGTATTTCCCTGGATCCTGAGACCTTTACTCATCCTGTGTCAGCCTATCAAATTTTGGCTCAACAGGGCAATGTGGAGGCAGAGAGGTCACTACAACTAATTCACACAACTGCATCAATGCAAAGAGCAAAGGATGCCTTGACCAATCTACCTCCAGGAGCTGAAGCAAGTGGAGACTTTGATTTTTCTGATAATGAGGATAGCTTTGGTGACACTCTACAGGTGGCCACTACTGCACAGACTGGGACTTCTGTGGTGCCTCCTACACCAAACTGGCTTTCTCAAGATATGCATGGTAGAAGCAATTTGGATGCTGCTATCACAAGGCAGTACAAAGAAGCATATCTAGCTCATGAGTCTGCAGGAGCAAGGGACAAGAAATTCTACAAAGCCATAATGGATTCTCTGGAAATTCAAAGGCTACAAATGTTGCAGACAAGGATTGAGGCTACAGAGATCAAGGATTCAATCAGCAACCTTAGGGCTGCTAATGATAGGAGGCTAGATGAAAAGCTTCCTCTTCTCACTGTGTCCAGGATGAACAGGTTTTTCTCTAAAGAACCTGAAGTGGATTCCTCCTTGAAGACTCTCTCTTCTAGAGTGGACAAGGTGGAAGCCACTCTATCACAGATGCAAAAGGAACAGGAGAAACAAACTCAACTATTGGCCCAGCTAGTGGCAGCTCAAGGACTCCCAGCCATCTCTTTTGATGATAACAAAAAGGGGGAGAAATCTAAGGAGCTAGACATTCAGATTACCAAGGTTATGGTCCCAGCCATTTCCCTACCAAAGGAGCCATTAGCAATGGGGGAGCTTGGCAAGCAGCAAAAGGATGGTATTGACCTTATACAAGAAGCTTCTATGAGGATGAGACTTGCAGAACAAATCAAAGAACATTGGTCCAACATAGAAGCAAAGTTCAAGAAGATTACTGAAGATAAGGACTCAAATCCATCAACGGAACAGCCATCAACGAATGCCATGGCACTAGCATCAACGGAATGGGAGCCACAGACAAATTCTTTCTATCACCAAGAGCCCCTTCTACATGGAGTCACTCAAGGACCAAGGAAGGAAAAAGGACAAACTTCATGCATTAGGGATGTGGAACAAGCTACAATTCAAAGAAGCCTATCTCCCAAGTCCCCTGCTAAACCAAAGGGCAAAAACATAGCAAGGACTTTCTATCCTGCACCTTATCCAGATGAGCACAAGCTTCTTGGTCTACTCATCACAAAAAGCAAGGAAAGTAATAATTATGAGATAAGGAAGCAAAGGGCAATTGTCTACAGGAATGGACAACAAATCTGTGTTTGGGCTGGTCATCCAAACTTTGCTGAAGCCAAGGCTGAGGAATCAGAAAGAGCAGCTATGCAAGCTCTTGCAGTAGCTCAAGCTCTAGATGAAGAAGAAAGGAAGCAAGAGGAAAGCACTAGAGAGGAAAGGAGTTCAAAGAAGAGCACAAGGCAACCCAAAGAGAGAGCTAGGAGAAACATAGACTTTGAGAGTGCTAATTCTCAGAGTACTGCATCAGACTCTTCTATACCTATTGCACCTCCAACAATTGCTAATCCAGTTTTTGAGGGAAAGTTGGCCTGTGATCCTGCACATCCTGTCAATTTTCATGATCAACCAATCATGCCAAAAGAGGAACCAATTGATTTTGATGAGGCATACTTTCCAAAGTTCCTGTTAGAAAAGGACCAACCAATGAAGACAAAGAAGAGGCCTGTCAAAGCAAAGCCTGTTTTTGTGAGAAAGCCACAATCTCAAAAACCCCCTGCAAACCCAGAGGACTGCATGTACATTGCTGACATCAGGGAAGAATCCAGTCTACATCTTGACTTAGACAACCTGGTGGAAGTAAGGGGAATTGCAGCTTCTCAAAAGTTGCCTGAAAGACTAGTGTTCACATTCAAGGGTGGTAGAGAACAAGTGTGGCCTCTCTACAGAATTTTAGGAGAAGACTATCAAACACTACTCTCAGTGTTTAGATGCTTGAAAAAGGACTTTGGTTTCACCAAAACAGCCAAGTCTGAGGTGGTCTCCAAAATCTGTCAGTTAAAGGCTAGCTGGAACAAGCCTGAGGCTCTTCTAAGGATACTTAGAGTTCCCTCAACAGGAAAGAAAATCCATCTTCAACCTTATTGGATGATGGAGTTTAAGGACAAGGACAATTGCAGAAGATTCTTCAGAATGGAAGACCAGCTGGAGAAGGCATCTAATCAAACTCTAAAGCTGATGCAATCCAAGCTTGGTGATCAAGATGAAGAGGAGAAAATCTTCTACAGAAGACTACAGGTCCAGATTGAGGAAAACAACTCCAAGAGAGGGAAGAAGACTATGCCACAAAGAAGTCACAGATGAAACATTTGCTCAGACTAGAGGAGCACTTGTGGGCATTAGTCTTGTAAGTCTTATATTTTGTCTATAAAGTTTTGAAGCTTAATACATTTTCTACTTTTGTAATTTATGATGTATCTGAGTGTTTTTGTTATCATCAAGTCTCTTGATTTATGGCTGTTATTCTATCAGTCATAAATTGGGGGAGATTGTTAGGAATATGTTGTTCTTGATGATAAGCATAAAACACTTAGTAGAATTTGTGTAAAGTCAATTTTGTAGCTGTCAACGAAATAGCATGCTTAGCAGTGTTTCGTTGACAGGAAGCTCATCAACGAAATGAGTGTTGTAGCAATTGCATTGTACAATACTTCTCAGTATGATAGGCATTCTATTATATGTTTTAGATAGGTTTTCTAAGTCATGTTGACTATGTACTAGATAGGCAAAATAGGTTGGTTAATTGTAAATATGTTATGCCTTGTAATTCTGCCTAAGTGAAGACATGTCAACGGTATGAAGATTACTCTGTCAACGGTATGGAGTTTACCCATCAACGAAACGAGGGAAACACCATCAACGGAATGAAGAATGAAGCTATCAACGAAACACATCTCCTTGCTATCAACGAATCAATGTTGCTTTTTGAACAGTTGACAAAGTGATAGTGACAGTTTACTGAACAGATCTAAAAGGAGATATGGAAGTGTACTTTGCATTGGAAACCATCAAAGTGGTTACTGGAAATAAGGAAACATTCTAATTTCCAATAAGGCTCTTGGGAATGATTATAATGAGCATGAAGACAAAAGCAAAGATCTCCAAGGACCATTGGACAAAAGGAATGAAAAGCAAGCTACTGATGGTTACTTCTATTATTCTTTAGTTTAACCAAATGTAGAATTGTAAACTTGGGATTTATAACCAAGTGTAGCAGTCACTTTAGAAACAGAGAAGAAAAACACATAGATTGTATTAGCTATTTTTGAGAGCATTTCTTCTCTACAACATTGTAACTGAGCAGCTGTGAACATTTGTATCACAGATTATTTCCGCAATAAAAACACTTCAGTTGGATCATCAAACAATCCAACTGAATTATTTATATCTTGTGTTTTTATTTATTCAGTTCAGTTTAATTTCATAAAGTGTTTAGTTTCAAGAAAATATCAAGAATTGTATTCAACCCCCCCCCCTTCTACAATTCTGTTAGGTCATTTGGGAATAACAGTAGATATGACTAACTACAGAGGAATGATAGGGTCTCTACTGTATCTTACTGCAAGTAGACCTGATATCATGTATGCAACATGTCTTTGTGCAAGATTTCAAGCAGATCCCAGAGAGCCTCATCTAACAGCTGTAAAAAGGATCTTCAAATATCTCAAAGGCACCATAACCCTGGGTTTGTGGTATCCTAGAGAATCAGAGTTTAAGTTAATTGGTTACTCTGATGCAGATTTTGCAGGCTGTAAGATAGACAGAAAAAGTACAAGTGGAAGCTGTCAATTTTTAGGTGACAGATTAGTTTCTTGGTACAGCAAGAAACAGAAGTCAATCTCCACATCCACTGCTGAAGCAGAGTATATAGCAGCTGGTAGCTGTTGTGCACAGATTTTATGGATGAAGAATCAACTGCTGGATTATGGGTTAAGGTACTCTAAAATACCTATTTTCTGTGATAACCAAAGTGCTATTGCTATGACAGGTAATCCAGTACAGCACTCCATGACCAAGCACATCAGCATAAGATATCATTTTATCAGAGAACATGTGGAAGAAGGAAACATTGAGCTTCATTTTGTGTCTACAGATCAACAACTTGCAGATATCTTCACCAAACCTTTGAGTGAAGCTACCTTTACAAGATTGGTAAATGAACTTGGAATGATCTCTGGTTCTGACTAGAGATACGGGTTAGACTCACTTTTTATGTTCATGATTTCTTACATGTGTTAACTGTTATATGAACCAGCATGTTAAACTCTGATAATAAACTCTGTGCAGTGTCGGTCATACTCTGAAAGTAAACTCTGATGTTAAACTCTGTTGGTCATACTCTGAATGTTACAGTTTAAATGCTATACTCTGATTGTAATTTTGTCTGAAACATTTGGACCAATGAAGAAATTTGTATGAAGCATAATTCTCAGTAAGTAATTGTGAATCCTTAAGAGTTGATAGATTCTGATCTCAAATATGTGCAGTACGCTAACACAGCATGATACTGTCTCTATATTTATAGCATCTCTTAGTTTATTGATCCTATACACTGAGTCTGTATTAGCTGTTTGCATTTTCTCTCATAAGTTAATTATAATTACTGATGAAAAGTTTAAACTCTGATTATTCATTGCAATTAATTCACCCTCAAATCAAAAGATGCCAAACAGAGCACAAATTCCTTTGAGATCATGTTGTGCCTAGGAAGATCCAGGAACTTATTGTATGAAATAAGGGCTAAAATCTTTGATTTTTGGTGACTAGTGCCAACCACTGATTACTGGAAAAATAAATAAAAATAAAAATAATAATAATAATAATAATAAAAAAATAATAAAAAATATATATAATAAAGGGGGTGAAAAATAAAAGACATATCCAAATGAAAGGATATCAGTAATACAGAGTTTAGATAGAAAAATCAGTGTCTATGTTATACATGAGAGTTTAGGCAACCAGTTTTTACTACTTTAGTTTGTGGATTTTATGCACTTTGAGATGATCTAAATACTGATTTCGGTAAACTCTGCTACTACACACACATATTTTCACAACTGTACAGATTGAGAAAAGAGTTTATTGTCAAAGAAGGATAAATGGTAAACACTGATGTATTGTGTGAAATACGCCGAGGTTACTTTGTTTTAATCTCTGATGGTTAAAATAATCTCTTTGTTTCAGACATTTTATAATTTTGAGATTAGCCATTTGTTTTTCGGAAAAAGTATGATTGAACGAAAAAAAAAAGAGTGTGTTTGATAAGTCCTGATAGTGATTCGTAATGCTGCTGAGTATGTTAGTTTATTGTTTAAAGTGATATCATTTCTTTCACTTTAAAATTACTATGCAAAATTGATAATACTGATATGTAAAGAAACAAATTTTTTTTCATTAATTGATTCAAATTTACATTCAGACCATTACATACTTGATTGTTTAGCTAAACTTTCTGGTACATACTAATCACTCTGGTTACAAAAGAGAAGATCTATTTAACCAGGACAAGTATCTGAATGCTACATCTGAAGCAGAAGAGCTAGAGCCAGAAGTTATTGTGCTCTACTACTTCTGATGATCGCTACCCAGTTGTTCAACTGATCATTATACCATCTGGGATTGCTTGACAACATCCTGAAGATGAATCATCATCATCATCATCATCTTCCTGGATTCTTTTTCTGCTTTGTAGCTTGCAGGATTCCAAGAAGATTGTCTCCTCAGTACCCATCAGGAAGCTCTGCTGGAAGAGTATCATACAAATCTCCATAGTATGATCGTCTGCCAGAATGGGCACATCATATGGACCGGGACGGATGATGTGCACATAAGGATTAGAGATTGGTCCTTCTGCTATTTCATCATCTGCTATAAGACCTTCATCATTCAGAAAAGACAGAACAAAAAACTCATCAATGATATAGTTTTCTTGTTGCTGCCAGTTCATGTTCATGAATGATTCTACATCCATGAATTCAAAGGTTCCTGCCATTTGGTGTATGGTAATTTTAAGATATGAAGCCTGTTGTTACAATGCTTCGGTTTTTAAAGCATTCAACAGGGTAACTGAAAGGTTTTTACATGAATCGAAGCGCTTGGGATAATAAGGTGCGGAGTTTCAAGACAGTCATTATTATTCTGACTATTGAGCTCCTTTGTACTTTATTTTTAAAATTGATAATTTTATTATTATTAATTTTTTTTTCTCTTAAGCGGATATTTTGAGTGTTATATGTGATGACAGGTGTTTTCACGTCTGCACGTGTGTATTGGAAGTTGTTCGATACAGCTGTCAGCATATCCACGTCTGACCTCTGTCCCACTCACATACTTCTAATCTTTACAGTTATTATTTAATACACTACATACACACGATTCAATCTTTTACGCACCTTATCTTTTTATAAACTTTTACTCACACACAAACACTCAAACACTTTCAAAGCCCAGTTCTTCTTATTTTCAAATCTTACAAATGGCAACTACAGCGTTTATTGCTTCTGAATTAGAATTTGTTCCAAACAATTATTCTGCACCTGTAGCAAATGAGAACGCACCGGAGGCGTTTCATTTGATTCAGAGGTTCTTGTTACACTCTGATATAGGTACTGCTCTAACCGCACCGTCGAAGCTGTCTGCGACTCAAATCAAATCTTTTTGGCAGACAGGTGCTTATGATAATGGAGGAGAGTCTGGATCGCCATCTATAATTTTTGAGTTTCAAGGAGATGAATTTGTTGTTACTCCTACTACTGTTCGTGATGCTTTGGGTCTTGAAGATTTCAATGCATTCACAATCTCTGTTGGAGACTCTGAGCTCGTCAGAATGATGAACGAGATAGGCTACACTGGACCTTTGACAAAGATAGGTCAACTCAAAAGGCCATTTTTGCACAAGGAGTGGAGCTTCTTTTTCGATTGCATTACTCGGGCTTTGGGAAAGAAGTGCACCAATTGGGATGCGATTCCCACGGATAGTCTACAGATCGGGTATTCTCTTCTCTATGGCAGTCATTTTGATGTTGCTAGATTAGTTCTAACTAATATTGGTGAGAAAATGCTAGAGAATAGAAATGTTGTTTATTTCTCTAGGTTTTGTCAATTGATATTCAGTTTTTGCTGTCCAAATGTTGAGATAGTAGAGGATGATGTTATACTTTCGTTTAAACTGCACAAGCGTATATTTTCTGACCTTATCAATAAAGACAACAAGAAAGGAGAAGTTGGTCCTTTAATGTTGCCTGCATCAGTGCAACAATTTCTTGACAACTTACAACAACAACAAGTATCAACTGCTGAAGTTGGACCTTCTGTGTCTCAACCACAGAGGTCAAAGAGATCCAAAGTTCGAGCAGTTAAGTCTGGTTTGCAACAAACTGAAGCTGAGGTATCAAATGTTGATGCTGTGCCTCAGAGAAAAAGAATGAAGAAAAGGAGAGCCCAAAGGGCAAAGTCTGTTGCTTCTGATTCTAATGTCGACTCAGAAACTGAAGCTGATGAAGAGACTCTTCATCAGAGAAAGAGAAGACTAGTTGCTGATCAACTTTTTGGTGATATCATTGCCAATATGGACAAAGAACCTGAAGACACTGAAGCTCCTACATCAGAGAATGAGGAGATTGTGATTACAACTGTACCTTCAAGTCCTCCTGCAATTGTTGTTGAGGAGGATATTCTAACTGCTGAAGATGCTGCAAATCCTGAAACTATTCTGATGGATTTTGAACCAGAAGCTCCTACATCAAAAGCTGATGATGTAGTTGAGGAAGCTGCTGCAACCTCTGACAGCAGGATTGTGGATCATGAAGATACTGTACTGGAAGCTGATCAAGCTACTACTGAATTAGTAGAACCTATTGCTTCTCACACAGAAATCATTTCTCTTGATTTTGAGAAAGGTGAGGAAGTTGATCAGATTAGAGTTGATCCAGTTCCAGAAGCTGTTGTTGTACATGCTGATGCAACAGATAATGATCATGAGGATATTGTTTTACTTGAAGCTTTGCAACAATCAGTTGTCGAGATTGTTCAGAGAGAAGCAGAGGTTACTGCTCCAGCAAACTCTGATGTTCCTCAAACTGTAGCAGATCAAATACCTGATGCCACTGCTCAGTTAATTGATGAAATTACTGCTGAAAATGTGCTTGAAGATATTACCAGAGAGGATGACAATGCTGAAGCTAGTCCTGCTCATTCAAACTCTGATATTCAAGTGGAAGTTTCTGATATTCAAGCAAATTCTACTGAAGAGAGGGAAGTTCAAAGGGCTGCTTCTGAGCATTTTCAGAATATGTACTACAATGCATGGGCTAATGCAGATTGTGTCTTTCCAGCACAACGGGCTGCAGATTTTCTATCTGATTCTGTTAAGAAGATTACAAATCCTGATGTCCTTACGAGCTTACAGGCCACTGTTATTCAAGTCAAATCTCTCAATAATAGATTTGATGAGAATCAACAGATGCTTACAAAATTGAGGAATGAAGTAAGTCTGAGGGATCTTACTTTAAAGGCTGACAGAACTTCTTACTATGCCATGTTCAAGCAGCAAGCCAGGGATTCTGAAGAAATCAAGAAGAGGCTTGGGACAGTTGAGGACAACCAGAATGCTATGTCTGCTCAACTGACTTCCATTTCTACTGCGCTTGAATTGCTGACATCAGTACTACTTTCTGATGATGTCAAAAAGGGGGAGAGTATACCTAAAGACAAATGCAAAGATACTCAAACTCTGAGACGGAAGGATGATTCTACTGATGGGGGAAGCAGAGGAAATGAAAGAAGGATTTCTGCTCAAAGGCAAAAACGTGTAATAAACTCTGGTGGTCAATCTACTTCTGGTGGTCAATCTACTTCAAAACTCAACAAAAGTTTAGTTGTTTCAGCTAACCCATCTACTGATGAAGAGATTGCTGCTAGGATCTTTATTAAAGAGCATGGAAAAGATGTTACAATTGAAGATATCCAAGCTGAAGAGCAAATGCTTGCTGAAGAACACGAGAAGAATCTTAAAGCTGGAATCTACAAGAAGAAGGAAATCAAGGCTCCTAGAAAGAAAGAAAAAGGAATTGTTATCAAAGAGAATGTAAACTCTGATCAGAGTTTACAGTACTCAAGGAGGCCTGTGATTAAAAATGCTGACAAGGGAAAAGGTAAACTGGTAGAAGAAGAACAGTTACCTAAGAAGATTTATTCAACCTCTGACATTGCTCAAGTTGAAACAAGATTAGCAAAATCAACCTCTGACGCTGCTCAAGTTGATGATACTATTGAAGATAAGCCAGCCTCTGACAAGGCTCAAGCTGTGCAAACTCAGCTAGCTCCTCAACTCAAAGGTTTCTTAAGACCTGTACTCTCTGAAACTCTGACACTTCAACCTGTGGATTTTTCTCAAACCAGGACTGTACTTGGAAAAGAATCTTATGATAAGTCTGGTTTAGGTTCACATAGGGAAAAGAGAATAAATAACAGATCTCAAGACAATATTTCACTGGCAGGATCTGGTATTAGGGATACACAAGAAAATCTTGATAAGTTAGAATCTGTTCAGTTGATTTTTCACAGAGTCTTGAAGAAGCAGTTTCTGTTATACTTCATGAGTGATGGAAGTGTTTATAGAGTTGGAGAATCTGATGTAAATCTCAAATCATGGGAAGAACTTGAATATGTACTTTATCTGTTGAAAGTTAAGAACAGACACACCCATAATGTTGCTCAAATCTTAAGAGAAAAGATGCTGAGATCAAAAGTAATGCTTGGAGGAGGAGAAGTCTCAAATGCTTATATTCCAAAGTATAGAAATCATGCTGGAAAGTTGGTGAAGATGAAGAAAAACAGTGCTAGATTTACAACTGCACTTGGAATAAAAGTCTTAGAATTCAACTTAGAGTCAGATAAAGCTCAGTACATTCGGTTAGGGAATGACATGAAGAAGAACAGTATCTATTCTCTGAGGGCTGCCATATATCAAACTGGTGAAGGAGATCCAGAATATAAGGAGCTGAAAGAGATTATGATATCTGAACTTGAGAATGCTGAGAGAAGACTGCTGATTGATTATCTCAGGACTGTACCTGATATTGAAGAAGTCAAGTAAAGTCTGACTGTAAGTTTTTAATATTTTCTATTCTAAGTCAAATTTAAACTCTGTTTTAAATCAAACTCTGTTATATGTTAAACACTGCATTTGTTAAATGGTTTTGACATCATCAATTATATGTTTAACTTGTACATTTTATTATGAACAAGTTGGGGGAGATTGTTAGATATAATTGCTAATGTTTGTTTATCAGTGTTTAAGCAACAGGTACTGACAAGAGTTTATCAGAAGCCAGTCAGAGTTTAGTTAAACTCTGACAGGGTGAAGAGTTTAAAGGTAGCCGGTCAGAGTTTATTTAAAGTCTGACAAGGTGAAAGTTGAATTAGCTGTCGGTGCTGAATTGAAGATTCTAGAAGCAATATATTCTGAAGATGGAAAGAAGCAGAATATATTGATACAGCTAAGGAGACGGAATAGAAGATAAGAAGCAATCCTTAATTGATAAGTTTTGTATAGCTAACTTGTAGGAATATCAATTAGATAAGGATTGTATGTAGATGTGTACTATATAAACACAGATAGGTTTTCCCTAGAAGGGACACGCGAATATTGATATATTATTCTTTTAACCTAGAAGCTCTTTGTGATTTATTAACATCATAAAGAGAGAAGCTGTTAATATAAATACAGTTTATTGATTCATAAACAGTGTTCTTAATTATTGTTATTCTCATACATACTTGATTATATTGTGTATTCGGCCTAACAGAGATGATCATATATTATATCTTTACGACGCCACTTAATATTATCACATTTTTTGCAGGGGCAAGTAATTTCATCACCTACGCTGAATCTAGAAAATGCATTTCGAATAAAATCTCTTATCCCACTTATGTATCCATCACTAAACTTTGGAAGCTTTATCCAGATGTTTTCATCGTCGTCCATCACTACATTTATGAAGCACGCTAATATTAACATAAACAGTAATATTGTGTGTGTGTTTGTGTCCGCTAATAAATCTAAACATAGTTGAGGTGTGTGTTCAGAGGTAAAAGTTGGGACAGTAAAGTATGGTGAGTTATTACTTTCCTGTCCTTTTTTGGCTCTAATCAGTAAAGCCCTTAGTATTTCTTACCACACTTTGTTTTCTATGTTGTCCTGCCATAAGACGAAAACGTGATTCTACTCTTCTACTCGGGTAAAAAGAACTGTCTAAGAAAGGAAATATATGAAGCCTAGTTCACGTGTTAGTTCAGGGGCACCTAATCTAATGAGTTAGATGGGAACAAGCCAAATTATAACGAAACCCCCAAATTCATATGACACCTAACTATTAACAGCAAAGTAAAATGAGGTAGTACCCTGTTTTGGCTCTGATTACTATTAACAACAAAGTAATACGACATATTTTACCATAAAATCAAATAGTTCTAGTAATTAATAGCATGTACTCAGTTTCCGTAAATCAAACAATTCTCGGTTTAGACATACACTACACATTTTTTTTAATTTAAATACAAACAATAAATATGTTTTCTTTCAAATTAAGAATCAAGGGAAATGCACAAATCAAAGAAATCCTAGCCTCGCATCATGCTCTTACCATATAAAATCACACTATTTTACCGAATTGTCAACTTAGTAAGCTACATTAAAGCAATTAAAGCTATAGCATTGTTCAACGACTTAGTACATGCTGGCATTGAACCAAATGAAGGAACAGAGATAGACTTATATCTTAATATCGGTTACAATAATACACATACATACATATATATCTATACTTTATCATCGAATTTTTTTCAGAGTACAGTACTTAAAAGAAAACATACAGGACAGAGAGTTGGAGAGATTTACAGAGAGAGGGGGTAGAGAGAGAGAGAGAGTGCGAGAGAGGACAGAGAGAGAGACATACATACATATATATCTATACATCACCAGTTAACACAAATTAACACGAATTAGCAAATTAAAGTGAGGGAGAATGTTACCTTTAGCTTAAACCCGAAACTTGTAGCCTCTAATTGAACCCTAATTGAATCCTCTACCCCCTTCTTCAAAACCCTAATTGAATCCCCTAACTTGAAGCCCCTTGAAGCCCCTTGAAGATCGTTGAAGCCCCTAACTCGAAACCCTAATTGTGCGCAGCAGTCGACATGAGTGAGAGAGTGTTTAGATTTAGAGAGTGTTTTCTGAAGACAATAATTGAGATTTTGCCGCTCCCTCGTGCTTTTTAATAAAATTGGGGGAGATTTTGCCGCTCATCGGTTTGGACAATAATTGACCCGCTGCCAACATATTTCTAGTACATTATTATTATGTTAATTTCTGAAATATTTATTTTTTATTTGTTTATTTTAAAATTATTAAATAAATCATCATGAAATTCCTAGTTGAATAACATTATTGAATAAATCCATGTTTTTATGTAATTAATTATTTAATTTTTAATTAATATTATAAAGTTTTTTCTTAAACATAATTTATTATTTTATTTTTAAAATTTGTTCATTAATTTAAAATTATCAAAAATACATTATTTACGAAAAAATTATCCTTCACCCCAATTCAGATTCCAAGAAATTTATAAATAAATCATTTTCATAAATTTTATTATTTTTTATATAAAATTATTATTTAATTTAATTTTTACTTATATATAAATATAAGTTTTTTTTACAAAAACTATGCCAACGCTTTATCATGTCTACGCTAACACATGGAAGGGATGTTGTAATAGGCCGGATTCAATACGGCTATTACAACACTTGTAGATGGCAACACTTTGCAAAAGCGTTGTAGGAAGTCATTTATGGCGTAGTGATGTGAACTCTCAAAAGAGTTTACAATACTCAAGGAGGCCTGCTGGAGCAAACACTGACAAAGGAAAAGGCAAATTGATTGAAGAGCCTGAGTTATCAAAGAAAGCTTATTCAACCTCTGACATGGCTCATGTTGAATCAAGATCTAATAAATCAACCACTGACGTTGCTCGAGTTGATGATTCTGTTAAAGTTGTGACAACCTCTGACACTGCTCAAGTTGTACAAACTCAATTAATATCTCCACAACTCCAAGGTACTTTTCGAAGATCATCTAAAGATGAAACTCTGAAGCCAGGAAATGTGAACATTTTACAAAGCAGAACTGTAATGGGAAAAGAATCTTATGATAGATCTGGCTTGGGTTCACATAGAGAGAAAAGAGTGAATAACAGTCCTTTAGATCATACATCACTGGCATAATCTGGTGTTGGGGTAACTCAAGAAAACCTTGACAAGTTAGAGTCTGTTCAGATGATCTATCACAGAGGAATCAAAAAGGAGTTTCTGTTATATTTTATGGCTGATGGAAGAGTTTATAGAGTTGGAGAAGCTGACATTCATCTAAAGCTATGGGAAGAGCTGGAGTATGTTTTATATCTGCTAAGAGTGAAAAATCAAAGTACTCACAATGCTGCTCAAGTTTTAAGAGAGAGAATGATGAAGTCTAAAGTCTTGTGTGGAGCCAGAATTTCAAGTGCTTATGTTCCTAAGTACAGAGATGCTCATGGAAAGCTTGTAGAGATGGAAAGGAACAGTGCTAAATTCAATACAGCACTTGGAATTAAAGTTTTGGAATTTAACTTGGAGCCAGACAAGTCTTATTTTATCAGGCTAGGGAATGAGATGAGGAGGAATAACATCTATTCTCTGAGAGCTGCTATCTACCAGACTGGAGAGAGTGATCCAGAATTAAAGGAATTGAAAAAAATCATGGTAGATGAGCTAGAAAAGGCTGAAAGAAGACTACTCATTGATTGTCTCAGAACAGTGCCTGACATTGAAGAAATAAAGTAAAGGCTGACTGTAAGTTTTTAAAGTTTTCTGTTCTAAGTAAAAGTTAAACTCTATTATGTTATAAACACTGCATTTGTTGTATGTTTTGACATCATCAATTATCTTTTAACTTGTACATTTTTGTTATGCACAAGTTGAGGGAGATTGTTAGATATAATTGCTGATGATTATTTATCAGTGTTTAAGCAACAGGTACTCATCAGAGTTTATGCTAGAAGCCAGTCAGAGTTTGATAAAGTCTGACGGGATGAGAGTTTATTTAGCTATCGGTGCTGACATTGAAGATTCTAGAAGCAATATATCTTGAAGATGGAAAGAAGCAAGATATATTGAGATAGCTAAAGAAACGGGACAGAAGACAGAAGCAATCCTAAATTGATATAAATTGTATAGCTGATTTATAGGAATATCAATTAGAGATTGATTATGTAACTGTGTACTATATAAACACATATAGGTTAACCCTAAAAGGGATGCGAATACTGAATACATTATTCTTGTAACCTAGCAGCTCTCTGTGATATTTTACATCACTGAGAGAAGAGTTATTTAATATAATTCAGTTTATTGTTCATAAACAGAGTTCTTGATTGTTATTCTCATACATATATTGATTATATATTGTGTATTCGGCCTAACATCTTTGAAAAAAGAGTTTTGTCTATGATACCTCTAACAAAACCATTTTCTAAAAGAAAACCAGAGAGAGTGTCATACCATTTTCTTGGGGCTTGTTTGAGACCATAGATAGCCTTGAAGAGAAAGTACACAAAGTCCAGCAGCTCCTGATTTTCAAAGCCAGGGGGCTGTTCCACATACACTTCTTTATCCATCTCACCATTCAGGAATGCACTCTTAACATCCATTTGATAGACTTTAAAATTGGAATAAGCTGCAAATGCTAAGAACATCCTGATGGCCTCAAGTCTAGCCACTGGTGCATAGGTTTCATCATAATCAATGCCTTCAGCTTGAGAATACCCTTATGTAACCAGTCTTGCCTTGTTCCTTGTAACAATGCCATCCTCATCTAGCTTGTTCCTGTATACCCATCTTGTACCAACTACTTTCTTGTTCTTTGGCCTGGGTACCAGCTTCCAGACTTGCTGTTGTTCAAACTGATTGAGTTCATCTTGCATGGCAATCACCCAATCTGGATCAGTCAGTGCTTCCTCAGTTTTCTTTGGCTCCATTTCAGATAGAAATGCTGAATAATGACATTCATTCTGAGTTGCACTTCTAGTTTTAACTCCAACACCTGGATCACCAATGATCAGCTCAAAAGGATGAGCTCTATTCCATACAGTCTGTCTTGGAAGATTTGATCTTGATGATTCGCCTTGAAATTCACTTTGATGTTGTGAGTGACTAGATGATCCTTCATTTGCTCCCCCTGAGTTGTTGCTTGATTTCCTTGATGATTCTTCTCCAGTGTTGGTGGTATCTCCATTGTTACCAGTGTTTCCACCACCACCACCAAGATCATTATCATCATTGTTATTATCATTACCAGCAATAACTTCAGGCGGGGCTACATCATCTGATTCTGAGTCTGGCAAGTTATCAAACTTCAGTTTTTCAGATGAATCTTCTTTTTGGATATTAGGGAACTTAGTGTCATAAAAAGTAACATTGACACTTTCCTTTACTGTGTGACTACCAACCAAGTAGACTCTGTAAGATCTTTTGGAATAACCAACAAAAATAGCTTCTTGTGCCTTTGCATCAAACTTGCCACGTTTCACATTGTCATCTATAAGCACAAAGCATTTTGCTCCAAATACATGAAAGTACTTGACAGTTGGTTTCTTGTTGTTCATGATCTCATAAGGAGTTTTCATTAAGTCCTTGTTGATTAAAGTTCGATTCTGAGTATAACAAGCTGTATTCGCTGCTTCAACCCAAAAGTACGTTGGAAGTTTGGACTCACTTAACATAGTCCTAGCAGCTTCAATCAAAGTACGATTCTTTCTTTCTACTACTCCATTTTGTTGAGGAGTTCTAGGGGCAGAGTACTGTCTTGTTATTCCTTTATCAGCACAAAAGTCATTTAGAATGGCATTCTTGAATTCAGTACCATTATCTGACCTTATGGCTCTAACAGGGAATCTAGAATCCAGCTCAATCAACTTTATATGGTCAATCACCAGGTGTGAGGTCTCATCCTTGGAATGTAGGAATAAAACCCATGTATATTTTGAATAGTCATCAAAAATCACAAGTGCATATTGTTTCTTTGACATGGACATCACATTAACTGGACCAAACAAATCCATGTGCAGTAGCTGAAGTGGTTCAGTTATTGATGATGTGTCAGTGCCCTTGTGAGAAGCTTTCTTTGACTTTCCTTTCTGACATGCCTCACACAGTCCTTCTTGTGTAAATTCCATCTGAGGCAAACCTCTAACCAATTCCCTTTTTACTAAAGAGTTCATGGTTTTGAAGTTAAGGTGAGACATCTTCTTGTGCCATAGCCAACTATCATCTGATGAAGCTTTAGCATAAAAACAATTAACTTCATCTTTGGATCCAGAGTTCAGATCAGCTATGAACAAGTCACCTTTCCTTACTCCTTGAAGAGCAGGCTTTCCATTCTTCTTGTGAAGGATCTGACACTTCTCTCTTTCAAAGGAAACAGCATATCCTCTGTCACAGAAATGACTGATGCTGAGAAGATTGAACTTCAGACCTTCCACAAATGATACATCTTCAATGATAACATTTCCGTACTTCAAACAACCATATCCTTTCGTAATACCCTTGCTGTCATCTCCAAAGGTAACTACTAGGCCAGCTTTCTCAACCAAATCTGATAGTAGGGCTCTATCTCCGGTCATATGCCTTGAACAGCCACTGTCAAGAATCTACATAACACGGTTTACCTGTTTAACTCCCTGCAATATCAGATTGATTAGTCCTTCCTCGGAACCCACACTTGATTGGGTCCGGCATACTTAAAGAACTGGCCTTTGTCAGGCAAAACAACATTTTTAACTAAAACTACTTCAACCTCTTTCACAAAAGAGCGTTTCCATTTATAGCCAGCCTTAACACATTTCTGAGTAGGCTTAGGGATAAATGAATCCACTCTAGTCTTAGGAGGACTAGTAGTCTTAGCTTTAACATGCTTCTTATTATTAACATGTTGACGTGGAGCAGTCTTATCACTAGATACATGCTTACTATTAAAATAAGCATACATAACATTGAAAGCACAAGACATGCAATTTATCACACCACATGCTTTATGAGAAGAATTAACAGCAGGCATGTTAGTTCTACAGTTGTTTTGATCCAACTTATGTATATCTGATTTAGTCTTTTCAGTTGTAGCAACTTTGACTGGAATATCAGATATACATTTATTGGACTGTGCAACTTCCAAAGCAATATCTTCTTCACGAATCTCCTCAGCAATAATGATAGAGTATTCATTCAGAGGATCTGCCTCGGACTCCTTACAGAAGGGTGTTTCAATACCCTTAAGCACATATGGAACACCCCTTCCTTCAGTTCTGACTCTAAAAGGGGAATTAATTCCAAGCAATCCAATGGCCTCATTATAATCATAACATATACTGACATGATTACCAATAGCTTGATTGTTGAAAATCTCTTTAGCAGTCTTGCAGGAATTATAGTAAGCATTGGCTTTAGTATTAAGCTCAATATTCTTTTGTTTAAGAATGATTTCCAGTTGAATATAACATTTAACCCTATTCTCAAGAAATGCTATTTTTTCAATAAGTTCATCCTGATTAACATGCACTAGTTTTAATTCTTTTACCTCCTGTTCAAGAGCTGTGTTCAAAAGAATTATTCTATCATTTTTAGTGCGTGCACAAGAAAGAGTACCACCAAGATGACGAATCATTTCAGTGTCAGTGAACTTTACCTCTGACATGTATGCAGATGAAGTGCTTGCCTCTTTAGCCACTAAAGCAAGGTTCCCAATCTCACCTGCTTCTTCATCACTGTCAGTGTCATCCCAGCTCTTTCCTTCAGCAACATAGGCTTTCCCAATCTTGTTCTTCTTGCTAGAATCAAATGTGTTTCTTGTCACTTGCTTTGGCTTTCTGCATTCAGTAGCAAAGTGACCCAACTCATTGCAATTGTAGCATCTGATTGTGCTCCTATCCACAGTTCCAGTTTTGTAGCCACCCCTTGTGCTACTTGAAGAGGAAGATCCACCTCTCTGAAATCTGGGCCTGAACTTAAGATTGGGATTCCTCTTGAATCTGAACTTCCCAAACTTCCTGACTATCAAAGCCAAATCACCATCCTCCAGCTGATCAAGTTCCTCTAAAGAATAGAAGTCACCACCAGATTGATCAATGGATGTTAATCCATATTCAGCATCAATAACATTCATGTTAGAACTGGAAGGTTGAACAACCTTCACTTCCAGTTTCCGTGGGACTTCAGCAGCCAATGCAGTAGAAGTACTAACTATCCTCCCAGTTCCATATAACTCATCCTGTTGAATCTGCTCCAGCTCATAGGTCTTCAGAACACCATACAGTCTTTCCAAAACAATCTCTCCAATATCTCTTGCTTCTCTAATGGCAGATATTCTGTGCTCCAAATGAAGTTGAAGTGTAAGTAGGAACTTCTTGTTAATTTCCTTGATAGTGTAGCGCTTCCCATTGAGATTCAGATCATTGATTAATTTGTTGTATCTCTCAAAAACCTCAGAGATACCTTCACCAGGGTTTGATCTGAAATGCTCATATTGAGAGGTGAGAATTTCCAGCTTATTCTCTCTAACTTCCTCTGTCCCCTCATTGATTATCTCTATAGTCTCCCAAATGTGTTTGGCAGTATCACAGTTTAGGACATGATTATGCATGATAGGATCAAGACAATCAACAAGGATCAACTGAAGACAGGCATCCAAGGTAACATCCTCTTTTTCATCAGGAGTGTAGTCATTGGGATCCTTAGGGTACATCCTAGCAGCCCTAGTAACAACATCATTCTCTATTAGCTCTCCCTCAATAATCATAGGGAGTTTTGGTCCATTCTTCAGCACATCAAAGTATTTAGGATTAGCAACTTTAAGAAATAGAAGCATTTTCTTCTTCCACATTGAATAATGCTCCTTGCTGAACATGGGAATCTTTACTGTACCAACCTTCTGTGTAGTAGACATCTTTTGAGATTTTTAGGAATAATAAAAATTTCAGAGTTTAAAAAAAATCTCAAAACAATTGGATCTTTGATTTGTATGTCAATCAAAAGGCTCTGATGCCAATTTTTAGGTCCTGATAAGTTTGTAGAAGGGGGGTTGAATACAAACTATACCGTTTTATCGAAATTTGTCCTTTGAATAATTTAACAATTAAGAACAAATTAATGCGGAATATAAATGAAACAAGATTCAAGTTAAATATAACTTATATTAAACTTGAAGGGTGTTGCAAATACAATATGGATTACAAAGTATTTATCTCAAACAAATTAATACAAATTTAGAATAAATTCGACATGAACTTTTCTAATATTTGTAATAAAAAGATCGAATGCTAAAAGCAATGTTCGAGATAAATTCTAGGGATATAAATCCGCTAGATAATCAAAGCAATACAAGTAATCAACTTCTAGTGGTTTGGATTTAACAATACAAACTAGAATTAATTGCTTGAGAAGAAATGAGATCAAATGGATTTCTTGTTCTTGAGAGGAAATGTCTTCTGTGTATTTGATAATTTTCTATCTACTGCTTTTCTGTCCAGCCTCGGGTCATATACAATTTAATTAAACCTGTATGACCTTTTTAATTAAATCAAAATGATTTAATCAAACAATCAAAACACTTGTATGACCTGAGGTATAAAGCTCGGTAGAACCATGCTTCATCAGTATGACCTCAGAAAAGTGTCCGGTATGACCTCAAGTATTTCTGCCAACCTTTTTCGGTAGAACCTGAAAAGCAACCTGTGTGACCTAGCACACAGAACCTGTATGACCTGAAAGGAGTCGGTAGAACCTGGGATCTTTACAGACCAGGTCATACCGAGTTTTCTGAAGGTCATACAAGTTTAATTAGAAAATCCTTTTAATTTATTTAGTTAGATTAAATTAAAGATTAAATTAATTTTTTTATAGAATTAATTTAATAAATAATTTAGCCAACTAAATTAGTTAATCTAATAAATAAATTAATTCTAATAGAATTAAATTATAAATTAAATTAACTTAACATGAAAGGAATTTAATCTAAAAACCAAGTTTCCTCTATCTCCTGAAAACCACTGAATGTAGATGATTTAATTCCACTGATTGACGTCGTCATTCGATGCACTGTCTGGTTCATGAATAACTGACATCAAATGAAAGTTCTTCATCTTTAAAACATTTAAAGTTGTGGCTTCTTTTCTTTAGCTCTGATTAAACTCTGTATCCTGTACTTCTTCTGTCACCAACTGAAAATCTCTGTCACTGTAGTAAATCCACTTCCTTGAATACTTCACTGAGGCTTGAACAATAAATTGAACTTCTTTCAATGTAGAATAACTTCAAGTCTGTAGATGACTTTAATTCTCCATTCTCTTGACAGATAAAACTCTCTCAGATTCCTGTGACATATTAACTTATTATTTACTTATTACATACTTGTTTAAATTAAGTTGTTTCCTCGAAATATTAATAGGCCTAAACATATGTCTTTCAATAATCGCCCATGTTTTTTTTTTGAAAAAAAGAGGATTTTGTTAGAAAAAAATAAAAAAGATAATGTATTTTAGCTGAAAAGGTAATTGATTATAAATAATGTTATTATTTAGTGATAGTTTTTTTAAAAAATAAGTAAGGGTAATTAAGTAAAATCACAAGTACCGACCGTCCGACTACCAAACTTTTAATGTTTCGTCTTTAATAATATAGCTTAAAACCCGTGCGGTGCACGAATTATTTTTAATAATTGTTAATTTTATTATTTATATTTTATATTTTATTAATTGTATTTATTAAAAAAATAAGTAGGCGTGTTAAACATTTTTAAATAATTAAAAGTATTAAAATAGAATTTTAAAATAAATAAGTAACTGTTTGCCCGTGATATTTTAGAAAAAGAGTGGTTTTAGTAAGAAATATAGAGAGTAACATGTTTTCGTTGAATTTTAAAATATAAAAGTAATGATTTGCATGTGATTATTAATTATAATATTATTATTTTATTTTATTAAATAGAACATTCATGATATTTTTGGAAAATGAGAGGTTTTATTTACGAAAAATAGAAAAGTAGAAATTTTAGTTAGAAAATATAAAAAAGAATATACAATTTGGCTAAAAGTGGTAATGAGTTAGTTATTAGCAATTATAACCTTATTATGTTATTTTATTAAATGAAATTGTTTGTGATATTTTTGGAAAATGAGATGTTTTAGTTAGAAAAAATAGAAAAGATATTCTATATAATAATTTTAATATTTTATCTAACGGTTCTCATTGATCAAGGTTATGAATGGAGTGACCAGACTACAAAAACTTTCATGACCAGACTACAAAACTTTCAATATTTTGTCTTTAATATAATAGTATAGATTATAGATAAGTACCCGTGCGATCCACAATTTTCTTTAATATTTTATTATTTTTTATTTAAAATTTTGTAATTATATATTTTTTGATGAAATTTTAATATATATTTATATGTGTATATAATAAATTGGATTTATATATTTAACAATATAAATATTTTAATTTAATAATTGTTGATGTAATCTTTAGTAGTATTTTAGATATTAAAATATAAAAATATTTTTATATAATAGATCTAACGGTTCGTATTTATTTGCTCCTAAAAAAAATTAAAAGTAACTAAAGTGCAAATAACAAAATATGTGACATGCAATGTGCAGAGTTTCTTTTAACATATTTAAATTGAATGTTATAACAAATTATATTAAACATGAATTTTATAAGTTTAATATAATAATATTATCATTATTTATATATTTTACCCGCGTTATTTTTAATTCGAATATGAGTTGTTTCAATTAAAAAATATAAAACAGACGATGTCCTTAAAAAGATAGTTAATACTTATTAATAATTATATAAAATTATATTACATTTATATATATATGTATATAAATTATCCATGTTAATTTTAGAAATTTAGTTGTTTAAATTAGAAAATAAAATATTATATTACCTTTCTATATATATGTTGCTCGTGTTACTTTTAGAAAATTAGTGGTTTAAGTCAGAAAAAATAAAAAAGGTTATGTGTTTAGTTGAAAAGGGTAAGTGGTTATTTATTAATAATTATATATAACAATATTACCATTACATATTTATTTTGCATGTGTTATGTTTACAAGATGAGTTGTTTTAGTTAGAAAATGTAAAATAGATAATGTGTTTTTGCTGAAAAAGGTAATCGGTTATAAATATGTAATAATATTATCATTTTATATATATATTAAATATTTTATTTTTAGAAGATTAGTTGTTTTGGTTAGAAAAATATATAAAATATGTAATGTGTTTTAGCTGGAAAAAAAATTGGTTATGGATAGGCCTGACCCAAATATTGATCGACCGACCAAAATTTTTAATGTTTCGTCTTTAATAATACTAGCTTATAACTCGTGCAATGCATGGTTATTTTTAAAGTTTATGATTTTATTAAATAATGAAATTATTTTAAATTTAATGATGATTCTGTAATTATTATTCAACTGAAATTACTCCGGAAGAGATAATTATGAATTTTTACATTGACAATTCTATTAAACTTAGAATATCTACTCATATTTGGTTTATATTATTAAAATTCACTTTTTAGTATTTTGAAAAAGATTCTAATAACAATCAAATACACTTTTTAATATTAGATTTACGGTTCTTATTTATATATTTTAAAATCAACGGTCCTTATTAGTTTAACGGTATAGAGACCAAAATTTTGGATAAGATCTCATGCAACACAGCTCTTTTTTTAATATTTATAAATATAATAATTTATATTAATTTTAATATTTTTATGTTATTAATTTTTAGACTTTATTTATTGGATTTCGACACTCAATTAAAATATTCGCGGCTTAGTGATGGTTTAAAAAAAAAAATCAATTAAAAATACCATGAAACTAAAAAGAAAAAAAATGATGAATTTTTACATTAAGAATTCTTATTCAACTTGGGAAATTTAATTATATCGATCAAAATATTCTTTTTAGTATTATAATATAGTTATACTAACAACCAAGTACACTTTTCAGTATTACATCCAATAGTTTTCATCTATCTGTTTTCATATTTAACAAAATAATATTTTATTTAGTGATGGTTTAACGATTTTCTTACAATTAAAACTAAACCAAAACTATAAATAGAAGAAAGTGGCAAATATTTATGTTTGATAATTTTATTCGATATAAAATTTTTCACGTATTTGGTTTAAATTATCAAGATATATTTTTTTAGTATTTTTAATATAATTTAACTAAAAGACAAATATACTTTTTCATATTTGATATAACGATTCTTATCTAATTATTTTATAATCTTACTATCCATATTATTTTGATATATAATAGGAATTGAATATCAGTATTAATGGAACTAGTGTTTTGTTAAATAATAATTACTTCTATTTCAATTCTAATACTAATATTTTCATTTTTGTCTTTTATCCTTTTTAAATAATAATTTTTATTTTCATATGATATGATCTTGATCATCTATTTTTAAAAATATTAAATTCATTGTTTTGACGGTACTGAGGAGTGAGGACATACCAGAGTTTTGGATAAGATCTCCCTTGTGCTTATTATATATAAAGATATCATGTCGTCTGTTATAATTTTAGAAAAGGAGAAATTTTAGTTAGAAAATATATAAAAAAATATATGTTTTGGCTAATAAAGGTAAACGGTTAATCATTAGTATTTATAATATTAGTATTTTATGCAACTAAGTGGAATAACCTTGATATTTTTGAGGTTTTAGTTGAGTGAAATATTAGTTAGAAAATATAAAAAATAATATACACTCTCACAAAAAAAAACCCAATCGGTTAGTTATTAGTAATTATAATTTTATAATTTTTTTTATTAAATAGAACCGCTCGTGCTATTTTTAGAAAATGAGAGATTTTAGTTACGATTAATAAAAAGTAGAAATTTTAGTTATCTATACTATATTATTAAAGTCGAAACATTGAAAGTTTTGGTTTTCGGTTTTCGGTCATTTATTCAATTTAATAAATAATAAAATAATATAAAAATAGTAACTAGTTGATTGCCTTTTATAATTAAAATACTTTTTTCTAATAAAATCTAATCATTTTCCAAAAATATCACAGATAATTATCTTTAAATATCACAGATAATTACCTTTTATATTTATTCTCACTAAACTAGATGATTACCTTTTATAGTTAAAACAATTTTTTCTAACAAAATATACTTTTTTCCCAAAAATATCACGTACAATTACCTTTAAATTAAAATATATTATCTTTTATATTTGTTATCACTAAAATCTTTCCCTTCTAAAAATATTAAGTACAACCCATACTTATATATTTTAAAACCTATTTTAATATTTTTAATTATTTAAAAAAACTTACCTATTTTAATAAGTGAACGTATTTTTTTAACAAATGCAATCAATATACATATATAAAGGAGAAGACGGGGGCGGTGAGGTGGCGCCTCTAGAATCGCTCCGTTCTATTTTTTTAATTTTCATAATTTTTCACAATTTTTAATTTTAATAATTACAATTTCCTTTATTGTTTTCGATTTTGTAGGAAGGAAATTGAAAATTACACTTTTATTATTTTCAAACTTGATAGAACTTTCTTTTATTATTTTTAAACTTGATAGAACTTTCTTTGATTTAGAAAATTACAACTTCCTTATTATTTTCGAATTTGTAGGACTTGATAGAACTTTCTTTGATTTAGAAAATTACAACGTCCTTATTATTTTCGAATTTGTAGGTTTGATAGAACTTTCTTTTATTATTTTCAAACTTGATAGAACTTTCTTTGATTTAGAAAATTACAACTTCCTTATTATTTTCGAAATTTTTTAGGACTTGATAGAACTTTCTTTGATTTAGAAAATTTCTTTGATTTAAATAATTACAACTTCCTTATTATTTGATTTAGAAAATTACAACTTCCTTATTATTTTCGAATTTTTAGGACTTAATAAAACTTTCTTTGATTTAGAAAATTACAACTTCCTTATTATTTTCTAATTTATAGGACTTGATAGAACTTTCTTTGATTTAGAAAATTACAACTTCCTTATTATTTTCGAATTTGTAGGCTTGATATAACTTTCTTTTATTATTTTCAAACTTGATAGAACTTTCTTTGATTTAACAAATTACAACTTCCGAATTTTTAGGATCTTATGTTAATAATTGTAATTTTCTCTTTTATTATTTTCAATCTTGATAGAATTTTCTTTTATTATTTTCAAACTTGATAAAACTTTCTTTTATTATTTTCAAACTTTATAGAACTTTTCTTTTATAATACTTCTTGACTTTTAAACATTATGGATTTCCATATTATTCACCTTACAAACACCTATAAATCAAAGGCAATTTATAACAAAAAATCTACACCGAAACTTTTTGACAACCATATTTACAATCAATACAACTATGGCATACACCATGTTGGATGCTTTGAACGACAGCAACTATACCTGGATGATAAGAGTACGGGTGTGTAGAATGTGGGAATCTGTCAATCCAAATACTGAAGAACTGATCAGTCTTGACATGATTTTGATCGATGAAAAGGTCAATACATCAATATACTTATTAACTTTTCTAAGATATGTTGTATGACAGGAAAATTTGATCCATGCTACGATCCCAAATATTCTGGTCTCTCGGTTCAAAGATCTTTTAGAGGAAGGCTTCATGTACATCATCAAAAATCTAACAGTTGTTTCAAGTACAGAGTAATATAGAGTAATATAGACCACTATCACATGGGTCTAAATTGCTCTTCATACGCATAATTTCGCCTAAGAGATTGGAAGAAAGTATCGTCAACATATCACTGCATGGATTTCAGTTCATATGTCCGAATATGATTGACGCACGTATTAATGACACTAACATACTCTCAGGTATTTTGATGAAGTAATATATTAAAGTAATATATAAGTAATAATATTATATAAGTTAAAATTCAAACTATCATGTTCTAATATTATTTTTACTATGTTGATTTAGATGTTGTGGGCAGCTTAACCTACTTGGGTGGCATTGAAGTTGTCAAAGGCGGTTGGAAAAAAAAGATCTCAAAATTGTCACAAATTAGTAAGTTATGCATTATATTAATTTTAATATAACTGTTAATTGTTTTTTATTGTTCTTTCAGTTCATATGTCTAGATATGATTGATGCACGTATTAATGACACTAACATACTCTCAGGTATTTTCATGCAGTAATAATTAGAGTAATATATAAGTAATAATATTATATAAGTTAAAATTCAAACTATCATGTTCTAATATTATCTTTTCTAATAATACTATAAATATAAGTTATATTATATGTTTATATTGATTTTATCAATATAATTTTTTAAATATATATCTGACAATGATATCGGTCTAAAAAAATAAAAAATCAAACTCTATAAACAAAATGAATATGTAAATAATTTATAATATTACTTACCCAAATGCAAAATTTACAGAATATATTTTATTTGATAATTTAAATAATTTTGTAGATATTTATTTCACAATTTTTATTCTAATATTCTTTTTCTTAACAAATATATTATAATGCCGCTGCGAAGCGCGACTCAGTAACCTAGTTAATATAATTAAAACACATCTAAAAATATTACGGGCAATTACTTTTTTTAATTAAAACATGTTAGTTTTTCTATTTGTCCTTATTAAAAAAACTTACTTATTTTAACATGTCAACATATTTTTTTAATAAATACAGTTAATATAATTAAAACACTTCTAAAAATATCACGGACAATTACTTTTTTTAATTAAAACATGTTATATTTTCTATATGTCCTTATTATTAATATTATTTTATTATAAAATAATATTAATAATACCTCATTTATCTTCCTCGGCTCCATCTGTATTTTTTTATTTTTTTTATGTTCCAATTAATATTTAAGTTTCTCATTATATAATTTATCATATTAATTTTTACTTTTATTTTAATATTTTCGGTTCACATTAAATTTTGCAGTTTATTATTTTTTAAGACCGCACGGGTTATATGCTAGTAAAAAAGAATACACGCTTTGGCTAATAAATATAATTGGTTAATTATTAGTATTTTATGTTACTAAATGAAATTGTCCATGATATATCTTTCAGGTTTTAGTCATAAGAAACTTTAGTTAGAAAATATTAAAAAGAATATACATTTTAGAAAAAAAAAACTAATCGAATAGTCATTAGTAATTATTATATTATTATTATATTTTATTATACAGAACTCTCCGTGATATATTTGGAAAATGAAAGGTTTTAATCTTTAGTAGTATTTTAGATATTAAAATATAAAATATTTTTGAATAATAGATCTAACGGTTTGTATTTATTTGTTCTTAAAAAATCTAAAAGTGACTAAAGTGCAAGTAACAAAATATGTGCTCTGTAATGTACCGAGTTTTTTCTAATGTATGCTATTACTTTTATTTTTTATTAATTATCTTATTTAAATTGTATGTTATAAAAAAGTATATTAAACATGGATTTTATAAGTTTATATAATTATATTGTCATTGTATTTATATTTTGTCCGTGTTATTTTTAATTCGAATATGAGTTGTTTTAGTTAAAAAATATAAAACAGGCAATGTCCTTAAAAATACAGTTAGTTACTTTTTAATAATTATATAAAATTATATTACATTTAAATATATATAAATATATATATATATATATATATATATGTTGCCCGTGTTACTTTTAGAAAATTAGTTGTTTAAATTAGAAAGTATAAAATTATATTACTTTTTTATATATATGTTGCTCGCGTTATTTTTAAAAAATTAGTTGTTTAAGTTGGAAAAAAATAAAAAAGATTATGTGTTTAGCTGAAAAAGGTAAGTGGATATTTATTAATAATTATATATAACAATATTACCATTACATATTTATTTCCATGTGTTATATTTAGAAAATGAGTTGTTTTATTTAGAAAATGTAAAACAAATAATGTGTTTTAGCTGAAAAAGGTAATCGATTATAAATATGTAATAATATTACCATTATATATATATATATATATATATATATTACCTATTTTATTTTTAAAAGATTATTTGTTTTGGTTAGAAAAATATATAAAATAGGTAATATGTTTTAGCTGGAAAATATAATTGGCTATAAATAAATTGGTTATAGACCCAACCGAAATTATAGACAGGCCATACCCAAATATCAACTCAAGCACGAAATCAATGTTGAGTCGACCAAAACTTTTAATGTTTCGTCTTTAATAATACTAGCTTTATAGTCGTGTATTGTATCTGACGTTAATAAGTTATTTTATTTAAGTGCTTTTATAATTTCATTTATTTATTAATATTTTTGTGTATTTTCATAAAAATATAAATTTATTTTTTATATTAAATTTTTTTAATAATAAATTAAGTTAATAATATATATTTTTATATTTATATATTATTTCGGTTTATGTTGCACTTCTTGAAATGATAAAAATTACTGAATTTTTTATATTAAATAGTAAACTTATACTACTTCTATTATTCTTTACTTTTATAAAAATATTGCTTTTTTTTATAAAGTAGACCATACAGTACCATACCAAACCTTTAAGTGCTTTACACTAATTATATATAAAGATATAATATAATAGTATAGATAGTATAAATATAGATAAATGTATAAATGTATAGATATTAAATGAAACTGCCTGCGATATTTTTGAAAAATGAGATATTTTAGTTAGGAAAAATAGAATGATATTTTATATATAATAATTTTAATATTTTATCTAATATTTCTCGTCGATGTGATCAGAAAGACCAGACTACAAAAACTTTCAATGTTTCGTAATGTTTCGTAATATAGTAGTATAGATATTTCATTAACTTGATTATGCTGATATTGAATCAAAAATTTATATTTAATAAATATTGGTCAAATATACGTAAAAATTGATTTAATATATCTAATAATAAAGTTATTCTTCTAAAAAGTATGATTGCTAATATCAATTAATCAATACTATTATATAATAGACGAAATATTAAAAGTTTGGTTGGTCGGTATGGTACGTTGTGATTTTACTTAATTAACCTTACTTTGGTTGGTCGGTACATTGTGATTTTACTTAATTGCCCTTAATTAACTGTACTTCATGTTTTTACTTAATTAACCTTACTTATTTATAAAAATATATTATTAAAAAATAATATTACCTAATTATAACAAATTACCTTTTTTAACTAAATATATCACGGACAATTACCTTTTTTAACTAAAACATGTTAGTTTTTCTATTTTTCCTTACTAAAACCTCTCCTTTTCCAAAAATATTACGGACAAACATTTAGTTATTTATTTTTAAACATATTTTAATATTATAATTATTTTTAAAAGTTTATCTATTTTAACATGTCTACTTATTTTTCTTAACAAATGCAATTACTAAAAATATTAAAATATAAATAATCAAATACATATTTATAGTCAATTACCTTTTCAGTTAAAACACATTATATATTTTTTCTAACAAAATATCACCTTTTCTAAATATATCACAGGAAATTGCCTTTTACAATTTAATTTTTCTATTTTTCTCACTAAAATCCATTCTTTTTTCAAAAATATCACAGAAAATTCTTTACTTATTTATTTTAAAACATATTTAAATACTTTTAATTATTAAATTTTAAAACCTTATTTTCCAAAAATATCACGGGCATTTACCTTTTTAAACTAAATATATGTTACATTTTTTATTTTTTCTTAATAAAACCCTTCATTTTCAAAAAAAATAACGGGCAAACCCATACGTATTTATTTTAAAATCTGTTTTAATGTTTTTAATTAATTAAAAGTGTTTACCTATTGTAACATGCCTACTTATTTTTTGCACAATTACAATTAATAAAATTTTAAAAAATAATAATAAAATAACAATTAACAATCCGTGCATCGCACGGGTTTCAAGCTAGTATAATATAAATAATCTATAAATAAAAATTCAAAAGCCATTATATAAAAAATTATAAAGAACAATATAAATCATTATATTATTTTTTTGTGGGCCAATCAAGAACTATGAATTTTAGCTGAACGGCAAATATGGGCCTGGGCTCAATACGAGAGTAAGCTTGGTCGTGGAGTTGTGTGAGTCTGCGAGCACTGAACTGACTCGTTAGATGGTGTATTAATTCACCCGAGAAGGGAAAAAGAATAAAAATTACTCACCTATTTTCCATACCCCTTCTGTTATAAAAGCTGGCCTGATTGACAAACAAAGAGTGATCATATTATAATTTTGATATTAGTAGTTTATAATTTGGGTAATACTGTATATGGTTTCTTAAAAGTGTTAGAAAAATTATTTACATTTTAATATTTTATTTATTTATTTTTATAATTTATTTAAATGTATTAAATATATAATTATATAAATATATTTTTAGTTGTATTAATTCGTTTATACAATAAAATTGGTTCTAAATAATTATATTGATTATTATTGAATATTTTTAAGATTATAGTATTAATAGTATTTAATAATTATATCAATTGTTCATAACAAGCAAGAATTTATCAGTATAATAGAATTTTAATTATAAATAAATAAATTAAAATTATAAATTTATTTTGAATTGGTAAAATTACTAATTAAGAATTAATTATTTAGCCCAATTTAATATATTATTTATTATCAATTTAAATATTATAATTCTGATAAAGTTAGCAAAACCAAAAATAAATATAATAATACATTCTTCATGAGATTGAAATTCTTTTGTATTTTTAAAATTAACGATGAAATAAAAATTTTAATATTTTAACGCGATTCAAACTTAATTTATTTTTTGAAGGAAGGCTACATGTTTATAACAAAAAACTCATGTAGCCATCATATTTGCAAATACAATAGGGAATATTTTTCTTCTTTTTACACACTAAACAATATAAAAACAAAATATTCAGAAATAGCAAATAGAAAATAACTATATATCCACTTTGAAAATGAAAACAAAGGAACGCTTGGCAGTTTTTAAAACACACGAGTCACAACCACGAGGAAGAGAACATGGACAAATATAAATCCACTAAAGCCCATGTATTTTAAGGACCACGTTTAATTTCAAATATGGATAATATAAATCCAAACATCCCGCTACATCGATATTAAAATAATCTGATCCATTCTTTCACAAAGAATTTTTTTATTCTTTACCATTATAATATTCAGGCATTTAAAATAATATATATTTGAATAGACAAGTTCATGGTTCATAACCAAGAGTCCTATGAATATTCCGCTTTAAAACTTAGAAATGATTCATGTAGTCACCAACCATTATTCCACATCATCAGTGAGAGCAAAGGACCATACTCTTACAATAATATTGGATAGAATAATATGGAAGGGTTTATTCCTCTTATATATGCGAATATGCCTCTGCGATGCCGTGACGCAAAATCTAGCCTGACCTTTATAAATTTAAGATTAGGTCATCCGTTGAAACTAATTTTACAATATTGCCCTAACATTTTTTTATGACCATAATGGCTACATGAGTTCTTTATACTCAAACGTCAAAACCATGTTCGTTTCCCCACAACAAACCAGATCATGGTTTTGATATTAAGATCTAACAATAGGAAGTTAAAAACTGGATTGCTAAACACAAAAACAATATAATATATTGGTATTTTAAAATCTAATAGGATTAAACTACTTAATTTTGCTTGTAAAAAAAAACTAGTTAATTTTGAATATATAATTTATGGTACAGTTCTTAGTTTAAAACTAGTGTAATAAGATGAATTAGTATATGGAATAATCCAACCTAAGATGCTAAAAGATAATATCTTAACTACTTGAATTATCTAATTACAATCAAGTTTATTGATCTATAATATGCTTATCCGTTGATATATAAATGATTTGTAAAAACTCAACGCATCGAGTACTCTATATAAAACTAGTAAAAACTGTGACAACCCGTCTAGAAATTAATGCCAATAATTTGGACTAGTCCACGAAATGTGCGAAAAATGTTGGCAAGGGTCGCATCGCATGCACGAGCTCTCTTTCTCAACTCAGCCAACCAATACTATACTGGCTGTGGTAGTCAATAAATAGGTCTATTTCATGACACTTGCACCTCGTTCTACTTCCTTCCTAGCCAAGTCTTATTGGTGCGACTCTAGGCCGAGTCATTGTTGAAAAAAGTGGTGCCGACTTGTTTTACTTGTACGTTTATATCAGCAACATGTAGTATAATCCAACACATATGGTGCATGCATGAATCAGCACGGTTCGTGTCCACCAAAATATTCTAAATTTTACAAGTGGTTGTGAAACTTTTACAGTTTTTATTTAATTGCATGAGCCAAGCTATGACGATGACAAGTTTCACTTTTTAAGAAACTTGGTGCCGGAATAGATGGCCACAAAACTAGAAGCAGTCACTGTCATTATGTATCAGCAAACAAAATGCGAAGTTTCCCATTCATTTGGACTTATCTGGCTCACTCCTCAGTCTCACTGTTACAGCTGCCAAAACAGATGAAAATCTCACCAAAATGTGGTCTCGTATTAAATTGGAAATTGTTATATATAAATAAATTCCAGGTGTTGCATGCGTGGTATTAAATTGGAAATTGTTATATATTAATAAATTCCAGGTTTGTTTGTTGCTAAGTTACTTTTTTTTTTTTTAATATATTTAAAAGTAAAAAAAAGTTACTTTAAAATATATTAAAATAGTGTTTTCCCAAATCTGAGGTAAGATTCGTATAATAATAGCAGTGAATTTTATCTCATTGATTAAATCCCACTCCATAAATATTTTAATTAATTTGGACAATATCAACGGCTGCTTGTCGTTGAGGACGAAGTTTCGTCCTTGGTAAATAAGAAGAAAGAGCATGGGCATATCCGTCATATAAAAAGCAATATCTGTATTAAAAACACCCCAGGACGTTAAACATTTTGCCACGGTTTTAATCACAGAACATCCTTTGCCTATATTTAAACTCCTCAGTTTACCTCTTCTAAGTTCTAACTCACCAACTCCACCGACCTTACACATATATTCTCAGAAGCAACTCCATTAAGCTCACTTCATACCTGGTATGTTCTCCTTTTCAATGTTTTTTTTTAACTTGAATTGATCCTGTATTACTTCTTGTTGTAAAACACTAATTTTCGGGTTCACGTTAAAACATCTATGTTTAAAACAACTTATATATGTGTTTATTTCAGCTCTACATAGTTGCTGTCTGAATTAAGAAAATGAATTCTGAAATTTAATTTACAAGATATTTGTCCTGTAATTTGATCAAGTCTCTATACAAGATTGTTGAGATTCTGGTGAGTGGTCACGGGTTTACTTCCCGGAAACGGTTGTCACGGCCTCAAATCCTGTAAACAGGCTATTCATGTTAATGTAAATTATAAGTAACGTTTTTCGATATATCGGAACCTTCCCCTGCACCAGGGAGCTTCAAACACTCTTTTCGACACTACTTCTATGTAACAAGTTGATTTTTGATGCAACTTTGAGTATTTATTTTACCAGATGTATGTAAAGTTCATCCTTATATAGATTTTAAACGGAATTGTCACAGCTTACTTAATATTAGTGTTATTGTTATGATTATGTTCTTAGATATTTCAAGTGCTCCGACTCTCTCTGTACATGAGTGGGCTGTAACTTGTTTGCACAATTGTATTCTATATCTCATCTCATTTTCTTGTTTCAGCTTGCGACTTACAAAAGTGAAGAAGGTAGGCGTTTCTAGCGCAATCAGGACCATACATGGGGTCTATCATGAATTCGGCTCAAGAGAAAAAGTGTGGGAAGCCTCCAGGAATCCGATTCGTGGAGTACACAAACAAGGCGAATCTGTCTTTCAAAACTCACCAAGCAATTGTCTTGATTGTGACATTTTTGGCTTACACATGCTTTCATGCTACCAGGAAAACTAATAGCATTGTCAAAAGTGCACTTGATCCTCAATCTCCCGACTTGAGCTTAACGTCCTTCTTTAAAAGAGTTGACATTAATAATTTGACCGAAAGTAGTAAGCAATCGTGGGTGCTAGGAGGTGGCTGGGCACCCTTTGATGGGAAAGATGGAACTGCTTTGCTAGGTCAGCTTGATGTGGCTTTCCTTTTTGTATATGCCATGGGGATGTTTTTCTCGGGCCATATTGGCGACAGAATGGATCTTAGGATTTTCCTGACAATCGGAATGGTGGGAACTGGTGTGTTCACAGCACTCTATGGAGTGGGATACTGGGCAAATATTCATGTGTTTTATTACTTCCTGGTTGTTCAGATGCTGGCTGGTTTGTTCCAATCAACTGGATGGCCTTCAGTGGTCGCGGTTGTGGGAAATTGGTTTGGAAAGAAAAAGAGAGGACTTATAATGGGTATCTGGAATGCTCACACATCGCTCGGGAACATTACTGGATCTTTAGTTGCTTCAACTTTATTAAAGTATGGCTGGGGATGGTCTATGGTTGTTCCTGGTATAATGATTATTTTCTTTGGATTAGTCCTGTTTCTGTTCTTGCCAGTTAGCCCTGGGGCTGTTGGGTGTGAAAACAACGAAGATGAGCTATATGTTCCACAAAAGGCAGGAGAGGGGGTAAGAGAACCTTTGTTGAGCTCTGACAAGGATGAAGATAAATCAGCTGTGGGGTTCATCGAAGCATGGAAGATTCCCGGGGTTGCTCCTTTTGCCTTTTGCCTTTTCTTTGCGAAATTGGTTGCTTACACATTTCTCTACTGGCTTCCGTTCTACATTAGCCACACAGGTAATTAGTTCCACTCTTTGACATCTGGTATTAACTTGTAGATAAATCTTAGATTCTATTTGATTATAAGACATTGTTATTGTGAAAAAATATCATGCAGTGGACATTAATTGAAAATTCACTAATAAAAGGATTTGGGAATAGCCAAATGTATAATGTGGTGTTTGATTCCACTTCCATATGTTTAAGCTAGATGTTACTTTAGAGATTGATTTTGGAAATTATAAATTGAGCCTAATTTTTTCCTTATCACTCTGCAGCTATAGCTGGCGAGTACTTGTCAAATGAAGCTGCTGGAAATCTATCAACATTATTCGATGTGGGAGGTGTAGTTGGAGGAATTTTGGCTGGTCACATTTCTGATCGCCTCGATGCTAGAGCCATAACAGCTGCAAGTTTCATGTACTGTGCTATCCCCGCTCTCTACTTATACCGAAACTACGGACATGTTTCAATGACTGTCAATATAATTCTCATGTTGATCACCGGCGTGTTCGTAAATGGGCCTTATGCTCTTATAACTACAGCTGTGTCAGCTGATTTAGGGACACACAGCTCCTTAAGAGGCAATGCAAGGGCACTTGCGACTGTCACAGCAATCATAGATGGAACTGGCTCGATAGGGGCTGCAATTGGACCATTGCTGACTGGTTATATCTCTACTAACAGCTGGAGTGCTGTTTTTACAATGCTGATGACAGCAGCTCTAGTATCTGGTTTGTTTCTGACCAGGCTTGTCGTGGCGGAAGTGGGAGCGAAGATTCACCAATCAAGAAGAGTCATACCTACTTCGAGGACTCCTGCAGCACTTGAAGTGTAATTTTCAAAAATCAATTAGGTTATAGAGTAGAAGAGGGCTGTTACATGAGAATATAGAATAGCTAGAGGACCTTTGTTGCACATATAAGTGTTAATGTACATTACTTTCATTTAGTAAAATTGCATCTGCAGAAGACAAGAGCCTTTTCACAGAGCTGAAGAAAAACTTAGCACATAATATTGCAAAACATAGTCCCTCTCAGGCTTGAGCTTAGTCCCAAACTAAAATCTGCACCAATATGAACTTAGGGGGTGTGTTCATTATTTTGAAGGATTAATTGATTACGAACAATCTCAAACTCCGAACTACACTAATCAGTAATCATATTTATCGTCTTATTCTCAATTTCCATACAAGAATAAAGGCACCCAACCAGATTCCCCTGCTCTAACAAATTAATTTTGTTAAATAAAGAAAAACCGGCTCAATTTGGAGGCATAGATTTTTTACAAACGGTTAAACAAGTCTGGATAGCACAGTTGGTGGTAGCAGTAGTTACCATGGAAAATATGCACAGAAGCCTGATGTACGTATGTGCCAGCAAAAAAACACTTGGTCATGACGCTAGAGCTAAGCGGAAAATTCAGCAAGAAAGAAAAAGCAGAGCAAAATGATACTGCGAGGAGAATACCAGAGTATCCTGAAGAGAATTTAGCTGGTTGATTTATCCAAATTTGGTCTTAAACATTTAGTCTTACATATTGGCATTGCTCTTTATTTGTGAAAATTGCCTAAGAAAGTAGGTAAACATTTGAAGAGGCAACAAAGCAACGCAACAGCAAAAAACTTGGAAACAGCGGAAAGCCTAAATTTGTAGAATAAACTGTTTTCATATAGACTTTCCTGAAAACTAAATCATATTCCATTGGAAGATCTTGAATTCTTGTTTTTATGCAACAAACAGTTTATAAACAAAATTTCTACAGAAAGTTATAGCTGCTTGAGTGTTAGCTTATCAAGCTCTCCAGGCTTGCAGCAATTCGATGACTGAGCATCTGGAGGAAAAATAATAGTACTACAAGCAGCAGTTGCAGTCAGACCACACCCAGTTACGATACTTGGAGCACTAAATCACATGGCAAGAATACGATTCAAGTAGTGCAAACTGGAAATAAAGAGGTCCTGAAATTCTAATTCAAGACGCTCATGATGAAATCCAGATATCAAACTAAGGATAAGTGCAGCTGATAAGTTTTAGCTACTGCCCTTGAGCATAGAGTCTTAACATGACTGGAAGTCAGTGTCAAAACCATGTGTTCTTTTTCCATAATCGTCCTGGGATTAATCATCATCTGCAACTGGGACTCGATAAAATGGGGATCAATATGAGTCAACTCGGCACAGACAAGTAAACAAACTTGATGCAAACGAGTAAACTCTACGAGTCTCTCAGCTACGCGTAGGTGGTAGCAGCTGATAAGTTTCAGTCATTATTCAGAAAGAAAAAAAATAATCAGTGCCTGACAGGATGCAACACAAAGCACCCACAATCCAAGGGAAAGAGATTTGGCAATCAAACTATGCGAAGGATCTTACTTGACAGACCTATTTTTATTCAGCCAAAAACAGTACTCAGGGAGAGACCATAACCTGAGGGGGATTCTACAGATATACATAGCATCCAACAGATTTAAACTTAGGCAGGAATAAATGCGAAACCAGGAAGGAGGCTGTGCAACAAGTTGAAGAAACAAAAAAAAATCAATCAAAAAGAAAAGCTACGAGCAAAGAAAAAAAGAACAAGGTGAGATTTTTTAAGTAAACGAGAAAGAGGTGTTTGCATAAAGGATCATTAAAACTGCAAACAACGAGGTAAAGGAGGAGCATTAAAGCTGCAGCGAATTTGTACAGGAGGAGCATTAAAACTGCAGCGAATTATCTGAGGCATATGGCAGAAAAATATTGTCAAACAGAAAACAAAGACGTGGGATTGTGATTAAAATGCGAGTCCCAAGCTCTTTGGGAACTCATCTCACTGTGAGCTCAACAGTGGCAGCAGTGATAAAACAACCACGGTGGCTACCTACATCTCTCAGATGCCGAAACGGAGATATCACTTCTAATTAAATCATTGTTGATGATGCGCCACTATACAAATGTTATCAGAACTATAAGCCTGCAAATGTTAATCTTCCTCGTGAATATAAAGCTCAAAGAAGAGCACAAATTTAACAAGGAGTTGGAAAGTGGAGCAAGAGATCATAGAAAGAACCAAGCATAATTATGTTATGGAACACATGGAGTATTGAACAATGACTCATATATCTGTTTATGTTTGAATAAAAAAAATCTAAATAACCATATATCTGTTTCATGTGAAAAACAAATTCCTAGACTCTGTTAATGAGGCAAAAAAGGAGTCGTCACTCTTGCCAAATCATATGAGGGCTGAAAGAAGCTGGCTTAGGCTCCACTTAAATGAGGGCAAAAATATGATATAGTCAAACTCTAGCTTTATAATTTCATATTTTTTGACACGAAACTGATGCAAAATAAAGTATACAACCAATATTTTTCAATACTCATTGTTCTAAGACCAACAAGCATACTTTAGCAAAGGATCTGTTCATAGTAGAAATTTAATATCCATAAATCATTATAATATTACATCATCCACCACATAACAATATAGATTATTTAGATATAAAAAACATGATCTAACCAAGACAGATATGCGCATAGCAAGCACCTCATCCCAATCTTTAGTTCAAGGGAACCACTCAATGAATCATGAATTCCATCTGAAGGACTACAGGTACATGTTGTAGGAAGTATAGAGTAAGAAAATACCTGAAATCAAGATTACAATAAGAAAATACCGAAAATGATTCGAGGCACGTGAAAAACCACGCTATCCTTAAAACAGATAAGCCCCTTCCGTATGGTGCTCGAAGGTGTGTTGTGGCTTCCGTCTCCCAGGATACAACGAATCGAGGTGATCTTAAGCACTAGAGATCCGCCTCCTACGAACTGAACAAACACCGCTACTATCTCACTGAATAGAACCTAGAGCTCTAAGAGGAATACTCAAGAAATGTTTGTGGGATTTTGTATCTAAAACAATGAACCAAAAGCCTACTTATATAGTAGTACATAAAATGTAACTCCCAAATGCAATAACTTTGTAACCTCCATTATAAAGACCAAATAAATATTATCTAGTAATTATAGGAGTTACAAAATCAAACAAATGAGTTACAAAATCAAAGAAAATAAAATGCAATTAATTATTTTATTCAAAAAAGTCCAACAATCCCCCACATGAATAAAATATGACATTGCAAAATGACTCTTTGACACGGAGATAGAGTGCACGGTAGAAACCAACATAGGATAGGTAGACGTTACCCCTTGAACCTTCCCTTGTAAGAACATATTTACATTTCTAGAATTTCAGTAGTCGCGTTGACCTTGAACTGCCCTTCTGTATTGTGAAATGATGATACATCCCCCACTGGAGTCTTTCCCTATATTTGTTCAGTTCTCACTGTTAAGCCCATTTTGGTCCTGAGCTTTAGCCTGGTTCTGTGAGTTTTTCCCAGAATTAGCCCCCACAATTCCTTCTTGAAGCGACCCCACTTCACTCACATAGGTGATCTCTTGAACAATACGAAAGTATTATTTGTTCGACATATCGACACATAAAGATCATTAAAAGCATAGCTTAGCCTTTATCCTATTTTTATCACTGTTTTTCATCATAGGAATGGACCCGGGAATAAAACCCCCACAGTGATCTCACTAAGTCTTTACAATTAGGTTGTCCCATTGAACCAAGATCTTGGGATCTCCAGTCAACAAGGTTGGGTTTCCTTTGTACTGACTTTTATTATGGGCTTCAGTCCCATTCCTTTCGATGATTTCTCAACTAACTCTCTTGTTAACCCTTTGGTTAGCGGATCCGCAATGTTATCTTTTGACCTGATATAGTCAATAGTGATAACTCCAGTTGAGAGTAGTTGTCTAACAGAATTGTGTCGCCGACGAATATGCCTCGACATTCCATTATATAGTACACGCTCAGCTGTACCAATTGCTGCAGTACTGTCACAATGTATACAAAGTGGCGGCACTGGCATCTCCCATTTAGGAATATCCTCTAAAAATTGGCGTAACCATTCAGCTTGTTCGCCTGCTTTATCCAAAGCAACAAACTCAGCCTCCATGGTAGATTTGGTCACTACCGTTTGTTTCGAAGATTTCCACGAGATCGCTCCACCTGCTAGCGTAAATACATATCCGCTTGTGGACTTCGATCCTTTTACACCATTAATCCAGTTTGAATCGCTATACCCTTCTAGTACAGCAGGATATCTCGAGTAATGCAACCCATAATCACGCGTATACCTTAAGTACCTAAGCACTTTAGTTATCGCTTTCCAATGATCCGCACATGGATTACTCGTGTATCGGCTTAGCTTACTCACTGTAAAGGCAATGTCTGGTCGTGTACAATTCATTAAGTACATCAGACTTCCTATTACTTTAGCATATTCTCCTTGAGAAACACCTTCACCTTTATTTTTAGATAGATGTAAAGTCGTATCAAACGGGGTTCTTGACACACTAGAATCATCTATACTAAATTTCTCAAGGATCTTATCAACATAATGTGACTGGTTTAGTATAAGTCCACCTGGTGTTCTTTGGATCTTTATCCCTAGAATCACGTCAGCTAAGCCCATATCTTTCATGTGGAACCTTGAATGTAATATGTCTTTGGTAGATTTCACCATCTTGTCATTGCTACCAGCGATGAGCATATCATCAACATAAAGACACAGGATCACGTATCCCGCTGATGTATCTTTGACATATACACATTTGTCACATTCGTTGATTTTAAATCCATTCGACAATATCACACTGTCGAATTTCTGATGCCAGTCTCGAGGCGCTTGTTTTAAGCCATAAATTGACTTAACTAATTTACAAACTTTATGTTCCAATCCTGGAACCACAAAACCCTCAGGTTGTCTAATGTAGATTTCTTCATGTAAATCTCCATTAAGAAAGGCCGTTTTTACATCCATTTGATGTACTTCAAGATTTCGCAATGCTGCAATAGCAATGATCATCCTTATAGATGCCATTCTCGTTACCGGAGAATACGTATCGAAATAATCGATGCCTTTCTTTTGGCGAAAACCTTGAATAACAAGTCGGGCTTTATACTTATCAATGGATCCATCTGTTTTCATTTTCCTAGTGAAAATCCATTTAGATCCTAGTGGTTTACAACCCGGAGGAAGATCCACTAATTCCCAAGTATGATTCTGCATAATCGAATCAACTTCACTTTTAATGGCCTCTTTCCAAAAAGGACCATCCGGACAATGCACAGCTTCTGAATAAGACTGTGGTTCATTTTCGAGCAAGTATGTTAGAAAATCCGGCCCGAAGGATTTTTCAACTCTAGCTCTTTTGCTTCGACGAGGTGCATCCTCAGTTTCAAGTTCATCCGTATTTTCTTGTTCCTCGTCATCACTATATTCATTTTCAGAATAAGTTTCACGTGTCCGTTTCGATGAACTTGAACTTTCTATGGACTTGCGTGGAAATACATGTTCAAAAAATGAAGCATTTCTCGATTCCATTATTGTATTCTTGTGTATGTCAGGGATTTTTGACTCATGCACAAGAAATCTATATGCCGTACTATTAGACACATAACCAATAAAAATACAATCCACTGTTTTTGGACCGATTTTCACCCTCTTTGGTTCTGGTACAAGAACCTTTGCAAGGCACCCCCACACTCGTTGAATTTATAGGAAGGCTTCTTCCTTTTCCATAATTCATAGGGAGTCAACTCTTGATTTTTTCGGGGTATCCTATTCAAAAGATAGTTTGCTGACAAAACAGCATCTCCCCATATACTTGTAGGCAACCCTGAACTTAGCAACATTGCATTGCTCATTTCTTTCAAGGTCCTATTTTTACGCTCAGCAATCCCATTTGATTGAGGCGAATACGGTGCAGTGACTTCGTGAATAATTCCATGTTTCGCACAGAATTCACCAAAAGGTGATACATATTCACCACCTCGGTCACTTCTTATAACTTTTATTTTTTCCTTAAGTTGAGTTTCAACTTCAGTTTTATAGAGCTCAAACTTCTCTATAGTTTCATCTTTGCTTTTCAGCAAATAGACATAACAAAATCTTGTACTATCATCCACAAAAGTGACAAAGTACTTATACCCATCCCTTGTTTGATTTGATTTTAAATCACACACATCACTGTGAATCAAATCCAAGGGTTTTGTATGTCTTTCAATTGTTTGAAATGATGATCTTGTTAATTTTGCCTCCACACAAATTTCACATTTGTGTTTTGAACTAATTTGGAATGTGGGTATATGGTTCAAGTTAATTAATCTACGCATTGTTTCATAATTAACATGACCTAGTCTACCATGTCACAAATTGAAAGACTCAAGCAAGTAAGCAGAAGAATTATTCTTATTAATACTCTTCACAGTCATTACATTTAGCTTAAAAAGCCCATCGGTTACATAACCTTTTCCCACAAACATTCCACTTTTGGACAAAATTAGCTTATCAGATTCAAACACCATGCGGAATCCATGCTTGTTCAACAACGAGCCAGAAACCAAGTTCCTTCGAATCTCCGGCACATAGAGTACATCATTCAGAGTCAGCTCCTTGCCAGATGTCATCTTCAAGACAACCTTGCCTTTTCCAAGGACTTCAGATGTTGCAGAGTTTCCCATGAAAAGCTTCTCTCCATTCTCAGTTGGCGAGAAGGTGTGGAACAACTCCTTACTCGAGCATATGTGCCTAGTAGCACCAGTGTCAATCCACCATTCTTTCGGGTTGGAGCCGATCAGGTTCACTTCAGAAACCATAGCAGAGAGACTGATTTCAGATATATCTTGAGCCACATCATCTACCAAGTGGGCCTCATGCTTCTTCCTCTTCGGTAGTCTGCACTCAGTTGACTTGTGACCAATCTTGTCACAATTAAAACACTTTCCATGAAATTTCTTCTTAGAAACTCCACCCTTAGGTCCCAAGTTGGGCCTCTTGTCTGGTTTCCCCTTTTTGAACTTGGAGTTCTTTTTCACCTCCACAACATTAGCATTGGAAGAAGAGACAGACCGATTTTTATTATCTTCCTCAATTCGGAGTCTCAAGACAAGGTCTTGCACTGTCATCTCCTTTCGCTTATGCTTCAAATAATTCTTGAAGTCCTTCCAACCAGGGGGCAATTTCTCAATAATAACGGCTACTTGGAAGGCTTCATTCATGGGCATTCCCTCAGATTCCATGTCATGCATTACCATCTGAAGGTCCTGAACTTGACTAACCACCTTCTTGGAATCCACCATCATAAACTCAAGGAGTCGGGCCACTATAAATTTCTTAGTACCCGCATCCTCGGTTCTATACTTTCTGTCGAGTGAGTCCCACAAAGCTTTGGACGTCTTTAGCACACTATACACATTGTATAGTGAATCACTCAAACAGTTCATTATATAATTTCTGCACAAGAAATCAGAGTGGTTCCAAGCTTGAACTGCACTAACTAGCTCAACATCAAACTCATCGTCTTTCAGCTTAGGTGCATCCTCGGTCAAGAACCTCACAAGGTTCAAGGTGGTCAGGTAAAACAACATCTTTTGTTGCCACCTTTTGAAATTCAGCCCATTGAATTTCTCCGGTTTTTCCGCATGAGCGGTTACCGGTACAGCCGTATTCGGCACCACAAGGGTCGCCGTTTTAGGCACTGCCTCAGCAGTTACACGCCTATCACCATCACCAGACAAGTTAGCTCCGTCAACTCCCGACATTTCTGAAATCAAGATTACAATAAGAAAATACCGAAAATGATTCGAGGCACGTGAAAAACCACGCTATCCTTAAAACAGATAAGCCCCTTCCGTATGGTGCTCGAAGGTGTGTTGTGGCTTCCGTCTCCCAGGATACAACGAATCGAGGTGATCTTAAGCACTAGAGATCCGCCTCCTACGAACTGAACAAACACCGCTACTATCTCACTGAATAGAACCTAGAGCTCTAAGAGGAATACTCAAGAAATGTTTGTGGGATTTTGTATCTAAAACAATGAACCAAAAGCCTACTTATATAGTAGTACATAAAATGTAACTCCCAAATGCAATAACTTTGTAACCTCCATTATAAAGACCAAATAAATATTATCTAGTAATTATAGGAGTTACAAAATCAAACAAATGAGTTACAAAATCAAAGAAAATAAAATGCAATTAATTATTTTATTCAAAAAAGTCCAACACATGTTTCATCCACCTTTCTGCTTCTTTTGCACACAAGGGACTCTGCGATAATTGCAGCGTAAAATCTGAAGCTCACAAACATGCTTACATGTGTTAAAAACCACTACCGTAAATCCAGAGGATTACCCTTTATTGTTGGCCCCATCGAACGAATGACTGGAGTCCTTGGCTATACATTTCTGCTGAGAAGTTTGCAATCACAATACAGTTATCTACTTATTTTAGTATCACTCTTGTTTTCTAGAAGTATAGATTGCAGCACTTTATTGTGCTTCAAATGTAAAACAGAGGCTCTATCAGGGTTACTTGACTTGTGGTTCACAAAGAGCGATTAATAATTCTCAAAGAATGCATAAAGGCTACGACTATCCATAGAATAAATTTGTGCATCACATTAAAATTTTATATTTACTTAGTTTTGTGTTTAATGCTAATATGCTATTTTATGTACACCTTGAATGTACTGTCGCACAGACTTGTGTAACACATACAAAAAGAGTGGAGCAAGTGTGTTTGCCAGCAACATCTACGCGTCCGCAGTTCGATTTCTAGCCAGAGGTGACTTGAGAAATCCTAAGAATCTTGTAGTCATTAAAAAGAGTACACTGGAATGCGAAGAATAATAATGAAATATTTATGTCAGACCGTCTAGAAGTTAATTATAGAACTACAACTTAGAAACAACTCTTCGAGAAAGCGGAAAATATGCAAGCGTCTCTGGAATCTAAATCTCTTTCCAAGAATCCTCAATTGCAGAATACATCTCGGCTTGTAATGCACAAATGATTGCATCATCATGCTCTTCATCCTCCTGCTCAAGCACTTGCGAAATCCTAAGAATATCTTGTAGTCATTAGAAATAGACTAAAATTCACTTCACATCCCTTAACTTTGGCTCAAACTCAAAGCTATATCAGTACTTTGTTAAACTGCAGTTTGCATCCCATATGTTTGTTAAGTATTTCAGTTTGCATCCCTTTGGGTCTTCTCCGTCAAATTGTGACATTACCGTCTCTTTTGAGGAGGGCTTATTATTTTTATGGTCTTGCAATGGTCATATCTCCTCCTATATAATGCTCACCTCGCTGTAACTTTAGATCATCTATAATCTCATAAAAATATTACATTCAATGGCTTGTAGGGGTAGATGTAACAAATGGGCAGTTGAACATTATAAATGTAAGAATATTAAAATTGAGAATTTATCGAATATTATAAAGTTTAGAATATTAAAATTTTATATTTAGTTTTATTTATTAGTAAAAATTTAAAAGATAACTGAGATATTTTCTAATAAAAAATTTAGATTCTTTACTTAATATTAAAGATAACTAATAAATTTTTAAATATCTTTATAATATTCTTACCTTTATAATATCTCAGTTATCTTTTAAATTTTTACTAATAAATAAAACTAAATATAAAATTTTAATACTAGCGTAACAGCCCGTGCAAGGCACGGGCCTGCATAGAGATGTCAATAATTTTTATCGTGAAAAAGTTGGTCGTGATCGATTTATTAGATTAACGATTGTGTAGTCTTAAGTTTGAGAGCGTAAAATGAGAAGTATGGTTCATGCATAGTGAGGAGTAAAGAATTTTTTTGGCGAATAGTGTAATTACTTTGAATCACAAACGTAACTATGCCAAGGCTCTAAGACTTGTTTATAGTGACTATTATTGATTTTGAGACCAGATTAAAATAATGTAGAATTTGAAGCACGAATGTACTATAGTTCTTTTTGTGATTATAAACAGGTTTACCTGTGTTTTGTGTGTCAGATAAAGGATAGTTTGTAGATTGATAATTTACGTTAGAGAGCGGTTGTTATATGTTTTTCGGGAATTGATTGGTTTTTTTTTTTTTTTTACAATCTAGGTTATGAATAGGTTATATGCATGCAATGTTATTGTAATGTAATCGAACATGCATGAATGAGATAGAGGATTTTAAAAAGAAGCTGAAGGCCGACGCATCTTTGCACACCCTCACATCACCCAAGTTTGTGATAAACACCTTGGGAGATGAACACCTATTACAGTTTGGAGTATTCATGTCACCTATTTGTTTTTGGTTTTTTACTTGGGAACTGATTCTGCACTCCTCTCATGTGTTCATCTTTATATTAAATTATATTAACACACTTAGTAAATGCATTAAGAATGTGTTTGGAATATCGTTTTACAGTTACACATTTTAATCCAATTTATTACTATATATTAAACCTCAACACAAGGGCAAAAATTTCCAATTAAATGGTCGTCACAAAAATGTCACTCATATATTATTATGCAAAAATATATTAATAGTTGTTAGTACAAAGAAACAAACCTCCAACCTCCTTCTAAGATGTTCATGGGTTTAACCATTATTCTACATGCCTGTTTGAGTTTACTTCAAAAAATTTATTAGATAATCCACGTCTTTCTTCTCTTCTCTTATATTATTTTTACTTTGATGTTTAAATAAATAAAATATTGGTTTGTATTATTTATATAAATCAGTTTTTCTTTTCATCTTTTCGTAATTTTGGTCAAAAATTTTACTTTCCGGACACCCCAACCGGTATCACGCCAGACCCTAGAGTGCAGGAAGAATTCCCCACGCTCCCATGAATCAAACCTTGAATGCTTTGGTCAATAACGAGTGCTCTCACCAACTCATCTACATGCCTGGAGGCTTCTTTTGTAATTTTATATACCTATATATTCAATCACTGAATTTTATTACAGTTGTATGTTTTCGATTAAATATATATTAATTATGTTGTTTAAAATTCATACTTTTATATTATATATCTTTATTATACTTTATTTGAATTAAACTAATTATTCATACATAAAATATACTATTGAAATTCGACCTAATATAAGAAATATTGTATATGTTGTAGAGGATGTCGTCAAGGACCCACAAACCCTATTTAGAATTTCTTTTTATCAAAATGATTATATGACATTACGAATCAATTTAATGTATTCTATAAAGTTCTATTATTATTATGAAAGATTATACTTTTTTTTTAACATCGTACAATAATTTTTGGAATACAATTTGAAATTCTATTTTCAAAACTTGTAATTTTTAATTTTCCCAAACTTTATCGTCTACTAACAGTCTGACTGATTATTATGTAATTATATACTATGTAATATCCTATATTTAAAAAACTCACCCCGATTTTTGACATGAACGTCACTGGGGTTGAAGGGGAGGGGGGTTAGAAAGGTGAAAAAAAAATAGATAAGTTAATAAAGAATGACATGTTAATTTAGAAAATGTTAACAAATGAACAATACATTCTGGAAAAGAAAATTGTTAAGAAATGGATGCGACGAACATAGTTGGTAGACGAATTTTTTGTATAATTTGAATGCTAATGTTCTTAATTTAAAAATTATAGAAATAACTAATAATGAGAGATATAATGTGTATAATATTTCTTATATTAGATCGAATTTTAATAGTATATTTTATGCATGAATAATTAATTTAATTCAAATAAAGTATAATATAAATTATGAATTATAATCAACATAATTAATATATATTAAATTGAAAACATACAACTGCAATAATATATAGTGATTGAATATATAGATATATAAAATTACGAAAAGGAAAAAAAGAAAAACAAATTTATATAAATAATTCAAACCAACATTTTATTTATTCAAACATCAAAGCAAAAAAAAATAATATAAGAGATAAAAGACGTGGGTTATCTAATAAGTTTTTTGAAATAAACTCAAAAAGGCATGTAGCATAGTGGTTAAGCCCATGGATATCTTGGAAGGAGGTTGGAGGTTCGAATTTTTGTAGTAACACATCTATTAAAAAAAATTTGTATAAAAATATACGAGTGGCATGAAAAGGAAAAAAGAAAAACAAATTTATATAAATAATTCAAACCAACATTTTATTTATTCAATCATCAAAGCAAAAAAAATAATATAAGAGATAAAAGACGTGGGTTATCTAATAAGTTTTTTGAAATAAACTCAAAAAGGCATGTAGCATAGTGGTTAAGCCCATTGATATCTTGGAAGGAGGTTGGAGGTTCGAATCTTTGTAGTAACACATCTATTAAAAAAAAATTGTATAATAATATACGAGTGGCATATTTGTTATTTTTCAAAAGAAAAGGGTAAAACGGTAATTTCACGGCCATTTAATTGGCAACTTTTGCCCTTGTGTTGGCCTATTATATATAGTAATAGAAGATAGATTGCGACTCCATACAATCCAAATCAATGAACCACTATTATAAATCCTGCAGATCTACGATCTCGGATACTAAAACAAACCAAACTCTCACAAGGAAAGAGAACAAACCCAAAGAATGGGTAGAGAAAATCCACTAAACGGGGTACTAAAACTCTCAATAATGAAAGAGACCTATACAAATCGAAAACAAAATCAAAAGAAAACAGTAAAGAGGGGTCTTATCACCAACTTTTTGGTTAATGACAACCCCTTAAATAAAAATTGTGAGTTAAGATTTTTTTGGCGGAAGTATAGATAATATATATGAGCGGTTATTGTATAATCACAAAGTCTACAATACATGTCAATAAGACATTTTACGTTTTTATCATTTATTTTCGTGTTCGTGTAATTTCATGCATCAAAAATTAAATCAAACACTAAATTTTCGTGTCATAAATCAATTTTTTGTGAAAGATGTGAACGGTGAAGGAATGATAAAAAATGGACAAATTAGTGACATATGAGATTTATTAAAGTTGTAAAGAATAATATGTCTTTTGGAAAGATAAAAATAAAGGAGTGTACATTTCGAAAATAAAACTGTTAACAAATGAATGAGACGAACAAATTATATAATAATTATTTCATAATTTAATGAAAAATATCAACGCTAACTTTCTTAATTTAAAAAATATTAACTAATGAATAATGAGATCCTTGTATCTAATATATAATTTATATTAGATCAAATATGATTATTATATTTTATGTATAAATACTTGACCAGTTCAAATAATTATAAATTATATCAATTAACAATATAATTGGTATTTTTTAATTGAAAAAAAACATGTATAATAAAAAATTTACAAACATGATCGGATATGTAGTTATATACAAAGCTACAAAAACAAACATAATGGTATATAAATAATATAAATCAACGTTCTATATACTTAAAATTTAAATTATGAAAAGAAGAAAATGAGATAATGTGATTTACCTAATATGAATTCTAAATTACAAATCAAAAGTTAACTTAGCACATTGGTTAAGACATGAAATTGCTAAAATGAAGTTAAGGGTTCGATTCTTAATGAGAACACAAATTAATTAATTTTTAGCATAACTTATAGAAAGTGGTATTTTTGTGATTTTTCAACAAATAAGGGTAAAATTGTAATTTCACAACCATTTTTTGGGCTCAATTTGCCCTTAGACGCCATTTAATATATATATGTAGATAAGTAGATAGATAGATTTACCTATATATATATATAATAACGTAAATAAAAAATACAAATTTATATAAATAATATGGACCAATATTTTATTTACTCAAAGGTTCAAAATAAAAAAAATAATATAGAATTAGAGAAAATAATGTGACTTATCTAATAAAATCTTTAAAGTTAACTCAAAAAGCAACTTAGCATAGTGGTTAGGCTTTGGACTTCTTAGAAGGAGGTTGGGGGTTCGATTCTCTACAATAACAAATATTAACATATTTTTGCATAATAATATAACAATGGTATTTTTGTTATTTTTCAAAAAATAGGGGTAAAATCGTAACTTCACAAGCATTAAAATGGCAAACTTTGCCCTTGTGTTGGCCTATTATATATAGTAATAGATAGATAGATAGATTATATATAGAAGAGATTTTCAATAATCAAGTTATGTATGTTTCAGCCTTCAAAATAGATGTTATGTATATTTTAATTATTTATCCACTCACGTCGCACATACGTATACACATATTATGTGTATGATTCACAACATTTTCAAATGTAAATATTTTCATTGTTGATATACCCTTTTTTGGGAGAATTTCTTTTATAGATTTTTATGTCAAATTTATAACTATTCGTATATTTGTCTTGATCTAGGGTTTAATACCCACCAACAATTTTTGATCTGATTTATATTTAGTACATTATTTTCAATAATCAAGTTATGTATGTTCGACCTTCAAATAGATGTTACGTATATTTCAAATATTTATCCACTCACATCGCACATACACATATTATGTGCATGATTCACAACATAAATGAATCAAATACCTAGTGGTATGTTGTTGTGCAAATTTGTGGGGAGACCCAAGTTGCGCATGATTCACAACATAAATGAATCAAATACCTAGTGGTATGTTGTTGTGCAAATTTGTGGGGAGACCCAAGTTCAATCCCCTCCAAAAACATTTTTTTTCTATTGAGGGTAAATTAGTAATTATGGGTTGAATAAAACGTCTCACCATTTTTCTCACAACAAACCCCATGTTGGGCTATTATATATATAATAACTAGCGTAATAGCCCGTGCAAGGCACGGGCCTGCATAGAGATGTCAATAATTTTTATCGTGAAAAAGTTGGTCGTGATCGATTTATTAGATGAAGGATTGTGTAGTCTTAAGTTTGAGAGCGTAAAATGAGAAGTATGGTTCATGCATAGTGAGGAGTAAATAAATTTTTTGACGAATAGTGTAATTACTTTGAATCACAAACGTAACTATGCCAAGGCTCTAAGACTCGTTTATAGTGACTATTATTGATTTTGAGACCAGATTGAAATAATGTAGAATTTGAAGCACGAATGTACTATTGTTCTTCTTGTGATTATAAGCAGGTTTACCTGTGTTTTGTGTGTCAGAGAAAGGATAGTTTGTATATTGGTAATTTGCGTTAGAGAGCGGTTGTTAGATATTTTTCGGGAATTGATTGGTTTTTTTTTTTTGCAAATTAGGTTATGAATAGGTTATATGCATGCAATGTTATTCATGGGTTTAACTACTATTCTACATGCATGTTTAAGTTTACTTCAAAAAATTTATTAGATAATTCACGTCTTTCTTCTCTTATCTTATATTATTTTTACTTTGATGTTTAAATAAATACAATATTGGTTTGTATTATTTATATAAATCGGTTTTTCTTTTCATCTTTTCGTAATTTTGGTCAAAAAATTTATTTTCCGGACACCCCAATCGGTATCACGCCAGACCCTAGAGTGCAGGAAGAATTCCCCACGCTCCCATGAATCAAACCTTGAATGCTTTGGTCAATAACCAGTGCTCTCACCAACTCATCTACATGCCCGGAGGCTTCTTTTTGTAATTTTATATACCTATATATTCAATCACTGAATTTTATTATAGTTGTATGTTTTCGATTAAATATATATTAATTATGTTGTTTAAAATTCATACTTTTATATTATATATCTTTATAATAATTATTCATACATAAAATATACTATTGAAATTCGACATAATATAAGAAATATTGTATATGTTGTAGAGAATGTCGTCAAGGACCCACAAACCCTATTTAGAATTTCATTTTATCAAAATGATTATATGACATTACGAATCAATTTAATGTATTCTATAAAGTTCTATTATTATTATGAAAGATTATACTTTTTTTTAACATCGTACAATAATTTTTGGAATACAATTTGAAATTCTATTTTCAAAACTTGTAATTTTCAATTTTCCCAAACTTTATCGTCTACTAACAGTCTGACTGATCATTATGTAATTATATACTATGTAATATCCTATATTTTAAAAACTCACCCCGATTTTTGACACGAAAGTCACTGGGGTTGAAGGGGAGGGGGTTAGGAAGTTGAAAAAAAATATAGATAAGTTAATAAAGAATGACATGTTACTTTAGAAAATGTTAACAAATGAACAATACATTCTGGAAAATAAAATTGTTAAGAAATGGATGCGACGAACAGAGTAGGTAGACGAATTTTTTGTATAATTTGAATGCTAATGTTCTTAGTTTAAAAATTATAGAAATAAATAATAATGAGATATATAATGTGTATAATATTTCTTATATTAGATCGAATTTTAATAGTATATTTTATGCATGAATAATTAATTTAATTCAAATAAAGTATAAGATAAATTATGAATTATAATCAACATAATTAATATATATTAAACTGAAAACATACAACTGCAATAATATATAGTGATTGAATATATATATATATATAAAATTACGAAAAGGAAAAAAGAAAAACAAATTTATATAAAGAATTCAAACCAACATTTTATTTATTCAAACATCAAAGCAAAATATAATAATATAAGAGATAAAAGGCGTGGGTTATCTAATAAGTTTTTTGAAATAAACTCAAAAAGGCATGTAGCATAGTGGTTAAGCCCATGGATATCTTGGAAGGAGGTTGGAGGTTCGAATCTTTGTAGTAACATGTCTATTAAAAAATATTTGTATAAAAATATACGGGTGGCATGAAAAATAAAAAAGAAAAACAAATTTATATAAATAATTCAAACCAACATTTTATTTATTCAAACATCAAAGTAAAAAAAAATAATATAAGAGATAAAAGACGTGGGTTATCTAATAAGTTTTTTGAAATAAACTCAAAAAGGCATGTAGCATAGTGGTTAAGCCAATGTATATCTTGGTAGGAGGTTGTAGGTTCGAATCTCTGTAGTAACATATCTATTAAAAAAAATTTGTATAATACTATACGAGTGACATTTTTGTTATTTTTCAAAAAAAAGAAGGTAAAACGGTAATTTTGCTGAAAAGGAAAAAAGAAAAACAAATTTATATAAATAATTCAAACCAACATTTTATTTATTCAATCATAAAAGTAAAAACAAATAATATAAGAGATAAAAGACGTGGGTTATCTAATAAGTTTTTTGAAATAAACTCAAAAAGACATGTAGCATAGTGGTTAAACCCATGGTTATCTTGGAAGGAGGTTGGAGGTTCGAATCTTTGTGGTAACACATATATTAAAACTTTTTTGTATAATAATATACAAGTGGCATTTTTGTTATTTTTTAAAAGAAAAGGGTAAAACGGTAATTTCACGGCCATTTAATTGGCAAATTTTGCCCTTGTGTTGGCCTATTATATATAGTAACTAGCGTAGAAGCCCGTGCGATGCACGGGCCTGTTCATATACGAAAATAATTTTCGCACAAATCAGCATCTTCGAAATAATTTTATAATTAAATATATGGTAAATTATAGTATTTCAACTTTATTTTATATTTGTAAATTAATTTTATAATATTGTATGCCGTTTTCATGAACCAAATATTTTATAATTTGATCAGGTTTAAAAAGTTGGATCAATATATCTATACGATAATAATTACATGATTATTATTATTATTAATTTCTTAAATAATAATTAAATTTCCAATGTCGTGAAAAGAAATTTATTAAAATGACATGATTATTATTATTATTAATTTCTTAAATAATAATTAAATTTCCAATGTCGTGGAAAGAAATTTATTAAAATGATCAATTAAGTGTAACATAAATAATTATTGTAGCATAATTGTTCGTGTATAACATAGATGTTTGTAAACTCATGTGATTTTAATGTAATAAAAGTATATTTTTAAAAAAGATAATCATATATGTGAGATTATATATTAAGATATATTACAAATTTTCTTAATTTTTTATATCTTATACATATTTTTTTTTTTGATAATCAAGTAATTCATTAATAAACGGCCATACAACATCTACAAAAATAATCAAAATAGAACAAACACGTAATAAAATAGATCAAATCAGAATTTTCTTCACCCCAAACTATGATTGTTGAGCAAATCATTCATTGTAGCACATCACTCGTTCATATCGCTGAAGTTTGCAGCATTTTTAGAGAGACAATCTAATAATCTGTTGTAGTCGTGCAATATATATATATCTAATTCGTCCATACGTATTCGAACAATTAATCGTAATTGCGACTCCATACAATCCAAATCAATGAACCACTATTATAAATCCTGCAGATCTACGATCTCGGATACTAAAACAAACCAAACTCTCGCAAGGAAAGAGAACAAACCCGAAGAATGGGTAGAGAAAATCCACTAAACGGGGTACTAAAACTCTCAATAATGAGAGAGACCTATACAAATCGAAAACAAAATCAAAAGAAAACAGTAAAGAGAGGTCTTATCACCAACTTTTTGGTTAATGACAACCCCTTAAATAAAAATTGTGAGTTAAGATTTTTTTGGCGGAAGTATAGATAATATATATGAGCGGTTATTGTATAATCACAAAGTCTGCAATACATGTCAATAAGACATTTTACGTTTTTATCATTTATTTTCGTGTTCGTGTAATTTCATGCATCAAAAATTAAATCAAACACTAAATTTTCGTGTCATAAATCAAATTTTTGTGAAAGATGTGAACGGTGAAGGAATGATAAAAAAATGGACAAATTAGTGACATGTGAGATTTATTAAAGTTGTAAAGAATAATATGTCTTTTGGAAAGATAAAAATAAAGGAATGTACATTTCGAAAATAAAACTGTTAACAAATGAATGAGACGAACAAATTGTATAATAATTATTTCATAATTTAATGAAAAATATCAACGCTAACTTTCTTAATTTAAAAAATATTAACTAACGAATAATGAGATCCTTGTATCTAATATGTAATTTATATTAGATCAAATATTATTATTATATTTTATGTATAAATACTTGACCAGTTCAAATAAATATAAATTATATCAATTAAAAATATAATTGGTATTTTTTAATTGAAAAGAAACATGTATAATAAAAAATTTACAAACATGATCGGATATGTAGTTATATACAAAGCTACAAAAACAAACATAATGGTATATAAATAATATAAGTCAACGTTCTATATACTTAAAATTTAAATTATGAACAGAATAAAAGGAGATAATGTGATTTATCTAATAGGAATTCTAAATTACAAATCAAAAGTTAACTTAGCACAGTGGTTAAGACATGAAAATTAATTATTTTTTAGCATAACTTATAGAAAGTGGCATTTTTGTGATTTTTCAACAAATAAGGGTAAAATTGTAATTTCACAGCCATTTTTTGGGCTCAATTTGCCCTTAGACACCATTTAATATATATATAAGTAGATAGATAGATTTACTTATATATATATAATAACGTAAATAAAAAAAATACAAATTTATATAAATAATATGGACCAATATTTTTTTTACTCAATTGTTCAAAATAAAAAAAGAATATAGAATTAGATAAAATAATGTGACTTATCTAATAAAATCTTTAAAGTAAACTCAAAAAGCAACTTAGCATAGTGGTTAGGCTTTGGACTTCTTAGAAGGAGGTTGGGGGTTCGATTCTCTACAATAACAAATATTAACATATTTTTGCATAATAATATAACAATGGTATTTTTGTTATTTTTCAAAAAATAGGGGTAAAATCGTAAATTCACAAGCATTAAAATGGCAAACTTTGCCCTTGTGTTGGCCTATTATATATAGTAATAGATAGATTCTTACCTTTATAATATTCAATAAATTCTCAATTTTAATATTTTTACAATGTTCAACTGTCCATTTGTTACATCTACACCTGCAAGCCATTGAATGTAATATTTTTTATGAGATTATAGATGATCTAAAGTTACAGCGAGGTGAGCATTATATAGGAGGAGATATGACCGACCATCAAAATAATAAGCCCTCCTCAAAAGAGACGATAACGTCATAATTTGACGGAGAAGACCCAAAGGGATGCAAACTGAAATGCTTAACAAACATATGAGATGCAAACTGCAATTTAATAAAGTACTGATATAACTTTGAGTTTGGGTCAAAGTTAAGAAATGTGAAGTGAATTTTAGTCTTATAAATATCATCAAAACCAAAGCCTAGCAAATCGCAATCTTCTTGTCAAACTACAGCTAAATCTAACTACAAAAAAGTTATGTAAGCCTGTCAAGATCTTTCAGTACATATCTCTTCAAAAGTTAAGCAGTTATTCTGTAGCACCAGCGACAAAAAACCAGGCTCTTTGACTATAAATATACAGTATTCATTCAAAAAGCGTTCTCCTTACTGTGGTATGTTTAACTAAGAATTAAATTAGTTAAAAAAATAACAAATGCTTAATTAAATCCTAAATAAGATTGCTTTTTATATATTTATATCTAAAAAGATTGAATTTTATATATTAATTATTTTTTATATTAATTCAAATATAAATAAGAAATTTAATTTATTAAATTAAAATAAAAGAGTCATATAAATATAAATAATTACATTGAGAAATTTTCTTTCTTTATATAATATAATAAAATTTTAAATTTATCTAAATAACTTCGTCCGTTAAAATTATAATCGAAATAAAATTTGATAAAATTTTAGGAGTACAACTAAAACAAAATTCGAATAGAAGAAGGGACATACATATGTAGTTCTATAAAAGTAGATACATACATAATTTGTTCGCGTGCCTGTTTTTTAATCGACCAAGATACATACGTATTAGATTCTTGGCGCTGAAAGGAGAGACGGCGGAGATTCTGATCCCGAGAACCCCGTCGAGGAGTAGTGAGCAGCACGGAACGAAGGATTTGTGAACAAACAAAGAAAGAGATGATGTCAAGACCAACAAGTATATTCGAGATGATGAATAAATCAGACATCATGAGATGTACATATAAAAAAGGAGATTGTGTTAACGTCAATGACCTGCTTTTCAATCAAACAAGGGATTATCTTATTAAATACAACACCGATCAAGTGGTATGTATGCGTGGAGAATTTTTAGTTTTAATTTTGATATGATCAAATTTTGCATTATGTAGTTTGGTTCTGAATCGAGTTCTATTGCACTGAGTTTGTGTTTTGAGATTTTGCAATTGCTGCTTCTCTGTTTTGGGGTTTTATTTTTTAAGCTGCCTTATTTATGTTTTAATTTGTATGTTTGTGTATGCGTATAGAATTTTTAATCAAGTTTTACTTTTATATAAGATGAGTTATATAATTTGTGGCATTGTGTGTTCCCTCCTCATTCTTTGTTATTAAACTACTAATTCTTTCTGGTAGTTTACTGGTTTTTCTTCGGGGGCTGTTTCCTTTTACTTTATCATATGTATGTTATGATTTAATTAGTACATAAGATGAATTTTAAGATTTTCGTTTTAAGTTCAATATGAATCTCATGAGTCTTCACAGGCTACACATTTGAGACATTCGTTCATTTTAACTTTATTAGTTGCCTCATGTCATCTTCTTTGTTTGTAATTGTAGGTTACAATGGAGCAACTCAAAGGCAAAGTTATTGTTCTACATTTTGTGCTACTCGACCCTGATGAAGATTGGAGGTGGACAAATACGGCACACTTGGCGGAGGTGTATGACGAGTTATTGTCTCTATCACCTCCTCGACCATTTGAGGTCGTTTTTGTTCCACTTCATAATCGTGTTCTATATAATACGGAGCTCCAACAACGTTTCGATGAAGTTTTTTCTACCATGCCATGGCCTGCCATTCCTTACTCGGATGCATGTGCTTGGGAACATTTGGCAAATAGTTTTGTTGCCTCTGCCAATTCGGGTTTCCAACCATCTTCCGTTGTCATTAGCCCCACGGGTGTGATTTTGCAACTCAACGGCCTCCCATTGATCCGAGCATATGGGGCTGGTGCCTATCCTTTTTCTGACAGAAGGATAGCCTTCTTTCAAATGGAAGATTACGAAGCCAGAAAATTTCCATCCCTCGATGCACTCTTGGTCTCCCCTGAACGTAACTATGTCATAAACAATAGAGGGGATAAGGTATTTTCCATTCTTATAGCATTGTGCATTCTACTAGTTTGCCACTTGATGCTGCACAAATATTCTTTATACTAATGTGTACTTGTTTTTCTAGGTAAATGTTTGCGATCTTACAGAAAAGGTGGTAGCATTATATCTTTATGAAGATGGATGTACCGATAATAAGTTAACAGAACTTCTTGAAGAGGCATATCGATGGTGTCTACGGGCAGGAATTGATTTCGAGGTTGTTCTAATCTATATTCATGACTCGCCTAATACTTTTGGCCATACAAATATAGATTCATTCACAAAAAGATTTCACACAATGCCTTGGTTGGCCCTTCCATTTAAAGACATAAATTGTAAAAAGGTGTTGCGGGTATTTAAGTATCCCATTGAGTTGGGAGAGTCTGAGCCGGATCCTTCGCTTGTGATTATTGGGCCGCATGGAAATTTCGTGGAACGGTTAGGTGCTAGTGTATTGATCAATTTTGGTGTTGAGGCATTCCCGTTTACCCGACAAAAAGCGTATAGGATGCAGATCGAGAAAGTAAAGAACTTGAAGCTGAAGAAGTTATTTGGCCGGGAAGCTATCTTCTTACAATATTGCAATGTAAGTTTTACATGTCCTACTAGTACATTTCTTAAAACTGAATGCACTTGTGTCGGGCATTTAAAAAGAAATACCATTTTGAAAATTATGGAACAATAAATGCAAGTAAAACAATTTGATATGTAATACCTAATAGAAGTATATAATTAATAAATTTAATTTTTTTTAATTATTTATGAAAATTACAATTTAACTATATCTATTTTTCTTGCATTTTAATATAACTTAATAATTTTTTGTCTTCTACTCATATTAAAATTAAATGTTAAATATACTGAATAATTAAATATTATCTTTTCTTTTTGTGCAATTTGGAGTCCATGAGCACTTCTACAAATGTTGTCATGGTCTGTTTTAAATTTCACAGTTTTACTAACTTTTATTTTTTAATTTACTTGTATAGTCAACTTTTCAGGAGGTTTCATTTTCTAAAATTGATGTGCGGAAACCTGTTATAGTCTTCTCAGTCTACTCAGTTAATCACCGTAACTATTTGGAGTTTAAAATGAAGCTTATGCAAAAATATTTCGAAAGAAAATGCTCGAATGATGAGTTTGAGGTGATAGAGATAGGAGGCAATGATGGAGAAGTTGTACCATGGTTCAGGATGCCACACTCATATAGTTGGTTCGATAGAGCGTACAAGAATGTCGACAAAATATTTTCCGATATTTTGCTCCATAAAGGTTATGGTGTTTTTGTGTTTGATCGTGATGGAAAGGTTGTGAGGGCAACAAAACACCCTGAAGGACTTGATTTTGAGGCTACTGATTTTCCTTTTTGTGGTGGTCGTATGGAAGCGGAGGTGGTCTATGATCTAAATCACACTTGTAATTGGATATATTCATAATGTGATTCTAGTTAGGAACTAAAAACATTGGGTATTGTAGTAACTTTACTTGAGCCCTTTTTCTTAAACAAAAAGGGTTAAGATGGCTACTATAAACTTATTGTAACACCCGGTCAGTATGACTGATTACAAAATTTATTCAAAGGGAAAGTTATCTATTCTATTCTTATTTTTCTGTTGAAATTTCATATCATATAAATTTGCCGTGACATGATAGTGCCACTCAAGAAGATTCACCAATCAAGAAGAGTCATACCTACTCAACACTGTATTGTGACATTTCAGGATTTGGTTAAAAATCTGTTGACGGGAGCTGAGACGGTAAAGAAAATCAAAAATCAATTAGGTTATAGAGTAGAAGAGGGCTGTTACATGAGAAAATAGAATAACTAGAGGACCTTTGCTGCACATATAAATGTTAATGTACATTACTTTCATTTAGTAAAATTGCATCTGCAGAAGACAAGAGCCTTTTCACAGAGCTCAAGAAAAACTTAGCACATTATAATATTGCAAAACATAGTCCCTCTCAAGCTTGAGCTTAGTCCCAAACTAAAATCTGCACTAATATGAACTTAGGGGGTGTGTTCAACATATATTTTAAAGGATTAATTGATTATGAACATTCCTAAACTCCGAACTACACTAATCTGTAATCATATTAATCGTCTTATTTTCAATTTCCACACAAGAATAAAGACACCTAACCATATTCCCATGCTCTAACAAATCAATTTTGTTAAATTAAAGAAAAACCGGCTCGATTTGGAAGCATTGAACTTTTGAAATACTTGCATAGATTTTTACAAACTGTTAAACAAGTCTGGATAGCACATTTGGTGGTAGCAGTAGTTACCATGGAAAATATGCAGAGGTAGAAGCCTGATGTACGTATGTGCCAGGAAAATTCAGCAAGAATGAAAAAGCAGAGCAAAATGATACTGCGACGAGAATACCAGTGTATCCTGAAGAGAATAATGATACTGCGAGGAGAATACCAGAGTATCCTGAAGAGAATTCAGGTGGTTGATTTATCCAAATTTGGTCTTAAACATCCAGTCTTACATATTGGCGTTGCTCTTAATTTGTGAAAATTGCCTAACAAAGCAGGTAAACATTTGAAGAGGCAACAAAGCAACGAAACAGCAAAAAACCTGGAAACAGCGGAAAGCCTAAATTTTTAGAATAAACTGTTTTCATATAGACTTTCCTGGAAACTAAATCATATTCCATTGGAAAGATCTTGAATTCTTGTTTTTATGCAACAAACAGTTTATAAACAAAATTTCTACAGAAAGTTATAGCTGCTTGAGTGTTAGCTTATCAAGCTCTCCAGACTTGCAGCAGTTCGATGACTGAGCATGTTTCTTTCGCATTAAGGGAATAGGAATTCCTAATGAATATGGTTGATTAAACAGCAGCCGGAGTCAGACCACACCCAGTTACGATACTTGGAGCACTAAACCACATGGCAAGAATACGACCCAAGTTGTGCAAACTGGAAATAAAGAGGTCCTGAAATTCCAATTCAAGACGCTCATGATGGAATCCAGATATCAAACTAAGGATAAGTGATAGACGTACAGCTGATAAGTTTCAGGTACTGCCCTTGAGCATAGAGTCTTAACATGACTGGAAGTCAGTGTCAAAACCATGTGTTCTTTTTTCATAATCGTCCTGGGATCAATCATTATCTGCAACTGGGACCCGATAAAATGGGGATCAATATGAGTCAACTCGGCACAGACAGGTAAACAAATTTGGTGCAGACGAGTAAACGCTACGAGTCTCTCAGCTAAGCGTAGGTGGTAGCAGCTGATAAGTTTCAGTCATTATTCAGAAAGAAAAAAAAATCAGTGCCTGACAGGACGCAAGACAAAGCACCCACAATCCAAGGGAAAGAGATTGGAATTCAAACTATGCGACGGATCTTACTTGACAGACCTATTTTTATTCAGCCAAAAACAATATTCAGGGAGAGACCGTATCCTGAGGGGGCTTCTACAGATATACATAGCATCCAATAGATTTAAATTTAGGCAGGAATAAATGACAAACTTGGAGGCTGTGCAACAAGTTGAAGAAACAAAAAAAAAATCAATCAAAAAGAAAAGCTATGAGCAAAGAAAAAAAGAACCAGGTGAGATTTTTTAAGTAAACAAGAAAGAGTTGTTTGCAAAAAGGATCACTTGGCTTCCAAAAGAAATCCCAATTGTTTCGAACTTTCCATTTTTAGAAGGTGAAATAATGAAACAACCAGGTAAAGGAGGAGCATTAAAGCTGCAACAAATTTGTACAGGAGGAGCATTAAAACTGCAGCAAATTATCTGAGGCATATGGCAGAAAAATATTGTCAAACAGAAAACAAAGACGTGCGATTGTGATTAAAATGCGAGTCCCAAGCTCTTTAGGAACTCATCTCACTGTGAGGTCAATAGTGGCAGCAGTGATAAAACAACCATGGTGGCTACCTACATCTCTCAGATGTCTCAACGAAGATATCACTTCTAATTAAATCATTGTTGATGATGTGGCACTATACAAATGTTACAGAACTATACACTTGCAAATGTGTCGGCATTAAAATAGCCTAGAATGGAAGACTGATTTAGATACTATGTATTTAGTATTTACTAGTGAATAAAGAAATCTGGACGATCATTTTGAGATTGAACACTACGGGGCTGAGAGAAGATTAAAGGATTTTAAGGCGACATGAACTCGCGAACTTTTCAAAGCTCCATACTAAGTGCCAGCTGCTTGAATTCCAGTTCATTCTCTTGGGGATATAAAGCTTCCTTGTGAATATAAAGCTCAAAGAAGAGCACAAATTTAACAAGGAGTTGGAAAGTGGAGCAAGAGATCATAGAAAGAACCAAGCATAAATATGTTATGGAACACATGGAGTATTGAACTATAATTCACAATACTGGAATTATTTGGTGAGCTCAGTCTCAGAATACTGGAATTCAATACTTAGCTAGAAAAATTTGGTGGATCCTTAAGAAGAATAAAACAAATGAATTTTTGAGTACTTGCTATTATCAGCGCTGCTATTATCCACTCCAAAGTTGTAGATGTTGTTTCAGTTCCAGCAGCGATCATATCCTACAAGATTCAATAACACATGTAAACAACTGAAGTAGTTCTACAAAATAGGCTGAAGTTGCCTCTGCCAATTCAGGTTTTCTACCATCTTCCGTTGTCATTAGCCCCACGGGTGTGATTTTGCAACTCAATGGCCTCCCATTGATCCGAGCATATGGGGCTGGTGCCTATCCTTTTTCTGACAGAAGGATAGCCTTGTTTGAAATGGAAGATTACGAAGCCAGAAACTATCCATCTCTCGATGCGCTCTTGGTCTCCCCTGAACGTAATTATGTCATAAACAATAGAGGGGATAAGGTATTTTCCATTCTTATAGCATCATGCATTCTACTAGTTCCCCACTTGATGCTGCACAAATATGCGTTGCTTGATGCTGTAGTCTATATATTAAGCACTAATATGGTCTGTTTGATGTTATAATCTATTTGTTGGTGCACTAGTATGATTGTTTTATTATATCTACACTCTAGTCGATATAAAACATCTTCTGTATGTATGCATATGTACTACTATTAATGTCTACTTGTTTTGCTAGGTAAATGTTTGTGATCTGGAAGATAAGGTGGTAGCATTATATCTTTACCAAGATGGATGTACCGATGAAGACTTAACGGCATTTCTTGAAGAGGCATATAGACAGTGTGTACGAGAAGGAATTGATTTCGAGGTCGTTCTTATCTATATTTATGACTCGCCTAATACTTTTGGCCGTACTGATATAGGCTCATTCACAAAAAGATTAGAAACAATGCCGTGGTTGACCCAGACAGAAATTGTAAAAAGGTGTTGCGCGTATTTAAGTATCCCACTCAATTAGCAGGGCTTGATCCGTATCCGGATCCGGATCCTTCACTTGTGATTATTGGGCCTCATGGAAATTTTGAAGATGAAGACGTTATTTGGTCGGGAAGCTGTCTTCTTACAATATTGCAATGTGAGTTTTAGCTATCCTATTAGTACATTTCTTAATATTGTGTCAACTTGTTAATACCCTCTCGGAAGAGATCTCTTTGCCCGAAAGAAGTCTATTTACCTGCCAGATATGACCATGTCCCGGAAGAATTCAATGGACAACTTGTCACACCCAAAGTGGACTAAGGAAAATAAGTGAAGGCAATACTATCTCTTTCGGACCAAAGACAGTTCCTTCCTCCAGCACCTTCCACCTCTTGGGCAAAAGCTGCTCCCTTCTCCAATACTCTTACATCAACTCACACCTGTCACAAGGAAGGGAGCATCCTTCCGGACCAGGAGACAAAGGAAGGTAACACTAAACCTTATAAATACTCAAGCAGCCTCACATATGCACGGGTTCTAATTTTTACATTCATTCACACACTCTCACATTTTCACAAAAGCTCTCTAAAACTCAGTCACCGGAAGTACATTTTCTGATATTGTTTCTTGTTATTCTCCACCACCAAGTTACTTACTCTCACGCCGGAGGTGCTTGACGGCCACCACCCCCGGTCAAGCATTGTTTTGCAGAGTCCCAACCGACAGCACACCACATTCCCGACCAAGCATTGCCGGAAGAGGGACAAGTACGGTAGAGTGGAGCAAGGAGCATTATCATTTGGCGCTAGAAGGAGGGCAATATTTTTTCCTTATAGAAACCCTCCATCCTTTCCAGTTTTACAAGAAGTAACTTACTTTTGGTGTTTGGGCATCCTTTGATTCCTGAGAATTAATCGACGTCCAAGCATTCAAGAGAACTTTAGTCACAAATCCTTCCCAATGGGTCCCTCGAAGAATACAAGGTTGCAAGTAAGAAACATACCAGATGTGAACAACATAAACAACAATGAGGAACAACTTCAAGACAATCAATATGAGACGATCCCTGACGTCTCTCACCATAGTGAACCTGTCCTCCAACGAGTTGGAACAAGGGACGGAAACCCTCCTCTCAACTTGGACTTGACAAGTTTCGCTCCAGATCAAATCGATTTCCTTCTCAGTGTTGCTGCCAATCTTCAACACCCCAACCAGCAAAATGACCCACCTCGGTCTAAAGGGAGACGTGAACCACCTCCCCACGAGGATGAAGCACATAGTGCTATCAACAATGGCACCAAAAGGCCAATGACAACAAAATCTGTTTTCTCTCGTCTCGGTTCTTCCCAAAATACTCAACATGTCCGCCATGATAAGCCTCACCACCGTCCCGAGACATGGAAGGAAAATCGAAGAGTACGGGACTTAAGACGTCAAATTGAGGACAAAAGGGCCGAGTACGAAAGGGAAAAACGAAGACTGGAAGATGAATTCTACCAAGAGAAGGAAAGAGACAGGACTCCCGAACCCACCCCGGTGGGAGGTGATGGCAGCTCTCAACAAGAAATCCTCCAAACCCTCATGGAGTTAAAACGCAAAGTTGAAGGGGAAGTTTCAGCTAGCCCGGGAGAATCCCCCTTCTCCAAAAGACTAGAAGATGAAAGTAAGCAAACACATTTGAAACATCCCCACTTGGACTCATATGATGGTAACGGGGACCCGGAAGAGCACTTGAGTTATTTTGATCAAATAGCCCTTTTCTATGGGTACCGGGACTTAACATGTTGCAGATTTTTTGCTTCCACCTTGAGAGGAAGTGCACAACGATGGTTTTGTAGGCTTCCTCCCAGGACCATTGACACATGGGCCGATTTCAAAAAGGCCTTTCTGAATAAGTTTAAGGCAAATCAACCACATGAGGTGCACACTGTCTTCCTTGAGACCATAGCCCAAAAGAGCGGAGAGACACTGGAAAGTTATCTAAAGAGGTTTAAGGAGGCGGTAAACAAAGTGGTATCAGTGAATGAGACGGAAGCATTAGTGCATCTAAGAAGGGGTCTAGACCCTTATGATTGTGAAATATATATTTGCAAGCTCATGGAACACAAGCCCACTACGCTAGCCAGAGCATATGAATTGGCTTCTCACTTCATCACTGAGACGGAGGCCATGAGAGTCATGAAACAAACAAGGAATCCTCCCCAACCAAAGCCTTACTTCCAGAAGGAGCGTTTCACTTTCCACCACACTCAGAGGCCCATCCATGAGCACCAAGTCCAAACCACCCATGGTCCTGCCGTGTCAAGGCAAAAACCCGTTTTTGACAAGTCAAGGCTCTCTTCTTCCACCTCATCAAAGCCGGCACGAAGACCTGAACCAGAGTGGACAACTTTGAGCATGCCTAGGGCACATATCTTACGGGAGATACAGAACAAACCCTTCTACCAGGCACCTCAACCACTTTGGACAGCCCCGGGTGACAGAGACTCCACTAAGCACTGTGAATATCATGCCACTCATGGACATACTACAGAGAATTGTCTCTCTCTCAAACACTTCCTCGAGAGGTTGGTCCGTCAAGGACTCATTAACCAATACCTTCCTCGACAAATTGCGAATGGGAACAATTCAAATACTCCTTCCACTTCTCAAGCCAACAAAGGAAAGAACATTGTCAATGTAGTTATTGGAGGAACACAATCTCCACCACGTGCTCTGGGAACTCAAGAAGTGTTAACGATATCAGAGAAAGACATGATGGGAGATGTTATCACTTTTTCTGACGCTGACTTGGAAGGAGTCAATCCTTACAATACTGAAGCTTTGGTGGTCACGGTAGAAACACGGGATAATGTGGTCAAGAAGGTTTTGATTGATAATGGCTCATCGGTGGATATAATCTTCACGCACTGTTGGGAAAGGCTGAAGTTGGAAGATAAGTTGGAAGAATGTCAAGAGGAGGCACCCCTTTACGGTTTTGGCCACAATGCAGTCCCCATAGCGGGAATAGTGAAGTTGCCTATACTCTTCGGGGCAGCCCCGAAGCAAGTTCACCATTTTATCAAGCTTTATGTGGTTAACACGCCGTCTTCTTATAATATGATCTTGGGAAGGCCGACTCTGACTCGCTTAAGGGCCATAACCTCCACTACCCACCTAAAAATGAAGTTCCCCACTATTGCAGGAATTGGAGAGATTAAAAGAGATACAGAGGCTTCAAAGTATTGCTATGGTTCCGCCCTCAACCTTGCTCAGACTGACCCAAGTAACCTAAGAAGGGCGCGAACAACTCAGCGCAAAAGGGAGAAAAGGAAGAGGCATCTCGAACACCAGCGAAACCAAAGGAAGAGGACAAGGGATGTCCAAGTAGTGGAAGCCACAAATGATCAGAACATGGAAGAACTAGAGCAACGAATGGATGCCAACTTGAGAAAATGTTTACAGAAAGATGAAGTGCCCATTGTGACACCTGCAGTAGAAACAGAAAAGATCGAATTGGTACCTGGAGACGGGACGGAGTGAATTAGCATTGGTGCCGGTCTCGACTCGGTATTCAAGGAAGGATTGATAAAATTATTGCGGGAGTATGCCGACATCTTTGCTTGGAGCCCAAAAGAGATGCCTGGACTTGATGAGTCCGTAGCCATGCATAAATTGAATGTTCACAAAGATGCCATCCCAAAAATGCAAAAGAGAAGGAATGTTGCTCCAGACAGACAGAAAGCAATTGATGAAGAGATAGACAAAATGCTAGACGCTGATCTCATTTGTGAAGTTACTTACCCGGAATGGGTAGCTAATGTGGTTTTGGTAAAGAAAGCTAATGGCAAGTGGAGGGTTTGTGTCGACTACACTGATCTTAATGCTGCATGCCCAAAGGATCCTTACCCTCTTCCAAGCATCGATCAACTAATTGATGCCACTGCGGGTCACCTCATGCTAAGTTTTATGGATGCCTTTTCGGGATATAATCAAATCAAGTTAGCACCAGAAGATAGAGAGAAAACATCTTTCATCACTCATCGAGGGGTTTATTGTTACAAGGTCATGCCTTTTGGCCTTATCAATGCTGGAGCAACGTATCAAAGGATGATGAATAAAATCTTTGCTGGGCAACTTGGTAGAAACATGGAGGTATATGTTGATGATATGATTGTTAAATCTTTGCTATTAAACACAAGGAAAGTTTCGAGAAGTTACAAGCACATAACATGAAGCTCAATCCGGACAAGTGTACATTTGCCTTGGAGGCAGGAAAGTTCTTAGGTTTCTTGGTGAGTCAAAGAGGAATAGAGGCTAATCCAGAGAAAATTCAAGCAATATTGGACATGCACCCTCCCAAGACAATTCGTGATGTCCAAAGACTAACAGGAAGGTTGGCCGCCTTGAGAAGATTCATATCAAAATTGGCAGAGAGATGTCTACCTTTCTTTGATACTCTAAGGGGAGCGACAACTACAAAGACTATCAAGTGGACTCCCGAGTGTCAAACCGCCTTTGATGAATTGAAGGCATATCTCTCATCTCCACCTTTGCTAGCAACAGCCGCTCCATCCGAACCTCTGTCCATTTATTTGTCGGCATCAAATGCGGCGGTGGGAGCCATCTTAATTAAGGAAGATGAGGAAGGGCAAAAGCCCATCTATTATGTTAGTCAAGTATTGAAGGATGCGGAAACTCGTTACCCCCCTGTGGAGAAGTTTGCCTATGCCCTTGTCACTGCAAGCAGAAAATTAAGGCATTATTTCCAAGGGAGAGAGATCAAGGTTGTCACCAATCACCCTTTGAAAAAGCTTCTACACAAGCCAGACCTTTCAGGACGATTGATTAATTGGGCTGTGGAGTTAAGTCAATTCTCTATCTCTTATGAGCCAAGGAAGGCAATCAAGGCGCAAGCTCTTTCAGATTTCATTGTAGAATGTTCATTTGGTAACAAAGAAAAGATGCCCTCTCTTGAGGACAATTCACCCGCCAAAGAGCTTCTCTCTCCTCCAAACCCAACATGGAAACTTTTTGTGGATGGATCTTCCACCTCGGCAAGGAGTGGAGCAGGTCTTATCTTGATTAGCCCCGAAGGGTTCCAAGTGATGCAAGCCATAAGATTCACTTTCAAGGCTACCAATAATCAAGCTGAGTATGAAGCACTCATTGCAGGTCTCAACTTGGCACGTAGTCTCCAAGTCCAACACCTCTCCATTTTTAGTGATTCCCAAATTGTGGTAAGGCAAACCACTGGGGATTATGCTACAAAAGACATCATTCTCACCAAGTACCAAGCTTTGGTTAGATCCCTTCTCTCTTTCTTTGCCAGCCACACACTTGTTCAAGTGGATAGAGAAGACAATACTATTGCAGACTTGCTTTCCAAGCTTGTAGAATCTGAAAAGGATCACCTAGATGGTTTCGTCTATTTTGAAGAACTAAAAGTGCCAGCAATTGAGGGACAACAAATCATGGAAATTGGCACGGAAGACTCTACTTGGATGACACCCATCATTGACTACTTGAAAGGTGGAATTCTACCAGAAGACTCTACCAAGGCCAAACAACTCCGCTCTCAAGCTGCCAAATACTTCATTCAAGATGACACCCTCTACAAAAGAACTTTTGATTCTCCTATCCTAAAATGCGTCGACCCTGACGAGGCCTTGTATTGCATGAGAGAGGTCCACGAGGGGATATGTGGAGATCATATGGGAGGAAAAGCTTTGGCTCACAAAATTCTACGACAAGGATACTTTTGGCCTACTTTGGCTAAGGATTGCCAAGCTTTCGTTAAGAAGTGTACACAATGCCAACTCTTCAGCAATGTTCCTAAACAAGCACCTGCCTTGCCTTCTTCCATCTTATCCCCCATTCCCTTTGCCATGTGGGGAATAGATATCATGGGACCTTTCCCAAAAGCTAAGAATGAATTGCAATATGTGATGGTAGCGATTGATTATATGACTAAGTGGGTTGAAGCTAAGGCTCTAAGGAATATCACCCAAGAGGATGCTATAAAATTTGTCAATGAAAACATAGTCACAAGATTTGGAATCCCAAGGATAATGGTGTCGGACAATGGAACTCAATTTGTTGGATCAAAGTTCGTGAAATTTCTTTCAGAAAGAGGGGTGAAACATAAGAAAGCTTCGGTGTGTCACCCTCAAAGCAACGGGCAAGTGGAAGTCACAAACCGCACTATCGTGCGAGGCCTCGAGAAAAGGCTTCAGACGTCCAAGAAGAAATGGCCCGAGGAACTTCCTAATGTGTTGTGGGCTTACCGAACATCAGCTAGAAGCAGTACTAAGGAAACCCCTTACAAACTAGCCTTCGGTACTGAAGCCCTCCTCCCAGTAGAAGTAGGCTCACCCTCCTACCGAGTCTTAAACTTTGATGAAGAAGCTAACACGGAAGGCCTCCGTGACAACATCGAACTCCTTGATGAAGTCAGAGATGATGCGGTGCAAAGAATGGATACATATAAAGAAAAAACCAAGGAATACTTTGCCAAGAAAACAAGGATTCGAAAATTTGAGGAAGGAGATTTGGTGTTGCGGGCAACGGAGGCCTCAGACCCGCGCCATACGGGGAAACTCATGCCTAAATGGGAAGGTCCATACAAGGTGAAACAAGTGCTACGTCCAGGATCATACAAGTTGGAAAGGTTGGATGGAACCGAAGTAAACAACACATGGCATGGAGACAAGCTGAGAAAATATTATACCTAAGGGTAGTTTGTCCCCTATCACTACAAAGAAGTGTGGAAGGCGTAATTCTATAAGCCTCCATAACGCATTATCTATGTTTTTAGTACTTTTTCAATCAAAGGCTCATGTACCTGTCTGCCATGAATGAAATTTCCTCTTTCCAGTCACAATATGTTATACGTTTAAATTATCTCAGACACAAGTCATACTCTTTCGGACACAAAGCGAAGAAAATACCTCAGACACAATTGCAACACCTCAGACACAATTATCTCAGACAAAATTTAGTAAATTATGCTATCACATGAGTTTTATACATACACAAGGCGGACGAAACCGCCACAGAAACAAATAACTTATCTCCGACACAAGTAACAATACTTCAGAAACAATTACGTGCAACGTATTACCTAAGGAGAATTATTCAGACACAACATAAATACTTTTACGACAACTTTCATGAAATGCATTTTTTCCGAGTTTTATTTAGTCAAAAGAAGGATGCGGGAAAGAAACTCCAATATCATAAAATAGTTCAGCGTGATACAACTACAAATGAAAAAGTACAAGTACAAGAGCATTTTGACATGAGAAAACACTAAGTCATAATACACTAACTAATCAGAAGAAGGAGCATGTCACGGGGGCAGATGTGCCTTCCTACGAACATAAGCCTCCCTCCGGGCTTTCATCCACTCCATAAAGAAAACATCGAAGTCATCTTTTGGCCGTCTGAGATCATCCCTAAAAAACTCTCGGCAACAAGAACGATAATTGGAGCCATCTTCTGGCTCTCAACACCAACTATCTCCCTAAAGACACTAGTCCCTCGGAAGGTTGCAACAACATCATCACAGTCTTTCTTGTACGCCGGAGAAGCTTTATAATCTCGAATCACATCTACTGCGGATGGCATGGCAGCCAACTTCTCTTTCACACGGTTGGCATCATCCACAGTCTCTCTCACTTGATCTTCCAAGCGTTTCCTGTCAGCAGCGAAGCCTTCTTCAGCTTCCTCTTGTAGAAGATCCATGTCAGCTATTAGGCCACCATTCTCTTGCTCCAGGGTTTTTACTTGCCTCTCTGCCACCTTCCGTCTTTTTCCCTCACATAAAAGCTTGTTTACCAATCCGGCGCCATAACCGCCAACCTATAACAAAACATCAAACCAGGGAAATTGTTTAGAACTAACACAAATGAAAACATGAAGACCGAGACATCACAAGTATAGACAAATAATACAGAAAGCTACACCTAAGAGTGTCACTTACCCGAGCATAATGCTTCTCAAACCTTAAAATCATCTTCTTTTTCGTCACCTTCGCGAGTTTTCCACGATCGTCAGGAGTAAGCATCTCGGGTAAAACCGCCTTGGGAGCTGTAGGAAACAAATATCCTACTCTTTTCCTTTGCACACCGGTAGAGGGATCTATAATCTCATCATCAGAGGACGCTTCATAAGAAAAAGTGGAGTCTACCACCCGCTGCGAGCCGGACCTCCGCTTCATGCCAAGTCGGGAGCAAGAAACTAATGTCTTCGGACGGGCTCTCAGCACACGCCTAGCTCCACCAACACCCTCACCGATAGCCTCCCCTACTCGACCAAGAGTATCTCCTTCCTCAACATCCTTTCCCCTCTCACCGAGCACACCTACATCATAAATCAAAAAATATGGTGAACTTGTCCAAGACAAATAAGTAAGAAATAAAGTAGACAAGAGGTAAGAATAAGGCAACATACCAGTGCTCATCAATGGCTCCTCATTATTCGCCACTAAAGTCTCCCCCGCGGGGGCAACGCTCTCTCCATCAAGTCCCCCCACAAAGAAATCATCCTCCATTGAAACATAATCAGCAAACACCGTATGCAAGTTGACAGGATTATCTCCTTCCAGTTCCACCCACGCCTCTGTGGTCACATTTTCCTGATGTTTCGTTGGCTCCCTAGTATTATGTTCCGGACAAGACCTGATCAAATCTACACCATCCCCAACATCAACTGGGACTCTCTTATGATCACCAAGTCTCAGCTCAAACACCTCCTCATCCAACTCCGCATCAACACCCTCTACCTCCTCATCCACCATATCGGCATCATCGTCCTCGCCCTGTTTATTTAAGTGTTCCGGCTTAGGGGGCCCACTCTTTAAGAGCTCTCCAATCTTCTTTCTATCTGTACCCCATGCAAGTTCGGGCATGTCCATTGATGCTGGTGGATACACTGTTACAAAAAACATATACTTAGTTCGTGGCCAACATAACACAAATAGCAGGCTAAGTAATACATACACATTTCATATGACAGAATCTACCACAACAAAGGGAACACTTACATCCGTAGAATTTCAGCTTGCTAACACTCTGGAACTCAGTCTCGTCCCAGACAAACTCAAAAATACGGAGTAAATCCGCACAATTCCTCACTTGGTTATCCGACAACGTATCTCTCCGTATAACACATCGTGGCTCGACTTTAGAGGAAAATCCCGGCATGTAGCTCCAATCTCCACCACGAATTACAACATATTCATATTGCCAATGCTTCTTAGTGGTAGCCAACTTCACTGGCTTATGGCCATCTGCAAGAAGACCTACCCGGCTATTTTTGTTACCTTGGACAATCTCATAAAATGGAGCACAATTGGACTTTTTTGATGAAAAGATCGTGAAGAATGCCTCGAAGGTTGGCTGTCGGCTGCTATGATCACATGCAGCAATGAACCACAATATCAGTCGAATGGAATTTGGCGTAAATTGTGCCGGAGTACACTTAAACTGCTGTTTAAACAAAGTTACCAAGAATTTGTGGGGTTTGGGCGTTAAACCCGCTTTCAAGTGCTCAAGCGGCATAACTATCCCACCATCGTCGGGTCGTGAATATAACCTCTCGCTCGGAGTAGGAGCTCTCCAAGAATAATCTCCTCCAATTTGAAAGGCCTTCGACATAAAATCCTTCCATTTGGAACATTGAAACGAGCTCCGATATTTCAAGTGCTTATACCCTCCCCATTCAGAATCCAATTGGGCACTATCAAACAGTGGTGGATCTATGTGCTTTTCTTGATAGTATTTATCCATACTAGTAAAGTAAGCTTCGGGATCAATAGTCACAGGAGGGACATGAAAGAGAGTAGGGGAATCCACCCAACTACCATCCTTACGGAGCAAGCTTGTAACAGTTTTGATGTTACTTCTTCCGCGAGAGGGACCAGCTTCAGCCATCTGTCAACACACAACAGAAACAAGTCAGAAACCTTCTCAATATAACAAGGAATAAATGAACAATAAATTCTAAGGCAAAGTGGTGCAACAAGTCAGCAGTCAAAATTTAAATCAAACTCTCTCCCCGCCTTAAGCCAACATACACAAAACACCACAAACATATTTCTCCCACAAAAAATAAAACCTACATACACCCGGATATTTTAAATTCAAAGTTCACATATACAAGGCTACCAAAAATAATTTTATCTATTAAAAATATGAAATTTTACTAAGTTGGTAAAAACCTAGTACCGCCTCCCCTTTTCCCTCGGCAGCTCATTTGGGACAATAGCAACTCAGCTATTATACCTAGTCCCTCTTCCAATACTTTAAAAATAAAACTAAGGCAGTACAACCCCAGTCCCGCTTCCAAAACCCTGGTCCCGCTTCCAAGACTACACAGACACCTATATCTATAACCTAGACACCTGTATCTACACATGCCTACCTTCAAGAGTCCTTGCATGCTTTTTACTGTTACATACACTTACCATATTCTTTGAAATACGGAAGACACAGTACATGTATGTCACCGACTACCCGTTTCTCACACACTACCCGTTGTGGTCTAAAGCTTACCCAGTTTACCAATAAAAAACTAAGGCAATGAATTCCTAGTCCCGCTTCCCCAGCCCCGCTCTCCCAGTCCCGCTTCCCCGCTTCCCCACACCCTCACTTAATCTGCACTATAATTCTACACACATCTACTCCTGCAGCCATCTATTTGACTGTAAAACATACTTATAGCACTCACAGAAACTAAATCATAAAATACCAACTACCATATATCCTCTTCCCACTTCCCGAACAAATATACACCAAAATTTAACTAAGTCAGTAAATCCCCATTCCCGCTTCCCCACTCCCGCTTCCCACCTCCCTACCTGTTTTCCGTCTCCCTACCTCGCTCCTCACTACCTCATTCCCGCTTTCTCCCACAACAGTTTTATCAGCAAAAAACTAAGGGAGAAAATTCCTGTTTCCCGCCTTAATGCCGGTAACGATATATTTGCTTTTGATCTTGGGGTTCATAGACACAGAGAGCTCTATTGTCATTGTAGCTTGGGTTTTGTTAGTGCCAGACTTCAGTAGTTTATTTGTAATCAATTGTTATGTGCTGACTCCCTTAGCCTGGTTAGATATCAGAAAGATTGTGGAAACCAAGCTAAGAGAGACTGTGTACACATGAGGAGCAGGGCTTGTCGTACAAATCGAGGGTTTCATACTCGAGTTCCTGATGCCGAAAGTCGCGAGAACTACAACATACTTGCATGTAAATGTCAGGGCTCCCAGCAGAAGCGAGCACATCAGCCATGTTTCGATGCGTAGATGTCAGGGCAATGGATGATGCAGGATGACGCAGCAGAACAAACATACAAACATATATGCTCTCATGGAGGGTACATATATGCATACACACAGTTGCATGTAAATATTGCAGTCATGGGGATGGAGAAAATCAGTAACACATGCTTTCATACAGACAGTAAACTCATACAAACACGTACATAGCAACATCCACACATACCCATGAACAAACATCTATATACACACGAACACACATTTACACACACCCTTAGCCTATCGTACTACGACTCGAGTTCACACACACAGACGAACAAGCTTACACAACAACATATACACGTACCCACAAGAATTTCAAACACCCATACTCGCATTTAAACACACAGGAAGTCAAATTTTATAGAAAACACCTGTATCTATAACCCTAGACACTTATCACATTTACTCAGTCATTTACACACTTGAATCACCACGGGTAAAACACACACGTATAACCCATATACACACAACGAACACACCAGTACAATCAAAATCCAGATCAAGACACACACAATTTGTTGACAGTGGTGAGAAAAGAAAGCAAAATAAATCTTATCAGGGTGTTACAATGACACCTACATACATACCCGTGACCTATATATGCACGCACAGACTCGGTATTTCATCTCGGCACACACGAATATACTGATAAGGATGGCCATCCTGTTTGTTACCATGCTTACGGTATTTACAGAGACAAAGATATGTATGAGAGGATGTTTGGTGATGAATTAAACAGACAGAACGATCTGCGTGGCTCTGTGAAGCCATTAGAATGAAATGGTGAACGATACTCGTTTGCATCACGCAGGAAAGAAAGAAGACGATGTGGTAGCTGTTCTTGAAGGAAAAGAACGAACCAAAGAGTTGGTGGTACATCTGTTACGACTCAAGCGGTGCTTGCTTTCTCAAAATGACGGACAATCAAGAAACTGATAAGGAGTATTGCGATCTGGAAAATCAAAAAGCTTACCAAAGCCATCTCCTAGTTTCAACATACACGTAAACCTCAGAATACAAACTACAGGCAGTACTGACAAATATAAAAAACCTCTCCTGCATACACAACAATCCCACAACGAATACTACCACCTCCCAGTTTTACAATCCCAAAAATATATACGTATGTATACCCTCGATGACTACTCTAAGCTTCAAAATACGCAAACCAGCCATATAAACACATACAGTTGTAGTGATATGGGTATGCATGCAGACAATAATAGTTTTTACAGTTATGAGATAAAATGAAAAGAGCAGGAGGCTACCTGGTTCAAGTGGGCTAATAGTCAGAAGAGATTCACGATCTGGCGTTTGTTTTTGACGTTTTATTTGGAGTCTACAGTCACCAGCTACTCAGTCTCCACCATCCGTTTGTTGCCAGTCAAAGATGTGGAAAGCCGGTTTACAAAGTCACAGGTTTTTCTTTTTTATCAACAAAGACACATAAATATATCCATGCCAAAGATAAACCCACGTTTGGGTAGGATTAAAAGCCCACAGTTTTGAAAATGTTACCAATTTGTACGGCCCATCACCTTTTCTCAGTCTAAAATTCTAAACACTCCCATATCCCTCGGGGTTTGCACCATTCCTACAGATTACAGTTCGTACAAAATTCTTTGTAACCACACAAGTGACAATAGCATGCATTTAGTTGGTATAAATATTATTTTATACATACTCCCAGATGTTTCGGTAAACCTCTATCCCATGCAACACTGTTGACACACTACTCTTCCTAATAAAATAAATAATAACCCTGTTTTTCGTTCAAATATAAGCAACCTGCAGCCTGCAGTCTGCAGCCTCAGTTGTCAACCCCTACTGTAATATCTTTGAGCCCCAATATGATTTTCAAATCTTGGAAGTACTTCAGTCCTCATGCCCGTCAGTTTTTTATATTTAAAAAAAAAAGTCTCATAGCTTCTTTACTTGTCAAATCCTACTTACACAGTTACATGTAAGTGTAACTTTTATCCTTTTTTCTTTTCCAACATTACAAATTCAAACAAATACCAACATTCACGTGCAATTATAACCCAGATGCAGTCAAATAATTATTTTCTCTTGTCGTATTTTTTCCGACATATGTGAAAAATTGCGGCGCACAAGATTTTGATAATTAATTAAAAAATATTGGCACAACAAATCATGTGAAAAATTATTTTTCCTGATTTCTTATTTTTTAAACATCTTACTAAAATCTCAAATTTTATTCTTAAAATTATTGCTACTCACACAAACTTCAGGGGGCACAGTATTTTGCCCTCCTCCAACTACTTATACAAATTTTCATCAATAATTCCTTGGTAAAAATTTCAGGGGCACAAAAAATTCCTCCCTCCCCAGACAGTGTTTTGCCTTCCTCCAACTACTTCCTTCCTTCCCAGAAAATTTATTTTCCCTCCTCCAAGCATGTAGAAAATTTGATGTTGAGATCATTGCTAGCGGGCATTACCCACCAGCAATGTCCCGGGGGGCAACACGAGCCAAAATAAAGGTAACACAAACAAAAAACAAACACATTTCATTCATTGAAAAGGGTTACAGGACAAAGAAGATCAATGAAAGACAAATCCGTCAAGACCTCAGTACAATATCAAATAAAAGTAAGGACAGTAAACTAAGTGGAAGCATCTTCATCATCGGTCTCCTCACGGTCTACCTCACCTTTCAACTCCTGCAACTTCATCAACAGCGTCAAGCGGTCAATCTCGTTCATGTAGAAGCAGTGCAGCTGGTTTTTCTCACGGACTAGCTCCTCAATAGCGTCACAAGCCCGAACACCAAGAGGCTCATCAATCCAAATGTCATAGTGACATTTCCTAGTTGCACAACGCTCAAATCTCCGACCAGCATTGTTCCCAGCCCATACGGTCTTCATGACCACTGGCATGTCGCAGTAACAAGTAATTCTCCTAGCTTCCATGAGGGAGCTTTTCAAGACCTACACAAAGGAGATAAGAGATAAAAGATTTCAAGAAAGCAAGATAATCAAACACCTGGATACAACACATGTATTTATAGGGCCTAATACTTTTGGCCGTACTGATATAGGCTCATTCACAAAAAGATTAGAAACAATGTCGTGGTTGACCCAGACAGAAATTGTAAAAAGGTGTTGCGCGTATTTAAGTATCCCACTCAATTAGCAGGGCTTGATCCGTATCCGGATCCGGATCCTTCACTTGTGATTATTGGGCCTCATGGAAATTTTGAAGATGAAGACGTTATTTGGTCGGGAAGCTGTCTTCTTACAATATTGCAATGAGTTTTAGCTATCCTATTAGTACATTTCTTAATATTGTGTCAACTTGTTAATACCCTCCCGGAAGAGGTCTCTTTGCCCGAAAGAAGTCTATTTACCTGCCAGATATGACCATGTCCCGGAAGAATTCAATGGACAACTTGTCACACCCAAAGTGGACTAAGGAAAATAAGTGAAGGCAATACTATCTCTTTCGGACCAAAGACAGTTCCTTCCTCCAGCACCTTCCACCTCTTGGGCAAAAGCTGCTCCCTTCTCCAATACTCTTACATCAACTCACACCTGTCACAAGGAAGGGAGCATCCTTCCGGACCAGGAGACAAAGGAAGGTAACACTAAACCTTATAAATACTCAAGCAGCCTCACATATGCACGGGTTCTAATTTTTACATTCATTCACACACTCTCACATTTTCACAAAAGCTCTCTAAAACTCAGTCACCGGAAGTACATTTTCTGATATTGTTTCTTGTTATTCTCCACCACCAAGTTACTTACTCTCACGCCGGAGGTGCTTGACGGCCACCACCCCCGGTCAAGCATTGTTTTGCAGAGTCCCAACCGACAGCACACCACATTCCCGACCAAGCATTGCCGGAAGAGGGACAAGTACGGTAGAGTGGAGCAAGGAGCATTATCACAACTCAAGTGACTTGGTTGAGTTGGTCTCCATCTAGGCAGCCTTCGTTAGTGTCAACTTGGCAAACCCACTGGATGTTCTCTTTTAGGTTTACAACAATATCTATTTTAATTTTAAGTCTTTTTTATGATGTTGTAGAATAGAGAACCAAAAATTCATATATGATGAGCTACACTTCTACAAATGTTGTCATGGTGTATTTTAAATTTCACAGTGTTACTAACTTTTATTTTTTATTTTACTTGTCTAGTCAACTAATTTTCAGGACGTTTCATTTTCTAAAATTGATGTGCGGAAACCTGTTATAGTCTTCTCAGTCTACTCAGTTAATAAGCATGACTATTTCCAGTTTAAAATGAAGCTTATGCAAAAATATTTTGAAAGAAAATGCTTGAATGATGAGTTTGAGGTGATAGAGATTGGAGGCAAGGTTGAAGAAGTTGTACCTTGGTTCAAGATGCCACACTCATCTGATTGGTTGGATGGAGCGTACAAGAATGTCAAAAATATATTTTCCGAAATTTTGCTCCGCAAAGGTTATGGTGTTTTTGTGTTTGATCGTGATGGAAAGGTTGCGAGGGCAACAATAAACCGTGAAAGACTTGATTTCGAGGCTAGTGATTTTCCTTTTTGTGGTGGTCGTCTGGAAGCAGAGGTGGTGTATGACCTAAGTCGCACTTGCAATTGGATACTTTATTGACCCTAAGGATATTTGTGCTTATTTGCACTTTTATATTCAATCAGGAGGATTTATATTTTCAGTGACATTGATTCTGTGTTGCTTGTTTTTTTCTGTATCAGTTTTTTAAGGGTTAACTTTCTTATTGAAGTAGATGTGCTTCTGAGAGTTTTCTCAATTGTTTGGTGAAGATATAGGTGGTTTTCTTGGAAGTTGTAGTTTTTTACTTGGTGCAGTAATAAATATGATGAATGCATGTTTTGGCTTGTTTTCAAGATGTATGACTCTAAAAATACAACATTACAATGTCATTGCTCTTTTGAACTATGGTGGTAGAGTTTAGACATAATTTTAGACAGATTACAATACCTGATATGTGTCGATCAGAAGTAGGGCCGGGGATAATTTTGAGTTAGGGCCAGGGATAATTTGAGTTGTAGAATATGCATTGAGATAGATGGATAAAAGGAGTTCTCAACGCGTAAGATTGGAATAACAATTTTTCTGCAGTATGAACTATATAATACAGTGTAGAGTTCTATAAAGAAAAGAAGATCAAATACATTAAGAACAGTGAATTGTATGTTCATATATATTTAGCCGGTATCTTCACGGAGAGGTATGAACTAGCTACTTTATCTTCATTTACGTGAGAGCGAGCCAACATATGGGCAGCCTTGTTGGTTTGCTTTCTAACATGAAATAAAGAGACATCACTTTATTCTGCAACCTAACCTTACAACTGTCAATAATATCACCCACCTCCAGAAGATTAGTACTTGAGCCTTTAACTGCAGAAACAGTTGGGGGAGAGTCTGTTTTGATCTTTACATTCTTCATTCAGTCCGCTTCAAACACTGAAACTTTCCCAGTAAACTTCATTGTATTTCCTTGAATAAACACACCAGTATAATCACGGCGAATCATTCCAATGGAGAAGAAGTGTTCATCTATGGGCACAGCAGCATCAACGTTTATCGTTAGCATCCCATCGTCCGGAGGTTGCCACTTATGCCCTTTTTCATTGGTTGTGCTGCTACCATTATTTCCAGATCTTCTTTAAAGTTTAGCTTTTGCTTGTTGCCACTCCTTGATCATTTTTGCACTCCATTCAGTAGCTACCTTTGCTATGACCACCCTGTTATCCCAAACCAACTTATTTAGAAAATACCATATGCTCCATAGTACAGAGACCATCTTAACTAATACCTCTATTTTTTCTGTAGATAATGTATCAAGTAACCAGGCTGAGATTGCTTGATCTTCTGGCATGTTGATATTGTAGACCACCTCTTGCCAGCAGCTCTTTGCAAACACACAATAGAAAAAGACATGTCTTATGCTCTCACTATGAATGTCACAAAAAGGACATAAATCATCAAGATTAACTCCTTTCCTTATCAAGGCACTGCGAACTGGTAAATTATTTCTTCCTAATCTCCAAAGAAAAACTCTGATTTTATGAGGTATGTTCATCTTCCGGATTTTATTCCAACCAAGAAATCTCGGAATACAACTATTAGGCAAGTGTTGGTAATTCCAAAAATGATAGCCATCTCGAACATTATACCCCCCCATCCTTTGCATCATGCCAAACAACTCTATCTTGCACCTGCCGTGCAGGAATTGGAGTGGACAGAATTGCTCTAACATCTTTCTCATTGAAAATTCCCCTGATATAATATTCATCCCATGTTCTTGTGTTAGGAACGAAGAGCATATTTACCTTATAACCTTCTGTTTCATGCTGCTAACCCACGGAAACACAAAAATCTTCTTTATCACGCAGCCAACTATCTTTGTAGACATCAATGGTATCATCATCACCTACTACCCATCTATAACCACCTTTTAGAACTTCTTTAGCATTCCAAATTCCTACCCAAATGAAGCAACGGGTACCTTGAGATGCGTCCAAGGATCTAAGGATTTTCCTGACAATCGGAATGGTAGGAACTGTAGTGTTCACAGCACTTAATGGAGCAGGAAACTGGGGGAATATCCATGTTTTTATTACTTCCTGGTTGTTCATATGCTGGCTGGTTTGTTCCAATCAACTGGATGGCCTTCAATAGTTGCGGTTGTTGGAAACTGGCTTGGAAAGAAAAGGAGAGGTCTTATAATGGGTGTCTGAAATGCACACACATCGCTTGGGAACATTATTGGATCTTTAGTTGCTTCAACTTTGTTAAGTATGGCTGAGGATGGTCTATATATGGTTGTTCCTGGTATAAGTATGGTATCCGGTATTCTATGTACCTCTCATTTCTTTACACTTTTCTTTTTGATACGTACCTTTTATTTTTTTACATACCAAAAAAGTAATATTTTATTTTATAATATAAAATTCAATCACATTCGCTACTTTCCTCCACAATACATACTTTATAACTACTTTATATATTAAATATTGATTGGTCTCACCACTATATTCATTTTTTTTTACTTTTTTCAATTAATTTATACTTTTTCTTAATATCCGTGTCGTCCCCTCGATATAAAGAATTGAGGGGGACGGGAGCGAGGGAGTAATGTATATGGCGGGACCATCTGAAAGAAGGCACTCACACCGTATTTTACTTTAAAAACATAGGTAACGTAGTAAAATGGGTGCACACAGTCATTTGAGAATTGAGCAAAGCAGATGCATGTGAGATAGACCCCATTCTGTCCTTTAATCTTTTTGTGGAACAACTGAAAACGTAATATGAAATTTACTAATAGTTGTTGTAATAGTGACGTAACAGTAATACTGATAATATACGTTTTGTTTAAGATTTCTGTTTCCATTCCTATACAGGCTCTGATACCAACTTCTGGGGGATCGTTCCTATATCTATTAGACCCTGAAGAGGGTAGGAATATAGATATAAATTATATAAGTTTATAATTTTATTTCTAAAATTAATAGTTCTAATACTTTCATGTTGGTGTTTTAACATGACTGTAGCGGCGGAATTCATTTTTGAATTGATTATACAACCTCTAGGTTCAGATATACATAATCTCATATATCTAAATAATCAAAATTACACAGCTTAGATAAGATATTAACAAGCATGCATCATATTTATAATCATAGTAATCATGAGTAGTTTCGGCTTACTTGGAATGCCTTTTCTTTGGTATGCCTCTCCGACTTCCTCGTCTATGGGCTCCCATCAGGTCTTACTCTCCATGGACTACACCCGTCCACCATAACCGCTCCATGACTTTTCTGATTATAGCTATAATGAGCTTGTTACTTATTTCCCCTGTGTCTTCCTGATTATTTCTATATATCTTACTACTATGGGTTGTAGAAAAGGGGGTTTAGCTGGTCATATTGAGAGAGAGAGAGATTTCTAAGAGAGAATTTTATTGATAGTCGTAGGAGTTCTCTCCTTTGCTGATTACATTTTCTCGGTTTTATAGAGGAGTTTAGTTACTATTTTGTTACTATTACAATAATACAGATTCTTTTTCTGTTTTGCTTTTAGTCTTTTCTTCTTTTTCTTCTATTGTCTTCTTCTTTCTTCCACAGATTCTTTTTCTGTTTGCTTTTAGTCTTTTCTTCTTTTTCTTCTATTGTCTTCTTCCTTCCCTTTCTTCTGATGGTAGGATTTTGCTTTTATAGTGCTGTCTTTTCTTTTCCTTTTAGTTGTCTTCTTTTCTTCTTATTCTTTGTCTTCATCTGATGATAGGATTCCATTTGCTTTTATCTTCTTAGTGCTTCCTTCGTAGTGTTGTCTTTTCTTCTTTTTCTATTTGTCTTTGTCTTCTTTTTTCTGATGATAAGATTCTATTTGTTTCCTGCTTTTTATCTTCATATTATTTTTTGATTTGCTGTCATTTCTTCTTCTTTTTCCTTGTGGCCTTCTTTTCATAGTTTGAAATTCCTGCATAAAAAGTTTTTGAAAAAATGTTTTTTACAGTCACCAATTTTCATTGGGCCGTAAGGATATGTTTTTATACAGTCACCAATTTTCATTGGGCCGTATCCTCATTGCTAATATTTATACAGTCACCAATTTTCATTGGGCCGTATCCTCATGGTTATTATGGCTTTTATTTATACAGTCACCAATTTTCATTGGGCCGTATCCTCATGGCTATAATGGCTTTTATTTATACAGTCACCAATTTTCATTGGGCCGTATCCTCATTGCTAATATACTACAGTTACCAATTTTCATTGGGCCGTAGGGACATTGTTTTTGTAGTCACCAATTATTCATTGGGCCGCAGAATCATAATTTTTATATTACATTAGGTCACCAATTTTTACATTGGGCCTAAAAATTAAAATATAATTTTTCACATTTTTATTGAAAAGGATTAGAACATCCTTCTTCTTCTTTTGCTTCATCTTTCACTACTATTATTGATTTATTCCTTTTTCCAGTAGACATTTCTTGATATATCTTCTCTGTTTTTGGGGAATGCTTGTATCTTAGTTCTGATACTCTGGAATACATTTCTGTTAGCTTGGTAGTATCTGCATTCAAAACATCATTGTTATAATATAGAGTTAATATATCTTCAACATCTCCTCATGTTCTGCATCCTATTACACATGCCTTTCTTCCATGGATAATATCGTTCAATTTGGATTTTATGACTGCTATTCCGATTGCTCTTTTATTGCATAGCCAGTCTTGAAATTGTTCCAAATTGCATGGCATGGGCATCTTCAGACTTGTATTTATTCCTTCTATTGTTGTATCTCTTCTAACTCTGAATATTTGGCATAGTATTATGGGCTTTCCTGTTAGATCGGTACATGCATCAAATACCTGTATTCCATATGTTCCTCTTGGTCCATATGATTCTTTCATTGCTTCAACACTTTCTACTAGAAGGGATGGTAATTTTGATATACTTGATAATGTATCATCTACTATGATTTTGTCAATGAATCCAAACTTTAGTAAATTTTTTACTATTGTTGGATCTGCATTCTCTGTACAAATATACCTTGGATATCTGCTAGTTTTCCCATTTCTAAGAATAGTGTTATTGGATTGGTAATCATAATATTTTGTTATTCTTTCAAAGGCTTCAATAGTTTCTTTTGGGTATTTGATTCTATCTGCCATTATAATAGTGTTTAGAGGATTTTCTAGGTTTGTTTGGATAATAGGGTTTATTACTGGGGTTGTTGCCAATCTTGATATGAATGTTTGATGTGAGGTTTGTAGGGTTTTTATGGCTTTCATTTTTTCTTGAAGGGTTTGAACAAGGGAATTTATATCTTGGTTTAAAGCTGCTATCTGTTCATTCTTCTTCTTGATCTCTAATAAGATTTCTTCCACCTGCTGATTCATATTATTCTTTTCCATAGTTTCTGCTAAGAAGATCTGCAAGAATATTCTTTAGTACAAAGTTATAATAATTAAAAATGCTTGCCATTTTGTTTATATCCTTTACTAGTTTTTATGGTTGTCATCTTTATTCACTATAGTTGTTACTACTATTATTACTTATTTCTTCTATATAATTTATATCTTCAGGCTCTGTTTCACTTATATAGAAATCTTCATTATTATACCAATTATTATTTTCTTCTTTTATATATTCTAATTTCATAATAAATTATGTACTATCTATATATTTTACTCCTTTTTCTTTTAATTTTGGACATTTATTAGCATAATGACCTTTTTCATTGCAGTTCCAGCATTTGCAATCTTTTATTTTATTATCTTCTTTTACTGGTTTTATATATTTTCTTTTTCTAAATTTTCTCCTATATTTAAATCTTTCTCTGTTTTCTGGGGTATTTCTATATCTCCTAAATTTTCTTCTTTTAAACCTATTATTATAAGGTTTGTTTCGATTATAATAATTTTCTTGATTATTATAATTTTGTTTTTTATAATGTTTTTTATAACTTTTTGGTTTATCATTATCACATCCAAATACTAATTTTCTTTCTGTGAACCCACATATTTCTCTTAATCCAGTCTTTTTATCTTTCTTAATAGATTGTTATAATCTATAATCTTCACATTTTCGCATTAAATATGCTCTTAATAGTCTAATCCTTTCTTCTAATGTATTTTCTTTAGGTTCTAAATTAGTATATTCTTTAGATATTTCTGTATTATAAGGTGTAGGTAAATGATCATAATAAAGTTGTTGATATATTATACTTTCCTCATGTAAGAATCTTGCTTCATAAAAGAATTTAGTAAAACTTATAGTATATTCTGGTAGTTTATTAATTTTACAACATTTCATATTATTAAGGTTCATTATTATCTCAATTTTTCTTTCTGCCATTACTTGTTCTTGTGCTACAAACCATCTTTCTCCTAGAAATTCTCTTTTTAATATAATATCAAACATATTTAACATATCTTTCCATGAATTAGCATAATTTGCTGCTTGATATTTTAGTTCATAAGCAATACTTTCTATCCAAAAAGCTGCCTTTCCTATTATTGTTTTAGATATTAATTCAAAAACATATTCTAAATCTTCTTTTTCTTTTGAATTCATAAATGCTATATACATTCCTAAATTCCAATCTTTTATTCTTCTACTTATTATTATTATCCTAGATCCTTTTATTATTGGCTTAATTCTTTGTATAGGTACTATATGTCTATTATTAAAATCTATACTTATTTATTCTGGTATTGTTATTCTAGCTTCTTCTTTATGTTCAATTCTTTCTAATATATCCTGATATAATCTTGGTACAATTGTACACATTTCTATTTGTTTTCTAACGTGATGATTTCCTGTTATCGCATATACCATTTTTGTTTCTATACTTATCACTTTACTTCCTTTTGGCATATTTATTCCTTCTAATTTATAATATAAAGTTAATGCTCTTTTTTTATGTTCATCTTTTAATGATATACTAAAATCAGGTTGTATTGTAAATTTTAGTTTTTGATATATTAAATTTCCTTTTACTACTGATATTATAGCATCTTGCAAACTTCCTAATATTCTATCATCTACAATATATATTTTTATAGGGGTATCAATATTTTTCTGAAAATATGCTTTTATAGTAAATTCTATACCTCCAAAATAAATATTTTTTAATTTATTAACTTCCTTATTAGATAATTTAGACAATTCTCTTTTTATTAAATCATCAGTTATTAGATTATTTTTTGCTCTTCCATTTATTGTAGTAATATCTATTATATTTTCATGTTTTTGTGCAATATATCTTACTTCTTTATTTCTTTCAAAATAATTAGTTTTAAAAATCTTTTTTATTGTTAATTCTTCTATTTCACTTTGTATTTTTCTATATGTTTCTGGTTTAAAACTTAATGTTTGAGATGTTCCTCCTTCATATTCATCCATTTGATAATATGCTTCTTTAGTACTTTCTATAATTTCCTTATTATTCTTTATTTCTTTTCCTTTATCCATAAATATAATTTTATTTTATCCAGTTAAATTAGCTTTTTCTAATAATACTTATTTATACCATTTTACTCTGATTCTATCTATTCTATATATCTCATATCTTTCTCCTAATTCTGAGTATGATCTTTTCCTTTCTATTAAAGTTTCATCTGTCCAATTTATTGTTTCTAATTTTTCTTGAATTCTTTCTATATCTCGTTCTACTTTATTTTGCGATGATAAAAAATATTTTAATATTTTTGTTTTTCTTCTTATAGCATTTGGGTCTGTCCAATGATTATTATTCATTCTTTTCTAATTTTTATTTATTTTTTCTATTAAATCATTTATTAATTTATATTGTTCTTCAAGAACTTCTCTTAATTCTTTTATTTCTATATCTTTTCTTAATATTCTTATAAACTCTTCTTTTCTGTTTATTAGATATTTTTCTTCTAATTCTCCTATTTCTTTATCTTTTATTTTTAACATATTTCTTAATATATCTATTGTATTATCTTTTTGATTTATTATATCAATACTTATTTTACAACTTTCAATATGTTGATTAATATCTTTATTATAAATTAAATTTTTATTGGCTATCATCTGAATTCTTTCTAGTTTATAATCTTCCATTAACAAATTAAATTTCTTTCAATAAGTTTTTTACACATTTTTTGAGTATCTTTATTTTTAGTATTAAATTTAATTAGTAATAATGCAATTATTTTAGATTTTATTTGATTTCTTATTATAGTCTTAAGCTTACTAGGTGCTCTCATTTTTAGCTATTATTAACTACTGATATATTTATATATATAACTATTTCCTTACTATTTAAAATACTATTTATTTTACTATTCTTTTTGGATTTACTATTTGGAACACTATTCATTAATACTATTCACTATTCACTTTACTATTTTAAGTTGATTTTTATTATCGTCCCAAAATCATATTGACATTCAAGTGAAGGAGCCAAATAATGGGGATTGGCGGTTGACTTGTTTCTATGGGTTTCCTGAGCGTGAGAGGAGACAAGCTTCATGGGATTTTCTTCGTTTATTAGCTTCAAGGTCCCAACTGCCATGGTGCATCTTTGGGGACTTCAATGATCTCTTGTATAGCATTGACAAAAAAGGTAAACATCCTCACCCTCAAAGTTTGTTATCAGGATTTAAAAATGCTATTGAGGATTGTTCTTTAGCTGAAATTGATCTAAAAGGAGGTGGTTTCACTTGGGAGAAAAGTAAGGGTACGACAGATTGGGTGAGAGAGAGGCTAGACAGAGCTTTTGCTACTGATCCATGGTGGCATATGTTTCCGTTGTGTACGCTAACGGTGTTCCATGCAGTGGTTTCTGATCATGAACCCATTAAGTTGGAGCTGGTTAATACTATGGTGTCAAAAAAGCAGTTTCGCTTTAAGTTTGAGAATACCTGGCTCAAAGAGGAGAGTTTTCATCAAGATGTTGCAAAATTCTGGCAAAATCTACCAGCCATTCATCTTCTCCCAAAGCTCATCTCTGTTTCAAGCTATATGGCGAATTGGGGGTGAACTTTTTTTCATAAATTCAGGGATAAAGTAATTAAACAGAAGGAGGTAATTGATCAGCTAAAAGACAGGGAAGATGATGATGGAATCCAAATGTATTTTGATGAAAAGGAGAAGTTGAGTGAGTTGCTATTGAATGAAGAACTCTACTGGAAACAAAGAGCCAAGACCTTTTGGCTTGAAGAGGGTGATTCCAATACGAAATTTTTCCATGCATCAGCCTCGAGTAGGAAAAAATCTAATCTTATTTCAGCTCTGAAAGCAGATGATGGAACGATGGTGTCTAACCATGAGCAACTTTGCATTATGCTGGAAAGTTATTACAGCAGTGTTTTTTCTGAATCAGATGTTGTTGATATTGTGGACGAGTCTGCATATAATGGTGAAGTGCTTATCACAGATGATCAGAACAAGATGTTAATAGCAGATTTGGACTTTGAAGAATTCACGGAGGCAGTGAAGTGTATGCACCCTGACAAGGCCAGCGGGCCAGATGGGTTAAACCCAGCTTTCTTCCAGCATTTTTGGAAGCTGATTGGCAGTGAAGTGTTTCAAAGTTGTAAAGAATGGTTACTAGATTGCAAGTTTCCAGCTACAGTGAATGATACTACATTGGTGTTGATTCCGAAAAAAGATCATGTTGAAGAGATCAAAGATCTTAGGCCTATCGCTTTGTGTAACGTGCTTTACAAGGTTGTGGCTAAAGTTTTATCCAATAGACTGAAAAAGATCTTACCAGTTATCATTTCAGAGGAGCAATCTGCATTTGTGCCAGAAAGGAACATCACTGACAATGTCCTAGTAGCCTTTGAGTTGCTGCATTTTATGAAACACAAGAATGGAGGTCAAGAAGGGGAAGTTGCTCTCAAGCTTGATATTTCTAAGGCGTATATGACAGAGTGAGATGGGATTATTTGCGAAGCAGAATGCGGTTGATGGGATTTTCTGAAAGGTGGATTAAGTGGATAATGTTGCGTGTTATGACAGTTTCTTACTCGATATCGTTTCAAAGTACTATGGTTGGACCAATCATTCCAAGGAGGGGGCTTCGACAAGGCGACCCGTTATCTCCATACCTTTTTTTACTTTGTGTAGAAGGTTTATCTCTGGCATTGAAATCAGCTGCAAGTAGTGGCAGAATATCAGGTTGCTGCATTAGTAGTTTGGCTCCTTCAGTGACTCATTTGCTGTTTGCGGACGACAGTTTTTTATTTTTTAAAGCTACATCTTCAGAGTCGCAAGCTATTAAAGAGGTGTTGAATTCTTATGAAGCAGTTTCTGGGCAGGCAGTTAATTTCCAAAAATCTGCAGTGTTCTTCAGTGCCAATGTGCGGAGAGATAAACAATCAGAGATTAAACAGGTGTTGGGGGTGTCGAATGATATTGGAGAGAGTAAGTACCTTGGTTTGCCTTCTTTAATTGGTAGATCAAAGAAAACAGTGTTTAAGTACTTAAAGGACAGAGTTTTTCAGAGAATACAAGGATGGAGTTCCAAGCTTCTGTCTCGAGCAAGGAAAGCTGTCATGATACGAAATGTTGCTCAGATGATACCATCCTATACCATGTCCTGCTTTCTTATTCCTAAAAGTTTATGCCAAGAAATGGAAAGACTTATGAACGCGTATTGGTGGAAATCTAGTTCGAATACGAGTAAACCGATTCGTTGGTTAGCATGGCAAAAGATGAGTATGTCAAAGGCTAAGGGGGGGTTTAGGATTCAGAGATTTACATGGGTTTAACTTGGCACTCTTGGGCAAGCAATGCTGGAATTTAGTAACCAAACCAAATGCACTTGTTTCTAGAGTGCTGAAAGCTAGATATTACCCAGACTGTCATTTGCTTCAAGCAAGAAGATCAGGTGGATCTAGCTACACGTGGTCAGGGATTTGGGAAGCTAAGGAAGAGCTTAAAACGGGTCTAAGGTGGGTTCTTGGAGACGGTCAGACAATCAGTGCTAAGACAGATAGGTGGCTAAGGAGCAAAGACAATTTCTGTGTTAATCAAAGCAGCACTGCTGTAGAGGTGAACACAAAAGTCTGTGAGTTTTTCAATGCAGACAAGGATAGCTGGGACGAAAGGAAGGTAAGATCATGTTTTAACCAAGTTGATGCAGAGGCCATATTGACTACGCGTATTCCTAGTAGTGGTACAAAAGACAGGATTGCCTGGTGTCATTCAAGTAATGGTAAGTACACGGTGAAAACGGGTTATCAACAGTGGCATAAGAATCATATTGGTGAGTTAGGTTTACAACAGTCCAAAGGTTGGAGCAATATTTGGAGGTTGAATGTCCCTCATAAGATCAAAATTTTCTTGTGGAGGTTTTGTAGAAACAACATCCCTGTCAGGAATCTTCTCAGACACAGAGGTGTACGGGTGCCGATTGGGTGTAATATGTGTGTGGGAGATATAGAACATCTGGCACACTTGTTCTTCGACTGTCGGTTTGCTCAAGAATGCTGGAAAATAGTGGGTCTTGAGTATGACATGAGGGATGTGGAATATGTGACGGAATGGTTACTAAATAAGTTGAGTAATGACACGGCTGAGAATCTGGGGAGAATTTCTGCAGTGCTTTGGGGTGTGTGGTTTGCCAGGAACAAGAGAATTTTCGAAAATAAAAACATGTCTCCAGCAGTTACTATGAATTGGAGCATGACCCAAATAAGAGAGTGGCATGGTGCAAACAACAAAAGGACTGCAAATGGTTTGAATCAGAGAGGAATCATGCAACATCAAGAACGGAAGTGGGTTAGACCAGAGCTGGGGTATCGAAAGTTGAATGTTGACGCAACTGTCAAAGAAGGGCATAATTCTTTCTCAGTAGGTCTGGTTCTCAGAGATGATATGGGGCAATATGTTGCAGGAAAGACGAGACACTTTGCAGGGTCGGTGAAGGTAGCAGAGGCGGAAACAGTGGCCATTCTTGAAGGTCTGTTATGGCTTGAAGTTCTTCCACCAGATCCTATTATCGTTGAAAGTGATTCCCTCCTTAGTGTCAATGCAATCTGTAAAGGCTGTTCGAACTTGCTGGAGATTGGACACTTGGTGCAGCAGTGTAGGAATATAATCAGTAGTAGAGAGGGTGTTTCGGTAGGTTTTGCTAGGAAGCAAGCAAACAAGGCAGCCCATATTTTGGCTAGATATCCTTGTGAGCTTAATAGCTTCGTTATTAACTTGTCTCCTCCATTGTGTTTGTTGGAGACGCTTTTGTCGGATGCTTTGATGATTTAATGGAAATCGATTACTTTGTTTCAAAAAAAAAAAAAAAAAGTTGATTTTTATTATTTGTAGTTTGTATTTTCCGATTCTAAGTTTTCAGATTCTTGAGTTTAGAATTGTTAGTTTTATGATTATAGTGGTTGTCACTATTAGTAATGATTATTGTAATAGTTGTTGTAATAGTGGCGTAACAGTAATACTGATAATATACGTTTTGTTTAAGATTTCTCCTTCCTATAACGCAAACTATAATTGCGTTTGTACTATCTATTCCTTTCTCCTTGTTGCCAAAGAAACGCATATTGAAACTCCGTTTTCAAGAAACGCATGTTTGATTCTGAGTGACATAAAGGACCATTAATTTAAATGTGATATTCTGAATCAGATTCATTTTGCGTTAGAAATGGCAAATACTTGCCCAACTTCAAGTTTTGGTATGCCCTTTTCCTTATTTTTCGTTATGTTTTTTTATCACGAGCAGTGTTCTAAAAGTCGACGATTAATCGGGAATAATCGTCGATTAATCGCTAAATGACGGGTCACCGAACTGATTAAGCAAAAATTGGTCAATTAATCGTTCAAAAATCGGATTAATCGGTAAAAAATCGGGCTAATTATTAAAAAAATAGTAAAAAAATAGTTAAAATGAAAAAAATAATAATAAATTTAAAAGGTAGAAACTTGATTAAACAATAGGAAAAAACATTATTTTTGTACATATAATTATAATTTTAGATGCCTAAATCGTAAATTCTCTTAAATTTTTCTCTTAAATTGATCTCTAATTTAAAAGTTAAACCTTCAAAATTTTATTTATTACAATTATATAACATTTTTAACATATTTGCATAAATATATGATAATAACATATGTTTAGTTGAAATAACGAAACAATTTTATAATTGTATATAAAAAATATTATCAAATTTATTCCGATTAATGATCCGATTAATCATTCGGATTAATACCCGATTACCCGATTAATCCCTGAATGGTGCCTTCACCGATTAACTTCGATTCCCGTTTTTTACAAACACTGATCACAAGTCATAAATCTGCATTTCCACTTTATATTTCTTTGATTCGTTTGAGGCTAATTGAACAACCAGAGGATCTAGGTAGCAAACTAGCAATCAACAACAAACAACTTATCAAAATAAACTTTTTTCCATGAACAATACAATACTTGTGTCTTTAGTTTAATAGATCAAGTTAGTTGCACGCAGGGGCGTAGCCAGTGTATCGGAGGCGGGGTCAGTCGATCCCACTCAATTCGTAATTATGTATAAATTTTTAATATATTTAACATATTTGGACCCAAATTTCTACATAAAATTAATATTTTGACGTGTTGAAATAAAATTTATACACTAAATTTGATATTATCAATTTTTTTTAAAATTTTGATCCCACTAACTTGATTTTCTGGCTACGCCCGTGCTCGGAGGATCCTACCAAAGTAAATCGTGTAATGGCTTCGAATTCTTTATAAATCGTACTGAAATAGAAATTGAGACATCACAATTAGGGGTGAGCAAAAAACCGAATTAAAACCGAAACCGATAAAAACCGAACCGTAAAAAACCGAAACCGAGTTGAAACCGAACCGAAACCGAAAATTAAAAAACCAAACCGTTCTTGAGGTTTCGGTTTTAGGTCCAAACCGAACCGAAAAAAACCGAACCGATCCGATTAATAAAAATAAAGAAATAAATAAATTATATATTCTACTAAACCAATTTTTATGAGTAATGGGAGTAGATTAATAAAGATCCTGACATTCCTTTTAATAATTATACTATTTTGTTCTTGTTTTTGAAGTTTTAATTTGTAATAGTTGATTAATAAATGTAGTTTAATAAACTTCTATATCTGGGTGTTTTATATGTTGCTTTATTTTTGGATGTGACAATTTTCCTTTGCTTTCATGGAAAAACTCTTTACTTATACAAAGACTTCAGATAGACTCGAGATTGTTGAATTTCTAACATTGTCTTATATACATTTCAAAGAAAATGTTTTTGAAGATCATGTTAAATTTTCATTATTCTCATATCATGTTGGACTTAAATAATTTATTAAGAAAATTTTGTATGTTTATTTTGGACGAAAAAATAATTTGTAACTTTGCAAACTTAAAAATTCGAAGTCATTTTATTTATTTTGTTATGTTTATTTGAGACGGTTTTGAAACCGAAACCGAACCGGTTATAACCGATCCGATCATTTTAAAACCGAAACCGAACCGACGGTTTCGGTTTTCGATTTTAAAAACCGAGGATATGCGGTTTTGATTTCAGTTTTAACCTAAAACCGAATCGATCCGACCCGTGCTCACCCCTAACCACAGTCACAATGTAGCAGAACCCACGCACTCACACAGAAACAAAATTTGTGGTCAACACGAATATTTCGATAACCGTAAACTTGGTTAGTATAATGGAGATAATCAATATCACACCTTATGGATATTCGTTGAGTTGTACTTGTATTTTCTTCATTCAAAAGAAGTGTCCTTCGCCAAATAAAACAATAACAAACCTCGCCGGTTGATAAAACAAAAACATGAAGATAATAGTAATGTTCACAGAAGGTAGAGGATTATTGCATAGTTACAAGAAGAAAGAAGGTCCGACAATTATCAATTTCATTCTCATGGCGGCGGCCGATGCAGCTACTCAAGTCTCTTGCAGGTTTTCTTAACTATGATTCTTAATTACTTACCTGTCCACATCTGGCCTCTACAATTTCAGCCTCTTTGTAAGTGTCACCGGAATCCTCATCTAGCCTAGAATACATTCTATCTTTGATTGGGTTCCACCTCTTATCTTAACTGCAGAGGGCCTCTGGATTCATATAAACATACCAAATTACTATTTGCAGCTATTTGGTTGAGCTTCTGGATAAGGAAGGCTATCTTAGTATTTTCGGCCGAAAATGTGCTATTAATTTAGATCCCTCAGTTTAGCGGAGAAATCCATTGGATTGCCCAGTGTCATCTGCTGCTGCGGCTCACCTTGTTGCTCCAATCTATTCTGTTGGTCATAGGTAAGTGTACTAACTTCATCATCATTGTAGCTCAGGTGCATATATGGTTAAAGTTTTACAAGTCAATCTTTTAAATTAAGAAGTTGTATCAGATTCGATATAGTTTCATTTGGTATAGCTTAATACAGTTATATTGTAGAAGCAGGGAAATAATTTTTCTCATTCTAAACTGCAAATCAACAAGATCCCATGTGTTATTTTGAGCCAGTGCTTTGAGCTCAAGATCAATAGCATGTACCCAATTGGGATCTTTGACAGCCTCGTGATAAGAAACTGGCTCAAGAATCTGAGAAGTGCGAGCAATAAAAGCTTTAGGGACAGAAGGTAAGTGAGTATATGATACTAAGTTACACCAATGTTTGGTTGATAAGGAATGATGAGTAACATTGACACAAACATAGTCATTTAAATGAGAGGATCTATGAGATGACCGTGTAGAACGTCTGGGCTGTTCAATATTGGAAGAAGAACTAGTAAAGGTTTCATTAGAGGAATTGGTAGAAGTGTCAGTAAAAGATTCAGTTTGGGAGTGAGGAGCAGAAAAATTAAAAACATCAATGTCGTCATAGCTAGTGATTAAAGGAAGTTTAGTATGAACATGTAAATATATAGGTGAAGGATGTTGGGGAAAACTGGCAGAAATATGAAAAGGAAAATGGTTTTCAAAGAAACGTACATCTCTAGAAATTGTAATTTTCTTAGTGAGTAAGTTGAGGATTTGATAACCCTTTTGAGAAATAGGATATCTTATGATGAAAACACAAGAGTTAGCCCTGGGATCAAGTTTACTGTGATCATGTTTTAAGGTGGAAACAAGACAAAGACAGCCAAATGGTTTAAGTATAGAATAATCAGGTCTGTGATGAAACAATAGCTCAAAAGGAGAAACATTGTTAAGCCTTCGAGATGGCATACGATTTATCAAATAGGCAGTAGTTTTAACACATTCGCCCCTACTAAAAAACAGGTACCTTGGATTGAAGATAAAGAGCTCAAGCTGTTTCCACATCAAGTGACGGTGTTTACGCTCCACAACACCATTTTGTTGTGTGGAGTTTCACTGCAACTAGTCTGATGAAAAATTCCTTTAGACTGATACAAAAGCTGAATAGGTCCGTGACATAACTCTGGAGCATTGTCTGTCCGAATTTTCTTAACACTGGTAGAGTACTGAGTATGAACAAACTCCACAAAAGTAGTTAAAATTTGTACATCATCAGATTTGTTGTGCATCAAATGAATCTAAGTGAGCCTAGAAAAATCGTCAACTATTGTCAAAAATAGTTTACAACCATCATGAGTAGCAGTTTTGAACGGTCCCCGGGTGTCAACATGTAAGAGCTCAAAACACTTAGTGGTTTTGATCACACTATCATGGAATGGAAGTCTGTGTTGTGTTGTCTTGCCTGAGGACAAATAGTACACAATATTGTATCACTTAGTTCTGAGCCAGGCATGCCATCCTCAATGTACTTCAACCGAGTAAATGGAATATGTCCCATTCTGAGATGTAATAATTTGGCACTGTCAAGCGTTGAAGAAATCATATTATAAGCAAAATGATTAGCAGAACTGTTAAAATCTGAACCAAACGATGAATTTGTCGTATGAAATTTGCCGGCAGCTAGATATAAACCATGTTGAACATTTCCAAGAATTTGTTTTGCTTGCGAAGAACTCTGAAGAGTACAACCAGTTGAACTAAATTGAATTATACAGTCATCATCCTTGCACAGTTTTAAAACAAAAATGAGATTGAACTTAAATGTTGGGACAAAAAGCACATTTCTGAGAATGAGATTATCATGAATCTTGACAGTTCCCTTGTGTGTCACCTTAATTCTATTGCCATTTGGAATTGTTATATAACTGCTGTCATCATGAAACAAAGCAAGATCATGGCACATGTCATCAGATGCACCACTATCTAAAATCCAATCATCATTTGATGTATAAGATAACAAACAATAATTCCCTGCAAACAAACCACTATTTCCAGAGTAAAGACTTTCTTGATCCTTTTGCTTTAAGATTAATCCTGGAAAGTAGATGATTGTACTGATCCATTGTAATATGTGGAGTAGAATTGGCTGAAGAAACATTATTCTCTGTACCATTTTCTGTCAGATTAGAATCATTCGAGTCCTCACCAACAACATAAGCAGCATATTTCTGTGGAGCACCTTGTTTAAAACCAAGTGGATATCCATGGATTTTAAAACATCGTTCAATACTATGGCCCGGGACTTTGCAGTGATCACAAAAATATCTCTTATTATTGAAAACCTTTTGACTGCTAGAACCTCCAAAATTATCATTTCTCAGATTATGTCCAGGTCCTTTAAACCGAGTCTGAGAAATTTGAGGCATATTGTAAGACTTATAACTCTGTTGTCTATCACCATAAGACCTTCTTTCTGCTGCAAAAGCTACATTTTCAGTTAACACATTAGAAGACTTACTAATCTCTTTGTGTCTCTGCTCCTGCATCAACATTCTATAGGCTTGTGGAAGATTCGGCATAGTCTCCATCATCAAAATATGAGACCTAACATTAGCATATTGACTTGATAATTTCATGAAAAACAACATTAACCTCTGATCTTGCTGAATTTTCAGGAATTTTTGTGTAAGATTACATGTGCAATTTGCACATTCACAAACAGGGAGAGGCTGCAGATTATCTAACTCATCCCAAACTTTTTTTAGCTGAGTATAATACTCTGCAATTGGCACATTGTCTTGAGAAGTTTGATAAACTTCTTGTTGTAAGGAATAAATCTGAGCTGAAGTCACTTGACTGAATCTATCTTCAAGATCTACCCAAACATCTCTAGCCGTATCAACATACAGTATGCTGACATCGATTTGTGGATCTAAAGCAGTTATTATCCAGCCTATAACCATAGAATTACACCTACTCCATGACTTAAAATTTTCAGCTGTTATGTCAGGCTTACTCAACGTTCCATCAACAAAAGTCATTTTGTTCTTAGAAGTTAAATCAATTGTCATTGATCTCTTCCAATTCGTAAAATTTGTACCAGTAAACACCACAGGCACTAACTTCATCCTAGTGTGATCTGATGAATGTAAATAATAGACACTACTTGGATCTTGATTCAATTCCATCTTTAGGTTTTAGCACATATTCTCAATCAATTTGTGTACAATTTTGTACAATCTCAAACACGAAACTTTCACAAATCAGCAAGACAATTAACAGATTTGTACTAATATTCAGTAATACGAATTACAAACAGAATCACAATCAATATACCAAGAACAAACGCATCAAACACTTGAGATAACTAATTGATTCAATACTAGAGAGATTAGGCAAAGAAATCATAACAAATCTTTGCAAGAAACAAGATCTATACGTCGCTCACGTATCTAAATTCACAGCAAGCTCTGATACCATGTTATCATGTGCACATTAAAATCAATGTATCAAATTGAATAATAGCAACAAAATCTATGAACATATAAACAGAAACTTCTTATACACTGTAATTGATCACCATTGTTTTTACAGCAAGAAAGAGATCGAGAGAGTTTTGAGAGAGAGAGAGAGAGTAAAATGAACTGAGAAAATTACAATCCACTTGTGTGGTTCAGAATGTAAAGTACTAAGGCTGTAACAAACTTTCCTGCCAAAACTCAAAACTAAAACTTGAAAGTAATACTCTAACTAATATTATGTCAATTAGCTGAGCTGGAAATGATTGCTGATGTGTCATCACTTGCTGAGGTGGAGTGTACAGTTGTATCACTAATAGAATGCTCAATACACATACTTATATAAACATTCAAAATTTCAAAACCTGATTCTATTTACATGACTCCTACACTCATTTGTCTCATCCCTTGATTACAAACCGTAATTTTATTTACAATTACAATTTAAGGTAAATTGTAAAGAGAAAATGAAACAAAATAATTTTGGATGAACTTTTCGGGCGGCTGTAGGACAAACGGCCGCCTATAGGTGGTAGGGTAGGGTGGGTGGTACCGCTCAGATTGCGGCCAATCTTCCTAACCGCGCGCGGGCCGCGCTTAGGGCGCGTGAAACTCATCACTACCTCGTAAGGGCGTTGAGACCATAGCATGTTACACGAAAGCGCCGCTTTCTCTGTAGTGTTGTCACACAGCTGTCCGCCTAGAAGAGCCACTCGCTCTGTAGTGTTGTCACACAAGATAAGCACGCCGCCCGCCTGCTGGCCGGGCGAATCGAAGTTATCTTCCGGTCAACTATCCACCCAGTCAAGTGCAAAAAACACAGTAGAATCACGCAACGCACGCTACTGGTGTGCTTCCTGCTCGCGAGGAAAGAAAGAAGGGCGACAAAGTGAAGTTCAGATTTGACTGTTTGCAGCATGGGAGCAGATTACCCAAAAAATACCTGGGAACAATGAAAAAAAAGATTTCTTGGTAACGAAAACTATAGGAGGCTGTATTGGCGAGATCCAATGGTGAACAATTGCCCAAAAGAAAAACCGCCTGGAAGTCCGAGGACCTTTAGTACTATACTCTATCCCCGAACCAGCAGCCTTCGCGCCAAGCAAGACCGCCCTTGTCCCTTTCCTTTCTCCATTCCCCCTCCTTTGCTTTGTTCCAGTAGAGTCTAAGGCAAAGCAAAAGTGGTTCGTATGCCTACTTTACCTACTTGACGAAAGGGAACGAACTTTGTTTCGTTTTTGGGTTTATGAATTGGATTCAGTCAGCGTCACAACATAATCAAAAGGAAGGAGTGACACTTTGGTTACCGGCGAACGTTTCCAAAGGCGACCCTCTCGAGTTTCCGGCTATTTTATAGATTGAAGTAGTCCTTTGTCGCCCTACCAAACGAAAGAAGTCACTATCAAACAGCTCGCCCTACTGAAGTACCAAAGGTGCGCTCTGCCCGGTGACTAAGAAATGGGTTTGCACTTGAATTTAAGTGATGAGGTCGCAAAGAGGGAAGTAGGGCTCTTACTTGACTAAAAGAAAAGTTGGTTCTTCGCTTTCCTTTAGAATGAAAGTCGCTATGAAGCCCCTACTACTTACTTTGTTTGATTCAAAAGGCGAACAGCCTCCCCAACTAGTCGTATGGGGAGGGGTGCTTGTGATAAGCTGCCTTGGATATGAGGAATTATTAAAAAAAAAGGAAAAGTCCGGTATTTTACGAAGATCTTTCTATCAATAGATAGGAATGAGTGTTCGATACGGGGGATATTGTAATAACCCGGATTTTCAGAGTATAATTTTATTATTATTTTAAGAATAATAATTGATTTTTATTTTTCCTAAAATGAGGAGGAATTTTTATTATTATTATTATTATTATTATTATTCAGTATTCCAGTTCAAGGAATTTCAAAAGTTAGTTATTAATTATTTTCCGGTTCAGTGGAATCGGGTTCCTTTGAAAAATTTTCGGATCGAGTAAGTATCTCGAGTCGGTATTTTATTTCGGGCAAAGGTTTAATTTTGAAGTGTGGAATTATTCAGTAAAGATTTTGTTTTAACTTACTGAATAATTTGTAGAGTTTTAAATTCCTTGTTAAACGACTATTATAAATTATTTGAGGATTTACAGAATTACTCGATTAATATATAATAATCGAGAATTCAAGATTTTATTAGAACGTTAATATTTGTGGTATTTTATGAAGCCCGTAATTATTATTTTTAGAGTTTCATTTACAAATTATTAATAATTTGTAAAATGCATATTAAATCAGAAAAATTAGAGTTAATTCTAATTCTTTCTCCATAATTCTTTATAAATATTCTAGTATTTAATTATGCTAGAAATTTTATTTTTACAAATTAGAGTTTTGGTTCTAATTATTAATGGTATGTGTATTATATAAATAGAATGGATAAAGCTTTTATATTAGACTTGGATATCTTCTTATTTGTTATTGGGAGCCCATTAAGAATAAAATACACGCAGAAAGAGAATAGCGGGGAGAGAGAAAAAGACAAAGGGGGAAGAAAAATTAGGGTTTGGAGAATTTGGGGGTTTCAATTATAAATCAATTAGGTTATATACATACATATATACGTGTGTAAGTGTGTTGTTGTGTGTGTGTGCGTGCTGCGTGAGTGTGTGGGTGAGGGTGTGCGCCGGAAAAGACCACCGCGGAGGCGGTGGTGGTGTTGTGCCAAGGGCGGAGGCGGCTGCGGCTGGTCAGCGAAGGAGGAGGTGGTGGCGGCGGCGTATGCAGACCACAGGGGAAGGAGGAGGCAGTGGTATGGCTGTGCGAGAGAGAGAGAGAAGGGAGAGAGGGAGAGAGAGATGGCAGGAGAGAGAGAAAAGAGAGATTTCGGGGGAGATTCTCCTGGTGGAATGGTTTTCCGGTGGGTCGGACCTAACCGAGATGGTATCCTCTTTTTCGGATATAATTATTTAATATCCATTTTAGATTAAATTGCAATGATATTGTTTTAATTTTTGTGATGTAATTCAGAGAGTCTATACTTGTTAATTATAATTATTGGGATTAGTTGTGAGTTCGATTGAGTGTTCGAGTATAGTGATTGTTAATTGGTAATTATGTTTTCTGGATAGAAACTGTCCTGTTCTGGTCGTGCAGTTCTGGGTCGGTTAAGCCCTGTTCTGGGCAGTGGGTATGTGTATAAGTTATTGCTTATGATTTCTAGTTTATTTGAACGCTAATTTTGCGTTAATCGGATAAACGAGTAAAAAGTTATACATGTTTTAGTAAGACCGCGTAGAGCAGAAATTCTGTGTTCGGATTTTGAGATTGTTCAGTTCGTTTTTGGCCTAAATAAAATGCTTTGGAACTGAAATTTTGATGCTATGTTCACTAGACTATGTAGATACTCTCTGCAAAAAAATTTGGTAATGTTTCAATGTAGGATCAAATGATGAAAAAAAAAATGTTTGAGTAAACCGTGCGCAGTACTTTTACACTGTCCAGGATTAATGTCCTGCTTGAGAAGGGGTTTTGAAGAAGTTAAAGGCCTTAGTTGATAATGGTCAAACAACGAAAGTTATAGGGTTATGTCTGTCTTTGTGAGTCCAATAATATGTTCGGGTAGTGATGGTTAATTGTTAATTGTTAAGTGATAATTATTATCGTCGTATAATGTAGTATAGTATATACGAGTGGCTAAGTGGTAAATGCTTATGTGATAAATGCTATAAGTCGAGTCATAGTAATTGTCGGGTGTAATAATTGTCGATTACCTTGTGACGGGTTATATGTGATTAATTGATTGTCGGTTATTAGTAATCAATACTTGGGATTAAAATGATTTTGATTAAGTAAAGCATGATTATCAAACTTCATATTTGGTATTAATGTTGAGTGGTGGTTATTGAGGCTTACCACTGGCCTTAGAGTTCCTTGATGATAGTTAGAGATGAGGATGTATGAATGGTTTTAAAATGTTATATATCAAAGACAAACTATTAGTTCAGTTTCTTATGTGCCGCAAGTCGAGGCGGTTAAATTTCCTTATGTGCTATGTGCCGCAAGTCAAGGCGGGTAAATTTTCTTAATTGTTTAGGTGCTGCAAGTCTGGGCAGATCATTTCCTTAATTGTTTACCTTCTTTATTTCTTGCTGCAAGTTGAGGCAGCTTTATTTTCGTAAAGAATATATAGTGAATTGTTGAGTTGAAAAACAGTTGGATAGTCCTATTTACGTATACTTCATGCCGAATTTTCTAAAAATTCCCTGTATCTAAATCTTTTTATCTTATTTGATTTCAATAACTTGACAGCATGCTATGATTGTTAACAGTTTATGTATATATGTATTAATTGTTGTCTCGAGGATTAATTATTGTCTCGAGGAATTGTTTATTTAATTCGAGGATTATTTATTTGATTCGAGGATTAATTGTTGTTTCGAGGATTATTTATTTGATTCGAGGATTTATTTGTTGTCTCGAGGATTTGTTTATTTAATTCGAGGATTAATTGTTGCCTGGAGGATTTATTTATTTATTTCGAGGATTAATTGGTTATCTCGAGGATTAATGATTTATTTCTAGGGTTAATTGTGTTTTAAGGATTAATTGGTAGTAGAGTAGTCAGCTATAGGGATGACACCTATAGTTTGACCTTATGTGACTTAGTGGTAATTCTAAATTGTATCTACTCGGGATACGAGGTTGGACTGACACGTACTAGTAACCATTTCAGTACCGTTAAGGCATGTTCAAGTTGGAGCGACGTGTATCAAGAAGAGAAGATCGAGACGACGTATAACGAAAGGTAGATTACCTCCATGGAACTGCTTGGGCGAAATGCTAATGGTATGTTCGTGGGTTCAGTTCTCTGCTAAGGATCACCAGGCAAGTATATTAACTCTTACTCTATCGTTCGGAGTAGAGGTAGTTTTAAAACTGCAAATGTTTTATCGTTGTGATTAAATGACTGGATTTTTATTCATGCCATGCAATGGCGTATATATTATTGTTGTCGGTGGATACTTGAATTGTTGTAAGTCTAAAATCAAGATATTGTTCATATCTTTCCCCTTAATCGTTCGAGGGGGAAAACTCTATTATTACTTGAGTAGATATTTCATGGTTTGTGGATGTATTTCTTTATTATTATAAAGTAGTAAATTGAGGTGCACGTGGCATTATACGTGGCATCTAAGATGATGAGATGGAAGGCGGTAAGTAGTTCTGACCTCTTATTTTATGGACTGGAGCTGCGTAAGAGACCGGAGTAACGCCCGGCCCAGCAATTATTAGGGAGAAGGTCCGCACAAGTCGGCTTCCCCTTCTACGGTAGTAACCTATGGATGACGGCCCGGGCGAGCCGGCTAGTCCTTAGGGTGAGGTTCCGAGCCAGTCGGCTCACATCTATCGTAGTAAAACCAGACGGTTATAGCAGACTGATCACCTTGATCACCTGTTATAGCACAGAATGCGTGGCGATGCTCCAACTAAAGTCCAAAACAGTAGTAGGCATAATGTCGAGAACCTATGTGTTCATAGTTGTGGTAGCAACCTATGGATGACGGCCCGGGCGAGCCGGCTAGTCCTTAGGGTGAGGTTCCGAGCAAGTCGGCTCACTGCTACCGTAGTAGAATATTTTGAAAACAGAGTTTTATAGTAGTTCAAATGTTTTAAATAAATACATTCTCCGAGATATAATCTTGCTGAGCATTCTTGGGCTCATTCTTGCTATATGTTTCTATGCTGTTAATTTAATAAAACAGGGAGAAGAGGAGATGGTGCGAGTGGATCGTACCAACCATATCAAGATAAGGGGAAAGGCCCTTCAACTGATGAAATATAGTAGAAGGACGACGACGATTTTGTAGTTAAGCTGGTAGGATTGCTATTGATGTAAAGCAAACTCTTTGTAAAAATGTGTATGTATTATATTAAGGAATATGTATCAACCTTAAGAGGATGTAGGAATGAGATTCTGGATAGTACTCTGATGATTTAATAGTTTGGTAATGTATGTTAAGTTCTAAGACTATAACCTGTGGAGTTAGATGTGTGGATATTACCTATTGTTGTTTTATGAGAACATATGTTGAGCATGTATTGATGGTTGAGGAAGTGACGACCCGAATTCCCTTGTACGGGATTTGGGGGCGTTACAGATATGATCCATCTGCTCTTTATGAACGCGGAGCCCGTTCCGAATGCTTCTTCGATCCGGAAGTTATTGCGAAGATAATAAGATGGTGCTCCCCCTCCCTTTGTCTTTTCCCGCTTTGCGAATCTTACCCTCTAACGCGGGCCGGGCGGCGGCGGGCGCGGGAGGAAGAACGAAGAAAGCTAAGAGAAGACGCTCTTCTCTTAGGTCCTTTTTTTTCAGTGCAACACAGGAAAGCGCCCTCTTTTTGTCATCCCTGTTGCTTTCCATATTTTGTATGGAGCGCATGGCGGAGCTATGACCTTTCAAATCATGTTTGAGCTTATGTTCAAACCAACCCCACCCCCTATTTGAGTTAGGCTGGAAAGAATGTCCGCCAAGTTCAGATAAGGGAATGCTTCCCCAACCATTAAAGGAAAGGCTCGACGAGGGGGAGGGGGAGATGCGACGCGGGGAGGAAAAGGCTTTCAGAGATCGATATTTTCTTTGTTTTTCATCGAAAACGAAGTAGGCCGAGGATGGCCTACAGTGCGTCTTATTTGAAGGGAACACACTTTTTCGATCGTGGTGGTATGATTGTCGGGCTCTCTCCTCGTTCCGCCCGCTGTCCTATTGGGATAGCAGCCTTCGGGCTTTACCTGCCCTTTCTAATAGAATAAAGAATTCCGGCTCAGCCCGGGAAAGCGCTGGCAACAACAGAAAGGAAGGGGTCCATGTAGCCTGCTGCGCCCGCCCCCCTCTTAGTCAATGGGGCAGCAGGTTCGGCATCTACTACAAAAGAGAGAATCCACTTCAGATAACCACGCCTCTGCTAGGGCAGCGCGTGGAATGGCCGAGAGCGGACCTTTTTGGATATATAATCCAAGTCGAGAGTAGAGTTACGGGAACAGCCGTCTGATGGAAAACGACTTTCACGTTCGGTTCAGAGAGCACTTTTTTTGTTGAGAATTCGTCGTTCCCTTTCGTGTGAATTCCCCAGCGGCGAATTAAAAACTCATGGGCCCTATCTATTCCATCTCTCGAGCCCCGAAGAAAACCACCCACCCCCCGGATTCCATATCTCTTTTGACTCTATATATGTGGGCATCTAATATCTATGAGGGTTCACCCACCCCGGTTACAACATTCCTTTCTATTGCGCCTAAAATCTCTATTTCTGCTAATATTTCACGTGTTTCTATTTATGGTTCTTATGGAGCTACATTGCAACAAATCTTCTTTTTCTGCAGCATTGCTTCTATGATCTTAGGAGCACTGGCCGCCATGGCCCAAACGAAAGTAAAAAGACATCTAGCTCATAGTTCAATTGGACATGTAGGTTATATTCATACTGGTTTCTCATGCGGAACCATAGAAGGAATTCAATCACTACTAATTGGTATATTTATTTATGCATCAATGACGATAGATGCATTCGCCATAGTTTCAGCATTATGGCAAACCCGTGTCAAATATATAGCGGATTTGGGCGCTCTAGCCAAAACGATTCCTATTTCGGCTATTACCTTCTCCATTACTATGTTCTTATACGCAGGAATACCCCCGTTAGCCGGCTTTTGTAGCAAATTCTATTTGTTTTTTGCCGCTTTGGGCTGTGGGGCTTACTTCCTAGCCCCAGTGGGAATAGTGACTAGCGTTATAGGTCGTTGGGCGGCCGGAAGGTTGCCACGAGTAGGTCAGTTTGGGGGACCGAAGGCAGTTCTCCGTGCACCGGACACGTAGCTTATTGAATCAGTTGCGACACGGATGGGAATGCATGCTACGAAAGATAGGGTCGAGTCTGATACATCAACCGTCTACTCAATATCCTTGTACGAGTTCACAATCACTACACGAGATGAACCTTGGTTTGGTGAATTGAAGTTGGTCTTAGGTGTAATAGGACTCGCCCAGTTACTGCGCACGATCGTATACTGAGGTGCTCTCCTCCGGTTGTTGGAACGACGCGAGCCGGGCCGGGTCTCGATTCAGAAAGATGAAGGGCCAAAAAGTCTAAATAGGGGGTTACAAATTCCCCATCTCATTGGGGGCGGAAAACGAATCGACATCTCGATGTGATACAGCCTTTTCACTTTATGTTGGGGAAAAAATGGCGAAGTCCATCCGAACCGTCCAATGAAGAATAAAAGGAGAGCAAAGCGCCAATGGCGCGCGAAGCGCATGCGAAACGGGCACGGAGAAAAAAGTTTGGAGGAGAAGCAATCGAGCTCATTCCCTTGGCTTCCTGGGCCCAAAGCAGTGCAGTCTTTCCTGGCCAAATCAAGGATTTGGGGCTTCTTGCTACGCTACATAACTATATAAATCCTTTTTTTGAGTAATATATATGAATAAAAGATAGATCCATCCGGCTATCCTATCCGATTTCTCTTTTTTTTTTATAAAAAGTGAATCGATTTCATTCAACGTTTGATTCAAAGAACCGTGCTTAGCCCCCCCGCTCATGAAACGGCTCTGCTGCAATGGATGGCAGAGGGTCTGTAGTACCCGAAGCACTGGAGTGATCCAGTAGCCGGGAAGGGGCCTAGAAGTGCGTACTACTACACCACACTACACTTGGCTCTACACATTTACAGAGCTAACCCCTGTCCAGTGCCTGGCAGAGCTAAGGGGGCTTCAATCCTTACTCTTTATCCCCATCTTCGCCTAGGCTAACGGGGCCTTACTTATTAGGGGGGAGAGTGGAGCCTCGAGAAGCACTGTTGAGAGGAAGATCCTTGGCCCCTCTTCATTCTCTACAGGGTTCCAAATCTTTCTTCAACATAGATGACAACGAGCGAGGCAGAGATGAAAGAGATTATAGACGAGAATTAAGAAGCAAGCTCGCCTTTTTTTTAATCATTTTTATAGCGCACAACCAAAAGAAAAGAATCATATTGAGAAAGCCTTGAAAATCTGAAAATGATAATAAATTAGAATCCCCGAATTGATTTCGAACGTGAACTTTGCAGAATTACATGAATATATGTACACATAAATATTGAATATATTCCCGTAGTTCCTTCTCAGTTTATTCACTTAATTGTAATTCAGTTGTAAATTTTAGTTTTGGACTTCTAAACTAATTAAATATATTTTTCTAAATTTATACTATTTACTTCTTTGTTTTGTTATTAACTTTTTAAATTAAGCAATAAGTCCAACAAATAAATGAAAAACTAACTATTATAATATTTAAAATGCAGTCTTATTTCGTTTTTTACACCATTTTTATAAAATAATCCAATTACGGCAAAACTAATAATATTATTTTAATTAACTGTCATATGATTTTTGAATCGCTTCCCATAAGAATTACTTGTACATGTATTAAATAAATCTTTTTGTTAAGTCTCAATCACAAGTGCTCAAATAATTATTGTTGGGTATAATTAAGAACTACACAGCAACAATAGGGCAGTTATATATATATATATATATATGAATTAACAAGAACATGCAAATATACCAAGTAACAAAACAAACACGAAGGTCGAAAACAAGATAATAATCAGGGACTGTAAATGACAAGACAAGAAAGAATTACTTATCTCTCTGTAGCTTTTAACAAGTACTGATATGTTGGGTATCCAGCATCTCCCTAAATCGAAACGTGGTGCTGGCTGCTACACTATAAAGGTTAAGAGTTGCATCTTCTCCACAAGTAGCTGCTTTTGATGTAGTGGTAAGCACTTGGATCCTAAAAAGTGGTATCAGAGCAGGTCACGGGTTCGAATCCCATGTCGTGCATATTTATGCCAAAGGCATGCTGCGCAGCCATTGTCTCCTAACAGGCACTTGTTAGTGCTGGCAGATGCTTGGGGGGGGGGGGATTGTTGGGTATCCAGCATCTCCCTAAATCGAAACGTGGTGCTGGCTGCTACACTATAAAGGTTAAGAGTTGCGCCTTCTCCACAAGTAGCTGCTTTTGGTGTAGTGGTAAGCGCTTGGATCCTAAAATGATAGATAATGAACAGCTGAGTCGCCAAGTCTTAGAGAAGTCTTGACTGTTCTTGAAGAGATTATTGCCCCACTTACGCTGCGTTGGGTTGCAGCAATATCACTTCCAGGATAAAACATCACAAATCAATCCACTCACCGAAATGGCAATGATCAACAGCGACCAGCACCTCAGTTCGCCCAAGAACTATGTATTTAATCTGTATGTGTTGAGAGAAAACAGAGAATAAGACAGTTGCTAGGGTTTTTTCAGAGTTACGTATCTCCCCTTTTGTCAAACGTTCTGTTTTGTATATATGTAATACAAAATAAAACGTAACAGACCAAATATTGTAACTGAAGATATGACATTTAATACTAAATATTCTGATTTAATTATCATAACAGGTTTCATCAGTATTTAATATCAGTTACAGCTCAGTCAGGATTTCCTGGTCCATCAGGATTTGATCATCATCAATACTTACTGAATTCAAGCCATTAGGATTTGCTGTCCGTCAGGAGTGGCATCAGTACTTGACCGACCATTAGGATTTCATCAGGACTGGACGTACCATCAGGATCCAAGTACTGACCCAGACCATCAGGATCAGTAGTCATCAAGATTTAACTCCAAGTACTGACCCATACCATCAGGATTTGATCCAAGAACTGGTCCATCAGGATTTAACATTAATCCTGACCCAGTTCGTTGAGTTGTTACTAATGAATACTGATACTGTTAAATTAAATCAATAAATAATATTAAATAAACATGTAATAAAATTCTTCGCCTAGGTCGCCTCGCGTACGCGGGACGCCGAGACAATCGCCCTTCGACCTGAGTCGAGTCGTGGCGGGCGGCGGCGGCGCGCGCGTGTGTGCACGCGCGTGTGTGCGCGCGCGTGAGGCACATAATAACACCATGCACACCTGCATGCCTTAGTAGTTGTACACTACTCTTGCACATGGTTCTATATAAACCCACCAACCTCTCATTACAATTTCTATGTGGGATATAAGTTATTTCAACTTACACTACCCACGTAACCCATTTCAAGCAACCTATTTAAACTCAATTTATTTATGGATTCCACTAAAAAAATGTCTTAGATCCAAACATGAAAGTTTAAGTCCTCGTAACAAAGAACAACCTCCAATTGTTAGTTTCCGAAAATTCCATCAAGAACATATTTAAAATATGCCTCAAACTTTCCATTTTCTAACAATTATATCTATCTATACTAAATTATAATAACCGGAATGGGGTATAATTTATAGTTTGGTTAGTATCTTTCTTTTTGGTCGAACACTTTCCTTTTCGGGTATTTTCTAATATTAATTATTTTTTAAATAAAAAATTAATAGTAGACTATTTGAAATATATAAGTTAGTAAAATACACAGGTTTAATGTTTGAATACCACTAAATTGTATTCTAAAAACTATAAATAAAGTTAAAATTATATCAATTATCATAGTATAATTTTCTTTTATTAACAAAATTTAGAATTTAGAATTTAAAATGTTTTAAAAGTATCCCATTATATACTAGTTTCATTAAAATAAGAACCTACTAATATCAATAATTTAAAGTATAACATATATTACACTACACCGAGTATTTTTGTCAAAAAAGTTATTACACCGAGTATCCGGGGGCGAGAGAGGGAAGAGTGATAGAGAAAGGGAAAGTGCAATGGCAATGGCAGGTAAATCTTTTTATTTATTTATGAATAATATCTTAATTGTATTTATTAAATTAGTAGATCTTACTATTTTATTACCTTAAACCCTTTAATTAAGACTCAATGAGCTGGTTTGTTAGCACATTTTTGGGTTGTCTTGAGATAAGTGATAGAAAGGTAATTGAACTAACTCATAACTCTCAGAGATTTACATTACAATCAATGAGTTGAGAGAGAGAATGTAAAAGATACAACTCAGTTTGTTACAGAATAATGTCTATGTATATAAATTGGAAAAACATCTCTAACTAACTAACTTTGCTGAGCTGGATCTTCATGAGGTGGATGCTGAGCTGGATCTTCATGAGGTGGATGCTGAGCTGTTACTTCAGTATATCTAACAATAAGTAGTAATACAGTTTCGTAAGTGTTTGTATCTATTGATTTATCGTGTACGATTGATGTGTTTTTGTGGTTTTTGATATGGATTTGGTGTGATTGATGTGTTTTAGTGGTTTGTATTTATACATTTTGTGTGGTTGTATACTGAAATATAATTTTTGGTGTTTTGATGATTTGGATTTGTGATACTGTGAAGTTCGGATGATTTTTCGAGAATACGTGTAGTTTGTAATTCTGGTTGATTTGGAATGGGATTTCACGAGTACCTGTTTATTGGTGACAGTTTTATCTATTAATTGTTTTTTTATTGGTGATTTTTATTTACGTGGCTTCTGGAATCTCATGTTTGTATGAGCAAAATCGAATTGAGTTCTAGGTTTTTGAGAAGTGCATTAATGTTTTTTTTTTGACACGGAATTTGGCCAATATGACTGACTTAATAAAAACTGCTTAAATCGCTCCTTTCAAACATCACCAACATTTTGATTTTAAATGTAGTCAACTGTGCTATAATTTATTATAATTTGGTTTAATCGTGTTTTTGGTATTTTGAGAGGAAATGCGCATATCGAGAGCAATTTGAGACAGCTCTATGCGACTTTGCACCTCGGCTCAAGATCAGAGTTTGTTTCTCAATTGGTGTTCACAAACATCAACTCTTTTAAGCCTCTTCTTAATTCCGCCTCAATATCGGTTAATCTTGAAGAGCTTCCCCCAAGGCTTGTTGTTCATTCTGTGTGGCCATCTGTCCAGGTTACGGAAATAAATAGAGATGACAAAGAAGTGACAACAATTACTGCACTAACTTCCCTTGAGCCAGCACGACTAACCTTTTGCCGTCCAGATAAAAGTTTTCCTGTGGTGGGTCGCGATACTATTTCAGGTCTTGTTGCTGATGTGATGCATAACGTTTGGTTTTCGTTGGTCGACGGGGTATCTCTGGATGACTACATGGCATATTGCTGGTTTAAACATATCAGGTTTCACGGGCTTCCCGTAACTGCTAATGTATGGGATGTGTTTGTGAATTGGATTGAAAGGATCATAGGTCGTACCTTATGGCTCTTGGACCAGTTGATGCTTTTTATTTTGAAGATTGGTTACCGACCTGGACTGTTTTACCGATGTCGGCCTTTTGTGGATCTTGTCACAAATTTCTACCGGGTCAATTTGAGCGTCACGGTTAATGTAGTGTTTTTCAGACACGACTTTGATCGATATTGGAAGGAAGTTCGAGTCTTGTTTGATGACGCAATGGAGAAACCACTTTCATATCCTAATTCAAGATTATCCTATGTTGGTGAGAGAGATGTGATCACTTTTGAGCATGGTTGTAGATTTCGGAAATCAGAACAAATCGGTTAAGGTACCGTATAGCGATTTATCGGTAAATCGGGGATTTATCGGAATGATAAATCGGAACAAAAATCGGATAAATTGTAATATTTTAAATATATTTAATATATTAGCCTTATATATAATATAATAAACCATTTAAAAATAATTCATAGCGATATATCGGATTTCAAAAATCGAATCGGTCAAATATTTTTAAACGATAAATCGGCGATTTATCGGCGATTTTTGAAAAATCGGACGATTTTTAGAACACTGCTTTTGAGACTCGAACTTCCTTCCAATATCTATCAAAGTAGTGTTTCGTGTCTGAAAAACACTACATTAACCGTGACGCCCAAATTGACCCGGTAGAAATTTGTGACAAGATCCACAAAAGGCCAACACCGATAAAACAGTCTAGGTCGGTAACCAATCTTTAAAAGAAAAAGCATCAGCTGGTCCAAGAGCTATAAGGTACGACCTATGATGCTTTCGATCCAATTCACAGACACATCCCATATATTAGCAGTTACGGGAAGCCTGTGAAACCTGATATGTTTAAACCAGCAATATGCCATGTAGTCAACAAGAGATACCCCGTCGACCAACGAAAACCAAACGTTGTGCATCACATCAGCAGCAAAACCTGAAATAGTATCGCGACCCACCCAGGAAAACTTTTATATGGACGGCAAAAGGTTAGTCGTGTTGGCTCAAGGAAAGTTAGTGCAGTAATTGTTGTCACTTCTTTGCCATCTCTATTTATTTCCGTAACCTGGACAGATGGCCACACAGAATGAACAACAAGCCTTGGGGGAAGCTCTTTAAGATTAACCGCTATTGAGACGGAATTAGGAGAAGGCCTAAAAGAGTTGATGTTTGTGAACACCAATTGAGTAACAAACTCTGATCTTGAGCCGAGGTGCATAGTCGCATAGATTTGTCCCAAATTGCTCTCGATATGCGCATTTCCTCTCAAAATACCTAAAACACGATTAAACCAAATTATAATAAATTATAACACAGTTGACTACATTTAGAATCAAAGTGTTGGTGATGTTTGAAAGGAGCGATTTAAGCAGGTTTTTATTAAGTAGGTCCTCTTGGCCAAACTCCGTGTCAAAAAAAAAAAAAAAACATTCATGCACTTCTCAAAAACCTAGAACTCAATTCGATTTTGCTCATACAAACACGAGCTTCCAGAAGCCACGTAAATAAAAATCACCAATAAAAAAATAATTAATAGATAAAACTGTCAACAATAAACAGTTACTCGTGAAATTCCATTCCAAATCAACTAGAATATCAAACTACACGTATTCTCGAAAAATCATCCGAACTTCACAGCATCACAAATCCAAATCATCAAAACACCAAAAATTACATTTCAGTATACAACCACACAAAATGTATAGATACAAACCACAAAAACACATCAATCACACCAAATCCATATCAAAAACCACAAAAACACATTAATCGTACACGATAAATCAATAGATACAAACACTTACGAAATTGTATTACTACTTATTGTTAGATATACTGAAGTAACAGCTCAGCATCCACCTCATGAAGATCCAGCTCAACAAAGTTAGTTAGAGATGCTTTTCTAGTTTATATACATAGACATTATTCTGTAACAAACTGAGTTGTATCTTTTACATTCTCTCTCTCAACTCATTGATTGTAATGTAAATCTCTTAGAGTTATGAGTTAGTTCAATTACACTTATATCAAGACAACCCAAAAATGTGCTAATAAACCTGCTCATCGAGTCTTAATTAAAGGGTTTAAGCTAATAAAATAGTAAGATCTACTAATTGAATAAATACAACAAGATATTAGTCATAAATAAATAAAAAGATTTTTCTGCCATTGCACTTTCCCTTTCTCTATCACTCTCCCCGCCCCCGGATACTCGGTGTAATAATTTTTTTGACAAGAATACTCGGTGTAGTGTAATAGATGTTATACTTTAAATATTGATATTAGTAAGTTTTTATTTTAATGAAACTAGCTTATAACGGGATATTTTTAAAACATTTTAAATTCTAAATTTTGTTAATAAAAGAAAATTATATTATGATAATTGATATAATTTTAACTTTATTTATATTTTTAGAATACAATTTAGTGGTATTCAAACATTAAACCTGTGTATTTTACTAACTTATATATTGCAAATAGTCTACTATTAATTTTTTATTTAAAAAATAATTAATATTAGAAAATACCCGAAAAGGAAAGGAAAGTGTTCAACCAAAAAAGGTAGATACTAATCAAACTATAAATTATACCCCATTCCGGATATAGTTTAGTATAGAGGAAGGAAGTTCGAGTCTTGTTTGATGACCCAATGGAGAAACCACTTTCATATCCTAATTCAAGCTTATCCTATGTTGGTGAGAGTGATGTGTTCACTTTTGAGATTGCCAATCTCGCATATTATAACCAGTTAATGATGGATTTGGCTGCCTAAGAAGGTATATTACTAATTCTAGTGCGTTTTTAGTATCTTATATTAGTTGGTTATATAGTCAGATCATTCTTGATACTCAACAACCATACTTTATACGTCGACTTAAAGTCACAAATCACTATCAGTTCTAAAGCCCAATAAGATAGTTTTAATGCTTATTATATATCTGAAACTAGTGCGTAGTGGTAATCAGTTCTAAAGCCTATATCAAAAGCCTAGTATAAACCTGAGAGTGATATCTTAAACAGTCTTGCTATTGTATATACGGTATACCAGCCAAACTATATCTGAAAAAGAATCCGTAACTTGCATTCATTAAACCCAATCATATCTTAAACAGAATATTATAGATAATGACATACAATACATTATTTGTTGGCATATGTCAGTACTACATAATCTGGCGTTGGAAACCAGTATATTGTATTGGCATATATGTGAGCCCAAGTGCTCAAGTGTCCACATCAGTATATGTTAAAATAGTTTTGGTTTAGGGGGATGTAATATATTGGTTTCCGGTTGAAAAAGGGCATGAAAATTGTATATTTGTTAATAAGCCACTGGAACCAGCAGTCAGCCACAGTAAGTAATTAATTTATGCCACTGCTCTTTGTTTGACACTGTCAATTTATTACTGTTTCTGCTGTCTGGGATTTATGATTGCTATTACTGTTATTTTAGAATGATCCCTAAAGAAGTGGTTTTTGCAGAGCAATATTCATTTTGTGATGTGGAAATGCTTTTGATTATACCTTTACAGCACTATCTTGTTTTGTTATTTTTCAGTTTTACAGCACTGAACTCAGTATTGGTACACTCTGTGGCTCTGTCTATTTTTCTTGAGTTTTACAGCACTAATTTGGTTGATTTGTCACTAGTTACAGCACTGTTATCTTCTGCATTCTTGTAATAGAATACTGCAAGTCTGCAACTAGCATTTAGAATAAGGAAACTCTGTATTCACCATAGACTTTTGATTGCAGTCCATTTTAAGTTCATTAATGTGAAGCATTAATGAAATACATTAGAAATTGGAAGAATTGAAGCTGCATTTACTTTACCATTCCTGCAAATTTGGTATGAAATGAAGCAGTGGATAGAACTATGAACGATAACGCAAAAATAGTACGAATTGAATTAATTTCAAGCAAATGGAGTGTAAAGATTTATTTTATTCCCATTATTCTGAATTTCTGATGCTTTAATTTGTCATACATATACATGTTTATTCTATTCCCAGAGTGCTGGTGTTGCCTCGTATTTCCAGGGCCAAGATGCTTAGTTTTATTTCCTTTTCTCAGCTCATACAGTTCAGGCAGAGCTACCTTTTTACTTAATGTCAGTAAAAGACATGATGTCATGTAGGTTATCGTTCTTAATCAAATGGCCAAGGTTTGTGATTATATGGAACGGGTGTATCAGGCATGCATATCTGAGTCACAGTTCTTAATCAAATGGCCAAGGTTTACAATTTGATTGTCCACAGATGAATGACCTTTTTTCATGTCCTTTTTCAACTGAAAACCAATATATTATTTATTGATGAAATTCGAGATATTTGGGCCGAATATTTTACAAATGAATGTGCCTGACCTTGGTAGCTAGAAACGATGTTGGAATGATACAGATAGATTTCTTTTGTTTCACTATTCTTTGTTTATTAAATAGTTGTGCAATTTTTTTGCTTAGAATTTAGTTCTGCAATTTTCTTTATTTGTATTCTATGCTTTGCTTATATTCTACAATCTGCAATTTTACTTCTGTATGTTGTGTTTTTATGAATTCTGCAGTCTACTATTTTTAGTTAATTTCAGCATATTATAATTATAAGGTCTGATTTGTTGTGAAAATTGTGTTAGGTGGCCTGGCTTGATGCTCTTATTGGTCGTTGATCTTGCTGTCTTTCTTGGTCGTTGATCTTGCCGTCTTTCTGGTTTTTTGTTGGCTGCTGGAGTTAAAATTTGGCTATTGTGCCTCTTCATTTTTTTTACATTGTTAGGCCTGCATTCAAACTGGTGCACTATAGACTTGGTGTTCTAAGTTAAGTTTTATGATTTGGTAAAATGCTCAATGTTTAAAGGCAAGTTAGTGACTCTATGCCTTTGTTATTTGGTATTAAATTAATGTTGACTTATAATTATGCATTTCATGGTTGTGTATCTTTCCATTATATATTCAGCTACACCCTTGGCACTATATGTCCCTTTTAGGCTTTCATCTTGTATTCATCTTGACGCATCTAAATGATCTTTATAGATAAGAGAGAAGATTTTGTACAAACAGTCATGCCCATGTCCAAATTCTCCATTCTTTCAATTCAAAATCATACTTGTGCACCACATTTGCTAATATTTTGGTTTGCCTCTGCCTAGTTGTCTAACCTCGTTCTGCATTTTATTCTTGTAACAATAAAGTGGATCCAAGTGGCAACTGTTAGAAAAATTAAATATGTAATTTGTATTTTATAGCTCTATCAAGTCCTTGAAAACCATTTTATGTGATTGTGAGGACTACTAAATCTTCAATTATCTGACATGTGATAAAATAATGTCAGCTCTTATCCATAGAAAAGCCCGTTTCTCTGTTCTGTTTCTGAATCTTAAGCAAAATGGATACAAGTCTTTGTTTGCAGAATCATTATGTGATGCAGTACTACCCTGTGGATGATCTATAAGAACATCTTCCAGAAAGACATCAACCTTACATGAATTCCCTCTGTCAATTCCATATTTCATCCCGAGTGCAACGCTCCAGACTACATAATTTCGTTAGGTCGGAGGTCTTGTCTGAGAAAATTAAACCATGGGTTTTCATAATGTAAAGTGCCAGAAGCTGAAACCTAAACCCACTCTCCGGTGGGGCAGCAACACCAGAACATTTTATTGGCTGAAGATAGTTTAGACTGTTGAAATACAGTGCTACATTGTAAAGTGCATCTGTTTCTCCCAGATGAGCACAACTAGATCAGTCGACTTAAACTAGAATTTTCATAGCAAGTTTATAGAAATTGATTTTAGCAAGAACCAGAGTTGCTTATTTAAGCGACCTTACATTTAACATCAATGATGAATTCAAACTGAGAAAAAGGGCTGCGGGATCCAAATCACAAATTTTTTAAAGGAGTTCTTGGATGCAAATTATAGATAAATTTTATACTGCTGATACTAACATGTCATAAAACAAATTCAAGCTAAGGTTGGTTTGACATCTCCTCCTCAGTCCTCACTTGCTAAATTTTACAGTCAGGTCCATCTTCGGGATAAACCAACACCAAACAACAAATGCTGCTGCTCTAAATCAACATAATCTGCCTTTACTTGTTGACTTGTTTATGCATTGTGTGAGCAACCAAAACCTATACGTATGTGTTCAACTTATCCTATAATAATCTAATTAGTGAATGCATTTACTGATTTGTTGACTTGTTTGGTAATTACAGGGTATCACTTGCCTCAACATGTTGTATAGCTTCATTTCCTGTAAATATTTAGTGAGTTTTTCCGGTTGATATACTGGTTGCTTTCAGTGATTTGAGTGATGTACCTGTGACTGAAATTTGAAATATAATATTAAACTGCGAATATTGATTTAGTGATTCATATACGTGATTACATTTTCATGGATTTTAAGTATTTATTCTAACATCAAATTTACTCATCAGTATTCCATATAGATGTTTTAGTCGTACACTCAGACGAGGTTATGGAAAAGGATCGTTCATTCATCATTGTGCGCATCATCTAGATTATTGGTTGAGCAATACTTGTGTACCTCACATTACGAAGTTTAGCAACTTCACTTCATCACTTGGTTTGGCTAGGCCAAAAATTGTGGGACTTGTATGTCTGCCTCACAGTATTAGACTCTAGACATGTGATTTTAACAGTTGCGATAGGTAAAGACTCAAAATATGTGTCCAACTGCTATCCATACATTTAGGTGCACTTTAGGCTTTGTGTCGGCATTAAAATACCCGAATACAAGACTGAATTTTACTATACTTTACTAGTACTATGTATTTTTACTAATGAATAAAGAAATCTGGACGTTCATTTTGAGATTGAAGACTGAAGACACAACGGGGCTGAGTTCAAGAAGATTGAAGGGTAGTAACGAGACATGCACTCGCGAACTTTTCCAAGCTCCAGACCAAGTGCCAGCTGCTTGAATTCCAGTTCATTCTCTTGGGTTTTTGGTGTTCCGATAGAAATGCTACGTGTTTAAAATTGGATCCGAGGAAGAATTCCAACATTTATACATTTAGAATAATGAGGAAGTTTCTATACTTGTGTGTGCTTGTCTCCTCGCACAAATGTGCATCTGAGAACTCATTTAAAATCCAATTTAGAGCAAGAAATCTTATGTTGCTTAACAGTTTGTCTAATTTAAAGCCGTGATTGATGATTTAGCAGCTTCTTTGGTTGAATTCTGATCCGGCAAACATATATAAATCATTATTATTTCATGTGTGAAAGTTAGTATAGCAGATTGGACCATTTCATTACTGGTTTACTGTCTTGCAGGTGTTTTTTTTTGTAACTCTGTCTTGCTGGTGTTTAAAGTATGAATGAATTGAACATAAAATTTTGTAGAAGTGATTAAAGTATTTGTGGACCTGTACGCGAGAAATTATAAACTTCCCGAACAATAAAAATAGTGAATGAAGCTGTTGTGTCGTGGTAACAATTTAAGGTGGAAAACACGGAGCCAGAAAACATGAACGAAACAGCGGTTCAGGGAGACAGAGTAAGAAGCAGGGGTCATCGGTTTGAACAAACAAGGTGGATTCTAGCACTTTGTTAACTTACCGTTTGGCTTTAGTCTTTGCCGCTTCTTAATTACTTGTTTTTTTATATTACTGGTTTGTTTTACTAGGTGTAAATGCGTAATTAGATGCGACTTGTGAGCATTCCTTGTTATTTAACTATTTTCTAATCCTCTGGTCTCTAAACATAGACTAATGAGTAATGAAGTGTTGTTAATTGATTAACTTTACATTGCAAATCTTTTCTAGGGACTAATATTCAAAGTACTTAAAATCTGTTATGCATACTGTGAAAACATCCGTCCAGTAGAACTAGGTAGAATCTGGATAGATGAATAACGTAGTATAAATCATTTTGTTTGGTATCACTTAGACAATGTATTTTTAACCTTGATAAATGAATAATATCGATAAATGAATAAAAAGTTCTAGTCTCAATGATGTTCATTTAGCGAGGTTTAATTGTATATCATATAAAGTAATTTGTGGTTTGCATCCCCTTTCTCGATTCTCCATTTCCATCTCTCACCACTCGTTGGAACACACAAACTTGGACGGTACAATGTCTCCAAGATCTATACACAAGTGCACACATACACATAACAATCTATATATATATAACATATTAACATGGACGCATCTGCATAAATAGTCCATGCATGCATAGTTCTGGAGGGGCCAACCAAAACACTGTGGTGAAGCGCTTCAAATGCTTGGTGTGTATATAATAAACACAATAGCTGAGAAGACCACTGATAGAAAATATCAGTAGACAAGGTGAGGCCATCTCAGACGTGGACCAAAATTTTCTTACCCGTATACCGTCTCGTCTCATCAAAAACTAAAACTCTTCTCATTCTCTTTCGGAACGTGTATTTAATACACGAATCCAAGTTCGCTCTAGCTTCTTCTGGTTAATCACTTACTACTGATTGATCAGTTGAATCTACATACATGCCTGTACTTTCTAAAACCATATAAATATAGTCCTTGTTTGGTCATTTCTAAAACCATCCATTTAGTTTGTTTTCGATTATTTAGTATAATCTTATGTTATTTGAAACAACCAGATCGATCTGCAGTACTCATTACCCTTTAAACTGAATACAAGTACTACACATTCATATAGTACTACAACCTCTATTCATTTAGCCAAGTTAAGATATTGTCATCGAAATCATGCACTTCGTTACATCTCTTCTCATCTTTATCTTCCTCTGCATGCATGCTTGTACTGCTCGTCATCTTCCGCTTTTCGAAAAGGATTTCCCCCAACAAACTTTTCCTGCCAAGGTTGGTCTTGCTCTCTATCTCTCAATACTATATCTATAACAATATTGATATGTGATATACTATGCATTAGTTCATACTTCATACATGAAATACAAGTTACAACTCTGTACCTTCTGGCTAAAGAAAGATCAACTAGTGTCGTCGGTGTGTACGAGTGTAGAAGTTTAATTTTAGGTAGTTAATAATCTTATCTTGTGATTAATTATTAGCTACAAAAGTACAAATTTAAGGGTTTTAGGTTGTGAAATTTCATTAGTAAATCTGATTTTCATGAAAACCTCCAGTAAAACCAGTAACGAGTACAATGGTTGATTCATATGAAGTAGCTAGATTTCACAATATTGAAGGCTATATGCAAAATCACATACTCATCGCAGACATATATATGTTTACATCTGGTGATTTATGTTTCCATTGGGATATCTGTTTTTCAGATGGCTAAGGTTGTCAGCTTTAAAACAAATCAAGAAGACAGTACAAATGGAAACAAGAACATGGTTGAAAGAAGTGATCATAATCAGGACGAGGATAGCGTTAACGTTTTCAATGCAGCAAAGGAAAATGATACTTCTCAGAAGGAAAAAACCGAAGATCACAGAGGTGTTATTTCAAACAAGTCTCTAGTTTCAGTGTCATTGCACTTGCAACAAAAGAACCAGAACAAAAATCCTGTTTTTTTCTCCGACTATTCCAGACCAAGGACTCGTCCACCATGTCACAATTAAGCTGCCAACTCCAAGTTTCTCCATAATTTTATTAGCCTCTATTCATATAATCATACTGATGATTAAATCCCCAACTATGGTTCATAGATCTAGCACGCTAGCTTTCGAGCATGAAGATACTTGTATTCTGTAGATTTAATCAATATTTATATATTTATTATATACACAAGAAAGGAAGCTACCAAAACTAGTAAAGGACACTGTTAACTATGTTATGACCATTTCTTATGACTAAACATTAATAGAGATGTAATTAACATGCAGGGAGTGAGATTGATGTGTCACTGTCCAGAAAAAGGATTGATGGGTTAATGTCCCCCAACAGGATTGATCAGTCAACCTCTCAAGCAGTTAAGCCAAATGCGAAACAAGTTCTACCAGAGGTAATTAGTTGATTAAGTAACTAATTACACAGCACCTGCAAGTTGGTACTCTGAACAGGAGGCAGTGGGGATGATTGTGACTGGTAAAATGTCTCTTTCACTGTCTCCAAACTGAGTATGAAAAGGCAACAAGATCCGTGCGTATTATATATGTGTGCTCATGTTTATGCACTAAATAGTTCCGGTCCCGTCTACATATATGTCCGATAAACAGTATTGACATAGTGATTTCTCTGGCGCTTCCCATCAGGATGTCTTCTGCAGTTGTTAGAACCTGCAATTTATTGTAACTAAAAATAAATTAGCTAGTAGATTGAGCATCACTCAGGCATATATCCTCTATATCAAACCACACATATTAGTGTATCGTTCTCGAAGAGCAGGGTATGTGGAAGATAGGATGTAGGCAGACCTTATCTCGAGTCCAAAACTGTGAATTGGTTGATCAATTATGGTCACAAGTACACACTGAAATAGTCTGATAAAACAATAAAGTTACAGGAGAGATGCATAACAGGTTATTAATATCTATCATGTAGGGCTCAAAATCGCGACGACCTCATGAAGACGAGGAGGCTCTGCATAAGGGAGTGAAAGAAAGGCCTGTGGTTCTGGAGATGGATTATAACCCACCACAGAGGAAATCCCCAATTCACAACAAATAAACCTCTGCTTTGGAAGAATTAAATATATCATGCATTCATAGCTAGATTCAAATGCTGCTGTGATATTAATCTAATATATTATTACAATATTAGATTTTGAAGATGGTAGAGTATATTTATAGTGATGCATATTTGTGATATTTGTATCCGGGATGTGGAGGCTGACTTCCTAAATAAATGAGAATGGTAGTCGTTTTATTTGTCTGATAAACTGATACAGAACTTTTGATCACTAGAACAGTACTAGTTCTAAATTCTAATCCCTTTCCGTTATTTCTCGAGTTGCACCGCCAAATTAATAAGGACAGTTAAGAGTAAAAGGTACGTCGATGTCTTGCATCTTTGCAAGTTTTTATGTCTTGCATCTTTGCAAGTTTTGTCTTATCCAAATCATAGATATATATTTTTCCTAGTTTTTTCTAAAAGTCACATTCCTGGATATGGCAACGTCAAAATCAACGCCGGAGGAATTGTATGCACGATTATCACTGGAGGAAGAGGATGAAGGAGGCGTGGTGGTAGCGACAGAAGAAATAAAAGTACGGAATACATATGTACTAGTTGGTCGTTTTATCACTGAAAAGAATGTTAATTTTCATGCAATGCAAAATGTTATGGCTTCACTGTGGCGACCGAAGGAAAGAATGGAGATAATTGACCTGGGAGGACAAACGTATTCGTTTGTGTTTTATCACATTCTGGATATGCAGAAAGTGTTAGATGGAGGCCCGTGGACGTTTGAACAGAGCTTATTGGTGTACCATCGTCTCAAAGATAATGAAGATCCACATATAGTAAAGCTAGATATCATGGATATTTGGGTCCAGGTATATGATCTCCCAACAGGTTTTGCATCTGAGAACGTGTTTCGTAATATTGGAAATTATGTTGGCTTATTTGTTAAATCAGATCCTGGTAATACCAATGGTGGCTGTAAGTTATATTCGCGTATTCGAGTTACAATGAATGTTGAGAATCCTATTAAACGAAGGATGAAAATAAAGAGGGATGGAGGGGAGTGGAGCTGGATAAATTTCAAGTATGAAATGCTCAGTTCTTTTTGTTTCGTCTGTGGGGTGCTAGGACATCAAGAACGAGAGTGTGCAATTGTCTATGCAAACCCTGATAAAGAAATACTACGGGCATATGGGGGATGGTTGAGGGCACCGACAAGGAATGCAAAGAGTATGAACCTGGGTGCGAAGTGGTTGCGAAATAGTGGAGATAGTAGCTGACCATGGAATGAAGAAACAACAAAATTCAGTCAGGAAACCACCGTGCAGGGCGGTAAAGGGGTGGCAACACGTTTCATGGAAATTGATGGGATCGTGTCCGAGATTCAAGGAGAGATATGAGGAATTAAGGTGGTGCCAAAAAATCAGGTAACAAACTTGGATAATGAAGATACAGTGAATCAATTAGCTGATAAGGTGGGAAGGGAGAAAATTAAGGAAAATATGGTTGTAGTTGATTCAAAAAGAAAACGTGTGGAAAATGACAGTGGAATGGGCTTGGATAATGATGAGAACTTAAATGGGCTTGTCAATGTAGACAGGTCAAAAAACTTGTTAGAGGCGGGTCCTGTGGTGCAGGCCCGCCTAAGCCAATGAGTCTCCTAGCTTGGAACTGCCGTGGGCTGGCCAACCCACGTGCAGTACGTTTCTTACGGGATTTGGTATCGCAAATCAGGCCTAGCTTTATTTTTTTATCTGAAACAAAAGTTAAAAATAAAACAGTAGCTACAGTTTGTAAGAAGATAGGTTTCATGGGATGTTACAATGTTGATTCTCAGGGTACAGGCGGAGGTTTGGCATTGATGTGGAAAAATGAGTGTGATGTAGTAATAAAAGATAGTTGTGCTCTCTCTTGTTAGCTTTGCCTTTCTTGTCATTTTGCACCTTAATCCCAGGTTGATTTAAATCATCCTTGACCTTGGGTGTTGACCTCTGAGAGACAATATGCTGAGGATGTTCATATGCAAACATGTTTGACACAGGCATTTGAGAATTTTGTGCATACATAACATTCATGTGTGGCATGCTCCATGTCATTTGTGGCATTGTGAATGCATTCATATGAGGATTTGAAACAAATGGCATGTTGGCATACAAATTTGATGTTTGATCAGTATGTTCAAACATGTTATGCATAACAGGCATAGGCATATTGGGTACAGACATTAGCATTTGAACAGATGGAGTTTTAACAGTTTTGCAATTGGTAGATAAATGATTAACACTACCACACTTTACACAAGTTTTCCTAGGAGCATACTTGTCAGGTGTATAGTTGTTATTCTTGTTAATCCCTACCTTACCATTTCTGTTCTTTTTCTTTTTAACCTCAGCCTTAACCTCTTTATTCTCAACCTTGTCCTTCAATTGCGTGTTGGACAAGTGACCTATGTTGACAATCTCAGCTTTGGTTTTTCTACCTTCTCCCTGAACAAATTTTTTGCTATTTGGACCATACTTTTTGTTCAGCTTCTCAAGTTTCTCTTGACTAACACTTGATGTACACTTCTTTGGACAAGTCACTTCCGTAGAGGTGTTGTTCATCAACGGATGCTTGTTATCCGTAGAGGCATTACCCTCCAACGGATGCTCACTATCCGTAGAAGTGTCATCTTACATCTAGTTTCTTTTTATCTTTTCTTGTTGATTCCTTGTAGAATGTATCCACACCTTGGGCCTTAATAATGTTTGTGGCAACATTCTTGGAATCAGTCCATCTTGCTATTGTTTCCTGTTCTTTAGCTAACTGTGCTTTGATAGATTCTTCTCTTTTAAGCACGATCAGTAAATCATCCTTGGCAACTTGACACTCTACTCTCATTTCCTCAAACTCAATAAATTGTGTTTCCAGAAGAGCATTCTTATCACTTAACAACTGATTAGAAGTTTTAATCCTGGTGTTATCATTAGTAAGTGATTTAAGAGAAATACGCATATGATACAATTCAGTGGACATGTCATTAATTGCACAATTGCATTCCTCAGTAGAAAGCTCAGAGAGATTGGTGGTAATTACCTGATTGGATGATGAATTGGCCTCCTGCTCGCTTGAATCATCCATCAGTGCAAGGTTCACAAATTCAGTGTCCTCCTTAGGATCATTCCAATCTTCAGCCCAGTCATAATCCTGTGTTATGAATGCTCTACCCTTTTGCTTGAGAAGATCAAAGTGTTTCTTCTTGTAATCAACAGGCTCAAACTTCCTGTCACTCTTCTCAGCCTTTGGTTTCCTGCACTCATTGGCAAAGTGACCTCCCATTCCACAATTGAAACATTTAAATTTGGAGCTCTCAACAAAGTCCTTCCTGAATGGTTTGGACACATCAGGATTTCTCTTGAACTTGAGCTTTGAGAATTTTCTTGACAGAAAGGCTAAATGTTCATCTAGCTCATCCATCTCCTCTTGATTGGAGGGCTCACTTTCTTCAATCATCTTTCTTTTGCACTTTCTTGATTCAGCTCTACCTTCACAAGCACTTTGGCTTGGTGTAGTTTCAGCAGCTTCTTCTTTCATGTCCTCAGCCTTTTCAACACTTGCTACTAGAGCAACATATCCAGTTTTCTTTTGGACCTTCTCAATTTCTTCATCCTGCTCTATTTCTAGCTCATATGTTTTTAGGGTTCCATACAACCTCTCAAGAGTAAAGTCCTTATACTCTTGAGTGTTTCTCAAGGAGACAGTCATGGGCTTCCACTCCTTTGGCAAGGCTCTGAGAAATTTAAGATTTGAATCCTTGACTCGATACACTCTTCCATATAACTTCAATCCATTCAGCAATTTTTGAAATCTACTAAAAGTATCATTCAAAGATTCTCCACTCTTGAAGTGAAAGTGTTCATACTGTTGTATGAGGAGCTGCATCTTATTTTCCCTTACCTGCTCAGTCCATTCACATATGGTTTGGACAGTGTCCCAAATCTCCTTAGCTGGAGAGCAGTTAATAACATTGTCGAACATATCAGAATCAAGACCATTGAAGAGGATATTCATGACCTTCTTTTCTTTATGAACTGCAATGATGTCCTCAGGAGTCCATTCTGAACGTAGCTTTGGAATTGTGCTTGGAGCTCCTGCAGGTTCCTGAGCTATTGAGGTGTTTGGCTTCATCGGTACATGAGGGCCATGTTCTATGCACTCTAATAAATTTCATCCATGGACATAAGATGTAGACGCATTTTTACTTTCCAGTGAAAGTAGTTTTCTCTATCAAGAACTGGTATTTTGACTCCATGATCCTTCTGACTCATGATTCAGTTGTCTTTGATCTTTAAACTTCTTGTATGTTAGAAGCTTGCTCTAATACCAATTGTTATTCCCAGACAATGAATCAAGATTGTAGAAGGGGGGGGGGGGGGGGTTGAATACAATCTTTAAAAATTCTTCTTGATTCTTGATAGTGAAGATGTGAAAATAAAAACAAGAACAGAAACACAAATAAGATGACACAAGAATTAAAAATTCAGGTGGATTGTTTTTGTCCACTTGGGAGATTTTTATTGAAGAAATCTCTGTGATGTTTATGAATAAACACACAGCTGAAAATACACAACTCTAGCTTCGGCAATTTACAATGATATTGTTTTCTGCTCTCTAAATTGCCTAACTGATTTCTTGGTTCTAGAGTTATGCTACTACTTGGTTATATAACCCAAGTTTACAAAGATATTTGAACAGCTAATATTAAAAAAAGTAAATATGTTCAGGATCCATGTTTCTCCATTCTGAGCAGTGGTCCATATGTTGGTAGTTTGCCCTTCTTGGCTGATTGTCTTTTATAGAAATGCTACTTTTGACCATGTAAACAGAATGCTTCTTTCTTCTCGTGACCTTTCCAGAAAAACTAGCTTCCATGCTCTGTGTAGTCTGTCAACCCATGTGCTCTGACTTATTTGTCCTTTTCACAAGTACAGAGTGTATCCGTAGAAGCTACTTGAGTTGTATTTGTTAACAGTGTCTTGATCACACACTTAGACAACTAGTACTGCTATCCGCAAACAGTACAATGTTCTCATCCGTAGAAGGCTAATTAAGCTGTCCATTGACAGTCAATTTCACGTATGCAGAATTACAAGGCATCAACTATTTACAATTAGCCCCCCCCCCCCTTATTCTATATATCTATTGATAGTCAACATGACTCATTTAACCTATCAAGACTACTTCAACTTCAACATCAGAAATACACAAGCATGTTACATTGAGTCTTATCCATAGATAAGCTACCCATCAACGGATACTACAAGAGCATACTATCCGTTGATAGCTACATTTAACTTGTACAATTTTTACTAAGTTAATTTGGTTATCATGAAGACACAACATAGTTCCTAACACATACCCTCAGACATGTAAGATGAAGTTCTGTCTTCTTTAGCCATGAGTGCTAAATTTCCAACTTCACCATCTTCTTCATCACTATCTTTATCATCCCAACTTTTTCCTTCGTCAAGATAAGCTTTTACAATCTTGTTCTTCTTACTAGAATCATATGAGTTCCTCTTCACTTGCTTTGGATTTTTGCATTCAGTAGCAAAGTGTCCCAACTCATTACAATTATAGCATCTGATTGTACTTCTGTCCACTGTTCCAGTTTTATAGCCACCCCTTGTGCTATTTCAGGAAGAAGAGCTACCTCTCTGGAACCTGGGCTTAAACTTAAGATTAGGATTTCTTCTGAATCTGAAGTTCCCAAACTTCTTCACTATCACTGCCATCGACTCATCCTCCAGCTGTTCAATTTCTTCCATGGAATAGAAGTCACCACCAGATTGACTTGTGGATGTAAAGCCATATTCAGCTACAGTAGCATCCTTGTCAGAACTGGAAGGTTGAACAACCTTCACTTCCAGTTTCTATGGGACTTCTGCCATCAGCGCAGTAGAAGTACTGACTATTTTCCCTGTTCCATATATTTCCTTCTACTGAATCTGTTCCAGCTCATAAGTTTTCAGAACACCATAGAGTCTTTCCAAAGAAATCTCACTTAGATCCCTTGCTTCTCTAATGGCTGATATTTTGTGCTCCATATGAGATAGAAGTGTTAGAAGGAACTTCTTGTTTATCTCATTGATAGTGTAATGCTTTACATGGAGATTCAGATCATTAATCAATTTGTTGTATCTCTCAAAAACATCAGAGATACCTTCACCAGGATTTGATCTGAAGTGTTCATATAAAGATGAGACAATTTCCATCTTGTTCTCTCTAACTTCTTTTGTCCCTTCATTGATTATCTCAATCGTATCCCAAATGTGTTTGGAATTAACACAATTTAAAACATGATTATGCATGATTGGATCAAGATAATCAACCAGAATTAACTGTAGGCTTGCATCGAGAGAAGCATCCTCCTTTTCATCAGCTGTATAGTCTTTTGGATCTTTGGGATACATCCTAGCAGCTTGAGTAACAATGTTATTCTCAATCTGCTCTTTCTCAACAATCATAGGAAGTTTTGGTCCGTTCTTCAATACACCAAGATACTTTATATTTGCCACTTGAAGAAATAGAAGCATCTTCTTCTTCCACATGGGATAATACTCGTTGTTGAACATAGGTTACTGAAGGAATTTACGGATGAGCGGAAGCATGATATAACAATTATTCCGTAAAAACCATGTATCGCACATATAGAAAAAAACATATAAAATCTAGATCGAGGGGAATCGTAACCATACCTTGAAAATCGAAGCTTTATAAAATGGATTCTAGCAGTTGCTCCTCAGAGTGTGAAGCACTCTACCGGTATCCACCAAGAATAATCCTTCGATGAAGCTTTTTATAAAACTAAGCTTTTATAAAAATGGAGTTTTTCTTCTTTTGAGAGAGAGAGAGAGAGATGAAGAAGAAGAGGGTGGCAACTAGGTTTTCACAAAAACTCTAGTCTATTTAGAATGAACTATCTCATTCTATTTATAGGGCTCTCCTAGGGTTTTTTTTAATATATCTTTATATATATATATTAACCCCACACTTTATCTTATAAAATGCTTTAATAATAATTAAAACTATTTTAATCATCATTTCCTTTTCTAAACTATTTAGAAAATAACTTGCTCTCTCAAAATACCTTCATCAATAAATTAATCTTTTATGGTGTGACCCTGTAGGTTCAATATTAAGCCGGTAGTAGAAATAAATAATAATAAACTTTTATTTATTATTTATATGAATTCTAATAATTCATTAAATATAATTAACTGATTAATTATATTTATTCTACATCGTGAGTGATGCTTCTCAACATATCGCGACTATCCGGATAATATGAATTCACTGCTTAGAATACCAAGAACCTGTCAGTGACTAGTTACAGTACAATCAATTCCTTCTACCCTACAATATCCCGATTAAATACAAGGCATGGATCTCGTGTCAAGCCTATCTAATTTAATCATATGCTTTCCTATTCACTATGTCTAGTTCCGATTAATGCAAATTAGAAACTTCTTTCTAATTTCATTCACTCTGGCCAGAGGTTCCTGAACTAGCATAAATGGAATAACATAGGACATTCTCTTCCTTCACTGGAAGGGGCAGATCCTTTATTGATCATTCACTATCTTCGTGCACAAATTCCTATACCCAGAAGAGCACTAATTATTGTCCCTCGAGACTAAGAGCTAAACCAAAGTATAGTTCAGTGTACACAAGATGACTATGATGATCTCAAGTCAAAGGACACTTGTACAACCATCACTATATGAACAACTACTGACACATGAGTGAACTCCATTAGTTGTTCAACTGATCGAGTCATGTTCAGTGAACTTATTCCTAATAAGCACCTACATACTAGCTATAATGTCACCACACAAATGCCTATGAGAACAGACATCCTTCATAGAGAAGCAAACATAGTATGTACCGATCTTTGCGGATTAATTAACTACCAATTAATTATCCTACGACCAGGAACTATTTAAGTTTAGAGTTCTCATCTTTAAGGTCTCATTATAATGATCTCATCATAATCCATTAAAGCTTTACTCTAAACTATGGATCATCTAATTTAAACACTTTAAATAGATAAAGCCCGTTATAAAACATATTACCATTTTATTAAATTAAACAAACTTGAATCAGATTGAACAAAGTATCTCTTAACTCATCATCCATGATTGGATTTAGGACACACGTCTTTCAATCTCCCACTTGTACTAAAACCAATCACCTTGGTATCTCATACACAACTTCTCCTAATAGAGAACAAAGCGATTTTCAAATAACGGTTTAGTAAATGGTCTTTACTATGTTGTTACGGGTGTCAAGTCAATATTGACTTAAACATCTCTACTTTCAACGATCTCATATATCATATGAAAGTGCCGCAACTTGGATCTTGAATCCCTGATTAAACCTAGGTTCCATAGCCTGCGCTACTACCATATGTTGTACCGATACAACAATATAAATCCTATGCTAGGAACCATGTCTAACCAGCGAAAACAGGTTTCTCTATCCAAAGAACCTCCTTTGCAGCTTCACTTATATCTATATACATATAGTGCTTCCACTACGGAATCAGTTATCTTAAGCTGCTTGGAATTCTTCCAACAAACCGCTCATCCATTCAGATTTAACACTTATTTTGACATGGATTTTCTATCACATTTGTCCTAAGAAAATCATAGTGTTTATAACACTCGATTTTCATTTTGGACCCACCATAATCAAGAAAGATGTCCTTAATTCTTCGAAAGTATTTAAGGACGTTCTTCCAGCTTACTATTGCGCTTCTCAAGGACTAGACTAGTACTCGCTTATCTCGCCTAGTGAGTTAGCGATCATCAAGTCTTGTATAGTACATCCGGTATTTTGATAGATACATTTGCCGAAGCATAATAAATCTTACTCATACGTCATTTCTCCTCAGATGTCGTAGAAAGACACTATCTTGGAGAAAGTAACTCCGTGACTTGACAATTCAAGTAACTCTTGGAGTTATTTATGCTAAACATCTTAGCATATAAATGATGTACATACTTTGGGTTTAGCCCAACACTTGGTTTATCCTATAAATTCTCATTCTTATATCATAGGAAGCCATTCCCAAGTCCTTTATAGAGAATATGTTAGATAACCACACTTTGACTAATTTTAGTGTCGATACATCATTCCTTATCATAAGTATGTCATCCACATACATTATTAGGAATGTCATCACGCTCCCACTAACCTTCTTGTAGATCCATGATCCATCATTGTCTTTGATAAAATCAAACTATTTGATTGTCTCATCAAAACATATGTTCGATCATTGAGAAGCTTGCTTCAATTCATAAATGGATTGTCGTGGCTATTAGACCATAGATTTGCTACTCATAGCAATAAATCCCTCTAATTGTGTCAACTACACATCTCTTCAATTTTCCTATCGAGGAGGGTCGACCGTTCGACCATTATTAGATATTATAGTCATTACTAGCCGCAAACGCAAACAAAATCCGAATAGACTTGAGCACTACTTCATGTGAAATTCTTTTTTTCATCAAAGTCAATCTCTTTGCTTTGATTGAATCCTTTCACAATAAGCAAGGACTTATAGGTCTTTACCCAGCCAATCACTCCAATCTCCCTTTTATAGACTCACTTGTACCCTTCTGGTTATGACACCTTTAGGTCCTCAACCATAGTCCGTACTTGGTTGATGTACATGGAATCTATATCAGATTTCATGGTACTATGCCATTTCTCCGAGTCATAACTCATAGCTTTAGTATAGGTCATAAGGTCATTATCATATAATTGACAACTCATTGTCATTCTTAATGACAAGGCAGTCAACCTCTCAGGTTGGTGATAAAATATCAAGACTTATACTTAAGCTAACCTACAAAAAGTTATCCCGTCTGAAAATGTTCTTCCTATAGAACCTTTGTAATTTGTGGTGTTTGAACTTAGTTAAGTTCAACCTTCCTCCCACTGAACCCTTCTAGAATGAACAATTCCTCTAAGTAGGCAATATGTCATACACACTATATTCAGTAGAATATTCAACCAACATCCTTGACTATCATTAGGATATCTCACAAACTTACATTTTGGATCTACCATCTAGCTTATCAAATTAAACATTTTGACATAAGCTAGACATCCCAAATCTTAACAAGTTTAAGACTTGTGTTCCTTGCACTACATATCTCATATGACAACTTAGGAATAGATTAAGAAGATACTATATTCAGCAGATATACTGATATTTATAAAATTCAACTCTAAACATATATTAGAAGATCAATTTAGCTTAACATGAACCGAACGATGTCTAACAAAGTTCGTTCGCTCCTTCGTACATTCCATCTACCTGTAGAATCTCAGGATCTGTCCAACGTGAAGCTTTAAACTTAAGATTTGAGATAACCTCAAAACACTCACTCAAGTGTATATCTTTTTGATCTTATCAAAGAGTCCCAACACTTGCTGTTTTGTTTTGTATTTCATTATTATTCATTTTGAAACACTCCAAAAGATTCGAATTTGTATTGTACCAAATACATATATCTGAATCCGGATCATATCCGTGAATTCTAATGAAGCGTGTGAATCCTTTTCTGGCATGTGTTGTCACTGGTGCACATACAATTATGTGTACTAATTTTAACACTTTTGTTGCTCATTATCTCTCTATTTCAAGAAAATAGAGATATAGTGGTCTTTCGAGTGAGACGAGTTTCGCATGCATAATGTGATTCAATAATCATATGGTTCTTGTAACCCATCACCATGCAACAAGCGAATACTCTTCTCACTTGTGCAAACAAGCCTATAATTCTTTGGATTTCCATTACCTCTATTCCATAGTCCCTATTTCAAAATGAGAAGTTTCAGTCCCACTAAATTTCTCTAATTCTTCAACTCTACAAGACAACTCTTGTAGTTGATCTTCCAATAACCCACCTTTGATAGGTGGCAACAAACTCTTTTGCTTTTGGAGTCAAACTTAGCCTTTAACTAATTATGTTATCACTCACTAACAAACTTCTTCTTGATGGTATGGTTCATCTCCCACTACTTGATTCCAGAACCGTTACCAGTCTGAAGAACAAAGCTCTCTAAGAAGGAAATACGTCTCAACAATCTGTAACATGAAGTAGATTTCAGACAATCTGATATCCAACCTTTTCATGTAAGAGTTCACAACAAATTTGCGAGTTCGTATTCAGAAGATAATTCAAGATCATATCTCGACTTAGCTTCCATCTATGACAAAATCAACCTACCCTAGACGATCAATCAAATTGATTGTCTTGAGTCTATGATTATTCATAGATCAACCCTCAACATAACTATTATGGAATAGCTCATTCGATATCCTATATTGAATCGTCTTATTTATCACATTCTACAACTCTTATAGAAGCAACAAGGTAGCCCTGAATGTCCTTGTGCTCATACTGTTTGCACAGTCTCAAGCTCATAGACATCAGTTTGGTTTACTTTGCAACATTTGCATTATTAGACCTCTTGCACTTGGTCTCATACACATCTCCATGTGCATCACAAATAAGACACTTTGTATTAACGAGTTAAACATTTCGTCTAACTTTTCATTCTTGATAACATTTCTCAAGTTTCAAAGTTCATCAGCATATTCGGGATAAGTCAACGTGTTATTCTACTACGATGTGTGATAGTGCAGAAATTATAGTATATATATAATTCTATTAGTGAATACACATAACTACTAAGTAAATATTCAATTTTATTCTTACAACACCATATAAATCGGGTCTTTATTCATTGGTGGCTCCCACTATTTTATTAAGTTATACAACCCTCTATATGTATAACTAAACATTCATAATGTTAGTGAGAATAAGGATCCTATTTTCCATCACATCACCTCGGCTGTGGCACGAAACGCAATGTGATGTTCCATAGGAAGACAACTCTTGTCAACTACATCTCATGTTATTCCTTATTATCTTTTAGCCTCTTGAATCATTGAGTCTCGGTTGTGGCACGACTCACTCAATATTCTAAGTCAAGTCAAACCCAACATCTTGCATAATTAAATTAGAATTCCAAAAGCCCACGGCTGTAGCACGTAACGACAATTGAAATCTAATTTATCATACACATCTCATGTGATAGACAAGCATCTCTTAATCTCAAAACAAAGCCCTCGGCTGTAGCACGAAACGACAATGCCTCAATATAAGAACTCTACTTGCTATTATGTTGGAAGGCTATGACCGACACAAGCCCGTTGTGCCATTGGCCATTTACTACTTGATATAAATTTTAATTAAGAGGGATTATATTATGTTGGAACCATAATCATATTACTAGGAGATTCTCTTTTTCTTGAACAAAATACAATTATGATATTTAAATGAAAAATTCCCAGTGTGTTGGAGGGGTCACATCGGTCCCGTTTAAAACCCAACGGCCTAAACAGAAATTTTCATTTTCAACATCAAAAGAGTATTTCACTCTATGTTTCATAAACATAAGAATCTCATGGTTGTACTCATAATATTATTGTTAAGGCAAGAAACGATTCCTATTCTAAATTTTCTAGAGCACGCCTTATTTTGATTTAAGTTCACCTAAATCTATCATCGCATGGTAAATATAGGCATATATCTCATATATAAAAATAAATAAACAAGTAAGCATGCAAGTAATATCATGTCATACAATGATATAATGATGTATGGATTTATTATAGTATTTAAAAGCAATTAAAACAATTAGTACATGCTTTAAAACACTTCCGGGAATATAAACAGTTCCAAACTTTTATATAAAAAATATTTGACCACTCAATTAGATCCGTCTTGGAAAAACGAATCTAACGGTATATTACACGCCCAAAACGGAGTTACCAAACTCCCAAAAAATTAAATTTAATGTGGACAGAGGGTCTGTAATGCATGACGCTCATGCGTTACAACAATTAAAAGCTATTAATTGTGTAACGCATGACGCTCAGGCGTTACCTACCCTATAACGCATTCCCAGAATGCGTTACCCCCCTTCCCAGCGTTTGCGCGCCACGCGCGCGGGGACAACAGCAGTTTTTTTTTTTTTTTTTATTTAATGTTGTAAGCATTTAAAACACAAAAAAAAACACAATTAATAAAAAAAAACACATGTTTTATTTAATGTTGTAATTGTTGTAACTTACTTAGCATTTAAAACACACAAAAAAAAACTGCCCAGCCATTAATGCATTTATTGTTATTATTATTTTATTTTAATATTAATAAATTAATTAACAATTAATTAATAAATTAATAAAAAAAATCAAAATAATATGATTTCTGAAATCAAACAAAAGCAAAAATAACCAAGTGTTTATGGGGTCCTTGTGCAAATTTTAATTCATATATTTCAACATGCATAATTATTTTATGAATTTTAATTAAAACAATTTTAAAAAATTCATAACAAATAATCTACACATCACAAAATTATGAAAAAAATACCTAGATGATCCACAACACTTGTAGAACCCAGATCAATGGTCAAAATCTCATGCAAATAATATTTCGAATTAATTCATAATTAAATCTAAATATACTTGCAAAAATCATAATAAATCAAAACATGCATAAAAAAATCTGAATTTTTTTATATGAATCTCTATATGCAAAACCTCGCTCTGATGCCATTGAAAGAATTTACGGATGAGCGGAAGCATGATATAACAATTATTCCGTAAAAACCATGTATCGCACATATAGAAAAAAAACATATAAAATCTAGATCGAGGGGAATCGTAACCATACCTTGAAAATCGAAGCTTTATAAAATGGATTCTAGCAGTTGCTCCTCAGAGTGTGAAGCACTCTACCGGTATCCACCAAGAATAATCCTTCGATGAAGCTTTTTATAAAACTAAGCTTTTATAAAAATGGAGTTTTTCTTCTTTTGAGAGAGAGAGAGAGAGATGAAGAAGAAGAGGGTGGCAACTAGGTTTTCACAAAAACTCTATTCTATTTATAGGGCTCTCCTAGGGGTTTTTTAATATATCTTTATATATATATATATTAACCCCACACTTTATCTTATAAAATGCTTTAATAATAATTAAAACTATTTTAATCATCATTTCCTTTTCTAAACTATTTAGAAAATAACTTGCTCTCTCAAAATACCTTCATCAATAAATTAATCTTTTATGGTGTGACCTTGTAGGTTCAATATTAAGCCGGTAGTAGAAATAAATAATAATAAACTTTTATTTATTATTTATATGAATTCTAATAATTCATTAAATATAATTAACTGATTAATTATATTTATTCTACATCGTGAGTGATGCTTCTCAACATATCGCGACTATCCGGATAATATGAATTCACTGCTTAGAATACCAAGAACCTGTCAGTGACTAGTTACAGTACAATCAATTCCTTCTACCCTACAATATCCCGATTAAATACAAGGCATGGATCTCGTGTCAAGCCTATCTAATTTAATCATATGCTTTCCTATTCACTATGTCTAGTTCCGATTAATGCAAATTAGAAACTTCTTTCTAATTTCATTCACTTTGGCCAGAGGTTCCTGAACTAGCATAAATGGAATAACATAGGACATTCTCTTCCTTCACTGGAAGGGGCAGATCCTTTATTGATCATTCACTATCTTCGTGCACAAATTCCTATACCCAGAAGAGCACTAATTATTGTCCCTCGAGACTAAGAGCTAAACCAAAGTATAGTTCAGTGTACACAAGATGACTATGATGATCTCAAGTCAAAGGACACTTGTACAACCATCACTATATGAACAACTACTGACACATGAGTGAACTCCATTAGTTGTTCAACTGATCGAGTCATGTTCAGTGAACTTATTCCTAATAAGCACCTACATACTAGCTATAATGTCACCACACAAATGCCTATGAGAACAGACATCCTTCATAGAGAAGCAAACATAGTATGTACCGATCTTTGCGGATTAATTAACTACCAATTAATTATCCTACGACCAGGAACTATTTAAGTTTAGAGTTCTCATCTTTAAGGTCTCATTATAATGATCTCATCATAATCCATTAAAGCTTTACTCTAAACTATGGATCATCTAATTTAAACACTTTAAATAGATAAAGCCCGTTATAAAACATATTACCATTTTATTAAATTAAACAAACTTGAATCAGATTGAACAATGTATCTCTTAACTCATCATCCATGATTGGATTTAGGACACACGTCTTTCAGTTACAGTTTCAACTTTTTGTGTAGTCATCTTGAGATTTTTATAAGAATAAAAATATGAACGTTCTTGAAAAAATCACAAAAAATGGATGTTGATTTGTATGTCAATCAAAAGGCTCCAATGCTAATTGTTAGGTCCCGATATGTTTGTAGAGGGGGGGGGGGGGGGTTGTATACAAACTGTACCGTTTTATCGAATTTGTATTGTTCGTGATTTAACAATCCAATAACAAATTATTGCGGAATTAAATGAAACATGATTCAAGTTAAATATAACTTATATTAAACTTGAACAGTGTTACAATTCTGAGTACAGATTACAAGGTTCTTGTTAAAACAAATCTAGAATACATTCGACATGAATTTATCTATTTTTGTAATAAAAGGATCGAATACTACACTACGCCATAGATGGCCTACGGTAACTACTGAACTATGTCACCTTAGACCCAATATAACGTTGCTACAGGCCCAAAAAGGGCTAAGGTAACATCAGGGCTGGGTTAGTTTCTCTCCCAGTTGCCTTTGGCGTCAAAGGCAACATGTCGCCTACCCTAGGCTAACATAGCATTTTATGTTACCAAAGATAGCCTACAACAACCTACTAACCACTCTATTGCAACACCAAATCTATGTTACCTTAGATATTAGAATTTTTTAAAATCAGTGGGCCCCACGTGTGGGCCCACACGTGGGGCCCACAAAATGTGCAGCAATACGTTTTAGTCTAGGGTAACACCTATTGCAACACGCTAGGTGTTTCCAATGAAGACATTTAGTAACATCAGTATTGTACCTAAGGTAACACCTATAGTTTAACTAAATAAAAATGTAAAGTTTAAATATAGCATTTCCCATTAGAAAAACAACAAATTCACACAAACCAAGTACATCATCCAACTACATAATCCCATCATAAACAACCAACTACATAATTACTTTGCTGGTTTAGCCTGGGTTTCTATTTCGAAGAAGTGGCATACAAAACATGTCTTGGAGCGAATTCTAATATCTAAGGTAACATATATGTCTTGGAGAAAGAAAATGAAATCCTTGCTATGGACGAAGGTAAGCTAGATCCTTTCCAGCTTCATTATGACCTGATGTCCTGATCCCAGCTAAACTCAGTCTTATACACTGGAATTTCAAAAAAAAAATTAAAACAAGTTACACAACTTTTCAAAGTAATCTGAAACTGCAATGAAATGCAAAATTTGCAAAGACAAATTTGTCGACCATGTTATCTTGATTAGGAACTTACAATCAACCCAACTCCAAGCGTGTTAAAATTGTAAGCATCACCTGTGCTGGTCAGATGGGAATGTCAACATCTACAGAATGGTGCTAAAATAATGTGCTGATTAAGAAATAAATAATCATAATCAAAGCATTCCTACTGTTAAAATGATCAATACTGAACAAAAGCATTACCATTCTGATAACCTTAACACATATGAACTAAAATGCAGTGACGAATAGGCAACAAGTAAGCTACCTGTACATAAGACTACGAAGCCTATAATATGTGATATCGTCAAAAAGAAGATGGTAGAAAGACAATCTCCCATCCCGTCCAGCACGACCAATCTCCTATAAAAATGGAATCATAAACCCAATCATGTTATGTTTATAAGAGTATATTAGGTACTGTCACATTGTATAGTAGTAAATATTAGGAGCACATTGTACATCAAACACTAACCTTAGCCTTGATATTGCCTTCAGCTAGAAATTTGCTTATTGTATCAGTTTCATACTACAGATGAAAGGGCAAGATGTCAGTCAACATAACCCGAACACTGTAAATATACTAACACATTATAGAAGACATATATCCATCAACATTCGTCATTCATGTAATTAAAGCAATGACTTTCTGGAAACAAAGAGGTAAGCAATTAAATGGCTAGTTAATGCTAAAGCACTGGAGTACTCTCTCACAGGCCACAAAACACTCACCAAATGTATACTACAATTTCATACGACAATAATATACGAATCAAATGCAGGAAAAGTGAGACCAACAACTGAAAACAGAACAACGAAATGGTTCCAACAATATATTTCACACAGTTTCTAATGTATAACTGTATATAGTATCCACAGTATATATTCGTAGTATATATTATATTGTATTTTTCGTAATATTTATACAACAAAATATAAGAACTAGAAATAATAAAAGTAAAAAGAAGAGCTGGTAGTTACCATGAGCATTCCCTTTCGAAAGTTCACAAGCTTTCAAAGACAATAGCTATTTAACAGAGCACTGGAGGTTTGACATCACAAATTGGTCTAAAGCTATCCAACCTCATTTGATTTCTCACTATTGCTGCTGCACTTTATTAATTTGAGCATACTATGCAGTGTGACTTGGCACTCGCATTTGACACGGTCACACAAGTGAGAGAGTAACTAACGCAGGATGCAAATTTTATGCTATCGAAGAAGTTGGGAATTGAACCTAATACTACTGAACTAGACACAGAGCAGAGAAAGCCAAGAAAACGCTACAAAGATTCAATTATATATTTAGATGAGGACCTACTCACGTTGCAGGATTCTACAGAAGTACATTGAAAACCACCTTGCCCACTGCAGGGTTCACTGAACGATACATTTACAGAAATATTTGTTGCATTTGTAAAAGATGTTGCAGCTGCAACAAATGTCGTGGGGAGGGGGACTGTATCTGCAAAGAAAAAAACTACGTTACAGATTTTTAGAATATCGAAATAGAGCATCCAACTCCATGAACGCCTTTGGTGCAGACCTCAAATGTGTGATTGCCATCTTTTGGTCCAGCATAATAAACTTCTCCTGATTCACAACAACTCTTCAGAAAAGTAGAAAGCACGCTGGGTTCATACATACAATTCAACAAAAATGTGGGTCAGAAAGCAAAAAAAAAAGGTGGCTTAGAAGAGCTTTTTTACATACATCTTTTATACACAGAATACACCTAGATGTAGATGCAGGAATCCTCTGTGAAACAGTAACTACAACACCGACATTTGGAAATAGACCAAGAGGGCACATTTCACCATAAAGTTCCTGCTCAGGATACAACTAAATATAAATGAATAATATAACTTCAACATCATGTACCAACTTTACTAAAAAAACAAAAACCTTGAAAAACTTAGACACTAAAATAATAATCCCGAACTGCACCAATATAATGTGACTGAACTCCATCTTCGTGAGACAAAATACTAAGCAATTCACCTTACAAACAGCTTGTTATGGGAGATGTAAACTAAAAACAGATAGTCAATTTAATATACATAGGCAAAAGGTATGGAAAACAAATAACCCAATATCTCAACTACAGTGGATACGGGCTTGTATGTTTAAATATTCATATACACCACAACAATATATGAAAGCATCTACAGAGCTACAATTACATAATCTCCTAGATTTAAATATTTTAGTAAGTACCTTGTACACCAAATGAAGAGGAACCCAACGAGTGAAGATGAAGAATTACGTAAATGCGCCCAATTACCTTAATTGAGCATCTGAAAAGTGAAACCCAAAATTAAAAACCCTAAAATTAACAAACCGATTTCAATAAAATAATGAATTGCTGCAAAGATTCAAATTGGATTTATCATAGAAAAACCAAATCGATTTGCTCAGAGAAGAACACTAGACGCTCAGAGAAGAGTGTTGAACAAAAGAAAAAGCGAGATGGGTCTTCCTCCACCAAGATCCGATTAAACCCAGCTTGAATCCTAATTGAATCCCTCCACCAAGCTCCGATTAACTAGCGCCAACCCTAATTTAATTTAATTTGATAGACAGAGAGTGAGAATGAGACAGTGAGACCGGGAGTGAAAATGTGAGAATGAGAGGGTGAGATAGAGAGTAAATGACCTAATTTTTTCCCCAATTCCCCCGCCCAGTGTTTTGACAAAATATTTGGTTTGCCGCTCAGTGACAAATTATTTTCCCATTTTCCTTTGCCGCTCACAACTGTACTTTTTTTTAAAACAAAAATATTACAAATTTATTCTAATATATTAGATATTAAATATAATTGTTAAACTTATTATATTAATTATTTCTCTTTTACAGTCTATTTTTAATTTATTTTTTTCAATCTGTTATTTTCTCTAATATATTTTATTGATTTTAATAAAAAATTAATGATTTTGAATTTCTTAATTTTTTTAAATCCTTTTTAATATAAATTAATTAAAAAAAATTACAAAATATAAATAATTCAATTACTTCACAGAATATTACTTTTATAATAGCATCTTTAATGATTTTTTTAAAAATTAATTACTTTTAAAGTGAAATAACTATTGAATTATTAATTTTAAATAAAAAATTCAAAATTAATACTCTAAGATAACACCCTCACTGTGTTACTCAGTTACAACACCCTTTTACAGCTAGAGTAACATGGGTTTATGGATATGGTAACACCAAAACTACGATGTTGTAATAGGTCCAAAATTTCATAGCTAAGGTAACATGCAACATGGTAACACCCCTACCCAGATGTTGTAAAAGGTCATCTATGTTGTAGTGCTAAAAAGTAGTTCGATATAAATTCTAGGGATTGTGATCCGCTAGATTGCCAAAGTGATACAAGTAAAGTAATTCTAGTGGCTTGAATTTAACAATAAGTACTGGAATTAATTTCACTGTCAATGTTTAAGGCTCCGATAGTTGGTTGAAGTTTTTGCAGAAGAAATGAATATAATGTTGTTGATGATCATCCTTCTGTCTTCATTGGTGTATTTAACAAAGTCTTTACTTCACTTGTGTTTGTCAGGTACGCGCCTTTTCTTTTCACTTGAAAAGACTATCAAATAACCTTACAAAGACTATTGGTAAGACAATGTACATAACTGGCAAGACTATCTTTTGAACTAGCAAGACTTTCGGTAAGACTATCCAGAATAGTCTTACTAGTTCATTTGATAGTCTTTCCAGTTGATAATTAATTCTAAAATAATTAACTCATTAATTAATTTATATAAAAAATTAATTCTAATAGAATTAATTTAATAAATAAATTAATCAACTAAAGTAAATTAATTAGAAAAGAATTAATCAAGGTTTTTCTCTTAGATAAAATAATTCTAACTTAATTAATATGTTAATTGATTTAAAGAATAAATTAATTCTGAATGAATTAATTTATTAAATCAATCAATCAACTCACATAATTAATTAAGAGAGAATTAATACAATATCTTGATAGCAGAATCAATCCCTGAACCACTTAAAATAATGGCGAACTTCTACTGAATGACGTTGACACTCGATGTACTGTCTAGTTCATGAGTGATTAACTTCAATGAATATTCTTTACTTTTGACTTTAAGCTGTGATTCTCTTTTTCTTCAATTCCCTCTAATCAAGCACTATAACATGTACACTTGATGTCACACTTCTGAAATCTCTGTCTTTATAATAAATCAATTTCCTTGAATACTTCACTGAGGCTTGATCAAATAAATGAACTTCTTTCAATGTAGAATTACTTCAAGTCTGTAGATGACTTTAATCTTCATTCTTTTGACTGATATTGCCACTTGAGATTCTTGTGACATATTTAATTATTATTTACTTATTACATTCTTGTTTAAGTTGAGTCGAATCCTCGGTGTTTACAAATAGGCCTAAACATATGCCTTTCAATCTCCCCCTATTTGTTTGTTTGACAATAACAACCAAATACCTAGAGGATAACTCAACTAATAAACAAGAAAATGATAAAACTTTAAGAGCTAAACAAATAATAAAGAGTTTTGGATTTCATTTAATATTTTTCAGATTCAAACATTTAAAGATAAATACAAGATAGATGTTCCACTAGATTGAACAAATGATACATTATCCTATCTTGATTTACCTAAGCTCTAAGCATATTACAATAAACAACTGAGCTTGACTTCACTTGTCTTCATCAACCATTTCACCTTCCTCCAGAGATTCTAACAAATCCTTGTCAAGAACATGATCACTTTCAGATATAATACCACTGGGTCTGACAGGTTGAGTTGTGACTTTCTTCAGCCTATTCCTCATTTGATGATACCTTGTAATGTTAGTTGTGCAATAGTCTTGAATTAAGTCAGCAACTTCTGTCATTTCCGGAGTAGCAAACCCTGAAGTCCTTAACATATTTTGTAGCTTGACAAGGTGCTTGGCAGGATAATCTTTTAGAGAGAGAGGATCCACTCCATAAGTATGAAGTGCTCTTCCTGTATAGAAATTGACTTCGAATGGCACTTCTATGACTTGAGGACTTGCCTTCAAAGCAAAATATCTTAGTTGATCATGCATCAACTCATTCAGAGGAGTTGTTCTTCTTACATTGCTCATGAACACCCATAGTTCTGATACAGTTCTGCTTTCCAGTAGGTTGTGAGAAACAGTGAAAGTTCCTTCATTGTGAGTGGAGATATAGATATACATTTCATCTCTGACCTTATCAAATCCAGTTGTAACCCTTGAAATCTCTACTTGAAGAGCCTTCAAGTACACAAAATTATTTGGATTGACATTCCTATATGTTGCCCAGTAATTAACATGGGTAACATTTATATAAGACTGTAATATTCTTATATTAAACTTATAAATTTTAAATTTATTGTAATATTTTTATAATTTTCAATTCACATAAATAATTAATAAAAAATAAAATTAATATTATAATTATTAATAACTAACTAAATTATTAAACACGTCTCTAAAATATTATTAAACACAAAACTCTTGAAATACAAACTAATCACGATCAAACACAAACATTTACGTCAATTCAACCTCGAATTCAACAACCACATATAAGTAGAACTATTAAAATTTTAAAATAATATTCATGAAAAGCAAATATAAATATTAAAAAATAAAATATTAAAAAGATCATAAATTTAAATTTTCATCGTGTATCGCACGGATTTTAAGTTAGTATAGATGATGAACACATTGGTAATCCTTGCTCATTTTATAAATCTCTAATTATGTAGGTTATTACAAAAACTTTATCTATTTAATTAAATACATTATGTTTAATATTAACAATGCTTTAATTTTTCTTACCCGACCGAATTTCTAAAAAATCTTATGATGAGGGAGAAACAAACCCGAACCCCGGACGACAAGCTTGAACTATTTCATTCCGCTATCTTATTCGGTTTTATTTATTTTGTCCAAGGTTTTAGTTTGTAGCTTTTATTAATTATGTTCAAATAAACTATAAACATCTTTCTTATATTTCTATATTTCTGATTATACAACAATACATTTGATTGAGAAATTAATTCATGGTTAGTGATCTTCCATCTAATTTACGGTAAAATATATCATGTTTTTCATACATTTGTTACGCACTCTAATGTTCCACTACATTTTTATCAAGAATTTTATTAGGAAAACAATGTAACTCCACAATACAATTTTTCTATTGTGTTGACAAAAAATACATTAAGTGAAGTAATGTTATCAAAGTTGGTTTTTCCGATCCTTTATCGTCAAAAGTATATATAAAAGTTTCAATTACTTTGAAAATATAACCGCAATCGTAATTTTTTCGGCAAATGTGTTAAACCTTAAATTGATTTATTAGAATATCTTACTCATTCATTAAAAGTATATTTTTTGCTCCCTTGATAAAATAAATATAATTTTCAATCAAAAAAACATAATTACAACTAATAAATTACACGAATATCGTTAATTGGGTAATTGGGTAAACATATGGGTAAACATATGGATACTTATTTAATATTTTTGATTATATTTTACTGTAAAATTATAATTTATTGATCATTCTTCGTATTTTTGAACCAAATTTCAACTCATAATAATTTAAATTTTTTGTTTAGATTTAGTGAAGAAACTACAATGTTTATACTTTTTTTTTTTGACGAACAAGCAATTTTATTAACTTAAATCAGCTTTCAAAGCAACATCCACATCAATAGGAACAGAATTCCTATCGAAATACCGATCTGGAAAAGAATACGATGCACGCGCGAGCTCGTGTGCTACCATATTAGCAGATTGTCTTATAAATGACAACGACACTGTGTTTTGATTTTGCAGAATTTTCCTACACTCCTCAACGATGATTCCAAACGGTGAAATCATAGGCACTTTGCTTCGAACTGCTTGCACTGCGACCAAACAGTCTGATTCGACTGTAATGTTTTGCTCTGTTGTAGTCTTCGTCCAGTTGAGTGCTTCTTTTATAGCCATAGCTTCAACCAAATCCGGATCCAATACCTCATTCAAACGAACTGTTCTAGCCATAATTATCTCCCCTTTTGAGTCACGAACAACTAAACCTATCCCCGAAGCATTAAACTCTCTGAAAATTGCTGCGTCTACAGACACCTTGATTTCTAACTCCTGTGGCCTTACCCAAGAATCACCTCCATCCCCTACCACTGGTTGAGGGAATAAGGAGTACGGAATCTTACTTTGGGCATATCTCCAATGTTCAAGGTATTGCTTTGCATTTGCAACTATAACATAGAGTCTAGTAGTCTTTTTGTTCCATACCACTTCATTTCTGGCCTTCCACAGCGACCAACACACTGCTGCTACCTCTGCTTTCTTGTGGTTATCACAGTTTGCCAAAATACACTTCCACCACTGTGTTAAGGTAACTCCTGTACATTGCACATTTGGAGTAACGATTTGCCAGCATTGAACTGCCACCGAACAATGCAAGAAAACATGATCAATTGTCTCAGATTCCCTTTTACAAACTGGGCACCTTGACTCCACTTCAACTCCTTTTTGCTGCAACATAACCGTTGTAGGTAAACAATAAGATAGGGATCGCCATACCAGATTTAGAATCTTAGCCGGGGCCTTAATTCTCCAAATTTTATGCCAAAAGCTGTTATTATCTGACATTCTCCAGTAAGATTTCTGAACCTGCAGTAACCTATATGCACTTCGAACTGAATAACAGCCATGTCTCTCCTGGCTCCAATATAACTCATCCCTCTCTCCATACTCTCCTATCTTTATTTTCTTTATGCACTCCTGATCCCGTTCAGTAAACAGCTCACTGAGAATATCCTCATCCCAACTTCTCTGGTTCATATTCATAAGAGAAGAAATTTTATTATTCTCCAAAGCAATCGAATCTGACTCAATGTACGGCCTCTCACTATCAAGTAACCAGGGCTGTCTGAGAATATTGATGTCCTCTCCTGTTCCCACCTTCCAGCGAACACCACTTGCCACCAACTCTTTTGCTTCCAAAATGCTACGCCAGATGTAGCTAGGGTTATGTCCTATTTTAGCTTCGAGAAAATTGACAGTAGGAAAGTAACGTGCCTTATACACTTTACTCACCAAACTTGAAGGATTTGTCAACAACCGCCACCCCTGTTTCCCCAGTAATGATAAGTTAAAATCTTTAAAATTCCGAAATCCCATCCCTCCAACTGATTTATGTCTACTTAACCGATCCCAACTCATCCAGTGAATCCCCTTCCTATCCCCCGTTCTCGAATTCCACCAGAATTTAGATATAGTTCTCTCAATGTCTCTATGAATCTCTGTCGGCAACAAGAAAACAGACATGGCATATGTAGGCAACGTCTGTGCCACAGACTTTACTAAAATCTCCTTCCCACCTTGAGAGATTAAGGACCCATCCCAAGCAAGTACTCGTTTCTTCACTTTACCTCTCAAAAAACCCAGAGTATCAACCTTACTTCTTTTCATCATGTTTGGGAGACCTAAGTACTTACAATCTGCACCAGCCTCCTCCATACTTAACCTTTGACATAACTGAATTCTGTTACTTTCAATAATATTCGAGCTAAAGAATACAACTGATTTATTAAGATTCACTTTCTGCCCCGATGCCCGTTCAAAAACCTGTAACAGTGTCAATACATGATCAGTCTCTGTCTCATTAGCTTTGCAATACAAATAACTGTCGTCCGCGAAAAGCATATGAGTAATACTTGGTGCTCCATTACACACTTTAATTCCTTGAATCCACCTATTATGTTCATACTGCTGGATTAAAGTTGAGAAACCTTGAGCACAAATAATGAACAAATATGGCGACAATGGATCCCCTTGACGGATTCCACGACTAGGAAAAATGGGCCCAATATCCTTGTTTTCTTGTGTTATGTTGTACGAGACTGTACTTACACAAGTTAAAATTAAGTGCACCCACCAATCGTTATAGCCCATTTTATTCAACATTGCCCTCAAAAAACCCCATTCAATCCTGTCATAGGCCTTGCTCATATCGAGTTTAATCGCCATATGACCTTCCTTGCCTCTCCTTTTTCGTTTTAAATAGTGCATAACTTCGTACGAAACCATCACGTTATCTGATATCAACCTTCCTGTCATAAACGCACTCTGGTTCTCAGAGATTACTGATTCCAACGTCTTCTTCAATCGGTTTGCAGCCACCTTAGTTATGATTTTCACCAACACATTGCAAAGAGAGATCGGTCGTAAATCATTCATTAAAACCGGACATTTCTTTTTTGGAATCAAGACTATATTTGTGACATTCAGATCAGATTGTAGCGTACCATTTATAAACACTACGCCATATATGGGCAATAACTACGCCTAAAAAAGTGTGCTTATAGCCCAAAAAGTGTGGCTAAAACAAGAAAAACAGGCTACGGCTACACTTTGACCAAATTTGAGGGTGTTACAAAAACAGCCGCAACCATAGACCCCTATGCTGACACTTTTTTGGTTTCTGGTGACACGAGTATATTTGTGTAGCTGTAGACCCCTATGCTTACACTTTTCTTTTCTGTGGCTACATCTTGAAACTTGTCGCCGTAGACCTATGCCAACACAATTATCAATATGGTAACACCATTAAAAGTATAGCCGTAGACCTATGCCTACACCTGTTTAGTACAACTGTAACATAATACTGTGAAACAGTTTGATATTTTTGGCAACAACTTTATCACTATGGCTACACTTTTATCTTTAACAGTTTAATATTTTGCCTACACTTTATTATACTTTTGCCAACACTTTAAATACAAAAATGAAACATATGATATTGAAATATAAAGCTTCCCATTAAAAATATTGTCAAACATCCCAAAACACAAACAACCATCCAAATTACACAAGACTGTCAACAAACCATTCCAATACAACCAACCATCCAAATTTACTACGAAAACCAACAAACCATCCAAATTAACTAAACCAACATCCAAAAGTTGACTTAAATACCATCAAAAACTATCATAATTAAGTAGCGCTTAGAAGCTAAGTAATACCATCGCAATCCAAAGATATAACAGAAACTACTGAACACTTAGCATATGATAAAATAATCTAGTCAGTCATTTGATGAGAGACACTGTGATCATCATCAGACACTTGCACTGATTTCTCAGAACCCTCAATGTTCAACTTCAAATCTGGGTTCTTGTCAGCCAACATTTTCATCATTTCTCGAACTTTTTGGTCCAGTTTCTCATCCATCTCTTTCTGCAATTGAGCCCTGATCTTAGTAGTTATGTCTGACACCATCTGATCTGGAACGGAGGATGTACATGGTGATGCCGAGGACTTTGACTTTGGTTCCTTTTTTCGAATAAGCCTCCCAATTAGGTAAGATGGGCCGTGTTCCTTGCCACCATGAACCAACTTATTAGCAGCCTCAGCACCTTCATTTTGTAGAACTTTCTCAACATCAACCTGTAAAAAAAAAAAGAATAGTGCATTTGATTGAGACACAAAATACAATAATAAAAAAATATCAGAGAAATGTCCATTTAATACTTACAACTTTATCCTTAACCGTTTTAAGCACCTCCGGAGGTAACTTGTACTCGCGGCCATCTTTTCGTTTGCGAGTCGCTACATATACATCAGCATCATAGACTTTAGCAAGCTCTTCACAATCAGCATCAGATTCAGCATCACCGTCGATAGGGTTTTTTTTCAAGATTTTTAAGTTTCTCAAGTTTTTCAAGTCGCTGAATTCAATAAATAGAACATATAAAAACATCACTCATCCTGCTAATAAACTGCTAAACTACAAAAAAATTACAAAAAAAATTATGGTCAAATAAGCATTACCAGCTTGTGGGCAATTTGGGCGAAACTCGTGGCCCCAGTAGTATGGGTCTCCGTAATTTTATTCCGTGACTCTTGATTCCTTTTTGCAATTTCCTATATAAAAAGGGAACATTTAATAGTCACTTTTCATACTTAATTATACATAATAATGACATGAATTAACATTCATCAATTTCCAGTCCATAATCTAGTTAAATTAGAGCCTCGTTATATTGAACATTGAATTTAAATTCATTACCTGAACTTTTTCGTCACCCCAATACTTCAAAAGAATCCTCCAATCTGAAAGAGGAACCTCTTCGGGCCTGTGTGCCAACCTCTCATCATCTGTACTATAAGGTTTATAATGGTCTCTCTTGATTCGACCTTTGAAGCTCCTAAAGTGATCACTCATCGATTTATTAATCCACGGTACAGCGTCTTCTGGAATGATATACTTGTCCTGTATAAAATTACACAAAGTGCATAAACATGAATATATAAACCAAATGTTGCGAGATTTTCACATATTAGACATATTTTACCTGGACATACTCCAATAACAGCCCTTTTTCAGGAACTTGATGCCAACTGGCACAAGTAAGAGACACAAACTGCCTAACAGTTGTCCCCAAAAAATTGCTAAATTCAGATAATAACTTGCCATCATCCGCTACAGGCTGCTTGAGATAATTGAGGGTGATCCTTTTTTTCTCTCCTCTATTATGAACATGGTTCATTTTGGTCTTCCCTCTTTTTCTTTTTGGAGCTGCATCAACAGGTGCATCATCTGGAATATTGTAAATTTAATTGTTATGCCTTTTTCAACTTTTATATTTCAGTAAAAAAATTATATAAAAATGAATTGCAAAGTGAAAATGAATAATATAATTGTTTTATGTAATAGCATGTAAAAATGAATTGCAAAGTAAAAAATCATATAAGAGCATGTAATACTCTAACATGCATGTGATCTAGTAAATTACCGGACTGTGACTGCAAATGTTGCGTTTGAGACTCTGCTCGCGGAATTTCCTTTTCAATTTGTTGTTTTTCCCGTAACTCCAAGTACAGAGCCATTGAACCAGGACCTTCTCTCAAACTTTTTAGATTTTCTTTTAGAGAAACCACTGGTGCATTATTAACCTTCAAAGCAAGAATATTAAAATATAAAAAAAACTTCACAAACCTCAACTTCCGTAATTTGGTAACAAGAAGAACTATTGTAAATACCTCCACAGGAAGTGAAGTTGCGCCCGCAGTTGCTTCCTTCTTTTCAGATGAACCTGCCAGTTTAGTAGCTTGCAAACGAGTTCTTGGACCAGCACCGATCTCAACTCTTTGTCTCTTGACCTTTTTTGTTCTCTACAAATTTTAGTATTTACCAATTACCAGCAGTACTATAAATTAAGTAAAATTAAGTTATGCATAAATTAAATAAAAACATACCTTTGAAGTGACATTATCATCCTCACGATCACTTTGTTGTTCAGCTTCAACATCATTATTATCCGGGACATACTCACTTTCACTTGCATCTTCATTTGTTTCCTTGCATTTACCTTTGTCCTTTTGACAACTCTTAGCAGACTTACTTGGGACCAATCCAAGTTCTTTAAGTTTTGCTTTATTTTTCGCTACATTATCATTCCTTTTCATCTCATAGTCATTACATCCTTGCCCTTCAACGCATTTTCCCAATTCCTCACCAACTGTCTTTGCCTTTGGATCAGGCAATCCCGCACCAACTATCTTTGCCTTGGGATCAGGCAAACCCTCACCGACTTTCTCTGCCTTTGTATCAGGTGACTCAAACCTTTTTATATAATCCGCCAGACCTATTAATTCCTCCTCATGAGTACTAACATCATCATTGAACTGTAGTTTTTTCCTTGTGCTAATTCTCCTTTCCTTATCGTCATTCCTATCCTTCAGCTTTCGTTTTTTCTCAGCATTGATATTTTGTAGTGTCACAAAAGTCCGCTTCTCAGCCATCTTTTCTTTAGTTATAACAGGGCTTGATCTTGGCCTTACAACCACATGCGGTTGCACTTGTTTCACTGCTGGTATAGCTTTGTTGACAGTGCACTCAATGTAAAAGTCAAGCTCAGTTTTCTCTTGAGTAAATTGATGAAGAGTTTGATCATCTGACACTAGTTTCCAGCCATCATTATTAACAAATATGCCTCCAATCTCCTTGTATTTCATTTCTTTAACAAATTCCATCAGTACTAAGTAGGAAAACCTGTCAGGGTCTTCCTCAAATGTATCATGTGAGCCACCAATATACTTATTCTTTGTGAAGCGTCCCTTGTGGTGCAATCGAACAATCACAGTCTCATCCATCCTGTAACAAAATCCAATACTGGTCAGTCACATTACAATTAACTTAATTTAAAATTTAAGTACAATTTTCACAGGTAATGATTTTTGCTAACTTAATATAATTTATACAATTAATTTACCAAGTTTGATTGATGATCAGATTACATGACAAATAAGATGGTAGACATAACTAATTAAAAAATTCACGTATAAACAAGTCTAAATTTCACATAATCATGTATTAAAAAGTCTAACTTCAGGTCTAATCTATTTTACACTCCTAATCTAATTTATACAATTAATTTAATTTACCAAGTCTGATTCAGGTCTCTCAGGCGATGGAATAGGAATTTCTATTGCAGGGATATCTTCTCTGAAACAACTAACTACACGATCATGTTCTTCTATTACAGGACGAAATATTGCGTCATTTGAAAATTGCCCGTTTATATCATCTTCAACTGCATTATCCCAGTCTTGAGTTTCATGGAACTCCGTTGATAGCCTCTTAATAGGAAATTTCATTTGTTTCTCAACGGGATCTTCAATGTAGAACACTTGCTGCACTTGCGTTGCCATGACAAAAGGATCGTCTTTTTGACAAACTCTATTGAAATTAACTCGAGTAAAACCAAAAGAATCCTTTTCATCTTTGTACCAGGTACACCTAAATAGAACAACACTAAAAGCTCCCCAGTAGTCAACTTCTAATATTTCTTCAATTGATCCATAGTAACCAACATTCCCAACTAATGGATTACAGTCCTTTGAACTTGCAAAACTAGTTGTTAAGGCTGTCAAAAACACACCACTATTCTGCGTTGTACACTTACGATCTCTTTGTTTTGTATGAAACCTAAATCCATTCACTACATACCCACTAAACCCCTTAGCGGCTCGTCGTGGACCTTTTGCTAAGGAAAGTAGTTCCCTTGAAGCCCCCATTTGTTGCCTAATTTCACTCCTGAACCACTCACATATTTCATCGGTATGTGTTTTTTCCTTTTTATACCATTTGGACTTCACGTTATTGTCCAATAATGCACGATGTTTCCTGAAATTATACACAAGTAGAGTATATCAATGTACTGACTTAGATAAATTATTTTATTTACTTATTAATTAAATGTTCCGGACATTATTAAGGTTTAAAGACTTACTCAATTAGCTCTACCACTGCCTCATCATTGTAGTTAAATAAAATATATCGATGAGCTGCGATCCACATTTCTTCAGACAAGTGAATATCTTTCCCGTTTCTGTTTTTTCCCGAACCAATAGAATACCCACCAGTTTCTACATTTGGAGTTGCAGACTCATTTAACGACTTATCTTCGCGGTCATTTAGGAATCTTGCACAAAATGTCAAACATTCATCAGCAAGATACCCTTCTGCAATGGACCCTTCTGGTATACTCTTATTGCGGACATATTTCTTTAATACACCAAGGTACCGCTCGATTGAATACATCCATCTTTGGTGGACAGGTCCACCGTATTCAATTTCCTTGCACAAATGTACGGGAAGGTGAACCATTATGTCAAAGAAGCAATTTGGAAATATCGTCTCAAGTTGACAGAGTATTTCGATAATCTCCTTCTGTAGCTTCTTTATTTCATGCATCTCAATAACTCGGCCACATATACCTCTTAAAAATTCACCAAGTCTGATTAAAGGAACTGCAACCTCGGGCTTTAAGGTTGTTTTGACAGCAAATTGTAACAAGTATTGCATTATTACATGTGCATCATGACTCTTATATCCAACAACTTTCCTATCTTGAACGCATTTACTAATGTTAGAAGCAAAACCGTATGGGAACTTAGCATTTTTGAGCACCGAACAAAATATATCTTTTTCTTTGTTCGTCATGTCAAAGTTTGCTGCCCTAATTTCGACGTGCTTTCCATCAGCAGAGGGTATGGGATGAAGGGCCTTCCTAATGCCCAATTCTTGCAAATCATACCGAGCATTTAGATGGTCTTTCGTCTTACCACCAATATTCAACAAAGTGCCCAAAATACTATCACATATGTTCTTTTCTATGTGCATAACATCAAGGTTATGTCGAGTTAAGTTGTCCCTCCAATATGGCAGATCAAACAATATTGACTTCTTATTCCAAGGGTTGACATCACAACTTACTTTTCGTTTTTTCCCCACGCCACCAAAATCATTCTCGTAACCATTCAACAGTATTTCAATTTGCCTTCCAGTTAACGTTGGGGCACTTGTTCCAGCCTCAACATTACCATCAAATCTTCTTTTATCAGATCGCCATTTGTGGTTGGGGTCTAAGAATTTCCGATGGTTCATGTAGCAAACTTTCTTGCTATGCTTCAAATACATTGATGATGTCTCATAATGACATATTGGACACGCAAGTTTCCCTTTTGTGCTCCACCCCGACAACATTGCATAGCCAGGGAAGTCACTAATGGTCCATAGGACACTTGCACGTAACATGAAGGTTTGATCAGTGTAAGCATCATACGTTTCTGCTCCCGCATTCCACAGCCCTTTCAGCTCCTCGATCAGCGGTTGCATGTAGACATCAATATTATTTCCCGGATCATTTGGACCAGGTATAAGGGTTGAAAGGATCAGGTTTTCTGGTTTCATGTTTAGCCAAGGAGGTAGATTGTAGTTTACGACTACAATTGGCCATGTGCTGTGTGTGGTACTCATTGTGCGAAATGGATTGAACCCGTCAGAAGCTAACCCCAATCTCACATTGCGATAATCCGACGAAAATTGCGGATACATGGCATCCATCGTCTTCCAGGCTTCACCATCAGCCGGATGCCGTAACTTCCCATCTTTTGTTCTTTCCACTGCATGCCACAACATTTGTTTGGCAAAATCTTTACACATATACATGCGTTGGAGCCTTGGCGTCAACGGAAAATACCTCATCACTTTGGCAGGAATTCTATTATTGTCATTGTCCGATTCTTGTGCCACGCTTTTCCACCTTGAAGCACTACAAGTTTTGCAAGAAACTGCCTTTTCATTCTCACGCCAATACAACATGCAGTCATTTGGACATGCATGTATTTTCTTATAGTCAAGACCTAAATTCTTGATGATCTTTTTGGCGGAATTGAAAGAGGCAGGCACATTAATATCGGGAACAACCTCTTTAATCAGCTGTAATATCTCACCGAACGCAGACTCGGTTACACCATGAATGCACTTCCAATGGTAAAGCCTAACTAAAAAACTTAAACGGGAAAATTTCTTACAACCAGGATAGAGGGGTTGTTTTCCTTCCTCGACGAGCTGATAAAATCTCCTTGCATCTTCATTTGGTCCCACCTTGCCATACATAACGTTCAACATCTCGTCAAAATTATCTTGAAATCCCATATCTAGTTCAGTGTCTAGTTCAGGATCCATGATATTACTTTCTTTTAATGACGTAACATGATAAATCCATTCTACAAAGGTTACACAAGGTCCGTGGCAAATGAGGTGGTCACGAACCGTGCCGGGACTCCGCCAAAAACGATTCTCACACTTATCACAAGGACACTGTATTTCGTTTCCGTCGGCAAATTTGGCTATCGCAATTTTCACAAACAAATCGACTCCCTCGGTGTAATCTTTGGTATACTTGGGAAGATTTAACCAAGTATAACCTTTATCACTCATGACTACAGTAAAAAACAACAACTACGATTAGCCGCAAATTCTACTTAATCTAACTATGTGTTTAGGTTATTCAGTTTTAGTAACTAAATAAAAATACCTACAGTTAGTAGATAGTCTCATTGCTACATCTTTATTAAAGTTACAATAATTCCTAAATAGATACTTTTTACAGAGCATACAAAACACAATAAACAGATTAAACACAATAAACAGAACTATCCAAGTTCAGTCTTGGAAAAGAAAAATCAGCATGCTTAAACACAATAAACAGGAAAAGAAAACACTGAGGATAAAAGATCCACAAAGTCTACTTAATCTAACTATGTGTTTAGGTTATTCAGTTTTAGTAACTAAATAAAAATACCTACAGTTAGTAGATAGTCTCATTGCTACATCTTTATTAAAGTTACAATAATTCCTAAATAGATACTTTTTACAGAGCATACAAAACACAATAAACAGATTAAACACAATAAACAGAACTATCCAAGTTCAGTCTTGGAAAAGAAAAATCAGCATGCTTAAACACAATAAACAGGAAAAGAAAACACTGAGGATAACAGATCCACAAAGTCTACTTAATCTAACTATGTGTTTAGGTTATTCAGTTTTAGTAACTAAATAAAAATACCTACAGTTAGTAGATAGTCTCATTGCTACATCTTTATTAAAGTTACAATAATTCCTAAATAGATACTTTTTACAGAGCATACAAAACACAATAAACAAATTAAACACAATAAACAGAACTATCCAAGTTCAGTCTTGGAAAAGAAAAATCAGCATGCTTAAACACAATAAACAGGAAAAGAAAACACTGAGGATAAAAGATCCACAAAGTCTACTTAATCTAACTATGTGTTCAGGTTTTACATATTCAACAACCGGCCAAGACAATATCTAGTTTTAGTAACTAAAATATTCAAGTCTCATTTTTAAACAAATACTCTAGTATTTAAAACAAATATTAGTAAGCTAATTAAGCCTTCAGAACCACAGTTAAACCAACCAACAACGGCCACATACAAATAAATTGAGCTCAAGCTGTTAATCAAAACTAACGTAAATTGAGCTCAAGCTGTTAAACCAACCATAATCCAAAACATCTTCCAAAACCGTAACTAAATCGAAACAAAAAAAATACAAAAAAAAAACAATTGAAACAATTATTACCACGTTTATAAGCATGTTATACACAAACAAACATTCGTAATCTACAAGCCCCAATTCAACCCGAAAGGAACCCCTAATTTACAAACCCCAATTGAACCCGAATTGAACCCCTAATTTATAAGAATTGAACGTTTATTTCTTATACAGAAATAAGAAGAACAAGATGAATACCTGAATCGAACAAGAAGCTGAATTGAACTTGAATTAACCTGAATCGAACCCTATATAACCCGAAATAAAGCCCTAATTGAGCCGCTAATCTACAAGCCCTAATTGCAGAGAACCTGTAGAGAGAGAACCTCCGAAGAAACCTTAATCTACAAGCCCTAATTTGTGTAATTGAAATTTGGTTGAGAGAGTTGAGAGAGATTTGAGAGAGCTATAGAGAGAGATTTGTGTTTGGTGAGTGAGAGAGTCGTCTGAAAGTGTTTGGTGAGTGAGGGAATGTCTGAAAATTAACCCGCTTAAATGAAATATTTGGGAAAATATTTGGCCGCCTGTTTTTTATTGTCTCATTTTAGACAAATATTTAGAGCCGCCTATTTTTTTTTTGATTTTTAAAGACCAACGGTTACACTTTTATTAAAGACCAACGGCTACACCAACTTTGGCGTTAGCATAGATACTGAATCACGTCTACCGTAACACTAATTTATAGAAATGCTAACATAGAAAAAAAGTGTAGGCGTAGATTCGTTTTAAGGCATATATAGTTACACTTTTGCTTTTTACTCTGAAAAAAGCGTAGCTATTGCCCACATATGGCGTAGTGAAATAAATCTTGCACCACTTTCACCACATCTTTTCCTATTATTTTCCAGTGCTTTTGGAAAAATGCTGGGGTCATACCGTCCGGCCCCGGTGCTTTGTCTGGATTCATTTGAAAAAGGGCTTCTTTCACCGCCTCTTCTACTACTGGTCTGAGCAACTCCTCATTCTGAGTATTTGTGATTGTACTAGGGACACCGTCAACAACTGCTTGCCAGTCAGATTCAGTTGCAGCAAACAGATTATTAAAATAATCCATTATCAGTTCAGGTAATTGTTAGGAATATGTTGTTCTTGATGATAATTATAAAAACACTTAGTAGATTTTGTATTAAGTTATTTTGTAACTGTCAACGAAATAGCATGCTTTGCAGTGTTTCGTTGACAGGAAGCTCATCAACGAAATGAGTGATGTAGCAATTGCACTGTACATTACTTCATAGTTTGATATGCAGTTTGTTGAGTACTAGATAGGTTTTCTAAGTCATGTTGACTAAATGGTTAGATAGGCAAAATAGGTTGGTTAATTGTAAATATTTAGTGCCTTGTAATTTTGCCTAAGTGAAGACATGTCAACGGAATGAAGATTACTCTATCAACGAAACAAGGAAGCTCATCAACGAAACAAAGAATAAAGCTATCAACGAAACACATCTCTATGCCATCAACGAATCATTATTGCTTTTCTATACAATTGACAAAGTGATAGTGACAGGTTCCTGACAGATCAAAAAAGGAGATGTGGAAGTGTACTTTGCATTGGAAACCATTAAAATGGACATGGGGAATAAGGAAACATCCCAGTTTCCAATTGGGCTCTTGGGAGTGATCATAATAAGCATGAAGTCAAAAGCAAGGATCTCCAAGGACCACTGGACAAAGGGATGAAAAGCAAACTATTGGCGGTTACTCATTGTACTATTAGTGTAGCCAAAAATAGGGTTGTAAACTTGGGTTTATATAACCAAGTGTAGCAGTTACTTTATTTGTGAGTGAAGAAAAACAAAGAGTTTGTATTAGCTATCTTTGAGAGCATTTTTCTTCTCTACAACCTTGTAACTGAGCAGCTGTGTACATTTGTATCACAGATTATTTCCGCAATAAAAACACTTCAGTTGGATCATCAAACAATCCAACTGAATTATTTATATCTTGTGTTTTTATTTATTCAGTTCAGTTTAATTTTATAAAGTATTTTCAAGTTAAAGAAATATCAAAATTGTATTCAACCCCCCCCCCCCCCCTTCTACAATTCTGTTAGGTCATTTGGGATTAACAATTGGTATCAGAGCAAGCTTCTAACATACAAGAAGTTTAAAGATCAAGACCAAAAACAGAAACCATGGTGAAGAAGGATGCAGGTGTGAAGATACCAGTTCTTGATAAGGACAATTACTTTCACTGGAAAGTAAAGATGCATTTACATCTCATGTCTATGGATGAGAGGTATGTAGATTGCATTGAGAAAGGTCCACACGTTCCCATGAAGCTTGATTCTAGAGTTGGATTGCCAGATAATGCTCCTGATGTAGAGATTCCAAAACTTGTCTCAGAATGGACTGTTGAAGATGTTGCAGAAGTCCATAAAGACAAAAGAACCATGAACATTCTGTTTAATGGTTTGGAGCAAGAGATGTTTGACAATGTTATCAACTGTACAACCTCTAAGGAAGTATGGGATACTGTTAGAACTCTCTGTGAAGGAACTGAGCAAGTCAGGGAAAATAAAATGCAACTCCTTATACAACAATATGAGCATTTTCATTTTAAAGCTGGTGAAACCCTAAATGATACGTTTAGTAGGTTTCAGAAGCTTTTGAATGGATTAAAGCTGTATGGGAGGATCTATCAAACTAAGGATTCAAACCTTAAATTTCTCAGAGCTCTTCCAAAAGAATGGAAGCCTATGACTGTTTCTCTTAGAAACACTCAAGAGTACAAAGACTACACTCTTGAAAGGCTTTATGGAACCTTGAAGACTTATGAGCTGGAAATGGAGCAAGATGAGGAAATTGAAAAGGTACAGAAGAAGGGTGGATCTATTGCATTAATTGCATCTGTGAACCAACTGGAAGATGACAACAAAGAAACTGCAAAGGCCACAACTAGTCGACCTAGTTGTAGGAGTGATGTTAGCAAGGGTAAAGACAAGATGACAGAAGAAGAAGAAGAATCAGAACCAGCCAACTTGAATGACTTAGATGAGATTGATGAGCATATTGCTTTTCTGTCTAGGAAATTCTCTAAGTTCAAGTTCAAAAGAAACTCAGAAGCAAGGCCACCAAGAAGAGACTTTCAACCTAGCAAAACAAACTGGATTGAAAAGTCTAAGTCAAAATGTTTCAATTGTGGAATGCTTGGTCACTTTGCTGGAGACTGCAGAAAGCCCAAGGTTGAGAAGGGCAACAGGAAATTTGAGCCTGTTGATTATAAAAAGAAATACTTTGAACTTCTCAAGGAAAAAGAAAAGGCTTTCATGTCTCAGGAGTATGACTGGGCTGGTAATGGTGAAGACTCTGATGATGATGTTGAGTATGTCAACTTGGCTCTTATGGCTGACAATCATGAGCAGGAAGCAAGTTCCTCAAGCAACCAGGTAACAATTACTAATCTTTCTGAGCTTTCTAAAGAGGAATGCGATAGTGCAGTAAATGAAATGTCTACTGTATTATATAATTTGCGTGTTACTCTTAAATCACTTACCAAAGAGAATTCTAGAATAAAAGAGACAAATCTGCTCTTAAGTGATAGGAATGCAATGTTAGAAGCACAGCTCATTGAATTTGAGAAAATGAGGTGTGTTAGTAGGGATGCTAAGAAGGAACTTGAGAACGTGTTACAAAGGGAAGAAATTCTTAAAACACAACTTGAGATAGAACAAGGTGTGATTGCAAAATGGAAGGATGCCAGGAATGTTGCTGCCAACATAATTAATGTTCAAGGCGTGGAATCCTTCTGTGAGCAATCATGGAAAAGGAACAAAGAGAAGCTAGGGTATGTTGGTGAAACCTTAGAATCAGAAACAGAGTCAACAAACAACAATGATCATTTGTTGGAGGTTGATATGTCAACGAAATGCAATGTTTCGTTGACACATGAACCATCAACCGATCAGGCTGTTTCGTTGACGGAAAAAGAAAAAAATAAACTCACTAGACTTAATGACAAGTATGGTCCTGTCACCAAGAACTTTGTTCAAGGTGAGTCTAGTAAATCAAAGAAAGTTGAGAAGCCTGTTGAGAGAGCTAATGTAGGTCACTTGTCTAACAAGCAATTGAAAGACAAGGTAGAGAAAGTTCATAATGAGGCTAAGGGAAATAAAAAGAATAACAGGAATGGCAAAGTAGGAATTAACAAACACAACAATTACACACCTGATAAATATGCTCCTAGAAAGACATGTGTTAATTGTGGAAGTGTTAGTCATTTGTCTACTAACTGCAAATCTGTTAAGAAATCTGCTAATGTGAAAATGCCCAAGCCTGAAATGAACAGTTCCATGCCTACAATGCCTGTTATGCCTAACATGTTTGCTCCATATGCACAATTTCAGAATCCATATGCTAGCATGCCATTTGTGTCTAATCCTTACATGAATATGTTTAACATGCCACAAATGCCATGGAACATGAATAACATGATTGTTCCTCCAACTATGCATGCTATGAATGAAAATATGAGCAACCCTCAGAAATCAACACCAAGGGTAAAGATTGATTTGAATCAATCTGAGTCCAAAGTGAAAAATGGTACAAAAGGGAATGCAAAGGCTAACAAGACAGGACCCAAGGAAACTTGGGTACCAAAATCAACTTGATTTGGTTTTATTGTGTGCAGGGAGACAAAAGGAATCTTTGGTACTTGGATAGTGGTTGTTCAAGACACATGACTGGTGATTCTACCCTGCTCACAGAGTTTCAGGAAAGAGCTGGCCCTTGTATTGCTTTTGGAGATGACAGCAAAGGCTACACAAAGGGATATGGCTTGATTTCAAAAGAGAATGTCATCATAGATGAGGTTGCATTGGTGGATGGTCTTAAGCACAATTTGCTTAGTATCAGTCAACTCTGTGACAAAGGATTTTTAGTTACTTTTTCAAAAGAAGCCTGTGTTGTTTCTAAAGGAGGAAACAACAATGTGGTAATGACTGGATTCAGAAGAGGGAATGTGTACATTGCTGACTTTAGTAGCACAAGTTCAGACACCATCACTTGTCTTTTCAGCAAAGCAAGCAAGGATGAAAGTTGGCTATGGCACAAGAAATTATCTCATCTGAATTTCAAGGTTATGAATGATTTGGTGAGGAAAGATCTTGCTAGAGGAATTCCACAGGTGGAGTTTTCCAAGGATGGTTTGTGTGATGCCTGTCAAAAAGGGAAACAAAAGAAGGCATCATTCAAAAGCAAGACAGAGTCATCAATTGTTCATCAGCTTGAGTTACTTCATATGGATTTGTTTGGCCCTGTAAATGTCATGTCTATTTCAAAGAAGAAATACTGTCTTGTGATTGTTGATGATTTTTCTAGATTTACATGGACTTTCTTTTTGCACTCTAAAGATGAGGCAAGTGAAATCATTATCAATCACATCAAGATGGTAAGCAATCATCCTGATTTCAAAGTAAGAAGGATTAGGAGTGACAATGGGACAGAATTCAAGAATTCAAGCATGAAGGTGTTCTGTGAAGAAAATGGTATTTTGCATGAGTTTTCAGCAGCAAGAACACCACAGCAAAATGGTGTAGTTGAAAGGAAAAACAGAACACTTATTGAAGCTGCAAGGACAATGCTAGATGAATCAAAGTTACCAACTTATTTTTGGGCTGAGGCAGTTAACACAGCTTGCTTCACTCAGAATATTTCTTTGATTAATCAGGCCAAAGGAATGACCCCTTATCAGTTACTCAAAAGAAAGAAGCCACTATTAGATTTTCTTCATGTCTTTGGATGCAAGTGCTTTGTTCTGAGAAATCAAGCTGAGCATTTGGGGAAATTTGAAGCAAAGGCAGATGAAGCAATATTTGTGGGATATGCAGCAGGGAAAGCTTACAGAGTCTTTAATCTCAGAATCAACATTGTTATGGAATCTGTACATGTTGTTTTTGATGATCTCAAAATACAAGGTCTCTGTGATGAAGGTTTCCATGAAAGTCTCTCTTTTGAGAATGAGGAAGGAGAACAAGTGAATCATGATAAGGCTACTGAGAAACAGCCTAAAGTTGTTGTATCTAGCACAGATGAAAGCAGCAGTGAAGATGAAGTTGCTGCATTAAGATTGAAAAGAATAGCTGCTAGTAGACCAAATGATCATTTCGTTGACAGTCAAAATGAGCGTTTCGTTGACAACCAAAATGGTCATACCGTTGACAGTCATAGAAATGGTTCTAGAAGTGATCATTTAGGGACAACAAACTCAGGGGGAGTTTCTCAAGGACAAATGTCCAATCAAGGCAATCATGATCATGAAGCTACCTCGTCTAGAGCAAATCTACCTCCCTCAAGAAAATGGACTAAAGATCATCCCTTTGAACTCATTATAGGTGATGTTTCTTCAAAAGTCCAAACTAGAAGAGCAACTCAAGAAGAATGTCTATATAGCAGCTTTCTGTCTCAAGATGAGCCAAAGAAAGTTGAGGATGCACTTCTAGATCCAGATTGGGTTTTGGCTATGCAAGAAGAGCTAAACCAATTTGAAAGGAACAATGTATGGAAGCTGGTGCCCAAGCCTAAGGACAGGAGTGTCATAGGCACAAAATGGGTGTTCAGAAACAAGATGGATGAAAATGGCATAGTCACAAGGAATAAAGCTAGATTGGTTGCAAAAGGCTATTCACAGGAAGAAGGAATCGATTATGATGAAACCTTTGCTCCTGTTGCAAGACTAGAAGCAATAAGGATTTTCCTAGCCTATGCAGCCCATGCCAATTTCAAGGTCTATCAAATGGATGTTAAGAGTGCTTTTCTAAATGGGGAACTGGAAGAGGAGGTGTATGTGAGTCAACCTCCTGGTTTTGAAGATGATGATTTTCCAGAGTATGTGTACTTTCTCCTCAAAGCACTCTATGGTTTGAAACAAGCACCTAGAGCCTGGTATGACACACTTTCACAGTTCCTTCTTGAGAATCACTTCACTAGAGGTACTGTAGATAATACCCTTTTTCATAGGATTGTGAATGGCTCTACAATACTTGTTCAAATTTATGTAGATGACATAATTTTTGGGTCTACAGATGAAAAACTTTGTCAAAAGTTTGCCAAGCTTATGCAAAGTAAGTATGAAATGAGCATGATGGGAGAATTAACTTACTTTCTTGGTCTTCAAGTAAAGCAAGTTAATGAAGGCATTTTCATTAGTCAAACAAAATATATTTTTGATTTATTGAAGAAGTTTAACTTAATGGAATGCTCTCCTGCCAAAACACCCATGCCTACTGCCACCAAACTTGAATTGAATACTAAGGAAAAATCTGTGGACATTTCAAGTTACAGAGGCATGGTTGGCTCACTTTTATATTTAACAGCTAGTAGACCTGATATTATGTTTGCTACATGTTTATGTGCTAGATTTCAGGCTGATCCTAGGGAATCCCATTTAGTTGCTATTAAAAGGATTTTCAGATATCTCAAAGGAACATCAAACCTTGGCATTTGGTATCCTAGAGAATCTGGTTTTGAACTAATTGGTTATTCAGATGCAGATTATGCAGGATGTAAAATTGACAGGAAAAGCACAACAGGCACCTGTCAATTCTTAGGAAACAAGCTTGTGTCATGGTTCAGCAAGAAACAAAACTCAGTTTCCACCTCCACAGCTGAGGCTGAGTATATTGCAGCTGGAAGTTGTTGTGCACAGATTTTATGGATGAAAAATCAACTACTTGATTATGGATTAAGAGTTGAGAAAATTCCTATTTTCTGTGACAACACTAGTGCCATTGCCATTACTGAGAATCCAGTGCAGCATTCAAGAACCAAGCACATTGACATCAAGTACCATTTCATTAGAGAACATGTTATGAATGGTACTGTGGAGTTACATTTTGTTCCAAGTGAACAACAACTTGCAGACATCTTTACCAAGCCACTTGATGAATCAACATTCTCAAGATTAGTAAGTGAGCTAGGTATGCTAAATTTCTCTTAATTATTTTTGAGATATTTGCAAGTCATAATGCAGCCAGAAATTTGCTATGTTTTTTTTCTGTGACTAAATTTTCTCAGGAAAAGGTAAAATTTTGTCTAAGTCAAAATTACTATGCCAACGGAATGCACCATTTCGTTGACAGTCTTAGCAGTTTTCTGGGTGTTTCGTTGATAGCTCTTTTATATCAACGAAACGCAGCTTTATCAACGAAATAAGACGGGACTTTAACCGCCCAATCCTGATTCGTTGATTTAGCGCTTTTTATCTGAACCGTTGAAATGTGACACGTCTTTTACCACGATCTATGCATACACCCCTGTAAGTATAAATCATGGTAATACTTTAAGAGTAACGGTTATATTTTTAAGCCAATCCAGTAATTTACATTTATTATTGGATTCATTTTCTGAGAATTTTTGGGGGAGTATTTAAGAAATTTTAGTTTTATTATTTCTTTTTACCTGTTCTCAAAAATTTCAAAGGCTTTTTCTCTCTTCTTCTCTCTATCAATCAATTCAGTTCGAAGCTTTCCTTTAATCAACAATGGCACCCATAGTCAAGCTAATGTCTGCTGGAGGGTTCATCTATGAGAAGAACAACTCCATCCCTTTTGTTGTCAAGGAAAACCCGAACAGTCTGTTCTTCAAAATGATGGATTTCATGAAGAATTGCAAGTTGAGCTATGCAATGTTTCACTCTACACCACTCTACAATGAGATAATCGAGGAGATTTGGACCTCATGTGAGTATAGTGGAACAAACTGCACACTACAATTCACTCTTCAAGGTAATGAGTACATAGTTAATTCTGATGTTTTGCAAGCATGTTTACATATTCCTGATAATAACTGTGATGCTTTGCCTACTAACACTGAAATAACTACCATGTTAAATTCTATAAACTACTCTTTGCCTACTGATAATCTGGGTAGAATAATTAGGAGAGGTTTGGTTAGGGAATACAGTTATTTAGCTGATGCATTCATTAAGGTCTTTTCTGGAAAGATTAGTAATTTTGATGCATTAACTAACTCTATGTTAATTCTCCTAACCATGCTTCTAAATGATAGATATCACAACTTTAGCACCCAACTTATGTATGAAATTGGTGCTAAGTTGGGTGACAAAGCAAATAGGAAGAAAAATATCTATTATGCTAGGTTTCTGATGATGTTGGCTAACCATGTTAGTCCAGCACCATTAGTTATCTCTAACCCTAATGCCAGGTTTGAGTGCTTTGTGCAAGAAAAGAGAGTATTGACAGACATACTGAGGCTGAACCACAATGGTGATGTTCCAGTGGTGTATCTGCCAATCATTGAGGTAACTACTACTATCCCTGTTAGTGCAGCTAACTCCTCTACTGTTTTACCTTCCAATGTTGCTATGGAGTCTGTAGCTGTGACCCAACAGGCTCCTACCCTAGCAACAAAACCTAAATCAAAGAAATCCTTCAAGCCAACCTCAGGTGCTTCTCAAAAGGCACCTGTTGTAAAAACTACCACACAACCTAAGGGGAGTGAGTCTGGAGTTGTAAGAGGTGAGGGAAGGGGTGAACATCAAAGAAACCCCAAGGATAAGGAAGGACAGGTTAGTGTGTACCAGCCAAGCCCCATTGTGTCTTCCCAACAAGGCACAATGAGTAAAATGGATTTAAACACAAGTCTAATTGCATCCTCCCAAAAGGATGTGATTATTGAAACAAGCTCTCCACCAAGAGCACAGTCCAAGAGGGTAAGGGACACTTCAAGCCCAAAGTCTACATTTTCCCAATACCAAAGGAGAGTGAAGCAAAAGTCCAAGGGTACACAGGGTGCACACACACTGGAAGCAACACTTCCAGTTTCTCAAATTCAGTTTGATGTAACCCCTATCATTACTCTGGGGTTACAGTCCCATTCTCTAAACATCAATCTTGAATTATCTCCATCAAATTCACCAACTCAATCTTTAGATGTGGACATGATCCATACATCTATTCCTGATTCTCCAACTCTAATCTTGGAGAAGCCCCACTCTGAAGCTGGTGGCCATCACTTGTTAAGTGATTTGTTGGGCCATCAACCAATTTTTCCTGAAGTTGCAAGGGGATCTGTGGACCATTCTTTAAAATCAATCACCACAGACTCTACTGTAATTTCTCATTCTCAAAGTGCTTTCTTGACTTCATCAACGAAACAGTCTATTTCGTTGACAAGTGTTTCTCCATCAACGGTATCCATACCGTTGACAGTTCAAACTACCATTCCGTTGATAGTTCACTCTGCACCTTTAATTGAAAATCAAGTTGTTCCCACAACTAGTGCAGATGATCTAGTGGTAGTTGAGACACTTCTAGGACTGAGAGGGAGTGAAACTGAGAGGCTGGCTTGCAGCCAGGCAAAAGGAGAGAATGTGAGTGAGAGGCTGGCTATTTCTTCCAGCCAGGCAAAAGGAGAGATTGAGAGTTCCACCTTAGAAGGTGAAGGTGAGGGTGTGAGAGGTGTGAGCCATGGGGAGCCCATGATGCAAGAACAGAGTGGAGAGAGAGAAGGGACTACAGGAGAAATAAGGATGGAAGCAGCCATTGCTAATGAGTTAATGGAGGTCAGTGAGGGAGAAAGGGAACCTACTTTCCAAGAGGTTTATCAACAAACTCTGGATAGTATTTCCCTGGATCCTGAGACCTTTACTCATCCTGTGCCAGCCTATCAAATTATGGCTCAGCAGGGCAATGTGGAGGCAGAAAGGTCACTAAATCTAATTCATACAACTGCATCAATGCAAAGAGCAAAGGATGCCCTGACCAATCTACCTTCAGGAGCTGCAGCAAGTGGAGAATTTGAGTTTTCTGATGCTGAGGACAGCTATGGTGATAATCTACAGGTGGCCACCACTTCACAGACTGGGACTTCTGTGGTGCCTCCTACACCAGGCTGGCTTTCTCAAGGTATGCATGGTAGAGCCACTCTAGATGCTGCTATCTCCAGGCAGTACAATGAAGCCTACTTAGCTCATGAGTCTGCAAATGCAAGAGACAAGAAATTCTACAAGGCCATCATGGATTCTCTGGAAATTCAAAGGCTACAAATGATGCAGACAAGGATTGAGGCTACAGAAATCAAGGACTCTATTAGCAATTTCAGGGATGCTAACTACAGGATGATGGATGAAAAGCTCCCTCTTCTCACTATGTCCAAAATGAACAGGTTTTTCTCTAAGGAACCTGAAGTGGCTACCTCCTTGAAGACTCTCTCTTCTAGAGTGGACAAGGTGGAAGCTACTTTATCTCAAATGCAAAAGGAACAGGAGAAGCAGACTCAACTTTTGGCCCAGCTAGTGGCAGCTCAAGGACTCCCAGTTGTCTCTCTTGATGATAACAAAAAGGGGGAGAAATCTCAGGAGCTAACCATTCAAATCACAAAGGTGCTGGTCCCAACCATCACATTGCCACAGGAGCCACTAGCAATGGGGGAGTTTGGAAAGAAGAATAAGGATAGCATTGACTTGATTCAGGAAGCTTCTATGAGGATACAACTTGCAGCACAGATCAAAGATCATTGGTCCAACATAGAAGCAAGGTTCAAGAAAATTACTGAATCTTCAAAGACAGATCAGCCATCAACAAATGCAATGGTGACTGCACAAGTGGAGCCACAGTTCAAGAGCTCTTATGCTATAGAGCCCCTTCTACATGGAGTCATTCAAGGACCAAGAAAGGAGAAAGGACAAACTTCATGCATTAGGGATGTGGAAGAAGCTACATTACAAAGAAGCTTATCTCCCAAGTCTCCTGCTAAACCAAAAGGCAAAAACATAGCAAGGACTTTCTATCCTGCACCTTATCCAGATGAGCTCAAACTACTTGGACTTCTCATCACAAAAAGCAAGGAAAGTAATAATCATGAGATAAGGAAGCAAAGGGCAATTGTCTACAGGAATGGACAACAAATCTGTGTTTGGGCTGGTCATCCAAACTTTGCTGAAGCCAAGGCTGAGGAATCAGAAAGAGCAGCTATGCAAGCTCTTGCAGTAGCTCAAGCTCTAGATGAAGAAGAAAGACAGCAAGAAGAAAAAGCCCAAAAGGAAAGGAGTGAAAAGAAGAGTACAAGGCAACCAAAGGCAAGGGCTAGAAGAAACATAACCTTTGAAAATGATGACTCTCAGAGTATTGCATCAGACTCTTCTGTACCTCCAACAATTCCTGATCCATCTTTAAAGTTAGCCTGTGATCCCAAACATCTTGTTAATTATCATGATCAGCCAATTGAGCCAAAGGAAGAGCCAATTGAGTTTGATGAGGCTAACTTTCCTAAATTCCTTTTTGAGATGGATCCAAAGAAGAAATTGAAGCAAAGGGCTGTCAAGACAAAGCCAGTATTTGTGAGAAAGCCACAACCTCAAAAACCCCCTTCAAATCCAGAGGACTGCATGTACATTGCTGACATCAGGGAAGAATCCAGCTTGCATCTTGATTTAGACAACCTGGTGGAAGTAAGGGGCATTGCAGCTTCTCAGAAGCTACCTGAAAGATTGGTTTTCACATACAAGGGTGGTAGAGAACAAATTTGGCCTCTCTACAGAATTCTAGGAGAAGACTACCAAACACTACTCACAGTGTTTAGATGCTTGAAGAAAGACTTTGGCTTCACCAAAACAGCCAAGTCTGAGGTGGTCTCCAGAATATGTCAAATAAAGGCTAGCTGGAACAAGCCTGAGGCTCTTCCCAGGATGCTAAGAGTGCCCTCAACAGGAAAGAAGATCCATCTTCAACCTTTCTGGATGATGGAATTCAAGGACAAGGACAACTGCAGAAGGTTCTTCAGGATGGAAGACCAGCTGGACAAGGCATCTAATCAAACTCTAAGGTTTATGCAATCCAAGCTTGGTGATCAAGATGAAGAAGAGAAGATCTTTTACAGAAGGCTACAGGTCCAGATTGAGGAGAACAACTCTAGGAGAGGGAAGAAGACTATGCCCCAAAGAAGACAAAGATGAATTATTTGCTCAGTCTGGAGGAGCACATTTGGGCATTAGTTTTGTAAGTCTTGCATTATTTCTAAAAACTTTATGAAGCTCAATACAACTTTTACTTTTATCATGTGTAATATGCCTGAGTGTTTTTGTTATCATCAAGGCTCTTGATTTATGGCTGTTATTCTATCAGTCATAAATTGGGGGAGATTGTTAGGAATATGTTGTTCTTGATGATAATTATAAAAACACTTAGTAGATTTTGTATTAAGTTATTTTGTAACTGTCAACGAAATAGCATGCTTTGCAGTGTTTCGTTGACAGGAAGCTCATCAACGAAATGAGTGATGTAGCAATTGCACTGTACATTACTTCATAGTTTGATATGCAGTTTGTTGAGTACTAGATAGGTTTTCTAAGTCATGTTGACTAAATGGTTAGATAGGCAAAATAGGTTGGTTAATTGTAAATATTTAGTGCCTTGTAATTTTGCCTAAGTGAAGACATGTCAACGGAATGAAGATTACTCTATCAACGAAACAAGGAAGCTCATCAACGAAACAAAGAATAAAGCTATCAACGAAACACATCTCTATGCCATCAACGAATCATTATTGCTTTTCTATACAATTGACAAAGTGATAGTGACAGGTTCCTGACAGATCAAAAAAGGAGATGTGGAAGTGTACTTTGCATTGGAAACCATTAAAATGGACATGGGGAATAAGGAAACATCCCAGTTTCCAATTGGGCTCTTGGGAGTGATCATAATAAGCATGAAGTCAAAAGCAAGGATCTCCAAGGACCACTGGACAAAGGGATGAAAAGCAAACTATTGGCGGTTACTCATTGTACTATTAGTGTAGCCAAAAATAGGGTTGTAAACTTGGGTTTATATAACCAAGTGTAGCAGTTACTTTATTTGTGAGTGAAGAAAAACAAAGAGTTTGTATTAGCTATCTTTGAGAGCATTTTTCTTCTCTACAACCTTGTAACTGAGCAGCTGTGTACATTTGTATCACAGATTATTTCCGCAATAAAAACACTTCAGTTGGATCATCAAACAATCCAACTGAATTATTTATATCTTGTGTTTTTATTTATTCAGTTCAGTTTAATTTTATAAAGTATTTTCAAGTTAAAGAAATATCAAAATTGTATTCAACCCCCCCCCCCTTCTACAATTCTGTTAGGTCATTTGGGATTAACAGTAATCCGTGCTCCCAATCCAGCCAATTCCCATTGTCATCCTGCATTTTTTGAATATGATTATTCCTCCTACGTCCACTAGCAGTCTTATGAAAGTACTTCGAATTTTTGTCTCCTGCTTGCAACCATAACTGTTTAGATCTCTGTCTCCAGAAAATCTCTCTTTGGTTAAAAATACTATCCAGTTTTGTTCTTGCTTCATCGTACTTCTCTTTAGAACCTGTGTCCCTCCCATTCCTGTACCTTTTCAACTCTGCCTTACATTCCTTGATACGACCAGCAAAATTACCAGTAATTTCTTTCCCCCATGTTGCCAACTTATCACTGCACCTTTTGATTTTCTCTTGCACGTTGAACTCCTGACCCTCCAACCATCCTTCTCGAACCAGCTGCTCACACATAGGCTCCGTGAGCCATGCATTTTCAAATCTGAAACGATACACCCTTGCTCTACGGTTTATAACTTGAGGAATTAGTAAGATAGCACTGTGATCGAACGGTGCACCCTCAAGATTATATAATATTTCCATGGGAAAGTTGTTCAACCAATTCTCATCTGTTAGAGCTCTATCCAACCTTACCTCCATCCAATCTTCTGTACCCCTACCACGTTCCCACGTAAATTGATGTCCTGAAAGCTCTATGTCCACTAGATTAGCATCATGTATGGCTTCATTAAAACCATCTATCAACCAATCAGGATACGGTTCTCCTCCTCTCTTATCGTTTGCAGACACCACGTTATTTAAATCACCCAACAGACACCAAGGAAGGTTTGCATCCCTGGCCAAATTACGGATAAGATCCCAGGTATCACGTCTTTTAGTTCTATCAGGTTCTCCATAAATCCCTGTTAAACGCCTTTCATTCATGTCAGTAATACGAACCTTAACATCAATGTGATGTTGTGAGAGCCCCAACAGTTCTGCTTGGTCTTTCTCCTTCCACATTAATGCCAGCCCACCACTTTTACCTATTGGATCAACTGTAATCAAACCTTCAAACCCCAGCTTATTCTTCACCCATTCCATTCTCGATCTTTTTGCCATTGTTTCACATAAAAATAGAAAAACGGGTTGTTCTTGACGCACTACGTCAATAAGGAACTGGACTTTCCGAGGAAGCCCCATGCCCCGGCAGTTCCAGCTGAGAGTACTCATAATGTCTGGCGGGTCTGCCTTGCAGAACCCGCCAATATCAAGTTGTTTGGATCATTTGTATCATCTGATTGAGATTCTGTCATAGTGTAATCTTCTGCACTTAAGTCTGATTTGGGCCTATCCGTTATTGGGTCAGCTACTCTCCGTCTTTTAGGATCCGTAATAGAAAGCCCATCTGTCCCTATCTCAACAAACTCTTGTTCCCGCCTCTCGTTAAAAATATCCAAATTTTTTGGCTCCACAACTGTAACCATCTTAGTTCGATCCCCTCCACTATTCTCGCCTGGCTGTTCTGTTACTCCTGATTTCCTGGTACTACAATTATCTTCTACGTGATTCACGCTACTTTCCTTTCTGTGTACCTCCACTATTCTATCATCCCTTTCCTTATCGTTCGTCGTTGCCGGAAATAATACTGCTCCATCTGCCCCCCCCGAATCCACTGATTTTCTTTACTTACACCTTGATTTCTTAATGGTGCCCTCAAAGAACTATCGTATTTCCTCACTTCCTGTCCTTGAGGGTTGTCAAACAGGTCCTCACAAAACTTTTCTGTATGTCCTATCTTCCCACAGTAGAAACAAAATGATGGGAGACGTTCGTATTTAAACTGAATCCATAGCCACTCTCCCCCTGGTTTCTTAATACGCATTTGCTTCTTTAAAGGATGACCAATATCGACAGCAACTCTGATTCTTAAGAAATTCCTGAACATTCCCTTAAAGTTCCTTGAATCTGATTCCATAAATCTTCCCACGAAATTACCTATGGACTTCAATATAAATTCTGACTTGAACCCAATAGGAACATCATAAACTTGAATCCACATATATAACTCCGATAGCTTTATATCCTTCAATTGTTCATCCACATTAAACTTTTTAAGTAGTAAGACTTGTTGATTAAAAGTCCATGGTCCATCTTCTAAAACTCTTTGCATATCACGATCATGAAAGAACTTGAACAGAAACATGTTAGTCCGATTGGTCTCCTCCATGAACACGCCTTTAACAAGTCTCCAGATCGACGCTAACGTATCTTGCATGGCCATGAAATTCACTTTTCTATTAGTTACAAAGCTTCCCACCAAACACCTTTCCATCCCTTCCTTAATATTATTATCAGGAGCATCTTCCAGAATAAGACCTTCCTCTTCATCGCTATTCAAAGCAAGGTTCGCGTATGCCTCATCCAGATCCTTGCCTCGTGATGAACTCGCCATGAAAACAGAGAAATGACACAACTCGAAACAACCAAAGGAAATTAAAATAACTCACCAACAGATGAGACAGCAAAACTCACCAATAGATGAGACAACTTTTCTAAATTATAGTACTACCAATCAAAAAAGTATATGATTTAATTGCAGAACCGAAAAGTGAATTTAATCAGTTTGAAATTGCTTCAAACTGACTTTAGATGTGATAAACTCGATATAGAATTTTACAATGTTTATACTTAAAACTACTCAAAACACGTTCTTATGTGTAATTTCCTATTTATCCTTTGCGCTGTAAATAAGTTTTGTTTTAATAACGAATCAAACCTTAGTCTTGTAGTAGTAATAATTTTAAAATTACAATTTTAACTTTGGGGACCAAACCATGTTAACTGTTTTACGCTAATTATATATAGAATATAATTTATTAACGCATATACATGTATAACGAAATTTTATACCATTTTAAGGCACTCTTTCCGGTGGTCTTGCTTGCTTTTATGCCTTGATGAAGAAGTTAACTTTGAATTCTGGATACCAATTTGATCGACCCTTGGTCCTTGGTATTCTCTATGTATCTTTTACCTAGTTGCTTCTATTTTTCCCCTTTATATGCTTATAATTTCTGTCCCGCTATTGGTTAGCACAAAGCAACTAAGCTATGATAATAAAAATTGATTTGCTTTATATGTATGGCTGCATTCCTGCACAGTCAAGACTCAAGATTTGTAGTCAGGGGAGTTAATAACATGATAAAGATCGAAATATATACATGGACTGGATGAGAACATTACATTCTTTAAAGATGAAACAAGGTTTCTTAAAACTTGAAGCTATTACTAACATTAATGGACCAAAGTCTCTCTGCATTTTTTAGTGTGCTTTTTTACCTCTGTGTTTGAAACATATGATGCAACTATGCTTCTGAAACAGGGCTGTGTGCAGCATGATTGAAGATGATTTTGCAACATGTCCGCTTTTTGGGCTGCCTGACTGGCTTTGCTCCAAAAATCAAAAAGAGAAATTCAAATGAATCTCTTTCCACGATATATTTTCTGCCCACATACTCCACCTGCATATTTCCAAGATAGCTTGCACTGCCAGGAGAACAAACCGCTGAACTGGATTTTCAAGCTTGGGAGGAATTTGCAGGCCAAAGGTTCTTCTAAGCATTGTCAGCAGGCCAGTCCGAGCACAAGTTTCCCTTGCAGCTGTAAGATGTCTCGTCATTATCTGAACTCTCCCCAACACAACAGACCTCATTTGTTGTAGACAGGCCCGCTCCATCAAAACCCAGCCAAGTCGAACCCATTCCTAAAACCCTTAAGAAAAGTTACAAACAAATGGTATAATAAACATGGTAAAGTAGCATCTCAATTTAAATTGGAAAAGGGGAAAACTTTAGTGCTGCCAACAAAGTTCCACAATAAACACTCTGCATGTCAAAGCTTATTAAAATACGAAGGCTATCACTTCGGAAACAAACTACAACAATTACCACACATAATAACAATCTGGAAACCACTTGTTTCTACTGCAAGAATGTGGATATTTTCCCGTTTCTTCTATCTCATCATATAGATATAACTAAATACCGGACGAATGTCGGTTAATTCACCTTAAAAACATAATTCATCAAACAGCAAATATATGTCACACAAACCCAATAAAGATAAGAAAGATGCTACATAATTATTAACAAAAATACTAGTCACTGAAAGTATCAACCTCCTGTTTGAATTTAAAAGTACAATTAACCCTCGTCCGAGATGAGCGGTTCTAATTCAGCCCAGATCACTTGATTTATATGAAAATACCCAATTACACGTTATATTTAGGTCATAGACCACTTCTTCTTCCATAGAAGCACCACAAAATGGAAAATCGGCAGCTTCAAAATCAAATATTCCTGGGTTTATTGTTGCCCTCGCAACCTTTCCATCACGATCAAAGACAAAAACACCATAACCTTTATAATGCAAAACATCGGAAAACCTTTTGATAACATTGTTGTACACACTATCAAACCAACTATATGAGTGTGGCATCTTCAACCACGGCACAGTTTCTCCATCCCAGCCTCCTATCTGTATCACCTCAAACTCAACAGACGTGTATTTGCGCTCCAAATACGTATCCATAAGCATCCTCTGAAACTTCATATACCCCATATGGTTGTCAGGCGCCGAAAAGACTATAATAGGCTTCCCTACATCAATGTCGGAGAATGAAACCTTCTGAAATATTAACTGGACAAGTAAATGAAAAAAATTAGTAACATTGAAATTTAAAACACACGAAGTGCTCCTGGACTCTAAATTTTGGAGAACTAAATCATGTTACAACTTTAGGTTGTATCTTGTGTGTTTGTGCAACTTTTTCTCTTTTTCACAATATCAGATTAACTAGTATGCATTAGCAGTTTGTCAGATGGGTTTTAGTCTTCATATTAAAATATTAGAACTATATATTGGTATATATCAATCCTCAATTTGTTTTACTTGCATTTATTGTTCCGTAATTTTGAAATTGAAATTGGTACTTTCCCTAATGTCCCACAAAAGTGAATTACAAATTATGAAATGTCTAATAGGAAAGGTAAAACTCACATCATGTGTGAAGACAGCTTCCCGACCAATTAACATCTTCAGTTTCAGGTTCTTTACTCTCTCAAGCTGCAACATATACGCTCTTTTTCGGGTAAAAGGGTATGCCTTAACACCAAAATTCATCAACACACCGGCCCCTAACCGTTCGACGAAATTTCCACGAGGTCCAATAATCACTAGCGAAGGATCCGGATCCGGCCCTCCTAACTCAATGGGATACTTGAATACACGCAAAACCTTTTTACAGTTCACGTCTTTAAATGGAAGGGCCAGCCAAGGCATTGTTTCAAACCTCTTTGTGAACGAGTCTATATCCACAGAGCCAAAAGTATTAGGTGAGTCATGAATGTAGACAAGGACAACCTCAAAACCCATTTCCTCCCGTGCACACTGTCGATATGCCTTCTCGAGAAATGCTGTTAAGCCATTATCAGTACATCCATCTTCATAAAGATATAATGCTACTACCTTTTCTTCCAAATCACAAACATTTACCTATAAAAACAAGTATACATTAATAGTAGTACATATGCGTACGGAGAAGATGTTTTCATATCAACTAGAGAGGTGCACATGACAAAGCATGCTAGTGCATTACACATAGTAAACAATAAGTGCATTACACATAAATTATAACATCAAACAAAACATATTAGTGAATTTCACACAGACATCAAGAAAAGCACATTTGTGCAACATCAAGCGAACTTGTAGAATGCGACACAAATGAGATGATAAAACAAACAATATGCATATACACCGCAAAAGAAAAAAACACCAGAATAGGCATGCTTCATATCATATGGGCAGACTACGCAATTTAGTGGAGCAAAAATAGTACAGAGACAAACAAAGTAGCAGTGAAAAACTAAAATAAAACTAATTTATATAAAAATGTCAAACCATAAAGAAGTGAAAAGGCAAGCAAAGGATGTTGTAAGAGGCATTAAAAAACGTAGAATAGCTGGAATCCTAGGGTTCAACTGCTTGCCTAAACAGTAAGCTCATTTCTATTTGTTTTATATTTTGTTCTCAGTATTGTTTTCTTTCTTCTGAAATATTTAGGCAGCATGTTGTACTTAGCTTCACTTAATTTGTGGAACTAATATTTGAGTAAATAAATTGAATTTGGTAAAAAAAAAATTGATATAAAGACTACTGAGAATGTTCGCTATAGATAGAGCTACAAAGTACTGAAACTACATGATCGATAACTCATGTGCTAAGTGATTTATGAAAACCTTTGATGAAATCTCAGAAGACATTCTTGCCAAATCTCAAGAATGTGCAAGGATTATTGCAAACCCTTGTGCAACTGATTTGTAGTTTTTACTTTTGACACAACATAATGAAACAATTACATCGACATCTTTATGTAATAGAAAAATCAAAATTTAGAAGGTAAAAAAAATTCAAAATACAGTACTTGTATAAAAGGTTTACATAGTTATAAAAATCTTGTTGACTGAGACTACAAGAAAACACAGCTACAACCGGCTTAATTAACTCCATGGAGGATAACTTTAACATTCAACTAGTCAAAACTTAAATTTCATCTAATAGCAGGTCCCATTTATCCTTAAATTTAATTGAAATGAATTTGAAATGCTATAAGAATGGAAAATACCTTATCCCCTCTATTGTTTATAAGATAGTTACGTTCAGGTGAGACCAAGAGTGCTTCAAGGGACGGAAAGTTTCTGATTTCATTATCTTCCTTTTCAAGGAACGCTATCCTTGCGTCAGAAAAAGGATATGCGGCAGCTCCATATGCTCGGATAAATGGGAGGGCATTTGATTGCAAAACCACGCCTTCGGGGCTGATGGCAACTGAAAAAGGTAGATAACCAGAAGTGGTAGAGGCAACATGAGATTGTGCCAACCATTTCCGTGCGCTAGCGTCTGAGGGGGGAATGGCTGGCCATGGTGGCATGGTAGAAAAAACCTCCTCAAAACATTGTTCGACATGCAGTATTTCACCAATTGAATCAGGACACCAATATTGAATATCATAATAAACCGGAACAACAACAACTTCAAATGGACGAGGAGGTGCATGAGACAATAGCTCGGTATATACTTCCGCCAAGTGTGCTGTATTTGTCCACCTCCAACTTTCTTGAGGGTAGAGTAGCACAAAATGTAGAACTATCACCTTGCCCTCGAGCTGCTCTGCCTTAACCTACAAATTTAAATAAAGAAGATATGTAGAGATGAGACAACTAATAATCAAGGTAATAAATGACTCAAACTTGTTTAGGATGCGAGGATAATGAGATCCATTTTAAACTTAGCATTAAATCCTAAAAAAAAATTCCTGAAATGATTCAAATAGGTGGTTGTGATTCAAATTTATATAGCTGGAAAGATGAAGAGCAAGACATATAAAATCATGCGTAGCTAATAATGTATTTAGTTACACTTGGTCTGTTAATTTATAAGTTTATGAACTATATCGAAAAAATGAAGCTAATAAAACAAACGGAAGCTTCTCTCGAAACCAATTACACTACAGTAGCAGTAGTAAGTCAATAGTAAGGGTACTGTGCTCTTTTTACTTCATTACTGTGTTGCTGTGTTATAGTCTATAAATACCTATTGTAATCTATACATTTGGATTATGTTGAATATGAAAATGGCTTTGCCGCCACTCTTCTCTTCTCTTCTAAACTCTATTGTAATCTCTTCTCATTTCTTTTCTCTGTCTAAACTCTCTCATTTGGATTATGTTGGATTATCTGATCTATCTTCTCTTGTCTAAACTCTCTCATTTCTCTTCTAAACTGCTCTATTTCTCTGTCTCTATCCTTTAACTAGCTTTACTGTACTTACAAACTCAGAAAACACCAAAAATAGATGCAAAATAGTTTAGGAATTCAGTAATTCCCGACAACAATTGACTCAACATTAATTTTCTGAACTACGCAGTAGAACAGGAAAATAAAGTTTGAAAATATCAGCAGAGAAGCTAACATTATTCATAATAGTTGACATTGTCCCGCAATTATTCAAAGAAAGCATCAACTTGGAACATGTAGAGGTAAATACCGTGGTTATCTAGCAACAATAACAATGTTTACTATGTTCCAACAGATGTAGAAAAAAATCGATCAATGAAATATTAATAATTTAACATTCTACAACTATAAGATGCAAAATTCGATCATATAAATATAATAAGAAAAAATTCTACTTATAAACACGCATACATGCATATATACATACCACTTCATCACTGTTGTATTTAATAAGATAATCCCTATCACCGTTGAAAAGATGATTTTTCAGATCAATTTTGCTTCCTTTTACAAATACAGTCGGTGACATCTCCGGGCCTTCCATCGCTTCAAGTCGTGACATCTTCTCACTCTATCTTTTTCTCTCTTCAACACTCGAATAAAACCCTAATTTGAGAATGTGCCCCTCTAACTAGAAAAAGACCTACGGTGTCGTTTAAGTGAAAGATTGGGGACAAAACTAGAGACCAATCGTTTGGATCGAGTTTTTTGTGTATCAAAGTTTCGTTCATTTCAACTCCATATAAAACTCATATATGGTGTTTGGTTCCAAAAAAATCTTTTTTAAACTCATTCCTCAAATCCCCAATGTATGGATTTTTGATACCGTAGGGGAGGTGGATATGAGTATCATACTCTTTCTATTATTTTCACATCTTTTTAAACAGTTAAATGTAAATTTTAATACAAAAATAAATCAATAACTTTAAAACATATTTAAAAATATAATTAAATTAATATTTTAAATTAATTAAATTAGTTAATTAAAAATATCATAATTAAAATATATTCATTCCAGCATTGAACCAAACACATGATATCAGAAATGATACCTCATACCACATTAACCCGATTCCTGATTCCAACCACATACCACTTTACGAACCAAACGAAGCGTGAAATAGTTTTTTGAACTTAAAAAAATTATTTTTTAAAAAGTTATTTTGAGAAGTTTTTTTAATTAAATGGTTGTGATGTGTTCCCAGTTAACGATCAACAACCCGTGTTTTAAATATAATATATTTTGTACAATAATAATATATTTGGTACTCCTTCCGTCCCCCTCAATTCTTTACATTGAGGGGACGGCATAGCGGTTAAGAAAAAATGTAAATTAACAGGGAAACGTAAGAAAAATGAGTAAAGTGGTGGTACCAATCAATATTTAGTGTATAAAATAGGTATAATGGAGGAAAGTAGTGGATGTGATTGGATTTTATATTATAAAATGTTACTATTTTTGGTATGTAAAGAAATGAGAGGGACGTACCAAAAAGAAAAGTGTAAAGAAATGAGACGGACAGATGGAGTATAATAATAATACTATAATATATTTTAGATTAATATTATTTGGTGGTAGTTGTGAATTGTGATTGTGACGCTGATGGATATAATCTTTTATTATAATACCTGAGTCTACCACATATCAATTAACCAACCAGAAAATTTTGAATTATTTTAGGACCAATTAGATGTCGATCCTAAATTTTAGACCAATTACAAGAACCTAAAAACTTTTCTCGTATAATTTTATTAACCAAGGGTGGTTAAGCCATCCATACAACGCGATTAACCAATCAAAATTCAAGAATTAGAAATTTTAATTAGAATTTAAATTCATTAAAACTTTCCTCTTTTAATTTTATTAACCAGGAATGGGTCAATCCTAAATTTTAGACGAATCACAAGATTCTAAAAATATTCCTCATATAATTTTAAAATAGAATTTAAATTCACTGAAACTTTCCTCATATAATTTTATTAACCGGTTAACCAGTTAGATGTCAATACTAAATTATAGACCAATCACAAAAGCCAAAAAAATTTCATCATATAATTTTATCAACCAGTTGTAGTTAGACTGCTCATATAACGCGATTAATCTATCAAAATTCAAAATTTAATTTATTTTTAATTAGAATTTAAATCTATTAAAAAATTTCAGAACACCATAGAGTCTTTCTAAAGAAATCTCATTTAGATCCCTTGCTTCTCTAATGGCTGATATTCTGTGCTCTAGATGAAATGGAAGTGTTAGAAGGAACTTCTTGTTTATCTCCTTGATAGTGTAATGTTTTCCATGGAGATTCAGTTCATTAATCAATTTGTTGTATCTCTCAAAAACATCAGAGATACCTTCACCGGGATTTGATCTGAAGTGTTCATATGAAGAGGTGAGAATTTCCATCTTGTTCTCTCTGACTTCTTCTGTCCCTTCATTAATTATCTCAATCGTATCCCAAATGTGTTTGGAATTAACACAATTTAAAACATGATTATGCATGATTGGATGAAGACAATCAACCATAATTAACTATAGGCTTGCATCCAGAGAAGCATCCTCCTTTTCATCAGCTGTATAGTCTTTTGGATCTTTGGGATACATCCTAGCAGCTTGAGTAACAATGTTATTCTCAACCTGCTCTTCCTCAACAATCATAGGAAGTTTTGGTCCGTTCTTCAATACACCAAGATACTTTACATTTGTCACTTGAAGAAACATAAGCATCTTTTTCTTCCACATGGGATAATGCTCTTTGCTGAACATAGGAATTTTTACAGTTCCAACTTTTTGTGTAGTCATCTTGAGATTTTTATAAGAATAAAAATATGAACATTCTTGAAAAAATCACAAAAAAATGGATCTTGATTTGTATGTCAATCAAAAGGCTATAATGACAATTGTTAGGTCCCGATATGTTTGTAGAAGGAGGGGTTGAATACAAACTGTGTCGTTTTATCGAATTTGTATTATTCGTGATTTAACAATCCAATAACAAATTATTGCGGAATTAAATGAAATAAGATTCAAGTTAAATATAACCTTATATTAAACTTGAAGTGTATTACAATTCTGAGTACAGATTACAAGGTTCTTGTTAAAACAAATCTAGAATAAATTCGACATGAATTTATCTATTTTTGTAATAAAAGGATCGAATACTAAAAAGTAGTTCGATATAAATTCTAGGGATTATGATCCGCTAGATTGCCAAAGTGATACAAGTAAAGTAATTCTAGTGGCTTGAATTTAACAATAAGTACTATAATTAATTTCGCTGTCAATGTTTAAGGCTCCGACAGTTGGTTGAAGTTTTTGCAGAAGGAATGAATATAATGTTGTTGATGATCATCCTTCTCTCTTGATTAGTGTATTTGACAAAGTCTTTACTTCACTTGTGTTTGTCAGGTACGCGACTTTTCTTTTCACTTGCAAAGACTATCAAATAACCTTACAAAGACTATCGGTAAGACACTGTACATAACTGGCAAGACAATCTTTTGAACTAGCAAGACTTTCGGTAAGACTATCCAGGATAGTCTTACTAGTTCATTTGATAGTCATTAATTAATTCTAAAATAATTAACTCATTAATTAATTTATATAATAAATTAATTCTAACAGAATTAATTTAATAAATTAATTAATCAACTAAATTAAATTAATTAGAAAAGAATTAATCAAGGTTTTTCTCTTAGATAAAATAATTCTAACTTAATTAATCTATTAATTGATTTAAAGAATAAATTAATTCTGAATGAATTAATTTATTAAATAAATCAATCAACTCACATAATTAATTAAGAGATAATTAATACAATATCTTGATAGCAGAATCAATCCCTGAACCACTTAAAATAATGACGAACTTCTACTGAATGACGTTGACACTCGATGTAATGTCTCGTTCATGAGTGATTAACTTCAATGAATGTTCTTCACTTTTGACTTTAAGCTGTGATTCTCTTTTTTTGCAATTCCCTTTAATCAAGCACTATAACATGTACACTTGTTGTCACACTTCTGAAATCTCTGTCTTTATAATAAATCCATTTCCTTGAATACTTCACTGAGGCTTGATCAAATAAATGAACTTCTTTCAATGTAGAATTACTTCAAGTCTGTAGATGACTTTAATCTTCATTCTTTTGACTGATATTACCACTTGAGATTCTTGTGACATATTTAATTATTATTTACTTATTACATTCATGTTTAAGTTGAGTCGAATCCTCGGTGTTTACAAATAGGCCTAAACATATGTCTTTCAATCTCCCCCTATTTGTTTGTTTGACAATAACAACCAAATACCTAGAGGACAACTAAACTAATAAACAAGAAAAGGATAAAACTTTAAGAGCTAAACAAATAATAAAGAGTTATGGATTTCCATTTGTTAGGCCGAATACACAATATATAATCAAGTATATGTATGAGAATAACAATAAGAACACTATTTATGAATAATAAACTGTATGGAATTAAAAACTCCTCTCTCAGTGATGTAAAATATCACAGAGAGCTGCTAGGTTACAAGAATAATGTTTTCACGTATTCGCATCCTTTTTAGGGTTAACCTATCTGTGTTTATATATTACACAGCTACATACAATCTTCTAATTGATATTCCTATAAATCAGCTATACAATTAATATCAATCTAGAATTGCTTCTGTCTTCTGTTCCGTTTCCTTAGCCATCTCGATATCTCTTTGCTTCTTTCCATCATCAAAGAATATCGCTTCTAGAATCTTCATTGAATAACACCGACTGCTAAGCAAACTCTGACTGTCAGAGTTTAACAAACTCTGACCAGTCTTCCAGCTAAACTCTGATAATATCCTGGTACTTTAAACACTGATAAACAAACATCAGCAATTATATCTAACAATCTCCCCCAACTTGTGCATACTAAAAATGTACAAGTTAACAGATAATTGATGATGTCAAAACATATAACAAATGCAGTGTTTATAAAATTACAGAGTTTATATTTAACTTAGAACAGAAAACTTAAAAAATTACAGACTCCATTTACTTAATTTCTTCAATATCAGGTACAGTTCTGATGTAGTCCATAAGCAATCTTCTTTCAGCTCTCTCAAGTTTAGCTACCATTATCTCCTTCAGTTCCTTTAACTCTGGATCACTCTCTCCAGTTTGGTAGATAGCTGCCCTCAGAGCATAGATACTATTCTTTCTCATCTTACTTTCCAGCTTTATTATGAAGGATTTATCTGACTCCAGATTAAATTCCAACACTTTTATACCAAGATCTGTTCTGAGTCTTGCACTGTTCCTCTGCATCTCAACAAGCTTTCCATTGTAATCTCTGTACTTTGGTATGTAAGAACCAGCAGACTTTAAGCCACAAAGAGCTCTAGCTTTCACCATTCTGCTTCTTAATACCTCAGCTGCTTGATGAGTTCTTTGATTTTTGATTTTCAGTAGATACATCACATACTTTAGCTCTTCCTCTATTTTAATCCAATGTCAGCTTCACCAACTCTGTATACTCTGCCATCAGTCTTGAAGTATAACAGAAAATCCTTTTTCAACCCTCTATGGTGTATTAACTGAACCGACTCTAAAGTATCAAGATTTTCTTGAGTCACACCAACACCTGGTTTAGCTAAAGAGGTATAATCCATAGGACTATTATTCACTCTCTTTTCTCTATGAGATCCTAGTCCAGATTTATCTCTAGATTCTTTGTCCATTATAGTTCTGCTTTGAAGAATATTTGTATTTCTAGGAATCAGAGAATGTTGAACTGTAATTGGTTTAGCAAAGGTTCTTTGAAGTTGAGAAGATAGCTGAGTCTGTACAACTTGAGTAGTATCAGTGGTTGTCACAGCTTCCATTAATTTAACAACTTGAGCATTATCAGAGGTTGATTGAACTTTCTTCAGTATTTGCTGTTCTTCTACAAGCTTCCCTTTGCCTTTATCCAAACTAGCTTCAACTGGCCTTCTTGAATATTGTAAACTCTGTTGAGAATTTACATTTTCTTTGATGATAATTCCTCTTTCTTTTGGCCTTGAAACCTTCACAGTCTTCTTTATCTTTCCAGACTTTAGATTCTTCTCATACTCTTCAGCTAGCATCTTTTCTTCTGCTTGAATATCTTCAATGGTTGCATCTGCACCATGTTCTTCCAGAAACAACTGAGCTGCAATCTCTTCATCAGTAATTGGTTGAGAAGTAAGCAATAAGCTTCTAGTTCTTGAAGAAGATTGAGCACCAGTGTTTATTTTCTCAGAGTTTGCCCTAGCAGAGTTTGACCTTAGTCTCCCTTGCTCTTGAATTGACTTGGACCTTAACTCTTTACCTTTTGCACCACCATCAGTAGTATCATCCTGTCTACTCAGAGTTTGAGATTTCTTGCATTTGTCTTTAAGTACTCTCTCCCCCTTTTTGACATCATCTGGAATCAACACTGAGGTGAGCAACTCTAGTGAAGCAGCAATTGAATCAAGCTTGTCAGACATGACAGTTTGATTTTCTTCAACTTTGCTGAGTCTGGTTTTTATAACCTCATGCTCTCTAGAGAAAGAAAATTTTTCATGCTTTAAATTCAGCTCCCTTGCAGCCACATCATTCCTCAACCCAGTAACATCTTTCTGAGTTTCATCAAAACGATTGTGAAGAGACTTTACTTGGACAATTGTAGCTTGAAAATTAGCAAGAACCTCAGGATTAGTGATAGTAGAAGCAGACTTTTTCACAAAATCAGCTGCCCTTTGAGAAGTGAAGACACAGTCATGACTTGACCAATTTGCATAATACATATCCTGAAAATGTGCTTCAGTAGCATGATTAGATGTACCACCAATATCAGTCATCTTAGGATTGTGTTGAGCAGAAATCCTTGGAGAAGATGAAGAGTCAGCTTGATTATCAGACTTTGCTGAAGACTCTGCACTTGGAGAAGTATGAACAGTCTCAGCAAAAGTTTCATGTGCATCCTCATTTGTAAGCTTTTCAGAGTTTAAATTTTCAACTACATTTTCTTGAACAGCCTCAACAACAGGCTCTGTAGTAGCTTCAGAATCATCTTCTGCAGTATCTTCAAGAACATTCTCTGCAGCTACAGCCTTTGCTGTCTGATCAACCTCTTCACCCTTTTCAATAACCTGGTGAGTGACAGAGAGAATCTCTGTATGAGTAGCCAAAGACTCATCAATAATTACTGTAGGTTGATCAGCTGCCACATCCTCAGTTTCATCAACACTGCCAAACTCTTCAAGAGTTGCAGAAGGATGTGCTTCAATGTTTCCTCTATATCCATCTCCAAGATAGGCTCAGGCAATTCATCAGTAAAATCAGCCATATCATCAACATTTGCTCTGGCTTCATCAGGCACAGTAGCATTCTCATGAACAACTTCAGAAACAATCTCTGGAGCTGCAGCAGGTGTAGAATCTGGAACCAAACCATTAAATAGATATGCAGCAACTAGCTTCCTCTTTTTGGTGTGTATTGACTCAGTTTCATCAGAAGCAGGTCTATTTGCCCTCTTCTTTGTCCTTGAAGTACCAACAGATCTTGGTAAATCATCAGCATTTGAAGGTTTAGCAGACTTGACATCCTTGAAAGCCCTATGCTTGGTTCTACCCCCTGCTTTTGGTCTTTGAGAAGTAGATGGAGGTTCAGTGTTTAAGGGTTCAGTGTTTAATGGTTCAGGATTTAATGGTTCAGGATTTTGTTGAGGTTGTGGTTGTAAAAATTGTTGGACTCTCTCAGGAAGTAACAAATCCCCAACATTTCCTTTCTTAACATCTTTATTTGTTAAGTCAGAGAATACCCTCTTATGCAACTTAAATGAAGGAATAACATCATCTTCAACAATGACTACCCCAGTTACACAAGCATAAAATATTAACTGACAAAAACGAGCAAAATAAACCACACCCCTATTCTCTGTCATCTTTTCTCCTATATTATTCAAAACTAGTCTAGCAAAATCAAAGTGAGTACCATAGAGAAGAGAATACCCGATTTGCAGACTGTCAATTGGAATATCATCCCAATTGGTACACTTCTTCCCGAACGCTCTTGTTATGCAATCAAAGAAGAAACTCCATTCCTTCCTTAAGAGCGGTTGCTTCAAATTACCTGTCCTTGCCAAGGACCCACTATATACAATCTCTCTCATCATTCTCTGAAGCTCAGCATCACCCACACAGATAGTGTATGCATTGAAATCCTCGAAACCAAGAGCATCACGAACAGTGGTTGGAGTGACCACAAACTCTTGTTCATCAAATTAGAAAATAATTGAAGGAGTTCCTGACTCTCCTCCATCATCATACACACCCGTCTCCCAGAAAGCTTTGATTTGAGATCCATACAGCTTTGCTGGTTCCACAAGAGCTTGCCCAATATCTGACTGAGCAAGAAAATTCTGGAGCAAATGAAACGCTTCCGGTACGTTCTCAGTAGACAAGGGTGTTGCATAGTTGTTAGGTATGAACTCTAGACCAACAGATTGAAACACAGTAGTTGCCATTAGAAATAGAATAGAAAATTATCAGAGTTTATGCTTGGAAAAGTGTTTGGAAAATTGATGCAGAAAAGGTGTTTGTGAAAAGGTGTTTGTGAAAATGTCCTATGAATAGAGTGAATCTGTAAAACTTGTGAACGTTGTGTGTATAATGATTAAATAAGAATTAAAACTGAAGAGTTTTAATCATTAAGAAACACAGCAGGCTTACTCGTGAAGTGTGTGAGTGGGACAGTTGTCACACATGCATTAACTGACAGCACTAATCGTGGTAGTTTCCAACACGCATGCGCAGTAAAAACAACAATAATTACTGCTATTTACACGCTTCATCATTTTCAAAATGCATACAAACCGCTGTCAATCATACTCTCTATTTTAAAAAATAATGTTCCTCAAAAATTATGAAATGTCTGAAACACTTTTATTTATTTTAATCATCAGAGATTAAAAATAAATTACCTCTGCGTAGAATACACAGTTCATCAGTGTTTATCAATTCTTCACCTTCATTAATAATCTCTTTTCTCAAAATGCACAGTTGTGATTATTTGTGTGTGAATAGCAGAGTTTACTGAATGTAAATATTGAGAGCATCTCAAAGTGCATAAAATCCATAAAATAAATCAGTAAAAAACTGGTTGCCCAAACTCTCATATGCAAAACAAGATCTGATGTCATCTAAACTCTGTACCTTTATATGTATTTATTTGTTTTCACCCCCTATCTAATTTTTTTTTTTTTATTCTTTTCCAGTAATCAGTGGTTGGCACTAGTCACCAAAAATTTCAAATTTTAGCCCTTATTTCATACAATAAGTTCCTGGGTCTTCCTAGGCACAACATGATCTCAAAGGAATTTGTGCATTATTTATGCATCTTTTTCTTGGGGGTGAGTTAGCAGCAGCTAATTATAAGAGTTTAGACTGACATCGTTTAACATATATACTTTATAAGAGAAAGTGCAAACAGCTAATACAGACTCAGTGTATAGGATCAATAAACTAAGAGATGCTATAAATATAGAGACAACATCATGTTGTGTAAAGTTTCTGCACACATTTGAGATTAGATCATATATAACTCAGAAGGATTCATGATTACTTACTGAGAATCATGCTTCATACTTTTTTCTTCATCGGTTTTTATGTTTCAGACAATACCACAATCAGAGTTTAACATCAGAGTTTAACATCAGAGTATGCTAACAGAGTTTAACAACATGATTTGCATGACAGTTAACATATGCATAGAAACATGAGCAAAATATCACAGAAGAGTAAATTTTGAGTCTAACCAGTATCTCTAGTCAAAACCAGAGATCATTCCTAGTTCATTTACCAGTCTTGTAAATGTAGCTTCACTCAAAGGCTTAGTGAAGATATCTGCAAGCTGTTGTTCTGTAGACACAAAATGAAGCTCAATATCTCCTTCCTCCACATGTTCCCTGATAAAGTGATACCTTATGCTGATGTGCTTGGTCATGGAATGCTGTACTGGATTTCTTGTCATAGCAATAGCACTTTGATTATCACAGAAAATTGGAATTTTAGAGTACCTTAACCCATAATCCAGCAATTGATTCTTCATCCACAGAATCTGTGCACAACAGCTACCAGCAGCAATATACTCTGCTTCTGCAGTAGATGTAGAAATTGATTTCTGTTTCTTGCTGTACCAAGAAACTAGTCTGTCACCTAGAAATTGACAGCTTCCACTAGTGCTCTTTCTGTCAATCTTACAACCTGCAAAGTCTGCATCAGAGTAACCAATTAACTTAAACTCTGATTCTCTAGGATACCACAAACCCAAGGTTATGGTTCCTTTGAGATATTTGAAAATTCTCTTCACAGCTGTTAGATGAGGCTCTCTGGGATCTGCTTGAAATCTTGCACAAAGACAGGTTGCATACATGATGTCTGGTCTACTTGCAGTCAAATAAAGAAGAGATCCTATCATGCCTATGTAGTTTGTCATATCTACTGAAGCTCCCGTGTCTTTGTCTAACTTAGTTGCAGTTGCCATAGGAGTTGTTGCAGATGAACTATCAAGCATACCAAATTTCTGGAGAAGATTTCTGGTATATTTTGCTTGATTGATGAAAATCTCATCATCTGTTTGCTTTACCTGCAAGCCTAGAAAATAACTAAGCTCTCCCATCATGCTCATTTGGTACCTGGACTGCATAAGCTTGGCAAATTTCTTACAGAGTTTATCATTAGTAGACCCAAAAATTATGTCATCCACATAGATTTGAACTAAAAGCAAATCATTACCAGTATTGAAATAGAACAAGGTTTTATCAATTGTACCTCTAGTGAACCCACTTTCTAAAAGAAATTGAGCCAGAGTTTCATACCATGCTCTAGGTGCCTACTTTAGTCCATAAAGTGCTTTGTCAAGCCTGTAGACATAATCTGGATACTTGGGATCCACAAACCCTGGTGGTTGTTCAACAAACACTTCTTCTTCAAGTTTCCCATTGAGAAAGGCACTCTTTACATCCATCTGAAAGACTTTAAACTTTTTGTGAGCAGCATATGCTAGAAAAATCCTTATGGCTTCCAACCTTGCAACTGGAGCAAAGGTTTCATCATAGTCAATTCCTTCCTGCTGTGAATATCCTTTTGCCACAAGTCTAGCTTTGTTCCTTGTAATTCCTCACTATCATTCTTGTTTCTGAAAACCCACTTTGTACCAACAACAGATCTGTTCTTGGGTCTTGGTACAAGTGTACATACTTTATTTCTTTCAAACTCATTCAATTCCTCCTGCATTGCTGTTATCCAGTTAGCATCTTAAAGAGCTTCATCCACTTTCTTAGGCTCTGTTTGAGATATGAATGCATGAAACAAACATTCATTTGCTGTAGCACTTCTTGTTTTCACACTTGCATCTGGATCTCCAATGATCAGGTCAGGTGTATGAGCCTGAGTCCACTTTCTTGTTGTAGGTAAGTGGCTTCTTTCATCATTATTGGATCCTCCCCCTTGATCCATGCTTTCCTGATTTTCTTGTTGACCATCTATATTCTCTGAGGCTCCCCCTGAATTGAACTGCTCAGAGTTTGTGTTAGATTCTTCAGCTGACTCACTTTCAGAATATGAGTCATCATGTTGAGATGTTCCTGAAGTATCTTCATGTTCCCCCTCAACTGGTTCTCTATTTTGTTCTGTCTGAGAAACTTCCTCGGTGTTTACCAGTAGAGGTTCAGAGTATGCTTCATCAGAGTTTGTTGGATTGGCTTTATCAGAGTTTACGTCATCAGAGTTTAGATTTTCATTTTCAAAGCGAAGTTGATCATGATTTTCTTCATCTTCTATTCCAGGTATTTTCTTGTCATCAAATGACACATGTATAGATTCCATGATCACTTTAGTTCTCAGATTGTAGACTCTGAATGCCTTAGTTGACAGTGGATATCCAACAAAAATTCCTTCATCAGCTTTTAAATCAAACTTGGTCAACTGTTCAGGATGAGTTTTCAACACAAAGCATTTGCACCCGAAAATATGAAAATATTTCAGGTTTGGTTTCTTTTTCTTCACCATATCATATGGTATTTTTCCATGCCTGTTGATCAGTGTAGCATTTTGAGTAAAACAAGCAGTTTGAACAGCTTCTGCCCAGAAATAAGTTGGCAATTTTGCTTCATCAAACATTGTTCTGGCAACTTCGATTAAAGTTCTATTCTTTCTTTCAACTACACCATTCTGCTGTGGAGTCCCTGGTGCAGAAAATTCTTGCTTCACTCCTCTTTCTTTGCAAAATTCTTCCATTGTTGCATTTCTGAATTCAGTACCATTATCACTCCTGATAATTTTCACTTTATACTGTGATCCTTTGTCCAGTAGCTTTACATGTTCCATCAGAGTTAAGGCAGTTTCATCCTTCTTTGCTAGAAAGTACACCCATGTGTATCTTGTGTACTCATCAACAATGACTAAAGCATATTTCTTTCTGCCAAGAGACATTACATTCACTGGACCAAATAGATCAACATGAAGAAGATGATAAGGATCCACAACTGAAGATTCAGACTTACTCTTGAAAGATGACTTCCTTTGTTTGGCCTTTTGACAAGAATCACATAGACCATCTAAGCTGAGTATTGACTTTGGAAGTCCTCTTACAAGATCTTTTCGAATTAACTCATTGATGTTGTTCAGATTTAGATGAGAGAGCTTTTTATGCCATTTTCAGCTCTCTTCACTAGACATCTTTGCAGACAGACACACAGCTTTTCCTTCAGAGTTTGTTACCAAACTTGATTCATAGATATTATTTCGTCTGTGTCCAACTAGAACAACTTTCCATGTAGATTTTCTGACAACCTCACAGTATTCAGGTTGAAAATCTACATGATAACCTCTGTCACAGATTTGACTCACAGATAGCAAGTCATGCTTGAGTCCTGGAACTAGAGCTACATTTGTGATTATGACACTTCCAAGATTGATATTGCCATATCCCATAGTACGTCCTATGTTGCCATCTCCATAGGAAACTTTTGGGCCAGCCTTCTCCTCATAGTCTGATAGCAGGGCTTTATTTCCAGTCATGTGTCCTGAACATCCACTGTCCAAGACTAGGGTGTTCTCCCTTATGCCCTGCAATCACAAACAATTACTGAGAGTTAGTTTTAAGGATCCAGACTTGCTTGGATCCTTTGGCTTTCTTAACATAGTTAGCTTTTACAGCGGAATTCTTATCAACAGAGTTTAAGCTAACAGTATCAGAGTTTACACTTGCAGAATCAACTTTAACCCATTTCAAATTTGGCTTCAACTCATAATATTTGTGATAAATGGCATGATAATTCTTGCAAGTATAAATAGAATGCCAAGTACTCCCACAATGAGTGCATAAAGTCTGTGGTCTAACCCTAACATAATCATTCTTAACTCCAGACTTGGAGGGTAAAGAATTAATGTCTTTATTCTTCCTGCAGAAGCTTGCAAGATGGTTAGTACTACCACAATTATGACATGTTTTTCTAGGAGCATCAGTGATAGGCAAATGATTATTGCTTTTATTAATGCCTACTTTTCCATTTCTATTCTTCCTGGACACTTTCTGTTTTTCAACAGACTTTACCTCTTTGAGCTTATACTTGAATTGTTTCTCTGTCATTAAACCAACATTAACCTGTTTAACACAAGTTTTTACTGGTTCTTCCTTAACAGTTTCTTTTTCAAGTACAGAGTTTAGCTTACTGGATTCAGGAACAAATTTCATAGGTGGAAGATGTGTTCTAACTTTAACTTTATCTTTAAACCTAAGTTCATCTTTCTCACAGTAACCTAACCCAACTGTGTCTGTTTGAAATACCTGATGTGTGTCTTTTCCAGAGTTTGTCCAGGTTTTAATTACAATCCTCTCTTTTTCCAATTCAGATTCTAGTTGCCTAAATTTCTTAAGCAACTCCTGTTCAACATAAACAGCATCATCTCTTTCCTTTTGAACTTGTTGCATGTTGACAAGTTCTTCTTCAAGAAATTTATTTCTCTCTCTAAGCTTTAGATTCTCAGATTTAATTCTCTCATTTTCTAAAGTCTGATCTTTGTAACTAACATGTATGCTTTTAAGATAAATTCTCAATTCAGATATATTATCAGTATCATAAGCATAAGTTGTTATGGGTACCTTGTTTTCAGATGATTCAGATTCATCTTTGACAGTTGTCATGAGAGCATAGTTTACATCCTCATCTGAATCTGAAGTGTCTGCCCAGTCTCTCCCTTTAGTGATAAGTGTTTTTTCAGATTTTCCTTTCTTGCACTCTGGAGCATAGTGACTAGGGCTGAGCAACGGTCGGTTCGGTCGGTTTTTATCGATCAAATCAGACCGGACCATATATGACGGTTTTATTAGAAATCAGACCAGACCAGACCGTTTAGAAATCAGACCAGACCAGACCAGACCGTAATTAAACGGTTCGGTTCGGTCGGTTTCGGTTTTAAACCTAGACACCTAAATATTTAAAATAAATGGACTGAAAAAAATATCGACAATGTTACAAACTCAGTTGCAAACTTGCTGCTACTAACATCCTTGTAGTTCACAAAATAAACTTGCAGTTCACAAAATAAAAACATTGTTCCATCTAATAAACCATGTTTTTAATGATACACATCATTAAAATATGAAAGTCTTAGCAAAAATATAGACAAAGATCCACTCCAGTAGTCTTCATACTCAACATAAAATTAGAAATATCTTAAAAAAAAGACTAAGAAATATGTGAGGTATAAAATTAAATGATTAAATATAATATATTATATTAATAAAAACTGAAGCGGTCCGGTTCGACCTAAACGGTCGGTCTAGATATGAAAACCGAACCGGACCAGAAAATAACGGTTTATTGTTTTATCAAACCTAAACCAAACCAAACCGTCCAAAAAACCGAAAAAGGCGGTTTGGTCGGTTCGGTCCGGTCCGGTTCGGGCGGTTTGATTTTTTTTTGCTCAGCCCTAATAGTGACCCATCTCTTTACACTTGTAGCACTGGATCTCAGACTTGTCTTTCTTCCCAGATTTGGTATCCCTTCCTTCAGACTTTCTGAAACTCTTCCTTTCAGAGTTTGAATCTCTCCTAGAGAATCTCTTTCCTTTATTGAAGTTCTTGAAACCCATCTTCTTGAAAGTCTTCACCATCAAAGCAGCCATTTGCATCATCTGTTCTTCATCATCCTCAGTTTCGTGGGAACTTTTATAAAGGCTGATTCTACAAACATTACTAGAGGGTGGACGCTGTATAAACGTATCAGGGTAACAATGGAGTTAGAGAAGCCGTTGAAACGTCGTATGAAGATTAAGAGAGAGAGAGGGGATTGAAGTTGGGTCAATTTCAAGTATGAAAGGTTGAGTACCTTCTGTTTTGTTTGTGGGTTGATAGGTCATTCTGATCGTGATTGTGGAATAGTATATGCAAACCCTGAGAAGGATATAGCTTGAGCGTATGGAGTATGGTTACGAGCGCCAACGAGAAATATGAAAAATCAGAACCTGGGGGCAAGATGGTTGAGAACTGGTGGGGAAGGAAGTCGTACATGGGGCACAAATGGGGAGGAGAAACAACAGCCAACCACCGTGCAAGGTGAGAACAGGATGGAGGCGAGATTCATGGAGGTAGATGGTAAGATAAGCGAAGTTTTAGGAGAAAATGGGGGGATAAGGGTTGTGCAACGGGATCAAGGGAGTAATTCAAAAAATAACAGTTTTCCAAATCAGAAAGAGGATATCACGGGGGAAATATTAGGGAGATAGAAATAGTTATTGTGGACCCTAAACGTAGGAGGGTGGATAGTGAGGAAAATATGGAAAGTGATGGGAAAGATGTCTTGAATGGGCCTGCAAATTTGAGTGGGCCAAAAAACTTTCGAGAGGCGGGTCATGTTCTACATGCCCGCCTAGACAAATGAGTCTCATTGCTTGGAACTGCCATGGTTTGGGTAAGGCGCGGACAGTTCGTTTTTTGAAGGAGATTACCCAGCAATTAAGACCGTGTTTTATTTTTTTGTCTGAAACATTAACGAATAAAGATAGGGTAGATGCAGTTCGGTGAGAGGTAGGTTTTTCAGGATGTGTAGTAGTTGATACTAGAGGGCATAGTGGGGGAGTGGCTCTTTTATGAAAAAATGAGGGAGCTTGTGTAATAAGAGAAATGAATATTCATTTTATTGATTTTGAGGTTGAAAACAAACAAGTTGGACGGTGGCGGTATACTGGTTTTTACGGATGTCCGGAAAGATCTCGAAGACGGGAATCATGGGGTATAATTCGAAGCTTGGCAACTAGATCATATTTGCTTTGGTGCATCATAGGCGACTTTAATGATCTCATGTTAGCAGATGAAAAAAGGGGTAGAAGGGATCATCCTCGTTATTTGCTAACTGGTTTTGTGGACACGATCCGTGACTGTGGTTTGGTAGATTTGGGTTTTGTTGGTGAAAAGTACACATGGAAAAATCGAGAGGGACAAACAACTGGTTACAAGAAAGATTGGATCGTGGTTTAGCTACTCAGGAGTGGCGTAACTTGTTCCCATTAGCAGAAGTACATGTGCTTGAAGTAGCGACTTCTGATCATTTACCACTTTATTTACAGTTGAATAAAAAAATCTATGTACCTCGAAGTAAACGATTCTAGTTTGAGAATGTGTGGATTAGAGAAAAAGATTGTGTTAGCCTAGTCCAAGCCAGTTGGGATCACACTGAAGGTAAAGAGATTTTAGAGAAGATACACTATTGTTGTTTGAAGCTTGAGGAATGGGGAGGAGGAGTTAACCAAGAGTATAAACGAAAAATGGTAAGCTGTCATACACAGATGCGTAAATTGAGAACTCGACGTGATTTTACCGGTGTTCAAATGTACAATGCAGTTAGATGGGAGTATATGAATTTGATGGAGAAATAAGAAATATATTGGAAACAGCGTGCTAAGCAGTTTTGGCTACAAGAAGGGGATCGTAATACGAAGTTTTTTCACAGGCATGCATCAGTACGGAAAAAGCAGAATGTTGTTCATGGGATTAAAGATGAGGATAGAGTCTGGCGAGAAACTGTGAAGGAAATACAGGAGGTTGTTGTTACTTACTTTACCAAGCTTTTTAAGTCTACGGGAGAGCATGATAGACTGACGGATAGAGAAATGGTGAATCAGGTGACAGAAGAAGAAAATGAAGTGTTAACATCACCAATTACAATTGAGGAGGTAAAGGAGGCAGTTTTCGTGATGCATCCGGATAAATCGCCCGGGCTAGATGGGCTAAACCCAGCGTTCTTTCAGTCCTTTTGGAGTATAGTTGGAAGAGATGTGTTTCAATTTTGTAAAGGTTTCATGATTACAGGGGAGCTGCCACTGGGGATAAACAAAACTCTTGTGTGTTTAATTCCGAAAGTGAAGGTGCCGCTCAGACCCATATCACTTTGTAATGTACTAGTACAAATTCTCTCAAAGGTACTGGCAAATCGTTTGAAACCATGCTTGACCTCGTTAATCTCTGATAAGCAGAGCGCGTTTATAGAAGGTAGATTATTGACAGATAATGCATTGATTGCGTTTGAAGTTAATCATTATATGAAAAGGCATACGCAAGGAAAATTTGGTATTGCAGGGCTAAAGATTGATATTTCGAAGGCGTATGACAAGCTTGAATGGGGGTTTATTCGAAGTATGATGGAGAAATTTGGATTTAATATGACTTGGATTAATAGAGTCATGAAGTTGGTTCAATCAGTTTCATATAGTTTTCTCCAGAATGGGGTTACGTTTGGTGAAATTATACCACAACGGGGAGTACATCAAGGTGATCCTATATCACCGTACATATATATTATGTGTGCGGAGGGGTTGAGTGATATTATTCGACGTAATGAGGAGGTAGGACTCTTGCACCACTGTACAATTGCAAGGGGAGCGCCTACTATATCACACTTTCTTTTTGAGGATGACTGCTACTTCTTCCTTAAAGCAACTGGGTTTGAGGCTAGTATCATGAAACAAATTTTTAACAGATATGAGAGTATCTCGGGGCAAAAAGTTAATTATGAGAAGTCTGCTATTACTTTTTCTCCAAACACAGGTGAAGGATGTCGAAAGGAGGTCTGTGATCAGTTGGAGGTTAGGGAGAAACAAAATCCAGGGAGATATCTGGGAATGCCTATGATGGTAGGGCGAAACAAGAATGCAACTGTCTTCTTTTTGTTAGAAAGAGTGCAGCAAAAACTTCAAGGCTGGCAAAATCAGATTCTTTCAAAGGCAGGAAAGGTTCTTCTGCTTAAAACAGCGGCCCAGGTACTACCGAATTTTTGGATGAATATGTTTCTGATTCCTCTAGACGTATGTGAGGGAATCGAGAAGGCTATGAATGCATTTTGGTGGGGGAATGGCAGTTCGAATAAGGGTGTTAAGTGGATGTCGTTGGAGAGGTTGTGTGCAGTTGAAGAGGATGGTGGATTGGGGTTTAAGAGGCTGAGGAGTTTCAATGTGGTGATGCTATCAAAACAAGCGTGGAGGCTGGTAAATAATGTTAGGCTCAAGACATGTCTGAATACCACTATTAACAAGCCTACACTATGTGACTATGTCACATTACATGACCTAGTGATTTCTATCACTGGGATATAGTATAGGTCTCTAAATGTACTTGTCTTGTTTTTATGGACAATAGCTTTATCATGTATGCTCAGATTTATAATGAGCTTAGTAAAGTTCTTGCATCTAGAATGTATATAGGCCATTGAATAATTATCCTGGTAGAAGTTCAGAAGTGTTCATGCAGCAGGATAGAGTTGAATAAGGCCATGAAGAAATAAGTTGCAGGAATTTGTCTAAGGCATTATATAGCAAAGTCAAAAGTAAGCTATGTCGTGAAGTCACCAATATCCATGTCGTGAAGTGCTATATCGCATAGTCCATTTTGTACTATGTCGAGAAGTCCTCAAGACACATGTCGTGAAGTGTTGAAGTCAGCAAAGTCAAAAGAGCCTAGATCGTGAAGTCCTCAGAAGCCTTATGTCGCATAGTCATCAAATGACCTATGTCGCATAGTCATCAAATGACCTATGTCGCATAGTCATCAAATGACCTATGTCGCATAGTCGTCAAATGACCTATGTCGCATAGTCGTCAAATGACCTATGTCGCAAAGTCTTCAAAGGCTATATCGCGTAGTCCTCACAAGGGAGATCGCGAAGTCAGGGATAAAGTGGAGTTCACGATATCAACACTTAGCCGTTTATAACAAGACAAATCAAGGTACAGAACCAAGAATCAAAGGAGACAAATACTGAAGCATTTGTTCTGGCAAGGTGGTCCAAAGAACAGATGGCAAATCTACAGCTAAACTTGGAGAGAAAGATAAGAGACAAGCAGCTACAGAAACGGGAAAGACTCCGAAAAGCAGGTGGTCCTTCCTGACACAGTGAACTTCTTATGGCAGGACAAGTTGGACCTTCAGAAGGGGTAGCTGTGTAATATTGTGTGTGCCTAGTTTGTATAGATGAATATATATATATATATCGTGCACACACAACTGTAAGCTGTAAGAGAGATACACATAGTTATTTGCTAAGCTCTTTTCTCTGTAAGCAAGCAAGTTCAAACTGTTCTTGTTTAGAAGCCAGAAATTCGATTGTGAATTTCCTGGAAAGCTGTAGTATTTAATTTGCTTATACAAAGTAGATTAAAGTGATTGTGTGTGTTATTTACTTTCTGCATATTACATATCATAATCACATACAGTTGTTTACTTAGTTTTCAAGATCGAAAAATATATCAAACTATCCATTCACCCCCCCTCTGTCTAGTTTCTAGTGGTATTCATTTCTAACAAGTGGTATCAGAGCGAAGGCTGTTAACGTACAAACAGGAAAAGATCAAGAATGAGTTCACAGAAACTAAGCAGTATCAAGATTCCTCCCTTTAACAAGGAGCACTACAGTTTATGGAAGAAGAAGATGTTGCTTTTCATCAAAGCTTCTAACCCCATGTATTTAGATATTCTAAAGCATGGTCCCTTCATTCCAATGATCGAGATTGGTGAATCAACCAGTGGCACTGAGATTATACCAGCAAAACATGTGCCCAAAGATCCCTCAAAATACACTGATCCTGAAAAAGAAAAAGTTGCCCTGGATGGACATCTTCAACTTATCATTTGTGAATCTATGGACTTCAACATGTATGGCACTGTTGCTCATTGTACTAGTGCCAAGAAGATGTGGGATCTTATAGAAGTGCTCTGTGAAGGAACTACTGAAGTAAGAAAGAACAAGAAGCAGATTCTTGTTTCACAATATGAAGCCTTCATGGCTCAGCCAAAAGAGGGAATCACAGAAGTGTTTGAGAGATTCAACAAGCTGATAAACGAGCTCAAACTCTATGACAAACACTATGAAACAGAAGAGCTCAATATGAAGTTTTTACTAACTCTTCCAGATCACTTGGAACCAAGAATCTCTTCCCTTAAAGAAAGAGATCTAACAAAGATTGGTTTTGATGTGTTATATGGTGTTTTGAAGACATATGAGTTGGAGCTGTTTCAAAAGAGATCTATTCAAGCAAAGCAAGGATTAGTGGCTAATACCTCCTGTGCACTTATTGCTGACAACCTAAGTCAAAGAATGGACTCTCTTAAAGTCAGTCAAGTGAAGATTGAGGAACTGGAAGTTGAAGACACTGGTGATGAGGTCCAGGTCATCTATGATTTACCTGAGGAAGATGAGTTTTACAGCATGGAGGAACTGGACAAAATGGAAAACAAATCTTTTGCTTATATGGCTAGGAGATATCCTAACATAAGGTTTAAAAGAAAGCAGCCATTCAGGTCCAAGTTCAATACTGGAAACACTGGTGGATCTAGTGGCTCAAACACCTTCAATAAAGGAAAAGGGATTGCTGGTGCTGCTAAGGGTGGATACAAGACAGGAAGTGTGGATAGGACCAAAATAAGATGCTATAACTGCAGTGAACTTGGGCATTTTGCCACTGAGTGCAAAAAGCCTAAACAAGTCAAGAAGGACAAAGCATACTTAGAGCTTGAAGCTAAATATGAGGCTCTACTCAAGAAACAACAGGGCAAAGCTTTTATTGCTGAGGGAAAATGCTGGGATGACTCTGATGAAGAAGAAGAACAAGAGTACTCAAACTATGCCTTGATGGCATTTTCTGATAATGGTGATTCAAGTCAGGTACCCATTCTTACTTCTCTTGATATGACTCCCATTCAATATAAGCAAACTGTTGAAGATATGAGCACTGAGATGTTTAATATTCATACTAGCATGTTAGTAGCTAATGAAGAAATTGATAGACTAACTGCTAAGAATGTTGAGCTTACAGAAAAGAATGAGAAACTTGAGTTAATGGTTGTGAACCTGGATGGTTTGAAAAAGGAGGTTGAGTATCTTAAAAACAAAGTGATTTGTGCTGAGCAGATAGAGAAAGCCCTTAGAGAACAAATTGCTGAAACTGAACTGAAACTAAGAAGCTTCAAAAACTCCTCTGAACTTATTCAAACCTACCACAAGGAACACACTGAAGACTACAAGGTTGGAGTTGGTTTTGACTATGATAATGACAAAGGAAGGAAGAAGGTCAAGGGCAAAGGAAAGGAAACTTTTACAAACAAAAATGCCCCAACCATTCTGTCAAGTGTTGAACAGCCCATCTTCAGAAAGAGTGCTGTTGAGTTTGATGAGGAACTACTGATCATCAAGCAACAACTACTTGAAGAAGATGAGGCTGCTAAGAACACTTCTTCCTTTCCTGAACTTGTCAATCAGAAAGAGACCAAAGACAATCTTGTCAAGAGTCCTAAAGCAAAGAAAGAAGTTGTTAAGAAAAGGAAACAAAACAGAAATGGTAAAGTTGGTGTTAACAAAGGAAACAACTATGCTTATGTGCCAAATGCTCCCAGGAAACAATGTCAAAAATGCCTATCTGTTAATCATTTGACTCATAAGTGTAGTAAGCCTGAAATTGTTGAAGTTGATAACCTAAGTAACCTTTCTGCAAGCATAAATTCTAGTCATGATTCTTTCTGTGGTAAGCCAAACTGCATGACATGCTATGTGACTGTGATTGCTAACTGTTTATCTCTTAAACATAAACTTGACTCTGCACAATCTGGTGAATCACACACACACATACATTCTCATAGGACAGGGTCCCCAATCAGGGTTGAGAGGGTGAAAACTTCATGTGAGCCTAAGAGTGTAAACTCCAAAGCCACAGAAAAAGTGAAGTCTCCTACTATGAGAAATGCAATTTATGACAGAAGAATTATTAATCAAAATGTTTCTAAATCATCTGGACCCTACCAAGTGTGGGTACCAAAAACAACTTAGTCACTTTGTGAATGCAGGGCAACAGGAATAAAAGAGTCATATGGATCTTGGACAGTGGATGCTCAAGTCACATGACTGGTGATATAGCCCTGCTATCACATTTTGAGGAAAAGGCTGGCCCATCAGTAACCTTTGGAAATGACAACATTGGTTATACAATGGGATATGGCAGTGTTAAATCTGGAAATGTCATTATTGAAGATGTAGCATTTGTTGAAGGACTGAAGCATAATCTCTTGAGTATTGGACAGTTTACCAACAGAGGCTTCAAAGTGGAATTTGATGAAGACCTTTGTTCAATCTCAAAAAGGGAAAGTGGTGAAGTTGTTCTAACTGGTGTGAAGAAAGGAAGCTTGTTTGTAGCTAATCTCAAGGCTGCAGATAAGGGAGAAATTTGTTGTTTCTACACAAAAGCCACAAATGAGGAATTCTGGCTGTGGCACAAGAAACTGTCTCACTTGAATGTTCAGGCAATGAACTCTCTAACCAAGAGAGAACTCATCAGGGATTTGCCTGCCTTGGAGTTTGTGCAAGATGGAGCATGTGAAGCTTGTCAGAAAGGGAAGATTAAAAGATCAAGTCACAAGAACAAGTTGCTCAATACAAACTCAAAACCTCTGCAACTAATTCACATGGACTTATTTGGCCCTGTGAATGTAATGTCCCTTTCCAAAAAGAAATATGCTCTAGTGATGGTAGATGACTATTCAAGATATACTTGGGTGGAATTCCTATTCTCCAAGGATGAAGCACCCCAAGTCATAATAGAGCATGTCAAGAGAGTTGATAAAGAAGCACAAAGCACTGGTGCCTCTGTAGTTGCTTTGAGAAGTGATAATGGGACTGAGTTCAGAAATTCAACATTGTATGAGTTTTGCAAAGATAAAGGAATTTCTCAACAATTCTCAGCTCCTAGAACACCTCAACAAAATGGAGTAGTTGAGAGAAAGAATAGAACTCTCATTGAAGCTGCAAGGACAATGCTACTGGATGCAAAGCTACCCACTAGCTTTTGGGCTGATGCTGTTAACACAACATGCTATGTGCAAAATAGAACATTAATCAATAAGAAGTCTGGCAAAACTCCTTACTCATTAATGACTGGAAAAAGAGCATCCTTCAAGCACCTGCATGTGTTTGGAAGCAAGTGCTTTGTGATGAAAGATACCTCTGAGCATGTTGGAAAATTTGATGCTAAGGCATTTGAAGGTATCTTCATTGGATACTCTCTGGAAAGGACAACATACAGAGTGTTTGTACCTGAGCAACACAAAGTCATGGAAAGCATGGATGTTACCTTTGATGACAAGAAAACTCCAGGACTGAAAACAAGTGATCAAGACAGTGTGCTATTGAGATTTGAAAATCAAGGTTATCTTGAGGATTCTGAAAGTGAAGATGAACCCCCTGTTCAAACTGTTCTAGAAAATGAAATTCTTGAAGTTGACAATCTTCTTCAAACACCTGTGCAAGGATTCACAAACACAGGGGGAGAAGAAGAGAATGCAACTGTCAACCAAAATGAGATTGGAACAGATCAAGGAAATGAACAGGGGCACACAAGGAAATGGGACAGAGCCCACACTAGGGATCAAATCATTGGAGATCCTAGTGAGGGAGTTAGAACAAGAAGGGCAACATTAAATACTTGTCTGTATAGCTGCTTTCTGTCACAAGAGGAACCTAAATTAATTGAAGAAGCTTTGAAGAATTCTGATTGGATTGTTGCCATGCAAGAAGAGTTGAATCAATTTGAGAAAAACAAGGTATGGGAACTAGTGCCACCTCCAAAAGGAAAGAATGTTATTGACACCAAATGGGTGTTCAGAAACAAGATGGATGAAGAAGGAGTGGTAGTAAGAAACAAAGCAAGGCTGGTTGCCAAAGGATATTGTCAGCAAGAAGGCATTGACTATGATGAGACATTTGCACCTGTAGCTAGACTGGAAGCCATCAGAATCTTTCTGGCTTTTGCAGCTCACTCAGATTTTAAGGTGTATCAAATGGATGTGAAAAGTGCATTTCTCAATGGTGATCTTGCTGAAGAAGTTTATGTGTCTCAACCACCTGGCTTTGAGAGTGAAGACTTCCCAAACTTTGTGTATAGACTGCTCAAGGCACTCTATGGACTCAAACAGGCACCAAGAGCCTGGTATGAAACTCTATCTCAATTCCTTCTTGAGCATCAATTTACCAGGGGTACAATTGACAAAACCCTATTCTTCAAGAAGCATGGAAATGATATCATTCTTGTTAAAATCTATGTGGATGATATCATCTTTGGCTCTTCAAATGAAAAACTCTGTGAAAGGTTCTCTAAGTTGATGCAAAGTAAATATGAGATGAGTATGATGGGAGAGTTAACCTATTTCCTAGGCCTGCAAGTACATCAAAGGGAGGATGGCATCTTTATAAACCAATCCAAGTATGTCAAGGATCTTTTAAAGAAGTATGGTTTAGAAGAGTCATCCCCAGCTAAAACTCCTATGTCTACTGCAATCAAGCTGGATGAAGACAAGAAAGGCAAGAGAGTTGATATCAAGGTCTATAGAGGAATGGTTGGATCCCTACTCTATCTCACAGCTAGCAGGCCAGACATCATGTTTGCCACATGCCTTTGTGCAAGGTTCCAGTCTGATCCCAAAGAATCTCACATGATGGCCATCAAAAGAATTTTCAAATATCTGAAGGGGACTCCTAATCTTGGGCTATGGTATCCAAAGGGCACTGGGTTCAACCTGGTTGGTTACACAGATTCTGATTATGCTGGATGCAGGATTGACAGGAAGAGCACCTCTGGAAGCTGTCAATTCCTAGGTCAAAGGTTAGTGTCCTGGTTTAGTAAGAAACAACAGTCCACAGCAACATCCACAGCTGAGGCTGAATATATTGCTGCTGGAAGTTGTTGTGCTCAATTGCTTTGGATTAGAAACCAACTCATGGATTATGGACTAGTGTTAGAACACATTCCTCTGATGTGTGATAATACTAGTGCAATATCCATTGTAGCTAATCCTGTTAATCATTCTACTACAAAGCACATTGAGATCAGGTACCATTTCATTAGGGAACATGCTGCAAATGGTACCATAGAAGTCTCTTATGTTCCAACTGAGAAACAATTAGCTGACATATTTACTAAACCTCTGAATGAAGCAGTCTTCAACAGACTTGTGAGTGAAATTGGAATGCTCAATCCTTCATTCAGTTGTTCTAAGTAAATATGCTGGTTAATAGTTGCAGCAGTAAATTTTCACTGTATTTAAATGATCTATTTGTTTGGAGTGAAAATTAGCTGAGATATGATTTATAAATATTTCAGTATTTTACTGCATATTTTTCAAAATCATATTTGTGAGTGGAGTTGTGAGCTTTTGAGACATCTCGATATAGATGATTTTCAGAGTTCACGACATAGTTCAAATTAAACAGACTTATATCGCAAACTGTTGAGATTGTGAGACTTCGCGACATAGTTCATTTCATGAGTTTGCGACATAGTTAATTTTATGACTTCGCGACTTCGAATAACTATATCGACAAGTCTCCATAGTTGACAGAATTTTGATTTAAATTAATTTTATTTCAAAATTTGATAAAAGTCTGACAAATTGCTTAAAATTCCTAAAAGAGAGCTTTAGACAGGGTATTTCTACTATATCGCAAAGTCTCCCCGATCCTTTCATTTTGAAGACTTTGCGACATAGTTCATTGTTGAGACTATGCGATATACTTTGCAAGACTTTGCGGTACAGGCCACTTTTGACTTCGCGACATACAGATAGACTGTACACATTCATAACTCCATATCGCAGTGTCTCTATCATATAAATACCTTTTTCTAACCGTTTGCAACTTTTCATCTTGTCAATTGCTCTCAAACTTTCTAACCTAAGCACAAATTCTCTACTCTCTTTCTTACTCTCTCTCTTGAAATGGCACCCAAATCTCAAACAGTATCATCCTCTATTCCTTTAACCATCCCCAAAGAAACAAATCTTCTCACCATTCCCTCTGAGGCTGAGGCTAAACCCAGGTACAAGTGTTTTGTACGGTTCCTGAACGATTCCTACCTCAGCCAAGCCCTAACCTTGAACCCCACGTTGTATGTTGATGTATTGGAAGGATTTTGGCGAACGGCGTTGGTTTCTACAATGGCCAGGGAAGATGGAACTTCGTTCCAGGAGATAGCTTGTTCAATTGGAGGCAAACACTTCCAGTTTGGGGAGAAGGAGATAAATGAAGCATTAGGGTTCAAGGTGGAGGGTCATGACCAAGAAGCTACTGATGCTCAAATAGTAGACTTCATGACCTTCATTCAGTATGCTGATGAGATAGATACTGGAAAGCTGAATAAGAAGTTTGTAAGAAGGGAGTGGTCATTTCTATTTGATGCACTCCAGAAGGTGTTCCTTTGCAGAAAGACAGGATGGGACCATATCAGTCACATTGCTGTGAAGCTGGCCTATTCCCTAGCCTACAATCAGGAAATCAATGTTGGAGCAATAATCCTCAAGGAATTGACTCAAAGTCTAGGGAGGACAGTCCGTGGAAGAGGTAATGACATCTTTTACCCTCGCTTTCTTCAAGTTATTTTAAATTATCTTGATGCTAATGTCCATGACTTGGAGGGTATTGATAAATCAAAGATGGCTTATTCCAAGTCCATGTCCAAGATTCTGTTTGGTTCATTGGACACAAGGAATCAAGTGGATGTGATCTTGAGTGTGACCCCGCATATGCAGGACACATTCGCGTCTTATCCACTTGATAAGCCCATATACCATGCTCTTTCCTGGACAGGGGAGGCTGAGACTGAAGGAGCATCACAGTCTAACCCAAGCCTCCCTATCCCATCCAGCAACCCCACTGTAAACACCACTGTAGAAGATAGTCAGCCAAGTGCATCAATCTCTCAAAAGGTTGATGTTACTAAAAAGAAGAAGAAGAGAACCCTAGCTATTATCCATGAATCTGTAGAGTTAGCAAGTGAGATTCCTGAGTCACCTCTCACCAGACCAAAGAAGAAATCAAAATCTGTAGCCACCACTGCATCCTCTCAACAGGATTCAGATGTGCAAAAAGGGGTACACCTGCTACTGTCTATGGCCTCTCAACAGGTCATGGGTATTGAAAAGAGCAGCCTCCCCACTGCAAGTTGTAACGAGTCTGCACAGGGTCAAGACCTCACTCTTGACCCTAGGAGTGATAAGGGTGATCAAACACTAAGTGGAGAGCACATCAATGTTGAAACTCCTCCTATTTCTCAGGGGGAGTTGCTAAAATCTAATCTGAACCCCACTTCTCTCTCAGATTCTTCCACTAAAATTTCTTCTGAACAAGAGAGTCATTCTCATGACAATCTTGCCCTTGATCAATCACAATCCAGCCCTGTGATTGAGCCAACTTCAAGTGACATGGTGCTTGACACTGTGCTCACCACTCAGGACCCACATTCAGTTGGTCAGGGAATGCATGCTGAGGCATATCCTAATGACACCAACACAAACATGGAGGATTCACCAGTTTTCACTGGAGACTCTGTGCCAAATTCTCCCATCCTTAGGGATGTGGAACTGTCTTCACAGACATATAGGGCTGATGTTGTAACACATCCCATTTCAATGGAGACAGCATCAGACCCTACAGCCATTCCAAGGCTGGAGGAGACTCAAACTCACACATCTCATGAAGTGCCTAGCACTAGCTCTCACTTGGCTCAGGCCACAATGTCAGAATGGCTGAAGCCTGTGCACCATGACAGGCCTTCAGGATCATCATCTGTGCCCTCCCACTTGACAGAGGAAGCCATTCAAAATCTTAATGTGGCACAGATTGATGAGTTCTCGAAGATAGCTCAACATCTCCTCACCTCCAACCTTCCAAATGCTGATTATGAAGCTATCCTGCTATGCCATAAGGAGGACGTTGAAGCTCAACAAGAGAAGATTATGAATGAAGCTGAACCAGAGGGAAATGTGGATGCCTGGTTGGATTCTAAGAGGACTGTAAATCTCAAGGATGCCCTCGCTTTTGTGAGAGAAGAATACCTCACTTCTCTGGGCTCCAATGCTAAGGATCTTTCTCCTGTTGCCATATATGAGGCTGTAAATGATGTGTACAAGAACCAGTTGAAGGCTCTGCATTATCTTGGGAAAGGGCTTCAATCAGAGATTTCTTCAATTCAGGAGGAGACAGACAGATCCCTCACAAAGCTCAGAAACTCTTATCTCTCTGATTTTCCCAAGGTGGATGGTATCCTCAAAGAAGTCCAGAAAACCACCACTAATGTGTCCATGATGGATGTGACTCTTGCCATGGTCACAGACAACATCAAGAAACTGGCTTCTACACTGGAAAATCAAGCAAAAACTACCATCACCACCAATGCTATGTTGAATGTCATGTGGAAAAATCAGTATGGTGATAAGCTGGTGGATGAAGTCCCTCTGTCAGACATCTCTAAATATGACTTTGCCAGGGTCAAAGATCAATCTCTAAACTCCTTCAAGTCTCAACAATTATTCTCCAAGGTGGATGGCTTAGAACGAGAAGTGGCCTCTCTCAAGGATGAAAACAGAATGCTATCTACATCTCTAAGCCACCTCAATGCCAAACTAGATGATCAAAGCACCAACACAACAAACATTCTGCTGGTGCAGCAACAAATGATGACCTCAATGATGAGATCTATGAACCTGCCTATTCCTGGGGAAACTCAAGACATTTTGTCTGATCCCAAGCCTAAGGGGGAGAAAGGAAAGGAGGTCAATGTGAAAAAGACAGGGGGAGCACCTACCAAGCAGTCAAAACTTAAGGGCAAGCTCATTGAAGAGACAATAAAGCCAATCAATCTTCCCCCTGTAGAGGTCATCAATGCACAAGGTCAGAAAAGCAAAGTCACCACAACATTCTATCCATCCACAATGCCTAAAGACATCTCAACCTCTCAACCTGCTATACCTACTCCAATTGCTAAACCTACCCAAGCTACACTTATCACTGAGGCCAAGCTACAGGAAGTTGCCAACTCTAACATCTATCATGATGAGGCATTCCTGGAGTTTCTGAAAACCACCTACAAGAATGCTCAAGGAGATGCACAAGCATATAGAAAGAAGCTCAGGGAAAGCATCAAGTACTTCACAGTTGCAGTAAGGAAAATCAGGGATGTTTATCTGAGAGAAATAATCATGGTATGCAAGGACAACTGCTTGTGGCACTTAGCATTTCAAACTCTGGAGAAACTGAAGTTCACTGAAGTGTCAATAATTCTGGAGTTGATTGAGAAGAGTGGGGTTAACAATAAAAGTCTTTATAATGACTTGGAGATGGACCAAAATCAAAGACTGCCTGAGGTCATACCAAAGCCAAGGACAATAATTTTTCAAAGTCTATCCAAAGTCAGAAGTATTGACCAACTTGTCATTCCCAAAGATCTGACAATGAAGAATAACACAAAGATCAATCAGGTGCTGCAAATGCTGAGAGCAAAGAAAGGAGTCAAGACAGCAGAGGAATTAGAGATGATTAACATTCTACAATCTTTTCTGATTCATGGTGTTTTGCCAGAATCTGTCACAGAAAAGAACAAGAAGAAGGATGGGGAGGATGATGATGAGGAGAAAACCTACAGGAGGAGATCTCATTCAAGGAGTGATAAGGATGGACCAAGTGACAGCAGCAGGAGCAAATCTTCCAAGAAATCTAAAGATGCTGGTGATGACACAAAGGGGGCAAAGGAGACAGTGAAGAGAACTAGGAGTGGAATTCAGCAAGTCAAGGACATTGCTAGTAGTACTTTAACCACAACACAAGACTCTAAGTCTAGGGTGGGTACTGTTAGCAATGATCCTCCAAAATCATTATCCATGACTTCTGAACCTGAATTGCCACAGAAGAAAGATGAAGCCACTAAAGTAATTTCAAGAAAACACTTCCACAAAGTCACAGCTAGTGGAGTGTTACAGTGGATGAAGGGGAAAGGAATGAAGCTACTTCCAAATGATGTGGCAGTGAAAATAAAGTCACCTTGTTCCAGAAAGGTACCTCTTGTGAGGCATATGAAGATCAAGAGTATACCCAAAAGAATAAGGATAACAAAGAAAACTGGAAAACTCACAAATGTTACTGGCATCAATGTGCTTCCACTAGATGAGGACTATGATGAAGATGCCCTAGCATTTTTGAGGGCTCAAAGGATCTTTGAAGTCAAAGTGAAGTTGGATCATCTAGAGATCAAGTACACTGATGGAAGAGAAAGGATAATGAAGCAAGGAAGCTGGCAATATTTCTATAAGTATGAGCTTGAAAGGATAAATGCCTTACTGAATCTTGAAGAAAGAGAAGAAAGGACATGGAAGATAGATATTGCCAGGTACTTGAAGATGCATGCTGATTATGAAGAAAACATGAGGAAAGAGAATGAAAAGAAGAAGATTCAGAGAGAAAAAAGAAATGGCTGAGATGGAGGAGAGGGCTAAAGAGCTAAGGCAGAAAGGGTTGTGCAGGGTCAAGCAAAATCCTTACATTGTGGAGTACAAAAACTCACATGGAGGTCAAAGCAAAATAAGGATGGAGTTTCTTGATTCCTATGTAGAAAGTGCACTCAAGGCTGCAATTGATGACTTGGAAGGCTCACCTCTCATTGAAGAACTGATTGCAAGAGAAGAACTTCAAGAAGCCATCATAGACTTGAAGAGAAAAGAAGAGATAAGGAAAAAGAAGATATATGATGATTTGCTAGAGAAGCAATTGGAAGCTGAAGCTGTTGAGCAACAAAAGTAATCTGTAAGCTTTCAATTTTTCTATGTAATCAAATTTCTGATCTCAAGGCTCATGAATTGTCCTCTCTGTTACTAAATTTCCTTTTATGTAAGTTAGGCTTGTTATCAGACATGAAATTGTGCCTAAGGATCTTACTCACAATTTGGGGGAGATTGTTAGGCTCAAGACATGTCTGAATACCACTATTAACAAGCCTACACTATGTGACTATGTCACATTACATGACCTAGTGATTTCTATCACTGGGATATAGTATAGGTCTCTAAATGTACTTGTCTTGTTTTTATGGACAATAGCTTTATCATGTATGCTCAGATTTATAATGAGCTTAGTAAAGTTCTTGCATCTAGAATGTATATAGGCCATTGAATAATTATCCTGGTAGAAGTTCAGAAGTGTTCATGCAGCAGGATAGAGTTGAATAAGGCCATGAAGAAATAAGTTGCAGGAATTTGTCTAAGGCATTATATAGCAAAGTCAAAAGTAAGCTATGTCGTGAAGTCACCAATATCCATGTCGTGAAGTGCTATATCGCATAGTCCATTTTGTACTATGTCGAGAAGTCCTCAAGACACATGTCGTGAAGTGTTGAAGTCAGCAAAGTCAAAAGAGCCTAGATCGTGAAGTCCTCAGAAGCCTTATGTCGCATAGTCATCAAATGACCTATGTCGCATAGTCATCAAATGACCTATGTCGCATAGTCATCAAATGACCTATGTCGCATAGTCGTCAAATGACCTATGTCGCATAGTCGTCAAATGACCTATGTCGCAAAGTCTTCAAAGGCTATATCGCGTAGTCCTCACAAGGGAGATCGCGAAGTCAGGGATAAAGTGGAGTTCACGATATCAACACTTAGCCGTTTATAACAAGACAAATCAAGGTACAGAACCAAGAATCAAAGGAGACAAATACTGAAGCATTTGTTCTGGCAAGGTGGTCCAAAGAACAGATGGCAAATCTACAGCTAAACTTGGAGAGAAAGATAAGAGACAAGCAGCTACAGAAACGGGAAAGACTCCGAAAAGCAGGTGGTCCTTCCTGACACAGTGAACTTCTTATGGCAGGACAAGTTGGACCTTCAGAAGGGGTAGCTGTGTAATATTGTGTGTGCCTAGTTTGTATAGATGAATATATATATATATATCGTGCACACACAACTGTAAGCTGTAAGAGAGATACACATAGTTATTTGCTAAGCTCTTTTCTCTGTAAGCAAGCAAGTTCAAACTGTTCTTGTTTAGAAGCCAGAAATTCGATTGTGAATTTCCTGGAAAGCTGTAGTATTTAATTTGCTTATACAAAGTAGATTAAAGTGATTGTGTGTGTTATTTACTTTCTGCATATTACATATCATAATCACATACAGTTGTTTACTTAGTTTTCAAGATCGAAAAATATATCAAACTATCCATTCACCCCCCCTCTGTCTAGTTTCTAGTGGTATTCATTTCTAACAAATAATATGAACCCCCTTATAACACAGCTAATGCGTGCCCGTTATTTTCCAAATGATGAGTTTTTAAATGCAAAAATTGGCACTAACCTGAGTTTCGTGTGGAGGAGCATACTTGAAGCTCAAGATGTGGTTCGGCAAGGATGTCGACGTCGTATAGGGGATGGTTTAAGCACTAAAATCTGGCGAGTCCCATGGCTTCCTTGTCTAGAAAATGGTTTTGTGACAACTGAGATGTCAGAGGAACTCGAACATGGGATAGTGCAGGGGCTGTTGAATGAGAATCAGGAGGGGTGGGATGAAGAAATTCTTGATGATATTTTTAACGAGAGGGATAAGGAGCTTATTCAAAAAATTCCAGTGTCAAGAAGGAAAAGAGTAGATGATTGGTTTTGGATGTTGGAGGATAAGGGGGATTTTACGGTAAAAGTTGTTATCGAAGATTGATAGGGGAAGAAGAATGTATAGATAAGGTATTTTGGAGGAGATTATGGAGTTTGAAGCTGCCTGGTAAGGTGTTGAACTTAGTATGGCGTGTTTGCCGAAGCTGCTTACCTACGGCTGCTGCTTTTGCTACAAAGGGCGTCCAGGTTAATACGATGTGTTCTTGGTGTCATATGTATGTGGAGGATGATATCCATGTACTGTTTCAGTGTTGTTTTGCTCGCGAAGTATGGGAAAAGGCTGGGATAATAAGTTTAGTTATAGTGTGGCCAAGCGACATAGTGTTGAATGTGATGCGAAGAATTTTTCAGACAGGTAGTAAGGAACAAATTCTGATGGTTGGATTGTTATGTTGGAACCTTTGGCAGAGACGGAGCAGCTGGGTATGGAGCTGTATGAATATGTCGAATTTTGGAGTAAGGTCTAAGGCGTGTAGTATGTTACAGGAATGGCAACGAGCTAGAGAGGAGTGTAGTGTACGTACAATGCAGCAGCTACATGTGAATCGAAAGTGGTGTAAACCACCTACAGGATGGGTAAAGATAAATACTGACGCAGCCTGTATATCGGGATCAAATCAAGTGGGGGTGGGTTGTGTTGTTAGAGATGAATGGGGTAATTTTCTCCGAGCTAGAAGTAATGTAGTGCAAGGGAGCTTTCAGGTGCGGGAAGCAGAAGCTATAGGGCTTAAAGAAGCTCTAACTTGGACGAAGGAATGGAGGGGGTATCAATGTGTGTTTGAGTGTGATGCGAAGTTATTGGTAGATGCAGTGAATGGAGGTCGGGGTAACACATATTTTCATATGATTGTGGAGGATTGTAAGGATATTCTTAAACACTTTGATGAAGTGTTAGTGTGTTACGCACATAGATCTGCGAATAATGTGGCTCATAGTTTAGCACGGGCGACATATTCTATGTCAAGTCTTACGGAGTGGACTGTTTCTGCTCCGAATTTTATCATTTGTATGCTTGATTCTGAGAAGTATTAATGCAAGTGCGTTTTTTTGTCAAAAAAATAATAATAATAAAAAGTATAGAAGTTATAAACAATTGAACTTTGAATGAAATTAATGAAATTAAAGTAAATAAATAAATCTTGTATAATAACGTAGTTGTAAGGAATCGAACCCTGAATTAAGCTAAAGAATTTAAATTAATTAATCTTGTACGTAGTTGCGAGGAATCGAACCCTGATAACCAAATTTGGTACTTTGATACTTTGGTACGTGATAACCAAATTTGGTACTTTGATACTTTTGGTACCGCGCGCCATTTTCACATTGTTTTTCTTATTAATAAAAAGTATAAATAGGATCATACTCCCAACGCATATTACAAGCCATTTCAAGTAAAACAAAATCATTAATGAGGTAAATATTCAGGAGGATAACTCAGCAAGATTTCGACAGATATGTTAATGTAACAAGATTTCGACAGACATGGTTATGAAGTTTTAATTAAATTCAAGTATTTTATAAACAAGTTTGAGTTTAGAAGAGCTCGAAAATAGTTATAAATTCATATTTTCGATTTTGAGCTCACGAGCTGTTTATAATAATATTGACCTCTGTAATAAAATTTTGTAAGATTCAGACTTTTGAAGATTTGGCACCTCTTGAGCTATTCGTTCGAGTAATAATTTTCTTATAATTAGCATAAAAGCCTGTGTGAGGCACGGGCCGCTAGCTTAAATTATGTTTATAAATTAATCTATGCATGATTATTATCGTTTTAAGTATATGATTGATATATATAGAGTTTTTCTTATTAATAGTATATGTAGCTATTGGGTGCTTACTTAAGTATGTTCAAGTTTTTAATTTAGAAATTAATACGAGTATTACGAATAGCTGTCATGTTAGTTTACAATTTTTTTTGCGGGATAAAATAGATACCGGGTGTTCTAGATAAGTTTTAGAACATTACAATCCTAAATTTTCTTCCAATTCTTCAAGATGTTACATTCTGGAGAGTATGTTTTATTACTGATTTTGATCAAAGGCCTTCGTAAATCTTCTAATACTCTACTTAGGTCTTGCGCTTTCAGTTCTTAAAACTTTCTTTCTAACTAATTCATATCTTTTCTTGCAATTTGTTGATTTTAAGCATTTTTTTTCTTTGTTTCGCTTCCTCTATCTTTCAGACTTTCAAAACATCAAATAATTCAGTGCCAAGTAATTAGCCCAAATGCAACAACTTGGGTAATCCACAAACCCACCCCAAGTTTCCAAAAGATCATGATTTGTTGGTGCAATTTGTAGTAATACTTTGTGTTATAAACTGAACTAAAGTCCCAACTCTTCTCAATTTTGAGACTCGGGTGGTACAAATTCCCCCACTTAAACTCTTGACGGCATCGTTAGATCTGAACGGATAGCTCATATGTCCAAGATCGTACATCTGTAGCGATTGTGAGATAATATTGGCTAGTTTATGTCCCCCACCTCTGGACCTCATTCCATTATGAAATAATACCATCAGTCTTCGTGTCCCCACCTCCAGCAACTTCACGAATCAACCGCCGACCAATTGGCCCAAATGCAATAACGTGGGTAATCCACAAACCCACCACAGGTCTCCAAAAGATCATGATTGTTGGTGCACTTAGTAGTTGTACTTTGTCTTATAAACTGTACTAAATCCCCCACATTTCTCGATGTGAGACTCAGGTGTTACAATATGTTTTAATTTAATAATATTTCAATATATTGTCAATATTAGTTCTTTATATATATATATTAAAATATTTTTCAAATACAATAAATTTTTTTATTTTACTACTAAAATTTTAAAACATAATTATGTTTAAATGACCCGGGTATGTCTAACTGATAATAATATTAACATTCGTGAAATATTATTTGCTCTTATAACTTCAATTCTCATATTTTGTTGCATGAACCCGTGCAAGTCACTGTCATTTTCTAGTGATTAAAATAAAATTTTATTCTTTGTTGTTTAAATATTATATTTAGTTATATTTATACATATTTTGTTCGTCTCGTTATAATATACTTACTTTAATTTATATAGATAATTTGATTGATCGGGGCCTATGATTTTAAATAACCCGAGGTGTATAATGTGATCGATCCGATCATAATATTTTTGTATGCTATATAATATCTTGTTTTCTAAAATTTGTTAACTGGACTATATATTTTTATCTATTTATTTTTTACACAAATTAGTATCACCAAGTATTTTTCCAACCTAAATTTATGTGTTTATATTGTCTAACCTTTTCAACATGACCATATAATTCGTTTAATTTTTTTTGTTGTACTATCTATTTATTTTTATTATCTCATCTTTTAAATTGTTTTAATTCAAAACAAATAGTTTTCATATGTTATATATATGTATATATTAATCCAATTCCAAATAACTAATTATTTTTTTCCATAAAATGACATTAAAATTCATGTGATAATAATTAAAAATGACTCATATACATAATGCATCCAATCTAATTATAAATCTACTCACTTTTATTATATCTATCTATTTATATTGTATTATTAAAACCGAAACATTTAAAGTTTTGTGGTCAGTCAGTGTGGTACTCGTATCCAATTTCTATATTTAACAAAAATATTATATATTTTCATGTATATTAAATAAATTAATGTGAATAAATATGATTTGAATATATTCTTATAGTTTAAACTTTTAATCCATTTTTCTAATTCAAAGTTTTCACATGTAGAATACAATTAAATTACAATAATATTTATTTTACCTATTATTTTAAATAAATATTAATTTGAATTATTATTTAAAATATTAAATTAAATTTAAAATATAAATTATATATCATGATTTATCAAACTAATTTTATTATAAAATTTTAAAGAGATTTTATAGAAATTAATAAATATGATTTAATAATTTAAATATATTGTATAGTACAAGAAAAGTTAGACCCTTATATAAGAAAATAGAATATATTATAGTTAAAGTTACACAACCAAAATATTTATTTTAAACTAAAGGAAAGATAAAATACACTACACTTAATATTGTTTTTGAAACTTAATATAAAAAATTTATAAGATTTGTAGTATATAGTTTTGTATGATATTTTAATAATTAAAAAATAAATATTATAAATATCCTTTGCAAACATACTCTAAAAAAAGATTTTTTTTTTTAATAAATATTATAAATCACATTGATTTTTACTTAAAAATTTAAATAATAATTAATATAGGATTAAGAATGATGTGAGGTTTATGTAATGTGATTTTTCACTCAAAACCAAAATGCGTCATGTAGCTCAATGGTAATAAGAATGATTTTCTTAGGGAAGGTTAGGTGTTCTATTCTGCACAAAAACATTATTTACTTTTTTTTTTCTTTAGATAAGAGAGTAGTGGCATGCCATGTAATTTCAAAATATAAAAGGGTAAAATTGTAATTTCATAAAGGTTTTATTTGTTATTTTTACCTTTGTGTTCTCTTATTATATACGGAAGAGATGATAACCCCCAAATTAAGCAGCCTTTTATACATCTTATTATGTAAGAAGCATTAAGAATTGGGCTAGGCCCAAAAAAACATGTGCTTGTTAAACGGACGTACTTTTATACATTTTGCAGGATTGAGTCACAACAGAAAAAGCCTTTTGGGCCCTGTAATCTTAAAAGTAGATAACTCATTCATGCATGCACGAGCACGACTCACAAGTCACAACTGAACCGCCACGTCTATAAAGTGTAACTGCTGCAACCCAAATTACACCCCCTCATTTTCCCATAACAAGAACCAACTGAACAGAAAATATATAAGTACAAGTTGTGTGAATAAAAATATACAGAGTTAGAGATGAGGAAATCATACTCATTTCTAGAGAAGAAACTGCAAGAAACAGAACAAGCACACGAACAAAATGAAGACATCAAACCAAGGATTGAGTTCTTAAAGTATATTCTATCATCCGAACTTTCTCCTCACCCAGCCAACTCGATTCCTCGTCCTTTGCTCTCCATCTCGGAGAAACTCACACGGCTGGAGTCAGGTTATCGAAAAGGAAAGGCGGATCATAATAATGATCCAATGCCGGAATTGGAAACTGTCAAGGGTAATCATGAGTCTGATGAGAAGAGTAGAGGATTGAAGATATATTGGTGTGGTTGTTTGATAATTTTGATGACTAGTGCAATAGTTTTAGTGATGGGAGCTATTTTGATGTTGAGTTTTTGTGGATGTTCTGGGCCTTCTGCCTATTATTACCATAATAATATCGGGCTCCAATATGCACCGGGTTTCATTACTCCTACTTAATAGTATTTGTTTGCCCCATCTTCACTTTTATTTTCTTCTTCTACTGCTCGTGTAACAAATTCCAGTATCAAATTTCTTATTGATTTTATTCAAGTGACCATTTTAACCAATGTTTTTTTATGAAGTCTACTGCATGCAACATTCTCGTTGCACAAACTAGCTAGGCTATGGGCTTTAAACCTTTCATTTAATTGGGCTTGGACTCTCGAGGATTATGTGATTCAACATGGGCTATAAGGATTATGAATAAATGTCCAAATACTACATTATAAATTTTTACTAAAACACACATAATTATTAGACAAAATCATGACCCACAATCAGAATAGGATCATATTATCACTTTGATTATGGACCAGCATGCTTTAGTGTCCCCTACTCCCCCAGTCCAGTACCAAAATAATTGTAATCAATTTGGCCCACCAAGTGTGCCACGTGGACATATGGCCATATACTACTATAAATATTATTTGACCTTTGATCATATTATATAACTTTACTGTATAATTAATATGGACATATTAATTATTATCATATTGCATAAGAAAACGAGCGAAACAAGTTTGTGATTTTACTGTAACTCAACAATACAGTAGCAATCATTTGTAGCTCGTGAAAGCCTATCCTTTTACTGTAGTAGCTTGTACAAAATTCCATGCACGGATTGTTTTTCCTTGAAAATAATCAAGTTTGGAATATTTAAATATTTACATCCTTTTCTTAACATTACGCGTTACTGCGTTTTCCAATTTCCACGGAAACAAGTTAGTACAAGATCTATGATAAAATTATTTGGCAGTGAAATTTTTTTACATGAATTAAATGTACCCGTTTGTGATTTCAAAAAAAAAAAAAGGTACCCGTTTGTTGAATTTATAAATAAATCATTTTTTTTATCATGTTAAGATCAAAAATTATATATTTCTATTTCAAATCTATCAACTTTTGAAGTACTTATTTCATCGAGATCTTATTGCACTATTCATTAATTCGACAATACAACTAGATAAGCTTTAATAATAGTTAAAAGTTCAGAAAAATATTAGTTATATAATACTCCCTCCTAATTGTTTATATTTGGGTTGGTCATGGAGGTTAAGAAATATAAGTAAAATAGGGAAAAAAAAAAGTAAGAATAATGAGTAAAGTGGCGTGATCCATCAATATTTAAGGTATAAAGTAAGTAAAATAGAGTAAAGTAGTCGAATTAGTTAATTTTTATATTATAAAACTTTATTATTTTCGAAAAGTTTTGAAATATAAAAAAATGAAAGAAACATCCCAAAAAAGAAAGTGTAAAAAAATAGATTGGACAAAGAGTATGATCTAAGGTCAAATAACAATTTTAAATCAAGATTTAGATTGATCGAGAGTCGGTCAAACAAAGTTTTCCTTTTCAAAGGACAAAAAACCATAATTTTGGTTGGATCTAAATTCTCATGCAATATTTCTAACATAATATTTGTATATATAAAATAATTATATATATTATTCTGAATACGAAAATTATATATAAACAGTGTATTTCTTTGGACACAAATTTTGAATTTTATGTAATTAATTATTTTTAAAATTTACATTTCTGTTTAAAGAGTATTTTGCGTGTCTCAAACATTATTCAAGTAAATAATCATTTTTTAAATATTAATCTTGAGCTTTTTTTTTGACAAAACATCTTGAGTAATTTAATTCAAGAGCATGTGGTGCATTGAGTGACACGTAAGTATCCCCAAATAAGAGGTGTAAACATGGGTCATTCCAGCAGTTTCCTTGCTCCTCCACGTTTTTGTATTTTGTGTTCGTTGGTGGAGCCGTCGGGGATTTATAGGTCCCGGCTCTGATTGTGATTGGCTCTTTCATATATTTCTGTTACGGGTCGAGTTCAACCCGTTAGTCTGAATATACGGAGTTTTAAAATGTTACTTAATTTCATTCCAGAATGTCAAAATGTAATTAGCGTAAGCAAGTGTTAAACTCGAGTTTTAGGGCAAGATGATACTAGTCGCTTGTTTACAAATTACTACAACATTATTGCACATTTAGATTTCCTATTTATGGTACCTACTCTATATACCAAATTCTTTCCTTGAGAATTCTTTTAGAGCAAATTTTTTAACAGTTCGGTTAGGAATTTTTTTTTTTTTTTTTGTCATGTGATTTTTGTGTCGATGAATTGTATCAAAATACAATACCTACAAAAAGAAAAAAATTCAGAAAATTTATCATCTAATCAAAGAACATGTAAAGATGATCAAAAATATTTAAATAATAAAACTCTAAATATGAGAATTAACGTAAAGAAATCCTGGGAAAAAATCAACAAAAAACTAATATCAGCACACAGTGGCGGAGCTACATAGGGGCTAGTGGGGCATAATTTATAATGTTAATTTTTATTAGCCCCGCTCCAATAAATTCATAATTTATATAGTGTTAATTTTAATTAGCTCCCGCAACAATAAAAAATAACCTTTTATAATTAATTTATATAATATTTGTAATTTTTCTAATTACATATTTTAATCTTCTGGATGAATGCCCTTTATAACCATTTTATAATATATTTTGCCCAAAATAACTAAAGTCGGAAGTGGTGCCCATTTTGACATATTGTATGCGCATAATATATATGCGTACCCTTGTTAAACCAAATTCCACCCATACAGGGGATCAGGTGCATACATTGTGTACTTAATGTCGGGTCCACCGTGAGACTATGTGCATGTCTTGCACGCGTAATTATTGTTACGCATGTACCATATGCGTATATCCTGGCGGGGTCCACTCTCCAATACAACTGAAACAACACATTATTGCTATTTTTACAAGGTACACGCATGATGGGTGTGCGTATATTGTACACGCATTATTCATATGCGAAGCTGATGAGAGATTTTGGGCAACTTTACCGACTTGTGGTATTTTGGGCAACGAAGCTACTAATATATGTTAAAACGGTCATTAACTCTTAATCTTCTTATGTTTTTTGTTAGAACATATTTTAACCTTTTAATTTATACTAGCCTATAACCCCTGCAAGGCACGGGCCTTAAAAATAATAAACTAAAAAATTTAATGTGAACGGAAAATATTAAAAAAATATAAAAAAAATACAAATGAGGCCGAGGAAGATAAATGAGATATTATTAATATTATTTTATAATAAAATAATATTAATAATAAGGACAGATAGAAAATCTAACATGTTTTAATTAAAAAAAGTAATTGACCGTGATATTTTTAGAAGTGTTTTAATTATATTAATTGTATTTATTAAAAAAATATGTTGACATGTGTTAGGTCCTGATAAGTTTGTAGAAGGGGGGTTGAATACAAACTATACCGTTTTATCGAATTTGTCCTTTAAATGATTTAACTGTTTAGAACAAATTAGTGCGGAATAAAAACTGAAACAATATTCAAGTTAAATAGAAACTCTATTAAACTTGAGGGGTGTTACAATTCAGTGCACAGATTACAAGGTTCTTGTTAAAACAAATCTAGAATAAATTCGACATGAATTTATCTATATTTGTAATAAAAAGATCGAATACTAAAAAGTAGTTCGATAATAATTCTAGGGATTATGATCCGCTAGATTGTCAAAGCAATACAAGTAATTGAATTCTAGTGGATTGGATATAACTTTGATGGCTAGAATTTATTACAAGAATAATTTTGAGCTTTGCAGTTGGCTTCGTGTTTAATGGCAGAGTAAAGAAGATAGAATGCTTTTGTTTTCTTCTGTCTGTTTTTCAATTGTGATGCCTGCCTTGTTTGATCTCACATGTATTTAAACCAAGTCAACAGCATCATTTCCACGCGCCAAAACACTTGCATTTCTACTAATAATACTATCAATTAATTATCAATAGTACTCTCGGTAGTACTATCCTTTAGTACTGGTAGTACTATCGGTAGTACTCTTAATGATAGTACTACTAGTAATAAACAGATAGTACTACAAGTAGTAAATAGAATTAGGAAATAAAACTGAATTTAATAATTCTACTTTTAATTGATTTAACAAATGAATTAATTCTTTCAAGAATTAATTCACTGATTAAATAAATTAAATAAATGACTCAAATAATTTCATAAATAAATTAATTCTTGAGAATTAATTTATACATTAAATTACTTAAGATCTAGATTGATTAATTTAATATATGAATTAATTAAATATCTTATAGAATAATATTAAAAGAGAATTAATCTAATTCTTAGAACCACTGAAATTGATGACGAACTTCCACTGACTGACGTTGACACTCCATGTACTGTCTGGTTCATGAGCGACTAACTTTAATGGTTGTTCTTCATCTTTAACTTTAAGCTGTGATTCTTTACTTCTTCTATCTAAACAAGGACTGTAACCTGTACTTTTTCCTGTCACACTTCTGAAACCTCTGTCACTTTAAATAGATCCACTTTCTTGAATACTTCACTGAGGCTTGATCAAATAAATGAACTTCTTCCAGTGTAGAATAACTTCAAGTCTGTAGATGACTTTAATCTTCATTCTTTGACAGATATAACCTTCTGAGATTCCTGTGACAATTGATTATTATTATTTACTTATTACATCTTAATTAAAGTTGAGTAGAATCCTCGGTGTTTACAAATAGGCCTAGACATATGCCTTTCAATCTCCCCCTATTTGTTTGTTAGACAATAACAACCAAATACCTCTAGAGGATAACTCAACTAAAACAAGAAAAGATAAGACTTTTAAGAGCCAAGCAAATAATAAAAAGTTCTGGATTAAATATAACAATATCCAGATTCAAACAGTAAAGATAAATACAAGATAGATGTTCCTCTAGACTGAACATATGAATACATTTCCCTATCTTGATTTACCTAGCTCTAAACATATAATATTTACAAATGAGCTAAACCTATCATGCCTTCAGTCTCTAATTTCACCTTCTTCAGCTTCTTGCAAGGTGACTAGAAGATCTTTGTCAAGGACACGATCACTTTCAGAAACCACACCACTTGGCATCACTGGTTGAGTGGTGATCTTCTTCAATCTATTCTTCATTTGAGCATACCTTGGAATTTTCTCCGTGCAGTAGTCTGAAATCATATCAGCAACTTCAGACTTCTCTACAGAAGCAAACCCAGAAGTTCTAAGAAGATTCTCCAACTTAACCAGTTGCATAGCAGTCTGTAGCTTCATGGAATCAGGATCCAGCCTCACTGTCTCTAAAGTTGTACCTCTGTAGATTTTGACTTCATAAGGAAAAAGTACAACTTGAGGACTGGCCTTCATAGCAGAATCTCTCAGCCGGTCATAGAGAAGCTCATTCAAGCAAGAAGATCTCTTTACTTTACTCATCAGAATCCACAATTCAGATAGAGATCTTCTTTGAAGGAGGTCAAGAGAAATGGTGAATGACCCTTCAAGCGCACTTGAGACATAGATGAACAATTCTTGCCTCACTTGATCAAATGCAGACGTAATCCTTAGGATATCTTCCTTCAATGCCTTCATATATAATGAGTTGTCTGGATTAACCGTTCTGATCTTCTCAAGCAGCTTCAGAAAAGTAGCATCATTGTTTGTGCCTCTCTGAGGGATATCAAACATCTCCCTTGCCTTGTCCCATTTACTTCCTTGCTTCATCCTAACATCCAATCTCCTTTCCTTGACATGAATACTATGAAGACGTTGTTTGTCTTCATGTTCAGCCTTTTGAATTTTCAGCTTCTGAGATATGATGTCGGAGACCTTGGCTTGCTCATCCTCCTTTCTCCTTAGCTCTGCTTGCTGTTTCTTCAACTCCTTTTGAAACAAAGGGTCAGGTGTATATAGATCAGCTTCATCTTCCCAATCATCAAAGTTGGCTGCCTCCTCAACCTCCTCCTCACCAAAAGCTTCTTCAGGTATGGTCTTCTCCAGATCACCAGATGTGTCAAAGTGGAAGTCATCCTGTTCACCATGGTAGTAGTAGGCATCATCAAAAGCAGACTCCTCCATTGATTGTTTACCTTTCCCTTTATCTCCTCCAGAAGCTTCTCCAGCTTCCTTTTCTTCTCCTTTCTTGTCCTTCTCCCCCTTAGTTGAGGAATCCTCTACAGTTTGAGCTGTGGAAGCCCTAGGATTCACCTCAGTTGTTCTCCTTATCTCTCCTCTTTCCCTTCCATCTCTTCCTTCATCAGCCTCATCATCCCCATCATCATCTCCCTCAAAGAATGATCTTTGCTCCACAGTAGGTTGATGTGATTCTTTGATCATGTTGTATAGGTGCTTCATTCCTTCATTAAGATGCTCCATTCCTCCTTCAATCCTAGATATCCTTTGCTCATTAAACCTCTGGTTTTCATCAGATGTTTGCAGAATGAAGTCCACCTTGGTAGAAATAGCAGCAATCTCCTTGACAGTCTCCGATATCTGAGCATTTGACGTTATAATATCAGAGATGTCTGAAGCCACCAGTACTTGAGATTGTTGGATTGAATTCAGCCTCGGGAGTAGATTATCCTTCAGTCCTTCCAGGTCATCTTTCACAGTACCCAGCTGATTTGATACAGAGGTGGTAGATTGTGCAACCACTTGTGCTTTCAGAAGATTGTTCTCAGCCTGGGTTTCTTGTAACTTCCTTTGTAGCTCAGCTAGTTGGTTCAACAAAGCAGTGTTTGTGTCAGTGTGTGCACTCACCTCAATTGCTCTCAGTGGTGTTTCACTCAACTCACGTGCTTGTGTTTCACTCGGTGTTTGATTCATATCTCTCACCACTAACTGTCTGTCAAGATTCTCAGTAGATGTACCTGCAGGAAAAATCACCCTAGCCCCTTCAAGAGAGGTCAGTGGTGGTGCAATGGGAGTTCGCAATTCCCGATCCCTGAATGAGTCTGTCAAAATATTTGACATTGTATACTGAATTTCTTCAGGGACAGACTCATCAGGTTGCCTTTCACTTTCACCAGTAAAAACTGCGAGTGAAAAATCCCTTAGGGGAGCCAGAGATGTTCCCTCTGGGAGGGGAGAAAATGATTCTATTATAGATGGCAAAGAATCAGATTTTCCCTCTGATGCCTGTGAAGGCACTTCTACCGTGACAATGGTAGGCACTGTTTCAGATCCTAAGTGCTCTCCTAACAAAGTGTCCTGAGTTTCTTGTATTTGAATGTCTTCTCCCATTGTGAGTAATGGGAGAGTGCTTGACTCATTACAGATTGCCAGGGCCCGATGGCGAATTTCAATAGATTCATCCTGTTCAGAGGATGTCTCCAGAGACTGTTCAATGGCCATTTCAAGGTCCAAGTCCTTTTGGGAGGACATGGATGGGCTTACAGATGTCTCTCTATAGGTTTTTCTTTTCTTTAATGGTGGAGACAGAGCTGTGGGTGCACTCAGTGTTTCTTCACTACTTGACCTTTGTCTTATTAAAGAAGCAGTTCCAGGTTGAGAGGTTAAAGGATTAGACAGTGTGTTTGGCTCTCTGACCTGGGATAGAGATTGTGGTTCTACAACCTCTTGGTCTGTCCTATCAACCACTTGGGTTTGAGCAGAGGTGCCAGATGATTCAGAGATAGGATGTATTACCTGTAGTGGCAGTTCCTCTGAAGTTCCAGCTGCAATGACTAGTTGTTGATCAGGAACAAAGGGTTCAAAAGTGGGTAGGTGAATGAAATGAGCCATGAATGGACTTACAACCACTGGTGTCATATTCCATTTACTAGAAGTATGGAGTCTTTGATAGAACTTACTAAAAGTAGTAGGAGAAGGAATAGATACAGCATTTGAAAACAACTCCTTGTGAGCATCAGATAGCACATGATTGATTAGGATAGTGAGAAATCTAGGATAGAAACACCTGACATTTCTACCACTATCATGATCAATCCTGGCATTAGATACTCTCCTAACCATAAGACTCCAAATAAGATGACCAATGTTAAGCCTAACATTAAACACAATAGCATAAGCAATGTACTGCAACAAAGATGGAATATGTTGAAAATTGCTCTTAGTACAATTGCTGAAAACTTTAGCTAAAGTATCAAATAAGATATCCCATTCACAGACTAGATTTGCTTTACTGAGTTTAGGCAACTCCAAAGGACCTTGATAATGAATTCTGGTGAAAAACTGAATTAATTCATCATCAGAAGGAGTCCTATCAAAGTTATCCCTAGGAAGTTGAAACACTTCACAAAACAAATCCTCAGTAATAGTATATTGTGTGTGCTCAAAAGTGAAAGATATAGAATTTAAATTCTCAGAAATTACAGCAGTAGAACACAACAATCTAAGTGGTTCAATCTTTAAATCAGCAGATAAATATATAGCACGACTCACACAACACTGCGAATTTAAAAACTGAATCCAAGGTCGAAAACGATCAATCGGACATCTCAACGGATCAAAATACCCAATGTAATTGTTTTTAACAACCTCAAAATTCTGAGCCATAATTTACTAAGTAAGAATTAACACAGAAAATCAAAAACTTAAATAATTATGAATAATTCGAATTTTAGGATTTTAAAATTAATTAAAATTAATTAAAAATCCAAATTTTCAAAGTTCTCCAAAAATTACCAAATTTTAGTATGTTAATCCTTGACAAAAATCACACACAGTACTATTTTTAAAATCCAAAAACACCTTCTAAATCGCTAAAAACGAAAAGGAAAAACCTTTGAAATTCAAAAACTCGAAAACTTAAAACTCAATGAAACTTGGATTTTAAGTACTCGAATTAATGGGCTTGAGAAGATCTATTCAGTGATGATCTCAGATTTTAAAACTAACAAGAAACGAATTCAGAAATTGAAAAACAAAATGGCAGCATTTTGTTTCTTAGTAAAAACGAGAGAGAAAAGTAAAAAAGGCAGTTAAGTTAAAACTTGAACTGTGTAGTACTCAGTAAAAAAAAACTATACATATTTATATATAAATACACTGTAAGTACTATGGTAAAAGAAAAGAAAAAAATACTGATAGTACTATGGTTAAAAAACACGGTAGTACTATCAATAAAACAGAAAAAGAATAATAATAATTAAAATGGAAAATGCGGTAGTACTATGAAATTGAACTGGTAGTACTATCAGAAATAAACAGAATTTTAATTAAAAATAATACTAGAAATACTATCTAAACTACGGTAGTACTATTCTAAAAAGAACTAGTAGTACTATCACTGGATAGTACTACCGATAGTACTACTAGTTCAAAACTAGTAATACTAACGAAAATTAAATAAAAATAAAAAGAAAATGCTGAAAGTAACTGAAACATTACAGAAAAATGCAGAAATAATATAGAAATGCATGAAAAATACTTACTAACCTAGAAAAATTCACAGAAAATTCCATAAATCCTAGAAAAATATGCAGAATATTATAGAAATGCATAAAATTAATATAAACTTGCAGAAATATTTAAACAACAATATTTACAATCTGAAAAATACCTAAATAATTCTAAATAAATATATTTTCAATAAAAATACATTTCTCCACTTAAAAAAAATGAGAAAAATATTTTTAAAGAAAATAAAATATTCAGAACCATTTAAATCAACAAGCATGCAATTATTAAATGAGAACTCTCAGTGAATATCATTAACAAAGCAAAAGAAAATGAATTTTGAAAGAACAAACATGACAGAGATATTGTTAATCACTAAGACTGTTTAACATACCCAATTTACCAACTAACTTGATAAATGTGGATTCATCAACAGATTTAGTGAATATATCTGCAGTCTGTTCTTCTGTGGGTACAAAATGTAACTCCACAGTTCCATTCATGACATGCTCTCTGATAAAATGATACCTGATATCAATGTGCTTCGTTCTCGAGTGCTGCACAGGGTTATTGGAGATTGCTATGGCACTTGTATTATCACAAAATATGGGAATTTTGTCTAATGCAAAGCCATAGTCCTTTAATTGATTCCGTATCCATAAGATCTGAGCACAACAGCTTCCAGCAGCAATATATTCAGCTTCTGCTGTTGAATTGGAAACTGTTTGTTGTTTCTTGCTATACCAGGAAATCAACCTACCTCCTAGGAATTGACAACTCCCAGAGGTACTCTTTCTATCCACAACACTACCTGCATAATCAGAATCTGTATATCCAACAAGATTAAAACCAGAATCTTTAGGGTACCAAATACCTAGATTAGGTGTACCCTTAAGATATCTCAAGATTCTTTTCACAGCAACGAGATGAACATCTCTAGGGTCCGCTTGGAACCTTGCACACAAGCATGTAGCATACATAATATCTGGTCTACTAGCAGTAAGATAGAGTAAAGAGCCAATCATACCTCTGTAGCTTGTAACATCTACCTTGATAGATTTGTCAGAAGCTCCAAGTTTGATGGCTGTTGAAGATGGAGTCCTTGCTGATGCTGAATCCTCCATGTGATACTTCTTGAGGAGTTCTTTGAGATACTTGGATTGACAAATAAATATACCATTTGACCTTTGACTTACTTGCAATCCAAGAAAGAACTTCAGCTCACCCATCATACTCATTTCAAACTTACTCTGCATAAGCTCAGCAAATCTCTTACAGAGATTATCATTAGTAGACCCAAATATGATGTCATCCACATAGACTTGGACTAATATCATATCACTTTTGTGTTTCTTTGAAAAAAGAGTTTTGTCTATGATACCTCTAACAAAACCATTTTCTAAAAGAAAACCAGAGAGAGTGTCATACCATTTTCTTGGGGCTTGTTTGAGACCATAGATAGCCTTGAAGAGAAAGTACACAAAGTCCAGCAGCTCCTGATTTTCAAAGCCAGGGGGCTGTTCCACATACACTTCTTCATCAAGTTCACCATTCAGGAATGCACTCTTAACATCCATTTGATAGACTTTAAAATTGGAATAAGCAGCAAATGCTAAGAACATCCTGATGGCCTCAAGTCTAGCCACTGGTGCATAGGTTTCATCATAATCAATGCCTTCAGCTTGAGAATACCCTTGTGCAACCAGTCTTGCCTTGTTTCTAGTAACAATGCCTTCCTCATCTAGCTTGTTCCTGTATACCCATCTTGTACCAACTACTTTCTTGTTCTTTGGCCTGGGTACCAGCTTCCAGACTTGCTGTTGTTCAAATTGATTGAGTTCATCTTGCATAGCAATCACCCAATCTGGATCAGTCAGTGCTTCCTCAGTTTTCTTTGGCTCCATTTTAGATAGGAATGCTGAGAAAAGACATTCATTCTGAGAAGCACTTCTAGTTTTAACTCCAACATTTGGATCACCAAGGATCAGCTCAAAAGGATGAGCTCTATTCCAAACAGTCTGTCTTGGAAGATTTGATCTTGATGATTCACCTTGAAATTCACTTTGATGTTGTGAGTGACTAGTTGATCCTTCATTTGCTCCCCCTGAGTTGTTGCCTGTTTGCCTTGATGATTCTTCTTCAGTGTTGGTGGTATCTCCATTGTTACCAGTGTTTCCACCACCATCACCATGATCATTATCATCATTATTATTATCATCACCAGCAATAACTTCAGGTGGGGCTTCATCATCTGATTCTGAGTCTAGCAAGTTATCAAACTTCAGCTTTTCAGATGAGTCTTCTTTTTGGATACTGGGGAACTTAGTGTCATCAAAAGTAACATTGACACTTTCCTTTACTGTGTGACTGCCAATCACATAGACCCTGTAAGATCTTCTGGAATATCCAACAAAAATAGCTTCTTGTGCCTTTGCATCAAACTTGCCACGTTTAACATTGTCATCTATAAGCACAAAGCATTTTGCTCCAAATACATGAAAGTACTTGACAGTTGGTTTCTTGTTGTTCATGATCTCATACGGAGTCTTCATTAAGTCCTTGTTGATTAACGTTCGATTCTGAGTATAACAAGCTGTATTCGCTGCTTCAGCCCAAAAGTACGTTGGAAGTTTGGACTCACTTAGCATAGTCCTAGCTGCTTCAATCAATGTACGATTCTTTCTTTCCACTACTCCATTTTGTTGAGGAGTTCTAGGGGCAGAATACTGTCTTGTTATTCCTTTATCAGCACAAAAATCAGTTAGAATGGCATTCTTGAATTCCGTACCATTATCTGACCTTATGGCTCTAACAGGGAATCTAGAATCCAGCTCAATCAACTTCACATGGCCAATCACCAGGAATGGGGTCTCATCCTTGGAATGTAGGAATAAAACCCATGTATATTTTGAATAGTCATCAACAATCACAAGTGCATATTGTTTCTTTGACATGGACATCACATTAACTGGACCAAACAAATCCATGTGCAGTAGCTGAAGAGGTTCAGTTATTGATGATGTATCAGTGCCCTTGTGAGAAGCTTTCTTTGACTTTCCTTTCTGACATGCCTCACACAGTCCTTCCTGTGTAAATTCCATCTGAGGCAAACCTCTAACTAATTCCCTCTTGACTAAAGAGTTCATAGTTTTGAAGTTAAGGTGAGACATCTTCTTGTGCCATAGCCAACTATCATCTGATGAAGCTTTAGCATAAAAACAATTAACTTCATCTTTGAATCCTGAGTTCAGATCAGCTATGAACAAGTCACCTTTCCTTACTCCTTGAAGAGCAGGCTTTCCATTCTTCTTGTGAGTGATCTGACACTTCTCTCTTTCAAAGGAAACAGCATATCCTCTGTCACAGAACTGACTGATGCTGAGAAGATTGAACGTCAGACCTTCCACAAATGAAACATCTTCAATGATAACATTTCCGTACTTCAAACAGCCATATCCTTTCGTAATACCCTTGTTGTTATCTCCAAAGGTTACTACTGGGCCAGCTTTTTCAACCATATCTGATAGCAGGGCTCTATCTCCGGTCATATGCCTTGAACAACCACTGTCAAGAACCCATATAACACGGCTTACCTGTTTAACTCCCTGCAATACCAGATTGATTAGTCCTTCCTCGGAACCTACACTTGATTGGGTCCGGCATACTTAAAGAATTGGCCTTTGTCAGGCAAAACAACATTTTTAACTACAACTACTTCAACCTCTTTCACATAAGAGCGTTTCCATTTATAGCCAGCCTTAACACATTTCTGAGTAGGCTTAGGGATAAATGAATCCACTCTAGTCTGAGGAGGATTAGTAGTCTTTGCTCTAACATGCTTCTTATTATTAACATGTTGACGTGGAGCAGTCTTATCACTAGATACATGCTTTTTATTAAAGAAAGCATACATAACATTAAAAGCACAAGACATGCAATTACTCACACCACATGCTTTATGAGAAGAATTAACAGCAGGCATGTTAGTTCTACAGTTGTTTTGATCCAACTTATGGATATCTGATCTAGTCTTTTTAGTTGTGGCAACTTTGACTGAATTATCAGATATACACTTTTTGGATTGTTCAACTTCCAAAGCAATATCTTCTTCACGAATCTCCTCTGCAATGATGATAGAGTCTTCATTCAGAGGTTCTGCTTCGGACTCCTTACAGAAGGGTGTTTCAATACCCTTAAGCACATATGGAACAACCTTTCCTTCAGATTTGAATCTACAAGGGGAGTTAATTCCAAGCAATCCAATGGCCTCATTATAATCATACCCTATACTGACATGATTACCAACAGCTTGCTTATTGAGAATCTCTTTAGCCGTCTTACATGAGCTAAAATAGGCATTAGCTTTAGTCTTGAGCTCACTAATTTCTTTCTTAAGAATGGTTTCCAGTTGAATATAACATTTAACCCTATTCTCAAGAAAAGCTATTTTCTCAACAAGTTCATCCTGATTAACATGCACTAGTTTTAATTCTTTTATCTCATTTTCAAGATTTGTGTTCAACAGAATTATTCTATCATTTTCAGTGCGAGCACATTCTAAGGTGCCACCAAGATGACGAATCATTTCAGTATCAGTAAACATTACCTCTGACATGTGTGCAGATGAAGTGCTTGCCTCTTTAGCCACTAAAGCAAGGTTCCCAATCTCACCTGCTTCTTCATCACTGTCAGTGTCATCCCAACTCTTTCCTTCAGCAACATAAGCTTTCCCAATCTTGTTCTTCTTGCTAGAATCAAATGTGTTTCTAGTCACTTGCTTTGGCTTTCTGCATTCAGTAGCAAAGTGACCCAACTCATTGCAATTGTAGCATCTGATTGCGCTCCTTTCCACAGTTCCAGTTTTGTAGCCACCCCTTGTGCCACTTGAAGATGAAGAACCACCTCTCTGAAACCTGGGTCTGAACTTAAGATTGGGATTCCTCTTGAATCTGAACTTCCCAAACTTTCTGACTATCAAAGCCAAATCACCATCCTCCAGCTGATCAAGTTCTTCTAAGGAATAGAAGTCACCACCAGATTGATCAATGGATGTTAATCCATATTCAGCATCAATAACATTCATGTTAGAACTGGAAGGTTGAACATGCTTCACTTCCAGTTTCTGTGGGACTTCAGCAGCCAATGCAGTAGAGGTACCAACAATCTTCCCAGTTCCATACAGCTCCCTTTGTTGAATCTGCTCCAGCTCATAGGTCTTCAGAACACCATACAATCTCTCCAAAGCAATTTCATTCATATCTCTTGCTTCTCTAATGGCAGAAATTTTGTGCTCCAAATGAGGTGGAAGTGTAAGAAGGAACTTCTTGTTAATCTCCTTGTTGGTGTAGTGCTTCCCATTGAGATTCAGATCATTGATTAACTTGTTATATCTCTCAAAAACCTGAGAGATACCTTCACCAGGGTTTGATCTGAAATGCTCATATTGTGAGGTGAGAATCTCCAGCATATTCTCCCTAACTTCCTCTGTCCCCTCATTGATTATTTCTATAGTTGCCCAAATGTGTTTAGCAGTATCACAGTTGAGAACATGATTATGCATGATTGGATCAAGACAATCAATAAGGATCAACTGAAGACAGGAATCCAAGGTAACATCCTCTTTCTCATCAGGAGTGTACTCCTTGGGATCTTTAGGGTACATTCTGGCAGCCCTAGTCACAACATTATTCTCAATGAGTTCTCCCTCAATAATCATAGGGACTTTGGGACCGTTCTTCAGCACATCAATGTATTTAGGATTTGCAACCTTAAGAAATAGAAGCATTTTCTTCTTCCACATTGGATAATGCTCCTTGCTGAACATAGGGATTTTGACAGTACCAACTTTCTGTGTAGTAGACATCTTTTGAGATTTTTAGTAATAAGATAAAAAATCAGAGTTTAAAAGAAAAATCTCAAAACAATTGGATCTTTGATTTGTATATCAATCAAAAGGCTCTGATGCCAATTGTTAGGTCCTGATAAGTTTGTAGAAGGGGGGTTGAATACAAACTATACCGTTTTATCGAATTTGTCCTTTAAATGATTTAACTGTTTAGAACAAATTAGTGCGGAATAAAAACTGAAACAATATTCAAGTTAAATAGAAACTCTATTAAACTTGAGGGGTGTTACAATTCAGTGCACAGATTACAAGGTTCTTGTTAAAACAAATCTAGAATAAATTCGACATGAATTTATCTATATTTGTAATAAAAAGATCGAATACTAAAAAGTAGTTCGATAATAATTCTAGGGATTATGATCCGCTAGATTGTCAAAGCAATACAAGTAATTGAATTCTAGTGGATTGGATATAACTTTGATGGCTAGAATTTATTACAAGAATAATTTTGAGCTTTGCAGTTGGCTTCGTGTTTAATGGCAGAGTAAAGAAGATAGAATGCTTTTGTTTTCTTCTGTCTGTTTTTCAATTGTGATGCCTGCCTTGTTTGATCACACATGTATTTAAACCAAGTCAACAGCATCATTTCCACGCGCCAAAACACTTGCATTTCTACTAATAATACTATCAATTAATTATCAATAGTACTCTCGGTAGTACTATCCTTTAGTACTGGTAGTACTATCGGTAGTACTCTTAATGATAGTACTACTAGTAATAAACAGATAGTACTACAAGTAGTAAATAGAATTAGGAAATAAAACTGAATTTAATAATTCTACTTTTAATTGATTTAACAAATGAATTAATTCTTTCAAGAATTAATTCACTGATTAAATAAATTAAATAAATGACTCAAATAATTTCATAAATAAATTAATTCTTGAGAATTAATTTATACATTAAATTACTTAAGATCTAGATTGATTAATTTAATATATGAATTAATTCTGAAAGAATTAATTCATAGATTAAATTAAATATCTTATAGAATAATATTAAAAGAGAATTAATCTAATTCTTAGAACCACTGAAATTGATGACGAACTTCCACTGACTGACGTTGACACTCCATGTACTGTCTGGTTCATGAGCGACTAACTTTAATGGTTGTTCTTCATCTTTAACTTTAAGCTGTGATTCTTTACTTCTTCTATCTAAACAAGGACTGTAACCTGTACTTTTTCCTGTCACACTTCTGAAACCTCTGTCACTTTAAATAGATCCACTTTCTTGAATACTCACTGAGGCTTGATCAAATAAATGAACTTCTTCCAGTGTAGAATAACTTCAAGTCTGTAGATGACTTTAATCTTCATTCTTTGACAGATATAACCTTCTGAGATTCCTGTGACAATTGATTATTATTATTTACTTATTACATCTTAATTAAAGTTGAGTAGAATCCTCAGTGTTTACAAATAGGCCTAGACATATGCCTTTCAACATGTTAAAATAAGTAAGTTTTTTTAATAAGGACAAATAGAAAATTTAACATGTTTTAATTAAAAAAAAGTAACTGCACGTAATATTTTTAGATGTGTTTTAATTATATTAATTTTATGTGTTAAAAAAATACGTTCACTTGTTAAAATAGGTAAGTTTTTTTTAAATAATTAAAAGTATTAAAATAGATTTTAAAATATATAAGTTGCACTTGATATTTTTGGAAAAGAGAGATTTTAATGATAACAAATATAAAAGGTAATATATTTTAATTTAAAGATAATTGCCCGTGATATTTTTGGAAAAGAATTAGATTTTTTTAGAAAAAAATGTTTTAACTATATCAGCTAGTTACTATTTTTATATTATTTTATTATTTATTAAATAGAGTATTAAAATAGGTTTTAAAATAAATAAGTAAGGATTGCACCTCATATTTTTGGGAAATAGGGATTTTAGTGATGATGTGTTTTAATTATATTAATCGTATTTGTTAAAAAAAATACGTTCACTTGTTAAAATAGGTAAGTTTTTTTTAAATAATTAAAAGTATTAAAATAAGTTTTTAAATATATAAGTAAGAGCTGCACTTGATATTTTTGGAAAATAGAGATTTTAGTGATAACAAATATAAAATATAATATATTTTAATTTAAAGGTAATTGCCTGTGATATTTTTCGAAAAGAAGTAGATTTTGTTAGGAAAAAAATGTTTTAATTATAAAAGGCAATCAGCTAGTTAATATTTTTATATTATTTTATTATTTATTAAATAGAGTATTAAAATATATTTTAAAATAAATAAGTAAGGATTGCACCTCATATTTTTGGAAAATAAAGATTTTAGTGATAACAAATATAAAAGATATTATGTTTTAATTTAAAGGTAATTGTCGTGATATTTTTGGAAAATGAGTAGATTTTGTTAGATTTTTTTTTTAATTATAAAAGGCAATCAGTTAGTTACTATTTTTATATTATTTTATTATTTATTAAATAGAGTATTAAAATAGGTTTTAAATTAAATGAGTAAAGATTGCATCTCATATTTTTGGAAAATATAGATTTTAGTAATAACAAATATAAAAGGTAATATGTTTTAATTTAAAGATAATTGTAATGATATTTTTGGAAAAGAAGTAGATTTTGTTAGGAAAAAAATATTTTAATTATAAAAGTCAATCATCTAGTTACTATTTTGATAACTTGACAATAATACAATTCCATTAAAAGTTTGATTTGTATTAGTTTTCGTTATCCTAAAAAGAAAAAAATATATTTGTAGCAGTGTATTCTAAATTTAAACAAATTAGATCCCACATTTCCATTTTTTTGATTAGATTTCAATATTATTTGATTTTTATGTAGTAAAATATAGTGAAATATTAATGTAGAATAAAATTTTCCCGAATTTTGATTATATTATTAATTTATTAATTAGAAAAAGTACCGAAAACCAAAAACCGACCGTTAACCGAAAACCAAAACTTTCAATGTTTCGGCTTTAATAATATAGTATAGATAGATGAAACATATATCCTTTTTAAATTCAAAAAAAATCTTTATAATTTAAATAAAAAACTCTTTGAAATTTTCATTACATATATTTATATCTTGTTTTTTTTTCTATTTTGACATTTACATATATCTCGTGTTCAATGGCGATTTTACTTGTAAATTATAATCTCACATTAAAATACTAGACATTAAATTTAATAGTATTAATTATTCTATTTAATTGACGTGAATAAATTTATCAATTTTCACTTTAATAATAAATTATAATTAATAGTAAATAAGAGCTTAGTCGTGTAAGGTAGTTCTTTTTGTCTTGTCAAAATAATTCATCTTCTTAATATTGATGCAAGATATCAAAAATTCTAATCATAATATTTTGATTTCATATTTTAAAATTATTAAAATGTAAATTTGAATAGACTATACTTAAAAGTTTTAGAAATAATTTTCACTATTGTAAAAAGTTGTATAATGATTCAAATTTTGTTTTATGACATATGTGAATTCATATATCTTGAAATCTATTGTCATTACATAATGTTGTAATAATTTTAGTGTATAAAGTACTAAAGGGATAAAATTTCTCTAAAAAACAACTTTCAAATTGATTTTTAACTTTTTTAATTATTAGCCCCCACTGTTCTTGTTTTCTGGCTCCGCCACTGTCGGCACACTAATTACAATAAAAATAAATAATATAGTAAAATAAAACAAAATATATGAAGACTCGTTCTTCATTGTTAGAGCAAATAAAAAAATCAATTGATTAGTTTTAACACTACTTTTCTAAAAATTACTACTTTCGAACAACCATATATTTCACTGTCAAAACTTATTAGTACTATATTTTTTAGAGTAAAATATATTTTGTGTACTTGGACTTTGACCGACCGAGACACCACTTGCAATACTGTACTTACAAAATCATCACAATTTGTGTACTTCCATCTATTTTAGTCTATTTTATTTAACTTTGATAGGGCATTTTTGTGTAATCCTTGTGTGAACAGTCAAAAATTGACATATTAACCATTAAACCACCCATTTCATTCCATTTTTAAAAAAAATCGATCAAAATACAATTATATACCTACACATTATAACACACACACATTTGTTTCATCTTCTTCCCCGGGTTGATTTCATCTTTGGTCGGTCGGTATTTTGGGCCGGACCTATCTATAATTTGGGTCGGGCCTATATATAACCAATTATTTTTTTCAGCTAAAATACATTACCTATTTTATCTTTTTTTCTAACTAAAATAACTCATCTTCTAAAAATAAAATAGGTAATATATATATATAAAATGGTACTATTATTACATATTTATAATTGATTACCTTTTTCGGCTAAAACACATTATATGTTTTACATTTTCTACCTAAAACAACTCATGTTCTAAATATAACACATGCAAAATAAATATGTAATGATAATATTGTTATATATAATTATTAATGAATAATCACTTACCCTTTTCAGCTAAACACATAACCTTTTTTATTTTTGTTAACTTAAACAACTAATTTTTCTAAAAGTAACACGAACAACATATATATAGAAAGGTAATATAATTTTCTATTTTCTAATTTAAACAACTAATTTTTTAAAAGTAACACGGGTAACATATATATTTATACTATCAATTAATCAATACTATTATATAATAGACGAAACATTAAAAGTTTGGTTGGTCGGTATGGTACGTTGTGATTTTACTTAATTGCCATTAACTATATTTCGTGTTTTTACTTAATTAACCTTACTTATTTATAGAAATATATTATTAAATAATAATATTGCCTATTTATAACCAATTAAATTTTTTCCCTAAAATACATTATTTTTTCTAACAAATTCCACTACCTTTTCAAACATGGCAATTACCTTTTTTAACTAAAACATGTTAGTTTTTCTATTTTTCCATACTAAAACCCCTCATTTTCCAAAAATATTACGGACAAACCTTTAGTTATTTATTTTTAAACCTATAATATTATAATTATTTTTTAAAAGTTTACCTATTTTAACATGTCTACTTATTTTTCTTAACAAATGCAATCACTAAGAATATTAAAATATAAATAATCAAATACATATTTATAACTAATTACTCTAAAACACATTATAGATTTTTTCTAATAAAGTCCCTTATTTTCTAAATATATCAAGGGAAATTGTGTTTTTCAATTTACTTTTTCAATTTTTCTCACTAAAATTCATTTTTTCCCAAAAATATCACAGGAAACCCTTTACTTATTTATTTTAAAACGAATTTAAATACTTTTAATTATTAAATTTTAAAACCTCATTTTTCAAAACTATCACGGGCATTTACCTATTTAAACTAAATATATGTTACATTTTTTATTTTTATTTATTTTAAAATATGTTTTAATGTTTTTAATTAATTAAAAGTATTTAGCTATTTTAACATGCTTACTTATTATTTTTAACAAATACAATTAATAAAATATTTAAAATATAATAATAAAATAACAATTAACAATCCGTGCATCGCACGGGTTTTAAGCTAGTATATATATATAGACACACACACACACAAAACATACATACACGTGTTTCATATTCTTTCCTAAATTGAATTCATTTATAGTTTCTATTTAAATTCAATGACGCTTCATTTTTTTTTTCATGTTCTTCATGTTAATTTCAAATTTAAACTCAATGAAAACAATTGTGTTGATAACAAAGTGAGAGTTTGAGATAAAAAAGAAATGAAACAAGAAAAAAATTGAATTGGGTTTGATAGAACCCTCAATTTACATACAAACTATTAAACACAATTTATATAAATGCAATATTGTGCATATTTAGTGAAAAGACACAGTTACCCTTTTGAAACCATTTACTTGTTAACGGAGTTAATCAGAATTTAACGATGATACACAAAATGTGACGGGTTTTAAAATTCAGTATTGCAAATGGAATAATTTAAAAATTAATGTTACAAATGATGTCTTGGACAAAGTACAGATACACAAAATGTACTTTACTCTATTTTTTATATCAAAACCCATCAAAAAAAATATTCTTTTATATTATGTTCCAACAATAATCAAATATTTTTAAAACAATAAGACATTTTTCTCAACAATATACTAACATAATTACGGAAGCCAAAATAATTATCACCGACAAAGTTTTACCTCGTTTTGACGAATGACGACCTGCTAATTAATATGCTACCCTAAAATAGTGTTCTAAAAATCGTTTGATTTTTCAAAAATCGTCGATAAATCATCGATTTATTGTTTAAAGATATTTGACTGATTCGATTTTTGAAATCCGATATATCGCTATGAATTATTTTTAAATGGTTTATTATATTATATATAAGGCAGATATATTAAATATATTTAAAATATTATAATTTATCCGATTTATCATTCCGATAAATCCCCGATTTGCCGATAAATCGCTATACGGTATCTCAACCGATTTGTTCCGATTTCTGAAATCTACAACCATGTCCTAAACACAATAAATTGTGGTTACAATTGATTTTCTATATATTAGTCCTTGGTTTTATAAAATGTGTGTTTCTTTAAACTTTAAAATTAAAATTAAGGGTCATGTTTGTTGTATAATTCTTAACCTAAAAATCCTTATAACTCAAACTTATATTTTAAAATAATATATATTTATTATATGTAAATTATGGGCAAAATTGTCCAAAAATACAAAATACATAATTTAGAGTCAATTAATATGTGACTGACAATTATAATCAAATATCGATATCGATCACAAAATTCTCCATCATCATCATCATAAAATTCCCCTATTATCTTTATCAATTTTTTTGTGAAAATATTCAAGTTATGATATAAAAACAATATGAAATAACAGTGTTCAGCAGCTGAACAAAAACAAGTAACTTCAGTTGTAGAACTTTAAAATTTATGTGTTTGCCTTCAAATTCGACTGCATGACTTTTATGTTCAGCGGTACAACACGAAAGTTATGGTACGAAAATAGTATGAATAACATTGTACAACATCTGAACATTATAAAAAAAATCAAGTTCACTTGTAGAACTTTGTGGAAAAAAATAAGTTCAGTTGTTGACCTTTGAAGTTCATGTGCATAACTTTTAAAATTCAGTAGCTGAACAATGTATTTATCGAAACAAAATAGGTTGTGCAGTAGAACCTTTTTTATATCTTAGAAATTCTTTTCTTGTATAAAATTTTGAATAAAATAAATAAATAATTTTTAAGAAAAAAATTAAAATTTAAAAAACTTTCAAAAGATATGTGAGATAAAAAATTAAAATAAAAAGAGAAGAATTTAAAAAATGAGTAATTGATTAAACTTTTTTATTTAAATTAATTGAACTAATAGTGTATTTATTTTATTTCAACAATACCCTTACAAGGATTCTGTATATAAAATTGAGTTGAATTTGGACAATTGATCTAGTAATAATTCAACGGCTTATGATAGTTCTACGATTATTTTTTAGTGATTGGTTCTCTCTTAAGCCAGACCCTAAAATTAAACTATCCCAACTTGGCTAATAATAAATACTAGCCTATAACCCGGACACACACCATCAAAGTAGATTAAAAAAATGATAAACTCAAAAAATTAACGGGAACGAAAAATATTAAATAATTTTTTTAATATAATAAATTATATAATGAGAAACTTAAATATTAATTGAAATATAGAAAAAATAAATAAAGAATACAAATGGGGCTAAGAAAGATAAATGGGGCGTTATTAATATTATTTTATTATTTATTAAAATAATATTAATAATAAGGACAAATAGAAAAACTAACATGTTTTAATTAAAAATGTAAATGCTCGTGATATTTTTAGAAGTGTTTTAATTATATTAATTGTATTTGTTAAAAAAATACGTTGGCATGTTAAAATAGGTAAGGTTTTTTTTAATAATTAAAAGCATTAAAATATGTTTTAAAATAAATAGGTAAGGGTTGCACCTGATATTTTTAGAAAATAAAGATTTTAGTGGGAACAAATATAAAAGGTAATATGTTTTAAGTTAAAATATTTTTTTTTCTAACAAAATCTACTTTTTTCCAAAAATATCACGGACAATTACCTTTAAATTAAAATATATTACATTTTATATTTGTTATCACTAAAATCTCTCTTTTCCAAAAATATCAAGTGCAATCCTTACTTATATATTTTAAAACATATTTTAATACTTTTAATTATTTAAAAAAACTTACCTATTTTAACAAGTGAACATATTTTTTTTAACAAATACAATTAATATAATTAAAACACATCTAAAAGTATTACGGGCAGTTACTTTTTTTTTAATTAAAACATGTTACCTTTTCTATTTGTCCTTATTAAAAAAACTTACTTATTTTAACATTTCAACGTATTTTTTTAATAAAAATAATTAATATAATTTAAAAACTTCTAAAAATATCACGGACAATTACTTTTTTTAAATTAAAACATTTTAGATTTTCTGTATGTCCTTATTATTAATATTATTTTATTATAAAATAATATTAATAATACATTATTTATCTTCATCAGCCACATCTGTATTTTTTTATATTTTTTTATGTTCCAATTAATATTTAAGTTTCTCATGTTATAATTTATCATATTAATTTTTACTTTTATTTTAATATTTTCCGTTCACATTAAATTTTTTAGTTTATTATTTTTTAAAGCCGTGGTTAGAGGCTAGTATTTTTTATAGAACATATGTTAAAAGTTTTGTTTTTCTTTTGTGTATAGAATTTTTATATTAGTTTATAATTCACTTTTTAATTTATTTTTCATCATCATGATTATTATTTATACGAAAAGTAAATTTGTATATAATTCAAATTAAAATAACTATGTAACCTAAAAGTACATTATAATTAACCAAATACGTGTTTTTAGATAACCTGAGAATTAACTCCAAAGTAGCACAAACAAGGCCGTAATCTAAAAAATATCTCGTTCATAGTAATCAATTTTCGAGAGCTCAAGAAGGTAATCAGCTTACAAAAGAATCGTAATTTGTTAGATGTTTGGGATGAGATAATTACTTATAATCAATTTTCTAACAAAGTTGGATTTATTCAAAAATTTATGATTTATTTTCAAAATATATTTTACCAATTCAATTTCAAATTCTATTAATTGTTATGAATAATTTAAAAATTATATGTTTTATTATTAACAACACTAACATATTTGCCGAATAACTTTTAAGGGTTCGCAGTCCTAAGAATTATGATTAAGAATTTTATTTTATACATATAATCATTAAGGCTAATGCTAGGTATTCTAAATTGATACCCAAAAATTGCTCCTAATGACATTACATGAATGATGTAGTAGGTTGAGAAATTTTAATCGAAAAAGTTTGTATGAATACAGGAGGTCCACTTTATTCTAATCAATTAAAACAATACACTTATATTTATTTCCATAATTACATTTCTCATTTTAATTTGTTTCATAATATAATTGATTTCATACAAAAGTTTGGCTATCAATATCTATAATCTTGTGAGATATTACAAATTTTGAAAACTTATCACTAATATTAAATATTTAAACATAGCGATTATGATTAGCATCTCCCAACTTTTAATTTGATAAGCTTAAATGGATAAATTTTGTTTTCCGATTCTATCGCAGGCTCCCAAGTCCCAACAGTCCAACACAATTTTTAATTTTTTATTTTGGTAACCGTCCAACACAAATTTTCTTGTCAGTCTGATGTGTAAACGTAAATGTCATCTACACCGAAAAATAATCCATATTGTTTAATGGTCAACACTTTTGATTTTGTACGAAACCAAATACTATTAAGGTTTACATTATTTCAACCACACGGTAATCGTTTATATTTCGTTTTTCGATTTGAATTCTCTTTCTCCTCCTCTCGCCCATTTTCAATGTCCAAATAACCGGGAGTTATTATCCATAAACAGGTTCACGTCAATTTCCGACACCCGACCCATTCACAAATTATCCACTTATCCAACCCATATACACACCTTCACTTCATTATAAATCACCATCTTTATAAATGCTTCACCTATAAATTTAGTTCCAACACCCTCTCGAATACTACTACCATTAAATTTTCCAACCAATGGATACCAACCATTTTCTCCCCACTCACGATCTCGAACATGCAAGCCTTTACGCTCCCCTTCCGGATAATCCCCGACCCCAATCCGATCCCTCTCCGTCGAGTACTCACCGACGACCCATCAAGATTGTTTCTACCATACTCCTCTCTACTCTCATTTTTTCGTTTGTTATAATTTCGTTAGTCAACCCTAATATACAACAAGTTGTACGTAAACAAGTTGCGAGTAGTAAAAATAATAATGAAGATGATCACAACACATCGAAATCTCCGGAGAAGTTGGAACCACCGTCACGAGGAGTGTCACAAGGAGTGTCGGAGAAGCGTTTCCGGCAGGTCACGGCGGATCAGCCGTCGTATCCGTGGACTAATGATATGTTATCTTGGCAAAGAACTAGTTTCCATTTTCAACCTCAAGAAAATTGGATGAATGGTTAGCTTATCTAAACAAAATTTACACTACAAATCTACAATTAATAGTATATATGTGCACGTTTATTGCTATTCTATTTTATGATCCGTTTCCTAATCATGTCTCTTTCTTGCAAATCCGAAACTTTTCGCGGATGCTTTCATGGGGTTCTCCCTTCCTTTTGTTTTTCTGAAGATCCTAATGGTAGGTCCTCTCCCATTTGCCGTTTTTCTACATGTTTTCTTCTTTTTAGCTCTTAATTTTGGCAATTTTGTTCATTTTACTCTTAGCATGGTCACCGGTATTGTAATTTTAGGATAGTTATATAAGATTTCTAGCTTAAATAAAACATGATCCGATCCCACCCTTTTGTTAATTGTTATGCATTACTATATTTCTCCAATCTTATATTTGTAACTTTAACGTGTAAACGAAGTGTGTTCTCACAAAAACATAATAATTAGTAATGTCAATTAAATATTTATACCGAGAGTCCGAGATCATATATTATTTATTTCCCTAAGCATGATAATTCGAGGGGTAAATATAATTTATTTCCCTAAGCATCCATTGACTAAGATAATTATTGGAGTTGTAATATTAGTAGAGCTGGGTGATTAGGAAATCTAATTATTGCCAAAAGAAGTACGAAACTTGTCTACGTAAGAGAATTAGCTACACAAATATTTTACATATTATAATATGGCATCGTGTTTCATTTAAAAAAATGGGGGCAATTTCATCACTCTGTATTAATAAGTAAAATAATTTGAAAATGACGCGCGGTACTAAAGTATCAAAGTATCAAATTTGATTATCACTTGACCCGAGTTCGATTTTATTTACTTTAAATTCTTTAGCTTCATCTAGGGTTCGATTTCTTACAACTACGTAATTTATATAAGATTTATTTATTTACTTTAAATTCAATAATTTCATCGAGTGTTAGATTCTTTGCAGCTACGTAATTATACAAGATTTATTTATCTTTAATTTCTTTAGTTTTATGCACAGTTCGATTGTCTATAACTACATAATTAAATAGTTATTTATTTATTATATATTTTTACCATTCAATTTTCGAGAAATACATTTTTAAATAATATTTATTAATAATTTATTAATACTAATATTTTAATCTCGACTCATATTCGGGCCCGTGCTTGGCACGGGTTATAAGCTACTAAATATAATGATATGATTAACAGACGATTATCTATATATAAAAACTCAAGATTTTAAAGGATCTGTCGGGCTTTTTCAAAGCCGTGGACCAATTAAATAAATATTGTTTAGTTGAATAGTCATTTCATTGTCTAAACTCTAAAGGCAATATGGCCCTTTTTAATATTCGTCACCTTTTTCGTGCGGCAGTTTCTGTATTATTGGTACGACTGAGATAATTCAATTATTAAACACTATTTTCGTATCTTATCAACCATGTGTTTTCATGTGTTTATAAATGGACAATATAAAATTTAATGATTTGGTTGAAATGGATAGGAATGCTTAGTGTACATGATCTGGACTAGTTGAATTATACACTCAATGCTCACTGTATAATTCAATTGCATCATATCATCCTTTGTTTGAATATCGAACTATAAAAATATTAAATACACTTCATATCTGTAAATAAAATAAAACAATCTTTCTTCTATTTTAGAGATGTAAATTTGCATATATCTTACCTTTTTCTATTTTTAATATGTAAATTTATGTATATCTTATCTTTATCTAATCAGATAACATTTTACTGATATGTAAATTTACGTATATCTTATCTTTATATAATCTGATAACATTTTACTGATATGTAAATTTACGTATATCTTATCTTTATCTAATCTGATAACATTTTACCATGATGTGTATAAATTCTAATTTACGAGCGCAGACGGATCCTATTTTATTAAGAGAAAAGTTACTAAGTATACAGATGACACATCAATTTTTGTTAAAAGTTTTGGTAAAAAACATAGCGGAATCTGAATCTTAATCAAAAGGTAGAGTTTCTCACTAGACATAAGAGTAGCTTTCATAATTGTTTAGAATAAAGTAAAAATAAATACTAGCTTTCACAATGCATAGGAAACCAGTCATTTGGAAGTTGCTAATCAAGTAATCATCATCAATTTGCTCTCTGATGTTAAGTTTACTGGTTTTTAGTTGTACTACTTTATTTGATACTAACTTGGATATTTTCATGATTCCAATATGTCCATTCCGTAAAAGATATATACCTCTTCTGTCAAAAGAAAAAATAAAATGGAAGTTCAGAGTATCACTGAATACACTAGTAGACTAGACGCTGGCAGAATCTTATTACTGTTAAATTATGCTTTCACTCAGGTTAAAATTCGAGATATGATTAGTTTTTCGGTTCGGGACGAGTTTTAAATATTTGTCAAGAAAATTTAATCTCTACCTAAAAGTGAAAAGAAGAGAGTATTTCTTTATGGCGTATAAAAATTTGTTAGAATTTTTTTTGTTTCTACCTAATAGTTTCTAATTTTCTATACTTGCGTCCTTTATTAGTGGGTTTATGTTTAGCTACGTTAGTACAGGAAAAGAAGTTAATTACGTATAATTAATTAATATTAAAAAGACTAAATAACTGCATGTGAAAAAAGGTACGTGTTCTAGCTGCTTGGCTGCTTCAAATGGAATTCATATATTCCACACAATGTTGTACTGCAGGTCCATTATTCCACATGGGATGGTATCATCTATTCTACCAGTACAATCCAGACTCTGCAATTTGGGGCAATATTACATGGGGACACGCAATATCGAGGGACCTAATTAACTGGCTCCACTTGCCCTTTGCAATGCAACCAGATCAGTGGTATGATATCAATGGTGTCTGGACAGGCTCTGCCACAATTTTGCCTGATGGCAAGATCGTAATGCTGTACACTGGTGACACCGACGATCTTGTGCAGGTAGGCAAGGGTGTGACTGTAACAATTCAAGTGTGGATCGTGGTCGGACTTATAAACTGGTCAAATATCTAATGAATGCCAAAGAGTAGAATAACTTAGATGTTAAGTTCGATACTCCTCACTGGACTTTCTTTAATTTCAGGCCTATCAAAAAATTGAAAGTTTGACAAAATGTTCAAAGATTTATGTCTATGAGTTAAATTCAGTTACCAACTTAATTTTGGTTGTGTAAACGAGCTCTATTCATATCATATTTGAGTTCAATTTAAGTTGTGTTCTGTCCAGACCGTTTTTTTATATTGACAGTTTTATGTGCAGGTCCAAAATCTAGCATACCCTGCCAACTTGTCTGATCCTCTCCTGCTTAACTGGATCAAATATCCGGATAATCCTGTTATGTTCCCTCCACCTGGAATTGGTAGTACAGACTTCAGAGACCCAACTACAGCCTGGATTGGTCCGGATGGAAAATGGCGGCTCACAATTGGATCAAAAGTGAACAAAACGGGCATATCACTTATGTACAGAACTACAGATTTTATAAGCTATGAGTTATTAGATGAAATTTTGCATGCAGTTCCGGGTACGGGTATGTGGGAATGTGTAGATTTTTACCCAGTATCTGTCACCGAGGCAAATGGGTTGGATACCTCTGTTAATGGACCAGGAGTTAAGCATGTGCTGAAATCAAGTTTAGATGATGACAAACATGATTATTATGCATTGGGTACTTATGATCCAATAAAGGATAAGTGGACACCCGATAACCCAGAGTTGGATGTGGGCATTGGGTTGAGATTGGATTATGGCAAATATTATGCATCAAAAACATTTTATGATCAAGATAAAAAAAGAAGACTACTTTGGGGTTGGATTGGTGAAACAGATAGTGAAACTACTGATCTTCTTAAGGGTTGGGCTTCTGTTCAGGTAATTTACATTTATTATCTTGCTAATTATATGTGCGTAAATACATTTGAAGAACTACAGATGTTTGTTAGAAATAGGACGAAAAATGTTGCGGGTCTGGATATACTTGGACACATGTATATGTGTCTAAAGACAAAGCATTTTAACTTGCAAACATAACATCTATGCAATTTAGTGAATTTTGTTTTTTATTTGTATAATTACTAAATGTTGTTTATATTGCAGTCAATCTTGTATTTGTATATTATAAAGTTTAAACTTTATTTTTTATGTTCAGATTATGTGATATTTTTAGGCAGTGAATCCTGGTTTTAAGAGTTTTAGGCATCAATGATCCATAGTGAAATTTGACTCTATTCCTGTGTATAAGTGGTAATGCTGGTGTTTTAATCTACAGAGCATTCCAAGAACAGTGGTGTTTGATAAAAAAACTGGAACCAATATACTTCAGTGGCCAATCAAGGAAGTTGAAAGCTTGAGATCGGGAAGTTATGAAATTGACGATGTTGAGCTTAAACCAGGATCACTTGTGCCACTAAAGATTAGCTCGGCCGCACAAGTAACTTCATTTCATTAAGTGTTAATTTTATATAATGTTAGCTTATTTGTTGTTCTAATAAAAACTGACACCTAATCTTATTTTTTTGTCAACGTAATTGTTCAGTTAGACATAGTCGCAAGTTTTGAAGTTGATGAAGAGGCATTCAAGGGAACATTTGAAGCTGATGCGAGTTACAATTGCACTGCCAGCACAGGTGCTGCTGGTAGAGGCATTTTAGGACCATTTGGTATTTTGGTTCTTGCTGATGACCCACTTTCTGAGTTAACTCCGATTTATTTTTATATTGCCAAAGGCGTTGATGGAAGTTCAAAAACTTATTTCTGTGCTGATCAATCAAGGTTTGCCTGCTTATAATTTTTTTTTTTCACATGTTTTATTACTTAGTTGTTTAATCTTTCTTATGCGTTAATTTTCCATTTTTAATTTTTTTTATATGTTTGCGTTGTATATTTGTGTTCAAAGATCATTAGTTTAGTCTTTCAAGGTTTCACTTAAATGTAAATTTTTTTCTTCCATGATCTCGGATCACATGTTTGGATAAAGTCTCCAGAATGCAGCTGGGAAAAATTAAGAGATAACTGTAAGTCTTTGCTGTAGATATAGATTGTGGACTATTCTGATGTAGGCTTGTAAAGAGCTATTGTAACATCAGGTGCTTTGACACACGCTTACGCTTGTGTCAAAACACAAAAAAATAAATACTAATCCTTTTTCTAAAAAATTGGGGCAGGCTTTAGTGAACCACACACATAGATCACCCAAGGTACAACATGCGTGTCAAACATATATAAAAGTACAAAATCTGCATATACATATATTCAACGCAGACATAATTTAAGCTGGAAAAGAAATTTGATCCTAAAAGAATGAATACTCATGGTTTAAACCTGAGGTGTGCTTGGAATGATGGGAAGATGCAGAGTTTTTTTTTTTCGTGTTCTTCAAATACTGCTCTTGCTAAGTATCAAACTTCAGAAGAGCCAAAGTTACAGGGAACTAAGTTTTCTTTTTTGTATTCTAATTTTATATAGTTATGTGTGTTCTGTTTAATGTTGCATGTTTAATAAATAAGCTGAATCATGTAATGCAGATCATCAACTGCTTCTGATGTTGGGAAAGGGGTTTATGGTAGTGACGTTCCGGTGCTCCATGGTGAAAAGTTATCCATGAGGTTATTGGTACGTGAAAATCTATCTTAATCAAAGTATTTTAATCTTTCTACAATCAGCTGTCACTGCTATCATCTTCAAGGGAAAGATGATATAAATTTTTAAAAGAATTAAAAGGCTAAAATGAATACTTATGAAAATTCCTGAATTATTTTTATATTTATAAATTTGCTAAGGAAAAGTTTCTGTAAACAATTATCTATTTCCGCCAAGACAAAAAAAAAAAAAATCAAATTTACTAATATATGTGGGATGTGAATAAACTTAAATTTGTAATTCATGTGCATGAACTTGAATTGATATTTCTAAACTAAATTCAGGTGGATCATTCCATTGTCGAGAGTTTTGCTCAAGGAGGTAGAACAGTTATCACATCACGAGTTTATCCGACCAGAGCAATTTACAGTGCAGCAAGAGTGTTTTTGTTTAACAATGCCACAGGAGTGAGTGTCACAGCATCAGTGAAGGCATGGCAAATGGCTTCAGCAAATCTTAAACCTTTCCCATTTGATCAGTTATAATCTTGTAATCAAAGCTACATCAGTGTGTATCTATCCTTGTGTCAAAGAATAACTCTGAAGGAGGGCTCGGCCTGGCAGCAAACCGTGATTTATTGGAGGAACAAATTTGGAAATGATTTTATTCCGAATGGAGGTATTTTTTATGATGGACTTGCAACCAGAAGGTTAGGAAGATAGGCATGTCCCCCACTGCATATATGTATTGTATTCTTTTTTCTTTTTTGCTAAATATGTATTGTATTCTTGTCTGGGTGAAATTTGAGATATATAGTGAATTCCAATTGGGACCATCTTGTTTGTTTTCCTTACTATAAATCCACTGTCCACTTGGGAGTTGGGAGTTATGTATTGTAGATTATGTTACAAATGAATCTAACAGTAGATCACTAGAATATTTTACCATTTGAAGCTGGTTCATTACTATATTTTTAAGGTTTAATTTTAGATAATCACATGATCTGTGTAATTGTTCCACTTATATATTAGGTGGGGTCACCTTAGGCTGCTAATTTTGCACGTATATTATTCCTGTTTGGCTTCCTATGATTGGATCTACATCTACTATAAGTTACTTGAATGGCTTCAGGTCTTTGAATCTTGGAATTTTTTCTAAATAATTCCGAATTATTCCAGCTCATCATCATTTCTCTTTGTCCATACATAAGTACTCTTATGACAACATAAGTTGTAGTTCACCATTGTAGTACTGACTTCTCAAGCCAGCTTACTACAATGGATACCAACATTACTGTCCCTCCATGCAGTCCCCTTCTAGACAGAGCCGAAACCGAAAATTTTTCAGGAGTTCTCCGGAGATCGATCAAGGGTCTGTGTTCTCTACTTCTAGTGTCAACTTTGTTTGTATTGCTTTTTGTCCAACAAGGACCAAGGATTACTAAGGATGATGAAAATGATCTAAATCTGAAATCGCTGGAGCAAGCATGGAGATGGGTGTCGAAAGAGATTACCCTAGAAGTGTCCGGTGAGGAAGCGAAGGCCTATCCGTGGACCAATGATATGCTATCTTGGCAAAGAACTTCTTACCATTTTCAACCTCAAAAGAACTGGATGAATGGTTAGCCTCTAAGAGTCAAATATCTATTTTGTAATATCTTTTTAGTAATGATCCTAATGGAGTAATGGTATGTCAATTTCATGGCCTCTAAATCTGGGGAAATTGGTTCTGGAGCAGATCCTAATGGTATGTCATTTTTTACCTCTCGTTCTTTTAACTTTACAGCCAATTTTTCCTAGATTGCTTTGGATATTGATTAGCTCCTTATGGAGTTTTAGACTTGCAGCCTACAGTTGTTTTACTTGGATAATTTCATTTGGAATCTTTAACATCAGTAACTTAACAGTTTAAGTGAAGAAAGACCCAGAGTCCCTTGAGAACTTTACCAAAAACTTCATCAAAGGTTGTTTTATATCCCACTTTGTTACAAATTTAAGAATTGTCTGCAACAAATTAGATGATTTACTGTAACACAACTTGTGTAAACTTAACTTTTCTGATTTTCGTAATTTGTTTTCCTTTTGTGTAAAAGAAAAGCTTACAAATTCTTTTAGCTCTATCATCCTGAATACAATAAAGGACACAAGTAGAATAATGTTTGATAATAGGATTTTATAGTAAAATTGTTAAGTTTAGTTCTTCTCTGTTCATGAACTCTGCAAGTATAAATCTTGTAATAACATGATACTGTTTATATGTTATTGTTGGGAAGAGAATGTGTAATTCTTTGATGACAATCTGAAGAACTGCACCTTAGGTCCATTGTTTCACATGGGATGGTACCATTTCTTCTACCAGTACAATCCTAATTCTGCTGTTTGGGGAAACATCACCTGGGGCCATGCTGTATCCAAGGATCTCATCAACTGGTTCCATCTCCCTATCGCGATGGTCCCTGATAATTGGTACGATATTACCGGTGTTTGGACTGGCTCTGCCACAATTCTTCCAGATGGTCAAATTATTATGCTCTACACAGGCAAGACTGCCAACCTTACTGAGGTGCAAAACCTAGCCTTTCCTGCAAACCTTTCGGACCCTCTTCTCCTGGAATGGGTTAAGTATCCAGGTAACCCGGTAATGGTTCCACCACCCGGCATTGGTTTTAAGGATTTTAGGGACCCCACCACCGCCTGGCTTGGCCCTGATGGAAAGTGGCGGATCACTATTGGATCAAAAGTTAACAACAATGGTTTATCCCTTGTCTATAAGACCGCAAACTTCACCGAATTTGAGCTTTTGGATGGGTTGTTACATGAGGTTCCTGGTTCTGGTATGTGGGAATGTATTGATTTTTACCCAGTGTCAGTTGCCAGCACAGATGGATTAGACACATCAGCTAATGGGGCGGGTATTAAACACGTGCTGAAAGCAAGTTTGGATCAGTATATGCAGGATTATTATGCAATAGGGACCTATGACCCAATAAACGACAAGTGGACACCCGATGACCCAAAGGCAGATGTTGGCCTTGGCCTGCGGGTGGATGATGGAAAATACTATGCATCAAAGACATTTTATGACCAAAATAAGAAAAGACGGATTATTTGGGCTTGGGTTGGTGAAAGTGATAGTGAATCTATTGACCTTTTGAAGGGATGGGCGTCTCTTCAGGTTGTGGCAATGTCTTCTTTCATAGCTTTAGAACTACTATAATTTGGAGTCAACAGATCGAATATGATTCAGATAACTTACTGTCACTTTTCACTATATATGCAGGCCATTCCAAGAACAATTTTATTTGATAAAAAAACTGGGAACAATATACTTCAATGGCCAGTTGAGGAAGTAGAGAGCTTGAGATCACAAAGTTATGACTTTGACAAGCTCAAACTTGCACCAGGATCAGTATTGCCACTCAACATTGGCTCAGCCACACAGGTTTGTCATTATATTCTTTTTGTTAAGGCTAAGTTGCAATAGATTCGCTGTAATTTTGTTTGAAGTACTAACACAGGTTTGTAATTACATTCTGTTTTTCTGATGCTAAGTTGCACACTTGCACTTGTTTCAGTTTGATTTTGTGTTAAATACTTTTGAGCTTAAGGCTATGTAAATTTGTTGTTTGCAGTTGGACATAGTCGCTACATTTAAGATAGATGAAGAAACATTACAAAGTACAGTAGAAGCTAATAAGGATTACAACTGCAGCTCAAGTGGTGGTGCTGCCAGTCGAGGAATTCTTGGACCATTTGGCATTTTAGTTCTTGCAGATGAATCATTGTCCGAATTAACTCCTGTTTACTTTTATGTCAGTAAAGGAACTGACGGGAGTGCCAAAACACATTTTTGTGCTGATCAATTACGGTTTGCCTCTTTTGATTTCTGATCTAGACTTTAATGTTTTATATATTAAATTAATTTCATGAATTTTTCAACCAAAAAAAGTAAATATATTTTTAAAAAGAAATAAAAGAATCAAAATCTATCAAGTATAGTAGCTTCCTTATGGAGTCAATGTAGCTTTATTTGTCTGAAAACAATATATTATTGGCACAATAATACACCCGCGGTTTTCCATGTTCAAAAATAGCTCTGTACTTCTTCTTCGCTCTTGGGCCATTTATTTGATGAAGCTTAAGTAATCTTGCTTAACATGTTTAATGTAGATCATCAACTGCTCCTGATGTTGTTAAGCTGATATACGGAAGTGATGTTCCTGTGCTCCATGGTGAAAAACTATCAATGAGGTTATTGGTATGTAAAGATCTGTCCAGTTTCCTTCTAAAATTCTATGGATTGATAGAATTACTTCCTCCGTTCCTTATTATTTGCCCATTTGACTTTTTCATGCATTTTAAGTTAAATTAAAAACATAGCTAAACATATTATTTTTTTGCGATTCTTTTTTGAATTACACTTCAAACTTTGAATTTTAATTGTTGGAGTTTTGAACAGAAAATAAGAAACTAGTGACTGCAAGAGAGAAAAATGAACAATTCTGTTGTGGAAAGACATACTAAATATTGAACTGATGGGATAGTTTTAATACAACAGATTTACTAACTGCTATGCCAACTGCTACTAATATCAACTGCTATGCAAGAAATGGGGAACTACATGGAACTGTCTATAACTTCCTAAAACTACAACTGCTAAATTTATTACTAGAACATAACAACTAAGAAACAAAGATAAATATCTGAAATTCCAGCATGTTATACTTGCAGCAGCTGAAGCACAATTTTAACATTAATTCCCAAACAAAAAAAAGAATTGTAAAAAGAATATCTCTTTATTCTTTATTTTACTCAAAATGCATGAAACAAAATAATCAAATGGACAATATTAAGGAATGGTGGAAGTACATCTTCACATTCAGTAAGTGAAGTAGAACGCATAAAGAACACGATACTGACAAGTCATTTTTTCTGCCTAGTAATTCAGTGTTTTACAATGCAAAAAGAACACGGTACATACAAGTCATGTTTTCTGCCTATTAATTCAGTGTTATATGGATTCGCTTTAGTATGTAATAAATATTCAGCAGCATTAAAATACTTGGTCACAATGGATTGTTGAAGTATTGGATGAATTATTTCAGGTTGATCATTCAATCGTAGAAAGTTTTGCTCAAGGAGGAAGAAGGGTAATAACATCGCGGGTCTATCCAACAAAAGCAATAAATGGAGGAGCGAAAGTATTTGTTTTTAACAATGCCACTGGAGTGACTGTTACAGCATCAGTAAAGGCCTGGCAAATGATTTCTGCAAACTCAATTCCTTTTCAACAAAATGCCGATCACTTGTAATGTAGCTTTCCTTGATCACCACATGGAAGATAAATGAGGTAGTTAAGGACATGAGGTCTAGCAGATTTTAAGTTGTTGAATTTGTTTATTCTATATACTTCAACGTTAGAGATTTGTCATTGAATCACATTTTAATGTTTTTGGTACTTGGTGTCTTTTTAAAATTATGATTGTGCAACTTATTTGTGTTAAAATTAACTAAGAACATTACTGCATGTAGGCTGTAGCTGCCTAGTTTTCTACTAATTCGACTCGAAAGAATGTTGTGAGTAAAGAAAATGTTTAGCATCTTGTTACTGTTGTATGCTGAAGATTTCTGAGAAATTCATAATTCAGAAGTAGATGAATATACCACATCACGAAAAAAAAACCATCTTTTGCAGAATATTGTTCTTGTTTTGTGTAGAGGTCTAAATCGGTGTAGTAATGATACTGATAGCAGAGCAATAAAGTAAAGGGTAAAAACATGGGGATTGGGAGTGAGTGAGAGTTAGTAACCACTTTTTTCCTGCACGTTTGAAGCTGATAGTGTACGTGTACTACACTGCAAATGTAGGTTCAAGTTTGTAAGTTTCGCTTCTAGTTTAGATTTTAAGAGAAGTGGGAGGTTCAGGAGACTTCATCTGGTCAGTTTATCTTGTGTAATGCCAATTCGAAACTGAGACTCAATTTGGGTGGAGGGGGCTGTTTTGCTATTTTGTGTAGGGGCTGTTTCACGGGACAGTCTATATTTTTTTTGTTTCTGTGCTTGTTTGCTATTTTGTGTAGGGGCTAGCCCATTCTGCAATTTTCTTGTAAAGTTTGGTGTAAACTTTGCTTTTGCCCCTTTTTTAAGGTCCATCCCAACAGAATGATGTGAGTTTTCTGGATTCTTGGCTAAGGTGTTGCTTTGGCACCCTATTTAGTTTTAGTTTTCAGACATTAAGGGGAATAAATGTCGAAGTTCAGAATTTAAGGGGTATAAGCTTTAATCTTTTTAGACATGGGGTGTTGGTCAGTGAGGGATTTTTACTTGGCTGGTCAGCTGGAGGACTTTTTTTCTTCCCCCCTCTGGTATTTCATTGGCTGGCTGGGGTACCTATGCAAATTGATCCAGTGTCTTGATTTAATAAAAACTGTAAAAATGTTTTAGCTTCTGGTGATTCTAGTGTAGATGGTATAGACTGAGGAGCATGATATTAATCGGCTGTTCTTAAATCCTGGGTTTTATTGGGTGCTTGCAAGTTGACGTGCAGCTCCAGTCCAGAAATTATCTTCACCAGCAGGCAGCAGCGCAATTTGAACACAAGGATTATGAAGGAATCGATACGAATGATCCAAGAAAGATACATTTTAGGACTTCTTTGGGCTTAATTGGTGAAACAGAGTTAATCCACTGACCTCTTGAAGAAATGGTTCTCATTAGAGTGAATCAACTGTCTTCTTTAATTATGTTTCATAATTTCGTAACAACTAGTAGTACATTTCTTTGAAGTTAGAAGTTGGAAGTTAGATTTTATCGAGTTGAGTCAACTCTTTATAGCAGCGTGGTTAAGTTTTTTGTATATTGTTATATCTGATTTAGTTTTTCCTTGAAGATCAGATATCTGGAATCACTAACTATTTATGATTATCATGAAAAGTAAATCTATTTACAAGTACAGGTTCCAAAATATTCTTACTTCCTGGAACATTTAGAACCCCAGGCCTTGCTATCGAGCTGCTCTGCCAATGCGCATTCCAACCACAGCATCAGTTTAGGACAATTCAGCATTTTGGTTTAGACCCATGAATCAATAATGTTTGCAATAAGAATCGATAAATTTGAAGTCGTAGTTGACTCGAACGTTTTTGTTACAAGCTAGGGAACTAGATTAATTAATGCAGTAAACAGTAAAGTAAGTGGAGTGGGAGGCCAGCCGGCTGACAGTGGGATTTGTAGGGAGAAAGATGAACACAGAGATGGAGGGGGCACTTTACTTGAGTAGCTTCCTCCCGTGCAAGACTACATCGACTATGTTGCATCATTTTTACTTCCCTTTCACGCTTAATTATCCTTTCAACTTAAATATTTACTCCATCCGTTGTAATTGTATATTGCTTCACTTGACACTTGGTAATCTTTCCAGATACTTGAATCATCGACCTCTCTCACTTGAAAGAGATATACCGTTTTATAGTAAATTTTTCGAGAAATACTTTGGCGTACTAATAAATTAATTTTTTCCCTACATATATTGTTCTGTTTTTCAACTGCAAATGCTCTTTTCTGTCTCCAAAAAAAGTTGAGTCGATGAGTATATATGTCCATTACAATTCTTCACTACATTACAATTAGTTAAAATTTAAAAACTACATATGTATGTAACCTCACAATATATATCCAGCTTTGCTGTCAATCAATCTCATTGCTTCTGCTGCTTTCTGGTCATTCTCATTGCTTCTGCTGCTTTCTGGAGTCAGATACTAGCTCAAATCAGACGCTGCATTTTGTATAGAATCGCACCCCGGGCCCTTGTCTAGTCTTCTTTCTGTAATCTTGATCATAATTGTCACTTCCTCGATGTAAGTCACAAGTTTTCATGCTGCATGCAAGCAACAACTACAATTCACGGGATTTCTATATATATATGTCCCAAAATAAACTACCTTGATAGTTTCCGGTAATACGTACAATAGTTAGAGACACTGAGTACATGAATTTCTTTGTTAACTTCCTGCAATGAAATATATAGCAAGCGGTATGCTCTTTGATCACTTCCTCCTAATATAAATCTTTTTGTATATATGTGTTTTTTTTCTTGCTATATTAAACACACTCACGCATCCACCTTGTTTTTAATAAGGTTTGAACCCTCGATTTACCGTAAAGAGAACAATGAAGATACGGATACAACAAATTGCATCTTGTAGAAACTTATATTTTCTTCTACATGCTTTCTTATTGGCGCTTGCCACTTGCCAGAAAAAAATTATAAAATTCAAGCCATGCGCTAATCAAGTATTTACAACCAAGTTTATCTCCTTTTCCTTGCAAGGAAACTTATCATCTATCTTAGCAACACATACATACAGTTATATTTAACGGTTACGACATTGTTTCGACATTGTTTTTTTATCCTGCACTTATGTAGTAGCTAGTACTAATTTACAGTATTGTTGATTATGTTGCGTATAAAAAAAATTGAGATATGATAACATTGACAGTATTATATTCATTCGAATTTGTAGTACTTTCGAATTACAACACAAGATGAACATATCTGATCAAAAATAACCAGGCGTGACTTGAACATAAAAGGCCTGCGGCTATCTTGCTCCGTCATATATAGGCTATAAAATAAAGAACCTATGTTACATACGTTGACGTTCCGGTTAGTGGAATAGATAATATATATCCACAAGTTAATAGTTATATATGTAGTTTGTAATCTTGTTATGTACAAGAATGTGAAATGTTTTTTCTTCAATGGGTCATATAAGATCATTTCCACAAATCAATCTGACAACTTGAAGTTGAGTTTGACGTATTTTCTGGATCCAAAATTTCTTGGTTATTCAAATTTCTGACAAGGGTGCTCGAGCTTATATCATCATCTGCAGAAATGACGCTGCTTAACGTGGCTGCATTAACATTCAAATGTTCGTGATTTTGCTTCTGAACATCTTCGTGGCTGAGTTGTGAAGCAACAAACTTATCAAGAACTCGCCAATCAGTGACTTCTTCAACTGCTTGGTCATGATTTGATGGATAGCTGATTTCGTCTAGTGCAGTTGACGAAGATTGAAAAATGTTTCTGCTAAGGTTCCCGTTAAGACCATATGCAGGCATGTAATTGCAGCTTCTGAGGATAGGTAGCGGTGCTTGCAGCATTTTTGAATTTTCAAGAAGGGGAAGCTGGAGAAAATGGTCCGAGCCAGATATATTTTGGTACAGAAAGTCCTGCTCCTTTTTGCAAGGGTAAGGATAGTGGTATGTAATGTTTGGTTGTTTGGAAGAATCCATGTCTGGCATGAACTGAACTTGGTCTTCATACCATATCGGTGACTCGTGCTCACTCATTCTCCGCACTGCTGCTATTTTTTTCTTAAACACCCTACATACAACCCATCCTTCTTCCTGTTATTATATCACAAAACCATACACACGTATATAATTAAGCCAGTTGTTGCAAATTTAAATGTCATTTAAACCAACAATAAGAGACATCAACATATATATGGTCGGGTTTTTCTAGAATAACAATTTTTTTGTAAAAAAAAAGAAAAAGAAGATGTAATGATTAACAAATAAGTACTACGTACATTGTCAATTAAAACAATAGTAACAACATTAATGATATTGTGATAATAATATCTGAAAAATTAGTTATAACATTAACAGTATTTCAATTAAACTTGCCTGGGCTGGTGCATTTTCATCTGTTTCAAGGCGATACTCGTGCATGATCCAATCAGACTTTTGTCCATTGGGGGCACGGCCTTTATAATAGACTAAGGTCTTTCTCATTCCAACTAAATCATGCTTAGAGTAGATTGCTTTATCTCTTCCTGTTGCTTTCCAGAATCCAGCAGCAGTAGCTCTATTTGTGCGTGTTCCAGTTGGATACTTCTTATCTTTGTGACTGAAGAAGTACCACTCATTTTGCTCTTCTATTCCCAATCCACATAACTCTGCATGAATTTGTGCACGTTCAATGTTAACTACAAGCTGAGTTAGTGAGCTCTATTTGTGTGTGAGCGTACTCTATGATGAAGTGCATGTTAGTAAATAATGTTAATAACCAATCTATACCAACATGTACCTTGGAGATCCCAGGGCTCAATTTTGTAAAGATCAATGTCTTTGATAACATCCAGGTCAATCCTTTTAGATGTAATCTTTTTTCTTAGGTAGTAATCCACCAGTTCTTCATCAGTAGGATGGAACCGGAAACCAGGAGGGACATGAGAAGATGTATCCATTTTGTCTTTAGATTATCTAATATGATTCAGATGTTCAGATCTGCAACGAATTTATAATAGTTGATTGTCAGTAGTTATAGACAGTACTCCGCTCTAAATCTGTCACACATACTTTGATCAAGAGCCATAAATAAGATAGGCTGAACATAGAGTAAAAAGTAAACATTTCTAGTGTGGTACATATCATTTCTGCAAACTCTTTTTGTTTGCAGGAGATCGATCTGTGATAATCTTATACGCTTCTAATCAAATATCATGTACCATCACATCGCGTTGATCAATATATAATTGAATTAATTCCTGTGATGAATTTACATATATAGCAATATATAATCAAATTAATTCCATCTGAATTGAAGTTACATGGAACACAATATCAATTGACTATGTACAACCTCCCTGATTCATATATATGGAGTATTAAACAAGTACCTAGAACCTAATAATGTTACACGCACTGCAATAGTTTACATTAAACCATCAACCTCTGATCAAACAATACCAGTAACCTTAATCATCAACCTCCTAAGCTCTGAGGACAGAGGTATCTGCTATTTAGAAAACAAGGGATATATAATGTTTGAGTTAATTAGTACATCTCCTTAGTTTTTACATTGACATTTTTTAAAACTGAAAGAGGGCAGGTGCAGATTTCAATCACACAACACGACCTGGAACCATGCAGGCCTTTTACGCTTATTACTTACCTCAGAATTTAGCTGGCTTGAAGCATTTCCGCCTTTAGACATGCAAACAGCTAAACATGAAGCAGCTGCGGTACATATAAAGCTTAGCTAGCTCTTCCATCACCCTAGCTAGTATTCGTAATAAATAAGGATCAAAGAGCAAACTTAATTAAGCCTTAATTAAACCTACGTTTTTATTAAACAGTACTTGTTTCTAAATTATGATATTAAACATCTGAGCCGTGCCATTGCTCCTATGCCTTTATTTGGCGATAGCTAAAGATCGAAGTGCAAAACTTAGGGCTCTAATTAGATGATATTTCTTTTTTCTTCTTTTTTTCCTGGTGATCACAAAGCCAATTACTAGAGATATGTACTTATATGATCGAGGTGCCATAATGCTGACTACTTACTGTATATAAGCTACATTCAAGTCCCCTCTTTTGGCCTTGAGTCTGCTTGTGCCCCTAATAAATTTTGAAGGGCTCTCTAGCTCTAACTCTGGTAAAGCCCTATATTAAGTATGAATAATTATTAGAGGTTGCACATTTTTAATTATAAGATCTGCGAAGTTTAGTAGCTAGCATAGTCGAATATAATTGATTATATCGAACTTAATTTAGAAAATTGAAACCCTTGTTGTAATATAACAAGGCTAAATTCTTAGTTTTTTTTAACCATCTTCACTAGTCTTAATTATATTCAAATATATAATGTGCAATTTCCGCATAGCTCCATGCTTGTATTAGCTAAAAGGTAACAACTTATGCTTGCTTTCTGCGGTTAATCATGCAGGCGTAACGAATTCGTGTAATCATATGAGCAACATATCTATCTAGATGATCGATCAACATGTGTATATATATTAAATGAGTCCACAGACGAAAAAAATAGCTAAATTCTATCGACTAAAACCTATATATTATCATATATCATTGGTCATAAACAATGTACAACCTGCATATATATATTTCTCACCGATACATTTCCTACCCATACGAGATCCCGATAGGTTTCGAGAACAAAGGACCTCACACGCACACAAATGAAGAACAAATAATTCCCTAACCAGATTTTTATTATCTAATATCAATGGGTTTTTACCAATTTTTTAGTTCCATTTATGGCTTTATAAGTGCAACAATTCCTTGAAATAGTGAAGGAATTATATTTGCAACCTTTACTAGTTAATTACAATATTGGTTTTATGGTTTATTTGTTCTTGATCGAGTACCTAATTAAATTTGATTCAAAATAAATATGAATATCATGAAGGGGAAATCAACAACTTTATATATAAAACTAGCTATTGAAACTAAATTTACAATATTTTACATATGGGAGATTGATGCCAATTATATTTTATATATTAATTGCTTGGAAGGTATAGACAATAACGATATCTAATTGCATGTATCGATTGGGTCAGTTCATAATGCGTATAGATCACTCAATATTTATGATCAACAAGTTCTTGGTGGAGCAATTATAATATGGAGTATGTTAATCAAAGTTTTTTGTTTACTTGAACTTTACTGGAATTATATTAGATCGTAGATCAGACAAGTAAAATCTGGATTTAATTAGCAATAATATTAGCCATTATTATCCATCCACTCAGTTTTAAAAATGAAGGTCATGTCATAAATTCATAAAAGGCAAATAATTTGAAGCTTGATGCAATTATGAAAACGTGGCATATTATCATGAAAAAAACAATCAACATGCATTTGTTTTATGCACTAAAATTCATGCGCACACATAATAAATCCTTCTCCATACCAGAAAACTCAAACAGCTAGCAAGAACAGTACCATCAATAACGAATTATACCCTCCTTAAACGAATGCAACATATGAAAAATGACGAATGTAATATATATAATTAAAGAATAGGGGATCTTACGGTTACAGATGTTAAGAGATTCCAGCAAGCTAGCTAGGCAAGTCAGATCACCCTTCTTCCTAATTGGTCAATATGATCAGGAAACCCTAGTAGCAGCAACAAGTTTTCTATTTAATAGAAAAACCTAAGATTCATATATAATACTCCTACTTTAACATATGACAAAAGACTAAAAAAGAAACAACAAGATTTCCTCGGGATCGTCCCGAGGAATTTAAGAGATCTAAGAAGGAAGGAGGAAGAAGAAATGGGATGAGGAGTGGAAGAAAGGTAAAAGAACTAGGGCTATATAAAGACGGACAAGGACACCGCCACCAAACAAATATAATAATTATAAGAAGATATCAGCTGAGAAGCTCTAATGATGAGGAATGATTTGTAAACAATTAACAACTATACACTTAATTGTTGTAGTTAGTAGGTATATATAATTATTAGGATGGATTTGTCATCTCTTCACACACTTTTTGTTCTTTCATTGTCCAACTTAGAGCTAGATTACAGGACAAGTTTTATTTTGGGCGCCCTAAAACAATCAAGGAATTATAGAGAAAGAGGAGCGTGGGGCAACTGCTAAATCCACCACCCGAAACTGATAAAGACTCACACCCCCTGCAGTGTACAGTGAAGAAATGTTAAATTTCCCTATATAAAAGTGACACACACATATATAATTATGGATTGCTATAATTATGCGTATAAGTATGTAGATTTTGATCATGGGAGAGAGGATTACTATATAAATTGAAACAGATAAAAAGGTTAAACGGGACGTCGACGTATGAGCTAATAACAAAGACTACAATATTGCAATCGGCAATTGCATGGCCTAAAATTAATTATATTTTTTGTCTCTCTGTTGATATATATATATACGCACCAACAACAAGCACCAAAAACATATACGATTTTATACAAAGAAAAATTCTATTATATGCAGGTTATTACTGAATAACGGCTGAAAAGATAAGAGTATATGTTTTCAGAAGCACATTATCGATAATATGATTTAAATTAACTACTATAATCTTTCTCTCTCGGTCAAGTGTCCAAAACAAGCACAAATAACATATATATTTACGATTTAATGTAAGTTAAAAATTTGTACTATAAATTTACGAAAAGCTAATTTAATTACTTGACCAATTATCTAATCTTCAACAATTCACTACAAGAATGTCCGGCTAAGTTCAACTGTGAAATTTTCGACTGTGGCTAAATTCGATCGATTTTAATCGAATTTAGAGTCAATGTTTCTTTTATTTTGGTCAATCTTTAATTCAAGTACTGTTTTTGGTCGAATTTAAAAATGGTCAAATTTCTAAATTCGACCTTTTTCTCCATTTGATCAAATTTAGCACCCGTCAAAAAAAAAGGAGGAAAAGTTCCCACCAATCGGCCAATACTTGAAAAATATATTCGATAGAAATCGGTATACTACCAATTAATCACATGGATTATTACAACGACATCAGTTTTTAACTTCGTAGATTTTGGTAAAAACTGGTTGGTTATAGTTCCTCTCGTTTTCGTGCGATTGATTGTGTGTGATAGTAGATGTTACTTTGTTTTCTACGGGAAATAAATATACGAGTAATGCTATATGCTTTCGAAAAAGATTCCAAAATCTCTCTCAAATTAATGACACATAATTATTTATTTTTATATGTACGAAGAATCGATCTTATTTGTGAAAAATAACCAATCATATATTGACAACTCATTATTTAAAAATGATTTTAAAAATCATTTTTGGAACTCTAACATTTATTTAAATATATAAATATTGTTTCATAACTAGCTAGCTAGTACATAATTAGGTACTCCTTATTATAAGCATGCGTACTTTCTATAGGATACATATATATACATACCAGTTTACATAAATTTAGTTTTTCTCTTCTAATTAAGAGAGGGAACAGTACTGTGTACATGTACTACCATGTTTGAAGTTAATAATTTTTTTTCTTTAATCTATGATCATATATAGGGTAAGGATAAATATAACATTTACTAAAAAGATATGAAAATCAAATAGAGTATCTATACTCTTTATTAAAAGCAGAAAACCCCTTTAAATGGTATGTCATGTATACCGCGGTATACACATTATTTTTATCTTAATTATCTTAATATTATTAATATAATTCTTTATTAATACTCTTTATTAAAAGCAGAAAACCCCTCTAAATGGTATGCCATGTATACTGCGATATACACATTATTTTTATCTTAATTATCTTAATATTATTAATATAATTCTTTATTAAAAGCAGAAAGCTTATGCCATGTATACCTTCTAAATAAATATAATAAGATTTATTATTAAATTAAAAACTTATACTTACTATTTACTATATACTCTTTATTAAAAGCTTTATTAAAAGCAGGAAGCCCTCTAAATAGTATGCCATGTATATCGCGGTATACATATTATTTTTATCTTAATTATCTTAATATTATTAATATAATTCTAAATAAATATAATAAGATTTATTATTAAATTAAAAACTTATACATACTCTTTATTAAAAACATACTGTGGTATGCCATGTATACCACAGTATACATATATTTATTATCTTAATAATCTTAATATAATTAACATAATTCTAAATTAATATAATATGATTTATTATTTAATTAAAAGTTAATTTTTATTACTTTATTAAAATCAAAAACTCACTCTTAATAATGTAGTATGTCATATACAATGGTAAACATATAATTATTATATTAATATAATTAACATAATTCTAAATTAATATAAATAAGATTTATTATAAAATCAAAATCAGATATCCAACCTAATGTTCTCATATGTTGATATGTTATGTGTACTACACATATAATTTGATTGAGATCAAAAGATTTTTTATATTACCTATTATTTTATAAGTTACTTTCGATCAGTACAATTCTTATCTCTCCTATTTTTAACAATTACACATGGGTATTTTATTCGTCATGTCGATCTTACTCCGTTCTCACGCCCCATTCGGGACGGAAATTTGAGACATTATTCGTGTTCAGGATACAGAAACAGAGAGAAGAGAAGCATAAAAACAACTCGGGGATTGGTGGCGGGAACGAAGAAAAGTACATAAAAATAATTCGAGATTATGGACTTGATTGATAAGGAAAACTCTTTTTCGTTGGAACACAATAGTACAAAGCCAAATTTGGCCCCTCTAAATGTTATGCCATGTATACCACGGTATACATATTATTTTTATCTTAATTATCTTAAGATTATTAATATAATTCTAAATAAATATAATAAGATTTATTATTAAATAAAAAACTTATACTTACTCTTTATTAAAAACATATTGTGGTATGCCATGTATACCACAATATACATATATTTATTATCTTAATAATCTTAATATAATTAACATAATTCTAAATTAATATAGTATGATTTATTATTTAATTAAAAGTTAATTTTTATTACTTTATTAAAATCAAAAACTCACTCTTAATAATGTAGTATGTCATATACAGCGATAAACATATAATTATTATATTAATATAATTAACATAATTCTAAATTAATATAAATAAGATTTATTATAAAATCAAAATCAGATATCCAACTTAATGTTCTCATATATTGATATGTTATGTATACCGCCGTACACATATAATTTGATTGAGATCAAAAGATTTTTTATATTATCTATTATTTTATAAGTTACTTTCGATCAGTACAATTCTTATCTCTCCTACTTCTAACAATTACATATAGGTATTTTATTCGTCCCGTCGATATTACTCTGTTCTCATGTCCCATTCGGGACGGAAATTTGAGACATTATTCGTGTTCAGGACACACGAACAGAGAGAAGAGAATTATAAAAACAACTCGGGGATTGGTGGCGGGAACGGAGAAAAGTACATAAAAATAATTCAGGATTAAGGACTTGATTGATAAGGAAAACTCTTTTTCGTTGGAACACAATAATACAAAGCCAAATTTTGGTATCTCTCATACTTCTAACAACTACATATGGGTATTTTATCCGTCCTGTCAATCTTGCTATGTTCTCCACCCCATTCGCGACGAGAATTTAAGAAATTATTCGCGTTGAGGACAAGAACAGAGAGAAGTATAAAAACAACTCGGGGATTGATGACGGGAATGAAAAGAAGTATAATAAAATTATTCGGGGGAAGGAAAACTCTTTTTCGTTGCAAAACAATAGTACAAAGCCAAATTTTGGTTAGTACGATATATCTAAATTAATTTGTTTCATTCCAAACTCATGTTCGATTCGCTGCAATTGCATAATTATATAAGTTAGTTATTTATTCAATTTCAATTCTTTGATTTTACCAAATATTTGATTATTTCTATCGACATAATTAAATAATATTTATTTATTATAGACTTTTATATTAATTTCACTACAAGTACATATTTAAATAAAACTTAAAAATTATTTTTATTCTCAATATTTTAAATTACTTTTTTAGTAATTTAATTTTTATTTTTGATCCGTGCTTCGCACGGGTTACGAGCTAGTATATATAATATCTTGAGTGAAGGAGAACAAGGGAGGGAACACCCTAATCTCGAATTCCCTGTGATTTTAAAAAATAAAATCAGCAAGAATAACTTTTTCTTTCTATATTTTGAAAATTAATGATCAACAATTACCTTTTGGTGCAATCGGAAATTTGTTTGAGTCAAAATTGTATCTGACCCTAGCTAAATTTGAGGAACTCTATAGAAGACATAGTACGCCTTTGATGTTCATTTGTTGTGTCCTTAATTAGTGAAAAATTAACTGAATCACTAATTTCTGATTACATCGACATTAACTGAAAAATTATTAGTCATTCAATTTTGATTGATCACAATAAGATAGCTAGGTAATTAGCACATCTAGATCAAAATTATGATAACCCACAACATATAAAATTTCCACGACACAATAGAGTAACGGTACCCGTTCTTAGTTGATCTTCACTTATACGTCTTTCTTCCACCACCGACGCCCATCATTATACAGCTTTGCAACTTGCCTGTTCTGCTCTAATATTTTCATGTACAATATTAGTCTTTACACATGCGTGCATACAGCTAACAGTATTCAAGTTGATTATAACGGAGCTTCAGCTGTCTGTTGATGAGTCCTCAGCTCCGTCGCGTTGAAGCTTCTTTGTTTTGAATGTTGTTCTCAATTCGCAGTTTAGTGCACGAGTGTCCATTATGTTTTGTTGGGAGCATGGCCCTATAGCTAACTAGTACTTTAATTACCATTCTACCCTTTCTCCGTTTGGTCATGTTAGAATCAACTGAAAGAGACGTAAAGCCGAGCCGATAGAAGCTGTGTGAGCCAAGCTGGTTGGTGGGTCCGATTTGGAAGGACGAAATGATGGCTTGACTCTGCACCTTGGCGGCTCTGTGGTCTGGCGTGAGCTAGCCGCTATCATTAGATATTGTATGTTGGCTTACTTGTGTGTGTTGGTCCCACCGCATTGTTAATTGGGTCCCGCCCTATTTTCTCAAATCATATGATAGATTGGTAGAAAGAACATGTACGAAGGAGTTGCGTAATCATAACTTCTGGAATGTCGTTGCTGCATTTAGTAAGTTTCGTTTTTATACTGGTGGTACGAGGCTGAAAATATACTAATTTTGATTAAAAGAAATAGAAGGTATACTCTTCACCATTTGCGTGCACTCGACAAGGCATTTTTTTGTTGTTGATAAAGTAACGTTTTCTTAAATGGATCAAATTTCTTGGAAATGTTGTTCTGAGTGTCAAATTAACTTGTAAATGATGTTAGTTACATATATATAGGAGTTTAATTATAACACCTAGTCGATTATGGTTATCTCGTTCAGTTAAATTTGATAAACTTATTATAATTATATCATCCCAATAATTAAAAAAATTAATTATTGTTTAAGAAAAATGGCTTGACTAGAATATTATTACTCCCTCTATCCTATTCATTTCTATACACTTTTCATTTTGGGATGTCTCATTCATTTCTATACATTCCAAAAATAGTAACTTTTAATAATATAAAACACTATTACACCCACTACTTTCTTCACTATCTCTAGTCTATAACAATATAAATCACTATTACACTCACTACTTCCTCCACTATCTCAAATCTATTATTAAATATTGATAGATCCCACCACTTCTTAGTCTATGTGCCCAATCCCAGTGTATACAATTCAATTCACTGGGAGGGAGTATAGTTTAAGAATATAAACAAGTGAGTTGTTCGATAAAAACTTCATCTAAGAAACTTGAAACATAAAAAGGAAAAACGGTAGTGTGAGTCCATAATTTAGGCACAACTTAATTCAATAAAAAATTAAATTGAATTTGAACAAAAAAAAAAGTTAATTTCTTAACAGGAGAAAGAAACGTAATTCGATAAAGAAAAACTGAAATCACCTAAGGTTAGCCAAAGAAAAAAAAAAAAATCACCTAAAATTTTACTTGCCATATGCTTGCATACTGCACACTGTTACTTATTTTCTTCTTCTACTAGCTTTATACTCCGTGCAATTCACGTGAAGCGTTATAAATTATTTATATAAAAATATTTTTCAAATTTTATTTATTTAATATTTATCAAATTTTTTTGCTTCTTTTTAAAATGTTATTAAAGTAAATAGAAGTAGTCTACTAATTTTAAATTTTCAGAAATGATTGTACTCGTCAGAAATCCGAATCTTGAAATCATTATTTAATAACACCGTTTGTAGAATGATTATTTTACCCTTGACGATCAAACCATAAAAACTATTTTATACTAATTACATATAAGAATGATTATACTCATCACGAATCGAACCTTGAAACCACTATTTAGACCATCTCCAATCAAGGACACCAAAATAGTGTCACTATAACACTATTTTGGTATCAAAAAGACATTATCCATAAAATGAACTCCAACCAAGGGACACTATACTTGTCACTAAAAAGAATCTTTCACCTATAAAATAGAATATTCTAACTTTTGTTTATTTTTTATATTATAAATAACTTCTTATTTATCATTATGAATTTATGATTTTATTTTTATAATTAAATCTAGTGTGTTGTTTATAATTCATGATTTAAAAAAAATAATTGTGAAAGTTTAAAGTAAAAAAATTAAAAAATGAAATTTAAAAGATTAGAATAAAAAGATACAAAAAACTATTTTAGAATTAACAAGATTTAAGAAGAAAAGAAGTTTCAATTGATAAAATCTTAAGTTAAAATTTACAAAAACAATTAATTTTAGTAGGACATAGATGGAAGAAATTTGTTTCGTTAACAAACACAAGGGTATTGTTGGAATTTTGAAAGTCACCAAATTTGGTGTCAAAAGATCATCAAATGTACTTTTGTCATCAAATTTGGTGATCCAAAACTCATTTGGTGACATTGAGTCACTATTTTAGTGTTCCATTGAAGTTGTTTTGACACTATATTTATCACTATTATAGTAATTTAGTGTCCGGTTGGAGTTGTTAATAACTTATATGGACCAATCTCAAAAACACCATAGGTGTTGTTTCTACAAGTACATAAAAGTAGTGTCCGGTTTTTAGGATGTGGGGCTGGAGTGGGCCTATCAAATCATGCCCTGTTATAGGCCTCCTTGTGCTTACCAACGTTGAATGGACACAAATAACTTCCATTTTCTGGTGACGTGGTATTTCCCTAGTGGCCCAAGAGTAAAGCCATCAATGATATTGCGGTTTCTCTAATTCAAAGTTTGCCCCAACATGCCCCACCACACTGAGGAAATGTATTTTGTTTTTGTTGATGTCAAGGGACCAAATATTTATAATAGAATGTAAAACATTTTTTTTAGGTAAGCTAAGGAGTCGAACTCGATTATTTGGGTTAATGCATTGACCCCTCGTCACTGAGATAGTTTGCTCGCTCAGAATGTAAAACTATTATAACTAACGTCTGTTAAACGGTAATGTTATTAGAGCAACTTAACTCGTTCCCTAAATAAAATATTAAACAAGTGATTATTTAAATATAAGAGATAAAGTAAGATGAGATAGCTCAAGTGGTAAGAGTTTATTTATTGTTGTCCTCGGATTCGGGTTCAATTCTCGCTTACCCTAAGAATGTTTCAATTTATTTTTCTAATTTTCTAGAATTTTTGAATTTTAGATACTAATTAATCAAAAAATATCATTTAACATATTAGAAGTAGAATAGGTGTTCGAATTTATTGAGTAGAATAGTTCGAATTTATAGCGAAGTTCTATTTGAAATAGAATATGTGAATTTGCAGAGAGGAAGAGTTCAAATATAAAAGAAGTACTTGCAAAGTTCTATTTGAAGTATAATAAGTGTTTCAATTTATAAATGAGAAGAGTTCGGATATAAAAGAAGTACTTGCAATTAAAAGTTCTATTGGAACTAGAATAAGCGTTTATAATACATAACTAAAATTTTTATTTGAAGTAGAATATATGTAAAGTTGTATAAGTGTTTTTTCAACGAAAGAGTGGCTCAATAGAAAAGAGTATGGTAACATAAAAATTAATATATAAGACAAGTATATATTCAATATATTAAATTTGAGATTTTGATATTAAAAAAGAAAACGTGTTTCACGAGAGGACGACTTATTAGCGAGGACCGAGTAATTTTCATAATTTAATTGATAGAGTTTTTTTTAAAAAATTATTACGCCGTCGTGAAGCGCGGCTTTGGCGCTCTTAAGATTGTCTCAATCTATTTTTCTAATTTTCTAGAATTTTTGAATTTTAGATACTAATAAATCAAAAAATTTCATTTAACATATTATAAGTAGAATATGTATTCGAATTTATTGAGGAGAATAGTTCGAATTTATAGCGAAGTTCAAAGTTTTATTTGAAGTAGAATAGGTGTTTGAATTTGCCGAGAAGAAGAGTTCAAATATAAAAGAAGTACTTGCAAAGTTATATTTGAAGTATAATAAGTGTTTCAATTTATAGAGGAGAAGAGTTCAGATATAAAAGAAGTACTTGCAATTAAAAGTTCTATTGAAAGTAGAATAAGCGTTTGTAATACATAACTAAAATTTTTATTTGAAGTAGAATATATGTAAAGTTGTATTGGTGGTTTTTCAACGAAAGAGTGGCTCATTAAAAAAGAGTATGGTAGCATAAAAATTAATATATAAGAAAAGTATATATTCAATATATTAAATTTGAAATTTTGATATTAAAAAGGAAAACGTGTTTCACGGGAGGACGGCTTATTAGCGAGGACCGAGTAATTTTTATAATTTAATTGATAGAGTTTTTTAAAAAAATTATTACGTCGTCGCGAAGCGCGGCTTTGGCGCCCCTAAGATTGTCTCAATATATTTTTCTAATTTTCTAGAATTTTTGAATTTTAGGCTCCGTTTGTTTGCCGGAAAATAACTTGATTTTGGAAAATATTCTCCATGGAACATATTTTCTTGGAAAATGTTTTTTATGGAACTTATTTTCCTGGAAAATATTTTCTAGGAAATTTTTTTACCAGAAAGTATTTTCCAAGGAAAATAAATCTCAAAATTTATTTTTCAAAAAGTTATTGAAAAGTTTTTAGAAACAATTTCTCGGGAAATATTTCTCGGAAAAATATTTCTCGTGAAAAAATTTCTAGGGAAATATTTCTCTGAAAAAATTTCTCGGAAAAAAATTTCTCCGGAAATATTTCTCGAAAAAAAATATCTCGAAAAAAAAAATTCATAAAAAATTATGAATAACAGTGAGAAATTGTTCATTTTGGAAAATGTTTTCCCGTTCTGAAAAGGGGAAATCATTTTCCAAAAACTCATAACTCTTTTTAAAGAAATTTTCTACTCTTGGAAAATATTTTATTTTCCTGAAAACCAAACAAACATAGGAAAACTTGGAAAATATTTTCCAGAACGTCAAACAAACACACAAAAGACATTTTCCTGGAAAATATTTTCCAAAAGCCAAACAAACACCGGAAAATTCAGAAAATATTTTCTGAAAAATATTTTCCAGCAAAACAAACCGAGCCTTAGATAATAATAAATCAAAAAATATTATTTAACATATTAGAAGTAGAATAGTTGTTCGAATTTATTGAGGATAATAATTCGAATATATAGCGAAGTTCGGAGTTCTATTTCAAGTAGAATATGTGTTTGAATTTGCAGAGGGGAAGAGTTCATATAAAAGAAGTACTTGCAAAATTGTATTTGAAATATAATAAGTGTTTCAATTTATAGAGGAGAAGAGTTCAGATATAAAAAAAGTACTTGAAATTAAAAGTTATATTGGAAATAGAGTACATAACTAAAATTTCTATTTGAAGTAGAATGTATGTAAAGTTGTATAGGTGTTTTTCAACGAAAGAGTGGCTCATTAGAAAATAGTATGGTAACATAAAAATTAATATATAAGACAAGTATATATTCAATATATTAAATTTGAGATTTTGATATTAAAAAGAAAAACGTGTTTCACGGGAGGACGGCTTATTAGCGAAGACCGAGTAATTTTCATAATTTAATTGATAGAGTTTTTTAAAAAAATTGTTATGCCGTCGTGAAGCGCGACTTTTTTAAATAGTTTAATATTTAATTAGTAAAGATGGAGTACGGAGATAGGGAGGGATGATGTGGCAAATATAGACCATCAAAATGATTCGGAGGCGTTTTCTCTTATCTAAAATAAACTAGCTTTATAGCCCGTGCGAGGCACGGGCATGCTCTAGTTATTTTCGGTTATGTTGGTCTCATCGTTTGATGGAATGCATGTAGAAGAAAAGACATAAGCATGTAACGGTATATCAGTAGGAAATATGTCGAAGGTTTGATGATACATGTTTTACAAAATCCCAGTCTATAAGGTTGTTATTATGACCTGAGTAGGCGCAAATATTTTGACTAATTAACATGTTTTGTTAGCACGCACGATCCTTCTGTACTGCAAGATTTCGTCGGTTATAATTTTGCCAATCGTATTTGAATGAGAAGATGGTTTTAGTGTCACTTTGAAAGAATATCGGGCATCTTTTATCATTTCCATTGCCTGGGGAACGTTGGCACTCCATTTACTTGTTTGTAGTTCATGGGGTAGTCGTGACCTTGTGTACTGCAAGATTTCGGCGATTATAATTTTTCCAATTGTATTTGAATGAAAAGATGGTTTTAGTGTCACTTTGAAAGAGAATTGGGCGCCTTTTATCATTTTCATTGCAGGGGGAACGTTAGCACTCCATTTACCTGTTTGTAGTTCATGGGGTAGTCGTTAAGTGGGTGTTGTAAAATTTGATCGGTGTGCATAATAGAGTAAAAATGTAGAAGTACAAGTTGTATTAGTATGTGTGGATACACTATTTAAACGAATGCATACCACTTTGCCCATGTTAAGAAGGGTCTCCTTGCAGACACGTTGAATACAATAATTGTACAGGTGTGGATATAATTTATTTTAGAAAACTATTACTTATACCTTTCAAGATAATGCTAAACTGATTCGTGATAAGTTACTCGTTTCACCTTACAATTGCCACTTGACACAAATAATTTAACATTTAGTACTTTTAATATTTTATCATAGATATTCAAAAAAATTAAACCAATTTAGTTTAGATTTGATTTAGTCGTACGATGACAACTTCAACTTTCTTGTAAAAATCTTCAACACAAACTTTTTTATTTATATACAAATATAAAACTTTTTTGCATTTTTCGGGTTCAATACTTTATATACTATAGTGAATTTTTCGAAAATGACCAACATATAAAATTTATCTATTGAAGACGAGATTTATAATATATTGGATCATAATAAAACTACAGTTTTAATCTTATTAGTAGCTAAAATTTCAAAAATGCATATATAATTATAAGTTGTTAATATCTTATAATTAAACAATAATAAATGTAAAATAATGATAAAATCCATTTTTACGCTTTTTATATATAAGGATATAATTGAAAAGAAGTAAATATGGTGATCGTTTTAAATTTAAAAAAAAATATAATGAGTGATATTGGATATAGATGTCAATATTTGTCACACTATCACCTAGGTCATGGTTCAATTCACATTAAAAAGAAATTTTTTTATCATCAATATACAATTGGAGGGATAATTTATTAATCTAATATCATCAATATAATACTGAAAGGGTAATTTAGTAATCTAATATATATATAATCTGATAGTATATAGAATTTGTAATCTAATAGTATATATAATATGAGTCATTATGTAGTTAATGCAAATAAACATGATTTATAATATAAGAATATTAATATAATCCTTTTTTATGGATCAATTCCAATTTTATAACATTTTTTTAAAATACAATTTTATAACATTTTGCGCGAGTTTTTCTCAAATATGGTTAGAAATATTTATTTAAGGCACTTGCGAAAATAAATTATCTACCTTACCAAGTAGATTACAAAAAGAGACCAAAATAGAGTATAACATATTGAGTGTTTGCGCAGATTAATAAAAAACTTCATAATATAATCTAAATAGATGTCTATCATAGTGGTAAGGAATGTTACTTTTAATTTAGAGATTAAGGGTTCAATTCCCATCAGAAACAATTTTTTTGTACTAAAATAGAGTATAACATATTGAGTATTTGTGCATATTAAAAAAAAGTTTCAAAATACAATTAAAATAGATGTCTAAAATAGTGGTAAGGTATGTTACTTCTAATTTAGAGGTCAATGGTTTAATTTCCATCAGAAACAATTTTTTTGTTGTGCTGTTATATAGGGGTAATTTAGTAATTTTATGATGAATAAATTGTCTCACGAACCCCCCGTGCAAGGCACGGGATCGCTCTAACCGACAGAACTTGATGTTATTTTGTGACGATATTTTCTAGTTCACGTCAGTTTAATTTTGTGATGATAAGTATTCTTCAGTTTGTTGTGGTGATCCTGCCACCGGTTTGAACTTGTTGGTGACACTATGTGACATGGTTGAGAAGATTTGCAAGGAAGATCGGTTTGGTATTAGTCCGAAGAAGATTTTGTTCTTAGTTGAATGTATTTGATGATTAGTTTTATAAGCTAATTAATAATCAGATATGAATTAGTTAAAGGTGTCAAATAAATGCTCCATTTCGAAAGTACCAATACTCTCCGGGCTCCATAATTCTCTATAAGCGGCCGGAGTAGTATACATGTCCTTAATGCATGAGGTGGCGGGATTGAGATGCACACAAATTCGTATTCGAAAAAAACTGTTCGAACTGGTTAAAAAATCGGAAAAAATCTGATTAAAAAAAAGTCCACCTCAATTGGATCCAGCCCGCAGGCTTAAACGAATCGCATATTTTTCACAAAACCCAGATCCGGTTCGAGCCGAATAAACCCAAATAATATCTCGATTTGGACGTAGTCTTGATCAGGATAAAAGTCCAATCCAAAAAGCTAGAATTTTCAATTAAATATCAGATAAAAGCTTAATTTTTTTAATTAAATCCGAAAAAATAAAAAAAAGGTAAAGTTAAAGTTAAAGTTATCAATATCTAAAATAATTTGTAAAAATCCGATTTGGCCCCTCCTGACCCGACCCTATCTACATGTATAAATATTTTAGAGAAAATTTGTCTCGATTTAAAAAAGCCCGGCCCTATCGGTTATCGAAAAATCCGACCTGGATCCGGATTACGTATCTCTATTCAGGGTAACAACTATAGAGGTGCTTATATTATTACTTATATTATCTGATATGTATGAATATAGTTGAGACAAAATGATTACTATTTTGTATTATTTTATATTATTGGATGCTCGGACTAAAAAGTGATATTATGTGACTAAAAATGCATTTGTACTTTGTCTTAAAATTGTGAATACAAAGGAAAAAACATAATTAAATTTAATTAAAGAGATACGAGTCTATTGGATATACTTTATACCAATAACCACTTTTATCAATAATCAGACAAATGAAATTATCATGAAAGAATCTTGAATAAAAACTAAAGTGTAAAATAATATTTGTGAAAGATATTACCACACTAATGGGTTCTATACCACAACAAAAAAGCCCAAGTAGCTCAATGGTTAAATTGGTGACTTGAAATTCTTAGTAATTAGTATTGAAGTGTCTTAGGTTCGATTCCCATCAAGATCAAAATTTTCTTACATTTTTATAACATTTGACTTTGGAGGGGCAGTTATGTAATTTCAAGTGTTGAATAAAATGGTTCACAAAGTGCTTGTTGCAGTATAAGATATATAATAGATTAATATTTTTTCTTTTAAAAATTAAGGGAGAAAACCAGAGATCACAAGCTCGTAATTTTAAACCTTGCACCATATTTATGTGACTTACCTAGTTACCTTGATCATATGTGTATGAATTTTAACCATCTCACGATAATTTCGATTTGATCCATATAAATCTTGCACAGCTATACGAAATTTGTAACATTTGTCGAATGTGATTCTCATGTTGTTGCATGTCTCTTTTTCTTCCCAACAGCTTTAAACTAACAGATATCATGTTGTTGAATGTAATATTCTTATGTTTGTCTAATTGTTTTGGGCCTTTGCTCCTAAATTATGTGGTCTTTGAAACAATCTTCACATGGATTCCACAAAAATATCCGGATCTATGAAACAGGCCCAATTATACAAGCAAAAATGATCAACTAAACTGACAAAATCAGAAATCACAAATCATAACCATTAAAAATTAAATAAAGCCTCTCTTACAAACTCACTCTCTAAGATAAAAGATATAAATGAATACAAATGCATGCTTCCTTTCAACACAAACACATCACTGGTATTGTACACTATAATTTAGATTTTAGAATGTGGCAAAACCATAACTGATAAATTAGAGCCCAGAACTAAAGGGCACTCCACTGGCTTTTAACCATGTCCGGCCTGAAATAAGATTGTTCACCGTGAACTTAGAGGCCTCGTTAGCACTCCGAATAACGCGATAGCCCTTCCATTTCACCCTGTTTCTAGTATAAGAACCAGGCCCAATATTTTTATATTCTCCATAATACAATGTATCCCATGCAAACTTAGTGTTCTCCCATGCCAACCAACCCTGTGGACTTACTAAATTATCTATGTAAGTCTTTAGTAACACTGTTCTCGAAAACTGCTGCCACGGCCTCCCCAGGTACGTTCTGAAGTCTTTCACTACCGGTTTAAGATCTGGTGCTGCCTTGATTACGCTGTATTGGATTGAAATGCCAGTGTTTTGGTTGGGATCAATGCGACCTTGAGCTGTAATGACATTGACTTGGCCATGTAAAGGCCGTCGAACGTAAATTAGGCAGTTTTGGAAAACTACAGCTGCATTACCAAAGATGAAGTCGATAGTTCCGTAAATGTAACAATATTTGTAGAATTGGCGTTGGGCGTGGACAAAGAGAGTGTCTTGGTATCCTTGGAATCCACAGGAGTAGAAAACAGAGAAATCAGACGCTGATCGTAGTGCGACTGCTTGTGCACTTTGTGGACCGGCTGTGTTGCGGAATGTTATGCCCCGGGCTATGAATCCAATGCCATCAATTCCTGAACAATCAATTCGTCATGATTTAAATACTGCACATCGATAGCTGAAACTGGAACACTGAACCTCTAATTGACAAGGTTACGAGCCGGGAGATGAAATTAAATTGTTTTATCATCAATAATATTAACTTTTTCATATATGCAAATTACTCAAAGAGTTAAAATGGGATATTACACGAAATATTATTAGATTTAAAGCTTTTTGTTCAAGCTAAGTTTTACTGATACACAGAAAAAGTTTTAATAATTGATCTGGTATTTGTGGTAAGTGCTCCACTTCTTAAACTCTTATAACAGAAGCAACTCAAAATGATGTGCACTCGAGAACCATGGTATTTTTTGTCTAAAGCCCTCTCAACTTGAAGCACTAAGTTAAATAACGTATACTTTTGTTCTTTCCAAATTTAAAATTCTTGAACTCACTGATTAATGACTGTTAGGTGGTATCGCACGTATCTTAACCCTGGTACCCTTTTATTACCAATAATAATCCAATTAAATCATCATGTGTTTAAGATAAATCAGTGCACGATTAGTGTCGTTTTTTTGATTAATTAAACATAAGACTAAATTAAAAAACAGAGACAAAGTTTTACCTGCAGTTGCAGAGCTGTAGGTTGTGAATCCTCGAGCAACGCTCCGGCTGCCTGAAATAACAGTGTATCTCATCCCATCACCGACTAACATAATGTTGTATAAGTTATAGCCTACCTCAATATTCTCCCAGTAAACACCTCTCTTCACATATATTATAAATCTCGCATTTCCCCTCCTCACTTTTGCTGCATAATTTATAGCTGCCTGTATTGATGTGAATTGCCCTGATCCGTCTTTGGCTACCACTACATTTGCCCTCCATGCCCATGGTGAAGATTGCAACAGCTTTCTGTCACCATCCCTGACCCAACTAGGAAACTCTTGATCTCCGGTGTTTTCAACATCATTTTTGTGAGACAAGAAAGCTCGGTTAACAGCCAAACAATCACTTATTAATTCTGAAACATTGTTAGTAGTAATTGGAGCTATAAATTTCGGAACATTTAGCTCAAATGACCCTGATCGACAAGTCTCAAGATTTGTTAAGGCAGCGCTTAGCCAAGTTTGAGCGTCAAAACTTGAGCAACCTTTTCTACTAGTGTTTCTTTTTATGCCTTCCAGCGTTCGGTTGAGTTGGAAAATTGTATCACTAAATAGCCTGTTGCAATCACTCCATGCCGCCTTCTTTCTCTTGCTTCCGCATTCATTTCCAAGCCTAGTCGTGCAGTTCTGCGCATGTAGAGCACGGTCTAGTGTTACTTGAATCAGCATTTTCCGGAAATGAGCACGATTTTTAGGCCTGTCATGAGAATTATGGCCAAGAAAATAGTTGCATGGTTCAGGATGAGGAGTAGTTTGGCACCAGTAGGAAATGTCGCGACCGCCCGCTAACAATTCATCGGAGTCTGGTTTGGATTGAGAGATGAGAATGATAAAAGAAATGTAAATGTGTATCAGCAATAATAACATATTAGTTGCCATTAAAAATACGAGGAAGTTGCTCCTCTTCTCTGAGAAGCGCTTCCGGTCCTGTCGGTGCTCGAAACAATTTTGTCTTCTTCAACTGGGCTTTTTTGCGTAATGGCTGTACTTGAGGCCTATGGTTAATGATCGGTTACAATTTATAAGATTCAACGGGGATGGAGTTTAGAAGGATTGACCACACAGTGGAAACTTGTCTTGCTCACAATGTGAGAAATAACTTGCACTACCGTATGATATATAAATACTAGCTTATAACCTACGTAGCTGCAAATAATCTAACGCTCGATGAAACTATTGAATTTAAAGTAAATAAATAAATCTTGTATAATTACGTAATTGTAAGGAATCGAACCCTGGATGAAGTTAAAAAATTTAAAGTTGTATAATATTTATGTAGTTGCGAGGAATCGAACCCGGGTTAAGTGATAACCAAATTTGATACTTTGGTATTTTGATACTTTAGTACCGCACGTCATTTTCATATTATTTTGCTGGCTTTGTCCCCGACTGAAATGAGAAATTTAAAATGACAAGGGTTTGATCAAATGATCTAATTTCAAGTACAGATGCACTAAATATAATTGCTTCATAACTTATTAAAAAGGAAATGATTGGTGCATAATCTTGATCTTAAAGTTTGTTCCACCTGAGGACGGTCGGTGTATTTGTAACTAAAACTATTTAAAAGAAGTAGCGTCAGGTTATAGTGCATATGAATGTCAAACTTGCTTTACGTTTACGTCTTTTTTAGTCACTGATTCAGGGTCCGTTTCACATTATTTTTCATGAGTTCTGTTAGTACGAGAATTTTCAAGTTAGCAAACAACAAGTGAAATCACTAAACAAATCAAAAGGAGTTTGAAGAGTGAGTGCAATGATCAGGAAGCATGTGGTACATCTGTTGGATTTTACATTTTACTTGATGAAGCGTCTTGTGTGAATTTTCAGATTCCAGTCGACTGAGACCCGTTGTCCCTTGATTAAGTAAGCTAAATCACGCCATGCTTTGTCCCCTCATGTCTTACTTGGGCCTAATTTCTTTTTAATGATAACTTTGCTAATTTCTCTCTCTCTGCCTTATTTCGTCAATTTAGGGCCTGTTTGGCTGCAACTTAAAGTTGCAGCTTATGGCTTATAAACCCAAAAATGCTTATTGGGGGTGTTTGCCAAAATAAGTGAAACCAACTTATGGATACTTAAAATGGATAAGTTGAATGTTAAACTTATAACTTATAACTTATTCTCGATACACGCAATATATAATATCCTTCAAATCTTCAAAACCATATATCTTTTGATCCGTTCATTAAAAAATTGATATGTATATATCAAATTTCTCTACTCATCGAGATCTATCCATTGATATCCATTTACATATATTAAAAAATAAATATTTTAAAAATAATAAAAAAAAGTTAATTTATAAGTTCTGATTTACCCAAACACTCTACTGCTTATAAGTTCTGATTTACCAAACACTCTAGGACTTATAAGCTCAGCTCTACTTATCACTTATAAAGCACTTACTCATTTTAAACTATAAGTCAACTTTTGCTTGATACCCCAAACGCCCACTTAGTTTGTTTTTTAGGGCATCAAACTATAATCTATCATTAGCATCTTGGACTCTTGGTTAAATAGTAAAGATAAAGAGTTCGCTTAACTACATACTAGCCTAATGAATTTTATAATTTTTTTAATTTTATTATCTATATTTTGATTTATATTTTGGAATTTTAGAATTTTTAAAATTTTTAAAATTTTAAACATAATAAAATATAATGATATATGTATGATGTTATTCTAAGTATTTCATTGGGTACCAGTGAGTCAGTGACACCATTCTACTTTGGGTTTCAACTCCAAAATTTCACTATGTTAATGAATCCGATAAATTTGATGAATCTGATCATTGTGATCAAACTTCTTACTTTTGGTGAACAAAGATATGTTCAACAATATTTTGAGTGGAATAAAATCAAGGAGTTTGAACAGATTCATCATATTCATTAAAAAAATTGTATTTTGTAATTAAAACACAAAGTAGAATTGTGCCAATTGAAAGTCAAAACATTCGGAGTGGTACCAAATGGAAAATTCAAAAATTTTATAACGATCAATTAACGTTTGGTTGGCGAAGTCGTATTGCGTAAATGAATCCAAAAGTATAATTGTGCACTTCGAAGTTAAAAATTTCGACTGATACCAAATGAAAATACCAATTGTACAATGATATTAATTTGACATTAAATGATTTATATTAAACTAATTAAACTAATAATTATGTGTATATCACGATATACATGGTATATGTTAGATATAATTGCTGACGTTTGTTTATCAGTGTTTAAGCAACAGGTACTGATCAGAGTTTATCGGAAGCCGGTCAGAGTTTATTTAAAGTCTGACAGGGTGAAGAGTTTAAAGGAAGCCGGTCAGAGTTTGGTAAAGTCTGACAGGATGAAAGTTGACTTAGCTGTCGGTGCAAAGATAAAGATTCTAGAAGCAATATATTTTGAAGATGGAAAGAAGCAGAATATATTGATACAGCTAAGGAGACTGGACAGAAGACTGAAGCAATCCTTAATTGATATCAATTGTATAGCTAATTTTTAGGAGTATCAATTAGATAAGGATTGTATGTAACTGTGTACTATATAAACACAGATAGGTTATCCCTAGAAGGGACGCGAACATTGAATACATTATTCTTGTAACCTAGTAGCTCTTTGTGATTCATTAACATCACTAAGAGAGAATTATTTAATATAATTCAGTTTGTTGATTTACAAACCTGTATTCTTAATTGTTATTCTCATACATACTTGATTATATATTGTGTATTCGGCCTAACAATTGGTATCAGAGCCAAGGCTGTTTAATATATACAGTTTTACGATTCAAACACAGTATTAATCATGTCTGAAGAAAATCAAACTGCTCCTAAGGCTGAACAGGTTAAGCCCAATTCTGTGAGTCGATATGAAACAATCAGGGTTCCAATTCTCAGGCCAGTAGAGTATCCGATTTGGAAGGTTAAGATGACCATGTTTCTGGAGGCTACAGATCCAGAATACCTTGACAGAATCTATGATGGTCCTCATATGCCAACTAAATTGTCCCCTGTTGTTGATGGACAAGAACAAAAGACTGTTCCAAAGGAAAAGAAAGATATGACTCCTGAGGACATCTCATCAATTGCAAAAGATGCAAAGGTTAGACATCTTCTCCACAGTGCTTTAGATAATGTTATGTCTAACAGAGTAATTGGCTGCAAAACTGCCAAAGAGATATGGGATGCTTTAGAAGTCAGATGCCAGGGAACAGGTGCTATCAAGAAGAACAGAAAGACAATACTCACACAGGAGTATGAGCACTTTGATTCAAGACCTAATGAAACCTTGACTGAGACTTATGACAGATTTTGTAAACTGTTGAATGATCTGTCTCTGGTTAATAAAGAATATGAGCTTGAAGAGTCTAATCTCAAGTTTCTGTTATCTCTACCTGAAAAGTGGGATTTAAAGACAACCACAATAAGAGATAATTATGAGCTTGCTGATACAGATCTTGATGAAATCTATGGGTTATTGAAAACTCATGAACTGGAGATAGAACAAAGGAATAGAAGATTGAGTAAAAAGACAAAATCTGTTGCTCTCAAAGTCGAGGAGAAGCTCATTAAGAAGGAATCATCAAGGAAGAAAGCCAAGGGAAAGGCTTTAGTCATTAAATCTGAAAGTGAGTCATCAAATTCTGATGATGACTCAAACTCTGGTGAAGCTTCTGACTCTGATGATGATGAAGAACAGATGATGCAAATGGCTGCATTGATGGTGAAGACCTTCAAGAAGATGGGGTTCAAGAACTTCAAGAAGGGAAAGAGATTCTCAAGGAGAGATTCAAATTCTGAGAAGAAGAATTTCAGAAAGTCTGATGGAAGGGATACCAAGTCTGGAAAGAAGGACAAATCTGAGATCCAGTGCTACAAGTGCAAAGAGATGGGTCATTATGCCCCAGAGTGCAAGAAAGGCAAATCTGAGAAAGCACTCATCTCTAAAGGCAAAGACTGGGCAGATACTTCAGACTCTGATGATGGAGAAAATTATGCTCTTATGGCAACTGTCAGAGATGAGACTGAATCATCTGAAAATAAGGTACCCCTAACTACTTATGCTTATGATACTGATAATATATCTGAGTTAAGAGTATATCTGAAAAGTGTTCATGTTAGCTATAGGGATCAGACTTTAGAAAATGAAAGAATTAAATCTGAGAATCTTAGTCTTAAAGATAGAAACAAGTTTCTTGAAGGAGAACTTGAAAGTATGAAGCAGATTCAAAAAGAAAGAGATGATGCTGTTTATGTTGAACAGGAGTTGCTTAAAAGGTATAGGCAACTAGAATCTGATTTAGAAAAAGAAAGAAAAATAATCAAGACTTGGACAGATTCTGGAAGAGACACTCATCAAGTGTTTCAGACTGATTCTGTAGGTTTAGGTTATTGTGAAAATGATGAACTTAGGTTTAAAGACAAGGTTAAGGTAAAACCACAACTTAAACCTGTGAAATTTGTTCCAGAAGCCAATAAGTTAAAATCTGTTGTAATAAGAGAAGCTGATATGGAATCAGATGAAGCCTGTGAAAGAAAGGAAAATATTATAACAGAAAAACTTATGGAAAGAGAAACTGTTAGAGCAAACTCTGCAAGTGTAAAGTCTGACAATGTTAGTTTAAACTCTGTTGATAGTGATTCCGCTGCAAAAGCTAACAATGTTAAGAAAGCCAAAGGATCCAAGCAAGTCTGGATCCTTAAATCTAACACTCAGTGATTGTTTGTGATTGCAGGGCATAAAAGAGAGCACTCTTATCTTGGACAGTGGATGCTCAGGACATATGACTGGAAATAAAGCCCTGCTATCAGATTTTGAGGAAAAAGCTGGCCCAAAAGTTTCCTATGGAGATGGCAACATAGGACATACTCTGGGATATGGCAATATCAATCTTGGAAGTGTCATCATTACAAATGTAGCTCTTGTCTCAGGATTCAAGCATGATCTGCTTTCTGTGAGTCAAATCTGTGACAGAGGAAACCATGTAGATTTTCATAGTGAATACTGTGAAGTTATCAGTAAATCTACTGGAAAAGTTGTTCTAGTTGGACACAGGCACAACAACATTTATGAAGCAAGTTTGGTAACAAACTTTGATGGAAGAACAGTGTGTCTGACTGCAAGAATGTCAAATGAAGAGAGTTGGAATTGGCACAAGAAGCTCTCTCATCTCAATTTGAACAACATCAATGAGCTAATAAGAAAGGATCTTGTAAGGGGACTTCCAAAATCTATACTCAATCTAGATGGCTTGTGTGATTCTTGTCAAAAAGCCAAGCAAAGGAAGTCATCTTTCAAGAGCAAATCTGAATCTTCAGTAGTGGAACCTTATCATCTTCTACATGTTGATCTCTTTGGACCAGTGAATGTGATGTCCATGGGCAGAAAGAAATATGCTCTAGTAATTGTTGATGAATATACTAGATATACATGGGTGTATTTCTTGTCAAAGAAGGATGAAACTGCTCAAACTCTGATGGATCATGTAAATCTACTGGACAAAGGATCACAGCACAAAGTCAAAATTATAAGGAGTGATAATGGAACTGAATTCAGAAACTCAATTGTGGAAGCTTTCTGCAAAGAAAGAGGAGTGAAACAAGAATTTTCTGCACCTGGAACTCCACAGCAAAATGGTGTAGTTGAAAGGAAGAACAGAACTTTAATTGAAGCAGCCAGAACTATGCTTGATGAAGCAAAATTACCAACATACTTCTGGGCAGAAGCTGTTCAAACTGCTTGTTTTACTCAAAATGCAACATTGATCAACAAGCATGGGAAAACACCATATGAGATGGTGAAAAATAAGAAGCCAAATTTGAAATATTTTCATATATTTGGATGCAAATGCTTTGTGTTGAAGACTCATCCTGAACAGTTGACAAAGTTCGAGTTAAAAGCTGATGAAGGAATCTTTGTTGGCTATCCATTGTCAACAAAAGCATTCAGAGTTTATAATCTAAGAACTAAGGTGATCATGGAATCTATACATGTGTCATTTGATGACAAGAAAATAATTGGACTTGAAGACAAGGATGGATATGATCAACTGCGTTTTGAAAATAAAGATCTATTCTCTGATGATATAAACTCTGATGAAGCAGGGTTGACAAACTCTGACGAAGCATACTCTGAACCTCTACTGGTAAATACTGGAGAAACTGGAAATTCTCAAATTGAACAAAATAGAGAACCAGTTGAGGGGGAGCGTGAAGAAGCTCAACAAGACACAGCAAGTGAGTCAGTTGAGGAAACTGATTCAAACTCTGACAGTTCAAACTCTGAGCCATCCAATTCAGGGGGAACCTCAGATGCTGCAGAAAGTCAACATATGAATCAGGAGAGCATGGATCAAGGGGGAGGATCCAATAATGATGCAAGAAACCACTTACCAACAGCAAGAAGGTGGACACAGGCACACACACCTGATCTCATAATTGGAGATCCTGATGCTAGTGTGAGAACTAGAAGTGCAACAAATAATGAGTGTCTGTATCATGCTTTCTTGTCTCAAACAGAACCAAAGAAAGTGGAGGAAGCTCTTCAAGATGCAAACTGGATAACAGCAATGCAAGAAGAGTTAAATGAATTTGAGAGAAATGAAGTCTGGACACTTGTACCTAGACCAAAGAATAGATCAATTGTAGGTACGAAGTGGGTTTTCAGAAACAAGACTGACAGTGAAGATGTGATTACAAGAAACAAGGCTAGACTTGTGGCAAAAGGATATTCACAACAGGAAGGAATTGACTATGATGATGTTGGGTTTTATACTAAACTATTCATTAGTAGTATATAAACATTGTCCATTTTATTGAGAATCTTGATTGCATATTTTTACATTGTCTGTTTATTATATATTGTGGATAATTTAGTATCAAATGGGATAACAGAAGATTAAATTATCAGTGTCTATATATAATATAAAGGGTTCACAGTTTAAGTGGAATTAGACAAACCACTGGAATAACTGAAGTATTATTTGGAATAGTTTATCTTGACTATTAAATAATACTTGTATACTTTGTGTATATTGAACAGGATCGAAATATTAGAATTGTTCTTCTATTCTGACAATAAAGAAGAACTAAGATTCTATGATATTATTAATGCTTAGGTTCTCAATCCAAGTGTAGTGATTGACACTTGTATGCAATGCACATGCTTTGATTCATATGTGATGTAATTAATTGTTAATTACAATATTATGTATTGAGCAATGACATTGCATGCAGAGTGGGATATTAATTACATAAGGAAACCATGTCCTGATAATATTCGGGTTGATGATGTCCTCTTGAAAGCTCATAAAGATAATTATGCTTTAGTCCTGCAGGCAGATTTGTTCTTGCATAATTATAAGGTTGAGTGGATGATCAAGGATAAAAAGATATTAATTAAATTAATTATCAGAAATTAATTTAATTAATGGACATACGATATCTTAAACATGGGGAATTTAATAAGCAAATAATATAGGAGCCGAATTTAATAATAAAGCAATTACGGTATTAGGAAAGGCAGTGCAGATATTAATTCGTTAGTGGATAGAATTAATATTTAATGACATTGGGCTTGACCCAGAATGTCATTGGGAGGCCCGACCTAATTGTCCATGATCCCTACTGGAGCCTATAAATATTCTTGTTCTCCTAAAGGCTGAAAACGTTTTTTCGGTTTTTCATAATTCGAGATTAAAACCTAGGGCAGCCGCAAGGAGCTAGGGTTTTGGGATTTCGAGGCTTTAAGGAGAGGAAACTTCGGGAGATCGAAGGCCACACTTCGCTCGAAGGGAATCAAGGAATTCAGTAGAAGACGTGGATCAGAATCGTATCGATTAAGGTAAAGTTTTCTTTTCGAACTCGTAATCAATCATATAGTAAAACGCAGAACAGTAATCATCCGTTCCAACAATTGGCATCAAGAGCCTGGTTATGCAGTTCTGCGTTTTATGATATGATGTCCATGTCGTAATTATATATGCATGTATATGGTGGTTGCTTGTATTGATTTTGTGATGCAGGTTGTAATCCACTATTATGGTCATGTTTTATTTGATTATGTGATTGGATCCCACGTGGTTTATCGTGGATGTTTGATTGTTGTAAATCACGAGGGTTTATCGTGATAGTTAAGATTATGATCAGATGTATGTAATAGAATAGGTTTGTTTTGCTGTATTATGTTGTATGTAATCGTTTAAACATCGGAGATACGAGAAACAGAGTTCTTCCGCTGCGCCATACTGTTTTCGTGGGAGCTTCGCTGTTTTGGCTGCAGATTTTGCATACGATGTCCGATTTGGGCGAATAAGCACTTTTCGGAAACGGCAGAACGAGACGAACAGGCTGGAATGTATCTAAAGAACCATTCCCCGATTTTTCGACCCATTCTGACGCTGTTTAGGCCTCCAAACGGGCTCCTGAAGATTTCGGGAAATTTTCAACGAAGGAATTCGAAGCTAATTTTCTGGGGCCATAATAGTGGATGTGTTTTATTATGTTTTACATAATTTCTGCTATTTATTTTAATTATTGCAATTTTATATGCCTTACGTGATTATCATGCCATGCAATACTAACCTTAGTATGCTAGAACGACATGGACATAGGGTTATATGTTATGCTTTAATTATGTTGATCGTCATGCCATGTTCTACTATGTTATGTGTTCTTTGTCTTGTTATTATGATAACATGTGGACCTCGAAGAATTAACATAGGACGATGCATGTAGATATAAAAAAATCCTCAAAGTAAAATACTAAGTGGGAGAGGGAATTAATTTGATATTAGATCCCATGGTCATCCATTATTGGTTGTATGTAATTTAACACTAGGACGATTATGAATTGGATATATGTCACCCATCGTGGCGTATGATTTATGACGTCTGGGTAGTGTTAAGGATATTACTAGGACAATCTTCTTAAGTTAATCACGAATATTGAAAGGTAAGCTCACCCCATCGTGACAAACCAAGTTTCATAGAATTCGAGAAAAAAGTTGGACATTCCTTGATTGATGTTGATAATGGATATTTCTGTCTACGGAGTTGTGTTCTTAAGCGAGTCCGTCTGTGACTTCACCGAAAACACCTGGGATTTATCCATTGATACATCGAACGGATGGGTCTGACTAAAGGCAACTTAAGATCTAAATAATGGTATACACTTAGCTATGAAAGATAATATATAGTCCACCCTAACGTGGCGTATTATTTAGTAGTAGGACCGAAGTAATATTTAAATTTAAATGGTATATATGTCATCCATCATGGCGTACCAGATATTTATGGAATTTAAATATTAGTGCATTAATTTTAATTAATTGTTAGAGGAAACCAATAGGTTTTAAGATATATGCAATTTTCTGATTAAGTGTTATATGCATGATTCTCAGGATAGAATGGGCTTTAATCCACTTTTCACCATACTTAAGGATAACAAACTTACCGGACCTAACTATATTGAATGGAAACGCAATTTGGACATAGTGTTGACTGCTGAAGAGTTCAAATTTTGTACTGTTGAACCCCAACCGGACCAGCCTGCTGCCGATGCTCCGGATGAGGAAAAAGAGTATTTTAAGAAGTGGACTAAGGCAGATGAGATGTCGCGATGTTACATTCTGGCAGCAATGTCGGGTGTTTTGCAACATCAGCATCAGGCCATGACCACTGCTGCAGATATGCTCTTTAATCTCAAGGAGCTTTTCGGAGATCAGAATAGGGCTGCTAGGCAAGTAGCAATGAAGTCTCTAATGAACACTCAGATGGCTGAAAAAACACCTGTAAGGGACCATGTTCTTCTGATGATGTCTCATATAAATGAACTAGAGGTCCTTGGTGCTGATATTGATGCGGAAACGCAGGTCGATATCATACTTATGAGTTTGCCCAAAAGCTTTGAGCCGTTTCGCTTGAATTACAACATGAACAAGAAGTTGTATAGTCTTGCGGAACTTCTGACAGAGCTTCAGGCAGCGGAATCATTATTTCAGCAGCATGTTCAGGTAAATGTGGCTGAGAAAGTTTCTTCTTCAAAGCCGAAAGGAAAGAAGAAGAAGAAGGTTCAGACACAGAAAGTTGTGAAACCATTGGGAGTTCAGAATTCAGTGAAGAAGCCTAAGGGCAAGTGCTTCAAGTGCAAGCAGTCGGGTCACTGGAAAAAGGATTGTCCTCTTTCTAAGAAGAACAATACTGGTATGTCTCTTTCTCTTGTTACGGAAACATATATAGCGGCTATGTCTACGAGCACTTGGTGTGTAGACACAGGAGCCACTGATCATGTTTGTAATTCCATGCAGGGGTTCCAGAAAACCAGGCTGCTTAGAGATGGCGAGATATATGTGTTCATGGGAGATGCTACGAAAGTAGCAGTGGTTGCAGTTGGAGTTATTTCTTTATCTTTTGGTTATGATAGGATTTTGGTTTTGAATAATTGTCTTTATGTACCTTCATTTAGAAGGAATTTAATTTCGGTTTCTAAACTTGCTATGGATGGTTATAATGTTTGTTTGGATCGTAATGTTTCCATTATGATGAATAAACGAGTTATATGTTCTGGTACATTGAAAGACAATTTATATATTATTGATCCTATAGAACCAATGCTGCAACCAAGTGAAATTAATAATACATTTTCTACCTCTAGTAAAAGAAAGGAACCTTCTGGATTGAACCAAACATATCTTTGGCACTTGAGATTAGGTCATATTAACTTGAGGAGGATTCAAAGATTGGTAGTAGATGGGCCTTTAGGCTCGTTGGCAGTGGAGCCATTTCCAGTCTGTGAATCTTGCTTGGAAGGAAAAATGACCAGTAGACCTTTTAAGGCAAAAGGAAATAGAGCCAAAGATGTGTTAGAATTGGTTCATACTGATTTATGTGGACCTATGAATATCCAAGCGAGAGGTGGGTATGAATATTTTGTCACTTTCATTGATGATTATTCGAGATATGGATACATTTATCTGTTGCACCGCAAGTCTGAGTGCTTTGAAAAATTCAAAGAGTACAAAGCAAGTGCGGAGAAGCGACATTCAGGAAAATGTATCAAGTCACTACGATCAGATCGTGGGGGCGAATACCTGCTTGGAGAATTTAGAGAATATTTATCAGAACATGGGATTTCATCCCAGTTGACTGCACCTGGCACACCTCAGCAGAATGGTGTAGCAGAAAGAAGGAACCGGACTCTTTTAGAGAGTGTTAGATCGATGATGAGTTATTCGAATTTACCCAAGTCGTTTTGGGGACATGCTCTAGAAACAGCGGCTTATCTTCTAAACTTGGTACCTTCTAAGTCAGTTCCAAAAACTCCAAAAGAATTGTGGACTAGTACCAAACCTAGTTTGAAACACATTCGGATTTGGGGTTGTCCAGCACATGTGCTGAACAAGAACGTGACTAAGTTAGATTCTCGTACAGAAGTAAGGCTGTTTGTGGGTTATCCCAAGGGAACAAAAGGGTATTTGTTTTATAGTCCTAAGGATCGGGATATCATTGTAAGCACCAATGCTAGATTCTTAGAGGAAGACTATATAATGAATCACAAACCCATGAGTACTGTTGTTTTAGAAGAACTAGTGGGAGGACAAGATAATTCTAATATGCCACCGATACAAGTAGAACAACCACAAGTAAATGAACAACCTATCACTAATACCACTCCAATGCTTCGTCGTAGTGGGAGGGTTGTTAAACAACCTGAGAGGTTCATGTTTTTGGGAGAGTCTTCGGACTTAGTCTCTGGTGAACATGATGAGGATCCCAGGACATACGAAGAAGCAATGCAAGATAAGGATGCAGATCTTTGGCAAAAGGCTATGCAATCTGAGATGGAATCTATGTATTCCAATCAAGTCTGGGATCTCGTGGAACCACCCAATGGTGTAAAACCCATTGGATGCAAGTGGATCTACAAAAGAAAAAGAGGATCTGACAAAAAGGTGAAAGCCTGGAAAGCAAGACTTGTTGCGAAAGGGTATACTCAGAAACAAGGAATTGATTATGAGGAAACCTTTTCTCCGGTAGTCATGCTTAAGTCAATCCGGATTCTTTTATCTATAGCAGCTCATCTCGATTATGAGATTTGGCAAATGGATGTCAAGACAGCTTTCCTAAATGGAAGTCTTGATGAAAACATCCATATGCAGCAACCAGAGGGATTCATCAAAGAGGGCCAAGAGCATCTAGTGTGTAAGCTTAAGAAGTCCATTTATGGACTGAAACAAGCTTCCAGGGAGTGGAACATTCGTTTTGATCAGGCCGTCCAGACAAATGGTTATGATCAGACTCCAAGCGAAGCATGTGTGTATAGGAAAAGTGAAGGAAATGCAGTGGTTTTTCTAGTACTATATGTAGATGACATTTTGCTCATTGGAAACAATGTAGAGATGTTGTCATCTATTAAGGCATGGTTGTTCAAACAATTTGAAATGAAAGACTTAGGTGAAGCCGCATACATTCTTGGGATCAAAGTTATAAGAGATCGCAAGAAAAGAACGTTGGCTTTATCTCAAGAACCGTACATTGATGAGGTATTGGCTCGTTTTAACATGCAGGACTCTAAGAAGGGTAATTTACCTTTTAGAAATGGAGTCTCTCTATCAAAGGAGCAGTGTCCTAAAACACCTAAGGAGATAGAGAACATGAAAGCAGTTCCTTATGCTTCAGCATGTGGAAGCTTAATGTATGTCATGTTATGCACGAGACCTGATATTTGCTTTGCCGTAGGCATGGTCAGTAGATATCAGTCCAATCCAGGTCAGGAGCATTGGAGTGCAGTAAAAACGATACTTAAGTACCTGCGAAGGACTAAGAAGTATATGTTAATTTACAAGGCTTCAGACATGTTTCCTGTAGGATATACCGATTCAGATTTCCAGACAGATAGGGATAAGAGGAAGTCAACCTCGGGGTGTGTTTTTACTTTAGGAGGTGGAGCTGTAATATGGAGGAGTGTGAAGCAGAAATGCATCGCAGACTCAACCATGGAAGCTGAATATGTGGCAGCCTCTGAGGCAGCCAAGGAGGCTATATGGTTCCGGAATTTCCTGCTGGATTTGAATGTAGTTCCTAATTTGCCACGGCAAATCACAATTTATTGTGATAATACTGGTGCTGTTGCAAATACAAAGGAACCACGAGAACATAAGGCAGCAAAACACATTGAGCGTAAGTATCACCTCATACGACAGTTCGTTAAGCGAGGAGATATTATTGTGACTGATATAGCATCAAAGGACAACCGTGCTGATCCTTTCACGAAGAGTTTACCAGCTAAGGTTTTTGAAGAACACGTGGAGGCGATAGGAGTCAGATGTCTGGTCACGGAATAGTTATTTAAACTGGTAGCGGATTATATTAATAAACACTGATATACTCAAAGAATAGCTTGAGTATAAGTGGGAGATTGTTGGGTTTTATACTAAACTATTCATTAGTAGTATATAAACATTGTCCATTTTATTGAGAATCTTGATTGCATATTTTTACATTGTCTGTTTATTATATATTGTGGATAATTTAGTATCAAATGGGATAACAGAAGATTAAATTATCAGTGTCTATATATAATATAAAGGGTTCACAGTTTAAGTGGAATTAGACAAACCACTGGAATAACTGAAGTATTATTTGGAATAGTTTATCTTGACTATTAAATAATACTTGTATACTTTGTGTATATTGAACAGGATCGAAATATTAGAATTGTTCTTCTATTCTGACAATAAAGAAGAACTAAGATTCTATGATATTATTAATGCTTAGGTTCTCAATCCAAGTGTAGTGATTGACACTTGTATGCAATGCACATGCTTTGATTCATATGTGATGTAATTAATTGTTAATTACAATATTATGTATTGAGCAATGACATTGCATGCAGAGTGGGATATTAATTACATAAGGAAACCATGTCCTGATAATATTCGGGTTGATGATGTCCTCTTGAAAGCTCATAAAGATAATTATGCTTTAGTCCTGCAGGCAGATTTGTTCTTGCATAATTATAAGGTTGAGTGGATGATCAAGGATAAAAAGATATTAATTAAATTAATTATCAGAAATTAATTTAATTAATGGACATACGATATCTTAAACATGGGGAATTTAATAAGCAAATAATATAGGAGCCGAATTTAATAATAAAGCAATTACGGTATTAGGAAAGGCAGTGCAGATATTAATTCGTTAGTGGATAGAATTAATATTTAATGACATTGGGCTTGACCCAGAATGTCATTGGGAGGCCCGACCTAATTGTCCATGATCCCTACTGGAGCCTATAAATATTCTTGTTCTCCTAAAGGCTGAAAACGTTTTTTCGGTTTTTCATAATTCGAGATTAAAACCTAGGGCAGCCGCAAGGAGCTAGGGTTTTGGGATTTCGAGGCTTTAAGGAGAGGAAACTTCGGGAGATCGAAGGCCACACTTCGCTCGAAGGGAATCAAGGAATTCAGTAGAAGACGTGGATCAGAATCGTATCGATTAAGGTAAAGTTTTCTTTTCGAACTCGTAATCAATCATATAGTAAAACGCAGAACAGTAATCATCCGTTCCAACAGATGAAACCTTTGCTCCAGTTGCAAGATTGGAGGCCATAAGAATCTTTCTGGCCTATGCTGCACACAAGAAGTTTAAAGTCTTTCAGATGGATGTAAAAAGTGCTTTTCTCAATGGGAAGCTTGAAGAAGAAGTATTTGTTGAACAACCACCAGGATTTGTAGATCCCAAGCATCCAGATTATGTCTACAGGCTTGACAAGGCATTATATGGACTAAAGCAAGCACCAAGAGCATGGTATGAAACTCTTGCTCAATTTCTTTTAGAAAGTGGGTTCACAAGAGGTACAATTGATAAAACTTTGTTTTATTTCAATTCTGGTGATGATTTGCTTTTAGTTCAAATTTATGTAGATGATATTATTTTTGGATCTACTAATGACAAACTCTGTAAGAAGTTTGCAAAGCTTATGCAATCCAGGTATCAAATGAGCATGATGTGAGAGCTTAGTTATTTTCTAGGCTTACAGGTCAAGCAAACAGATGATGGTATTTTTATCAATCAAGCAAAATATACCAGAAATCTTCTCAAGAAATTTGGTATGCTTGATAGTTCATCTGCTACAACTCCCATGGCTACAGCAACAAAGCTAGACAAAGACACAGGAGCCTCAGTAGATATGACAAACTACAGAGGAATGATAGGGTCATTACTGTATCTTACTGCAAGTAGACCTGATATCATGTATGCAACATGTCTTTGTGCAAGATTTCAAGCAGATCCAAGAGAGCCTCATCTAACAGCTGTAAAAAGGATCTTCAAATATCTCAAAGGAACCATAACCTTGGGTTTATGGTATCCTAGAGAATCAGAGTTTAAGCTAATTGGTTACTCTGATGCAGATTTTGCAGGCTGTAAGATAGACAGAAAAAGTACAAGTGGAAGCTGTCAATTTTTAGGTGACAGATTAGTTTCTTGGTACAGCAAGAAACAGAAGTCGATTTCCACATCCACAGCTGAAGCAGAGTATATAGCAGCTGGTAGCTGTTGTGCACAGATTTTATGGATGAAGAATCAATTGCTGGATTATGGGTTAAGGTACTCTAAAATACCTATTTTCTGTGATAACCAAAGTGCTATTGCTATGACAGGAAATCCAGTACAGCACTCCATGACCAAGCACATCAGCATAAGGTATCATTTTATCAGAGAACATGTGGAAGAAGGGGACATTGAGCTTCATTTTGTGTCTACAGACCAACAACTTGCAGATATCTTCACCAAACCTTTGAGTGAAGCTACTTTTACAAGATTGGTAAATGAACTTGGGATGATCTCTGGTTCTGACTAGAGATACGGGTTAGACTCAAAATCTATACATGTTTGATTTTTAATGCTCATGATTCCTTGCATGTATTAACTGTTACGAGTACCAGTGTCATAAACTCTGTCGGTTAAACTCTGATGCTAAACTCTGTTAGTCATAAAATGTTGGTCATACTCTGATTGTTACAGTTTAATGCTATACTCTGATTGTAATTATGTCTGAAACATATGGACCAATGAAGAAATTTGTATGAAGCATAATTCTCAGTAAGTAATTATGAATCCTTAAGAGTTGTATAGATTCTGATCTCAAACATGTGCAGTAAGTTAACACAGCATGATACTGTCTCTGTATTTATACCATCTCTTAGTTTATTAATCCTATACACTGAGTCTGTATTAGCTGTTTGCATTTTCTCTCATAAATTAATTGTATTAACTGATGAAAAGTCTAAACTCTGATTATTAATTGCAAACAATTCACCCTCAAATCAAAAGATGCCAAAAAGAGCACAAATTTCTTTGAGATCATGTTGTGCCTAGGAAGATCCAGGAACTTATTGTATGAAATAAGGGCTAAAATCTTTGATTTTTGGTGACTAGTGCCAACCACTGATTACTGGAAAAATAATAAAAAAAAAAATAATAATAAAAAAAAATATATATATATATATATATATATATATAAAGGGGGTGAAAAATAAAAAGACATATCCAAATGAAAGGATATCAGTAATACAGAGTTTAGATATAAAATCAGATTTTATGTTAAACATGAGAGTTTAGGCAACCAGTTTTTACTACTTTTGTTTGTGGATTTTATGCACTTTGAGATGATGTAAATATTGATTTCGGTAAACTCTGCTATTACACACACATATTTTCACACCTGTACAGTTTGAGAAAAGAGTTTATTGACAAAGAAGGACAAATGGTAAACACTGATGTATTGTGTGACATATGCCGAGGTAACTTTGTTTTAATCTCTGATGGTTAAAATAATTTCTTTGTTTCAGACATTTTATAATTTTGAGATTAAACATTTGTTTTTCGAAAAAGTATGATTGGTAACGGATCTATTTTGCATTAAACAGAGAAAAGAAAGAGTGTGTTTGATAAGTCCTGATGGTGATTAGTAGCGCTGATGAGTATGTTAGTTTATTGTTTAAAGTGATATCATTTCTTTCACTTTACAATTACTATGAGATACTGATGACTGTAGTTCTGATAATTCATTTATGATTATACATTCATCAAAACATTAATACTAATATGTAAAGCAAAACAATGGATTTTTTTTTCTTTTGCTACCTGCTTCTGTGCAACAGTTTGTGGATGTTCAAGTCAATCCACAACCACAAGCTGAATATCAACCAGAACCTTTAAACACAGAGTTACCTCCATCAACTTCTGTTAAACCCGCAAGGGGAGGAAGGACCAAACATATTGGTACTAAACCTGCGAGGAGACCATCTACTGATGCTGGGGTATCTAGACCTGAAGAGATGCCTCAGAAGACAAGGCTAAAGAAAAGAAGAGCCAATAGGGCAAAGTCTGTTGTTGAAGCCTCAGAGACTGAAACTGATGAAGAAACTCTTCATCAGAGAAAAAGAAGACTAGTGGCTGCACATCTTTTTGGTGCTATAAATGTCAATATGGACAGAGTCTCTAAGGGAACTGAAGCTCCTGCATCAGAGAATGAGGAGATTGTGACTGAAGCTGTTCCTCAAGCTACTCCTGCAATTGTTGTTGAGGAGGATATTCTAAATGCAGATGAGGACAGAGTGTTTGTCAACACTGAAGCTCCTGAAGTGTTTGTTCAGGAGGATGCTGCAAATTCTGAAGCTGTCAATCTAGACAGGATAAATACTGATGATAAGATGATGGATTTGGATATAGAAACTCCTACATCAATGGCTAATGATGTAGTTGAGGAAGCTGCTACTCATTCTGATAGCAGAGTTTTTGATTTTGAAGCACACACCTCTATATATTCTGATCATTATACAGAGGGTGTGGAAGCTGATCAAGTAACTGATCAGGTAGAAGAATCTCTGGCCACTCACACTGAAATTATTTCTTGTGATCTTGACAAAGGTGAGGAGGTTAATCAGATTCAAAGAGAAGCAGAGGTTTTTGCTCAGGTTCACTCTGATAATCCTGAAGCTGTAGAAGAGGAGAAAATTGATGAAGCTGCACAGTTTACTGCTGAAAATATTCTTGTTGAAAATGAAGCAGACAATAATGAAGAAGCTGGAAATGATGCTGAGGGTTCTCATTCACACCCTAGTATTCAAGTTTCATTGGCTGGTGATGTTAATAGTGATGAAGCAAGGGAAGTAAATAGACAGACCAATGAGCATTTCCAGAATATGTACTACAACAATTGGGCTGATGCAGATTGTGTCTTCTCAGCACAAAGGGCTGCAGATTTGCTATCTGATTCTGTCAAGAAGATCTCAAATACTGATGTACTTACAAGCTTACAGGCAACTGTTGTTCAAGTCAAATCTCTTAATAATAGATTTGATGAGAATCAACAGATGTTTACAAATCTTAGGAATGAATTTTCTATCAGGGATACAACTTTGAAGCTTGACAGATCATTTTACTCTACACAATTCAAGCAGCAAGCCAAGGATTCTGAGGAAATCAAGAAGAGGCTTGGAAAAGTTGAGGAAAATCAGGCTGAAATGTCTACTCAATTGAATTCTATTTCTACTGCTCTAGAATTGCTGACATCAGTATTACTTTCTGATGATGTCAAAAAGGGGGAGAGTGTACCTAAAGACAAATGCAAAGACACTCAAGCTCTGAGACGGAGGGATGATTCTACTGATGGGGGAAGCAAAGAAAATAAAAGAAAGATTCTTGCTCAAAGGCAAAGCAGGAAAAGAATAAACTCAAACTCTGATAAACAAACAAACTCTGACAAGATAAACTCTGGTGGCCAATCTACTTCAAAACTCAAGAGTTTAGTTATTTCAACTAATCCATCTACTGATGAAGAGATTGCTGCTAAAATATTCATGAAAGAGCATGGAAAGAATGTTACTATGGAAGATATCCAGGCTGAAGAGCAAATGCTTGCTGAGGAACACAAGAAAAATCTTGAAGCTGGAATCTACAAGAAAAAGGAAATCAAGGCTCCTAGAAAGAAAGAAGTTGGTATTTCTATCAAAGAGAATACACAACAGAGTATACAATATACAAGGAGACCTGTGATTGGAAACACTGATAAGGGTAAAGGCATAATGATTGAAGAGCCTAACTTGGAGAAGAAAGATAATTCAACCTCTGACATTGCTCAAGTTGAAACAAGATTAGCAAAATCAACCTCTGACGCTGCTCAAGTTGATGATACTACTAAAGTTATGACAACCTCTGACGTTGCTCAAGTTGTACAGAAATCTACACAACTTCCAGGATTCAGTAATCCAAAAATTCTTGAAGACTTAAAGCTTGAAGCTGTGAATTTCTCAGAAACCAGAACAGTATTGGGAAAAGAAGCCTTTGATAAATCTGGACTGGGTTCACACAGAGAGAGAAGAACTAATAACAGATCTCAAGACAAGTTTTCATTGGCAGAATTTGGAGTTGGAATTACTCAAGAAGGCCTTGACAAACTACAATCTGTACAGATGATTTTTCACAAAGGAATCAAAAAGGAATTCTTGTTATATTTTATGGCTGATGGCAGAGTGTATAGAGTTGGTGAATTTGATATCCAGTTAAAACTCTGGGAAGAGCTAGAGTATGTTCTATATCTACTTGAAGTAAAGAATAGAAGTACTTATGATGCTGCTCGAGTTTTGAAGGAAAGGATGATGAAATCCAAAGTTTTGAGTGGAGCTGGAGTATCAAGTGCATACATTCCTAAATACAGAGATGCACATGGAAAGTTGGTAGAAATGAAAAGGAATAGTGCTAGGTTCAGAACTGCACTAAATAAAAAGGTTCTTGAGTTCAATCTAGAGTCTGATAAACCTTTTTATATCAGACTTGGCAATGAAATGGACAAAAACAGCATATATTCTTTGAGGGCTGCCATTTATCAAATTGGTGAAGATGAACCAGAAATGAAGGAGCTGAAGAAGATTATGATTGCTGAACTGAATAGAGCTGAGAAGAAACTACTCTCAGATTATATCAGGACAGTGCCTGATATTCAAGAGATTAAGTAAAGTCTGACTGTAAGTTTTCATGTTTTCTGTTCTAAGTTAAGTTTAAACTCTGTTTTAAATTAAACTCTGACATATGTTAAACACTGCATTTGTTATATGTTTTGACATCATCAATTATCTTTTTAACTTGTACATTTTATTATGAACAAGTTGGGGGAGATTGTTAGATATAATTGCTGACGTTTGTTTATCAGTGTTTAAGCAACAGGTACTGATCAGAGTTTATCGGAAGCCGGTCAGAGTTTATTTAAAGTCTGACAGGGTGAAGAGTTTAAAGGAAGCCGGTCAGAGTTTGGTAAAGTCTGACAGGATGAAAGTTGACTTAGCTGTCGGTGCAAAGATAAAGATTCTAGAAGCAATATATTTTGAAGATGGAAAGAAGCAGAATATATTGATACAGCTAAGGAGACTGGACAGAAGACTGAAGCAATCCTTAATTGATATCAATTGTATAGCTAATTTTTAGGAGTATCAATTAGATAAGGATTGTATGTAACTGTGTACTATATAAACACAGATAGGTTATCCCTAGAAGGGACGCGAACATTGAATACATTATTCTTGTAACCTAGTAGCTCTTTGTGATTCATTAACATCACTAAGAGAGAATTATTTAATATAATTCAGTTTGTTGATTTACAAACCTGTATTCTTAATTGTTATTCTCATACATACTTGATTATATATTGTGTATTCGGCCTAACAGTATATCATACCAATAAGAGAGGTTTCTGCTTTTAATAAAATTTAAAATTTTAATTTAATACTAGGGTTGTAAACGAACAGAGCCGAACCGAGTTTTGTCTGAATCGAGCCGAGCTTGATTGTTTTTAAAACGAACCGAGTCGAGCCGAGCTTTCTAATCGAACGAAAAGTGATGTTCAAGATCGGCTCGTTAATAAATGAGCCGAACACGAGTTTGTTCACGAACATTTCGAGTCGAGCCGAACACAAACCGAACTCGAGTCGAGTTGTTCACTTATAGTTCGTACTTTTATACTCTACCAAATCCAATTTTTCAAATTACTTACTCGATTTACAGTCTCACGCCTAAAATCACATCTTAAGAACACATGATTATGTTTGAATTTCAAAACTAAAAGTTAATTTATTTTCTTCTAATAATCATATTAGGTTAATAGGGTTAGGTTCAAGAGAGAACCAATCACTAAAAAAGAACTTTAGAACTGTTATAAGCCGTTGGATTATTACTAGATCAACGGTTCAGATTCAACTCATTTTTATTTACAAAATCTTATAAGGGTATTTTTGGAATAAAATGATTCTACTGCCGAACCTATTTTGTTTCATAATATAAATATAGTGTTCTGCAGCTGAATTTTAAAAGTTATGCATATGGACTTCAAAGTTCTACAACTGAACTTACTTTTTTCCACAAAGTTCTACAAGTGAACTTGATTATTTTTAAAAGTTCTACAGCTGTTGAACAATGTTATTCACATTATTTTCCTACCATAACTTTCGTGTTCTACCGCTGAACATAAAAATCATCCAATCGAATTTGAAATCAAACACATAAATTTTAAAGTTCTGCAACTGAACTTACTTGTATTTAAATGTTCAGCTGCTGAACATTGTTATCTGATATTGTGTTTATACAATAACTTGAATATTTTCACAAAAAATGATAAAAATAATTGGAGAAATTTTATGATGATGATGAAGAATTTTGTGATTGATATCGATGTATGATTATTATCGTTAATAAAATATTAATTAGCTCTAAATTATGTATTTTGTGTTTTTGGACAACTTTACCCATGACCTTCATATAATAAATATATATTATTTAAAAAAATAAGATAGAGTTCTAAGGGTTCTAAGGTTAAGGGTTCTACAAGGAACATGACCCTAGGTTAATATTTGTATTTATGAGTAATCAAACCGTACTCACTTCACCTAATAACAATAGTTAAAATACAATAATTTTATCACTAACTTAGAGCCTCTTTAAGAGTCTCTTTATCTTGGCTCTTAACTTGAAATTTGAGAAGGTTTACAATTTTTTTTCTCCAAGATACTCTTATTAACCTTAAATTCACTAAAATTCTCATCTTTTCCTCAATTTTAAGAGGTACGAGCCACTTTTAAATAATATTATATAAAAAATTAATAAGACAAACTCTCTTTCTCTATTCACTTTCTTTTGTAATTTTATGAATGCAACTTCTAAATTTTAATAATGAAAAACTAATTTGGATTGGATATAAAGAGTTTAACTCTTGGTAGTACGTTGATGTTATACCTTTTAGATATAACAAATACAATTCCTTATTCAACCACAAAATAACTAAAATAGATCGCAATTAAGTTTTATATAACATATTCAAATTGTTAAGGATATTATGAAATTCACAAATTTATAATTAGTTAAACGAATCGAGCCGAGTTTAACGAGTTCGAGCTGAGCTCAAGCCGATCACGAGCAAAACGAGCCGAGTTCGAGTCGAACAAGTGTAAAGCTCGGCTCGAGCTCATTTACTAACCGAACACATTTTCATGTTCAAGCTCGTGTTCATTTAGTAAACGAACCGAGCCGAGTCCATCTAAAACGAGCCGAGCTCGAGTTTTGTTCACGAACAGTTCTGTTCGCTTACGGCCCTATTTAATACTAATAATTATATATATATATTGATTTAGAATTAAGCTAATTATATTAAGATAATTAAGATAATAATTAGATGTATACCGGTATACATGACATACCATACCAGTAAGAGAAGGTTTTTGCTTTTAATAAAGAGTATAGATATCCCATGCGAAGCACAGATCGAGAATATTAAAAATTAAATTACTTAAAACAAAACTTAAATTATTGAGAATAAAAATAACCAATAAGTATTATTTAAATATGTAGTTGCAGATATTTAAAACATGAAATTAAAATGGAAGGCTATAATAAATAAATACTATTTTTAATTATTTAATTATAGAGAATCGAATCCTTAGTGAAATCAAATAAGTGGAATTTAAATAAATAAATAATTTGGGTAATTATGTAAGAGATATTTCATATGATACCATTGTACAATTGGTTTTTTTATTTGGTACTGCTCGAAATTTTTGACATCCAAGTAGAATTATTATATTTTTGACTTCATCCATATAATACCACACCGTTAACTAAACATCAGCCGACCGTTATAAAATTATGAAAATTTTTATTTGGTATCACCCAAAATTTTTTACTTTCAAGTGGCACCATTCTAATTTGAGTTTCAACTTCAAAATTCCATTATGTTAATGAATATGATAAATTTGATGAATCTGATCATTCTGATCAAACTCCTTACTTTTGGTGGGCAAATAGATGTTCAAAAATATTTTGAGGGGAATAAAATCAAGGAATTTGAATAGATTCATTATATTCATTAAAAAAATTATATTTTGGAGCTGAAACACAAAGTAAAATGGTGTCAATTGAAAGTCAAAAAATTCAGATTGGTACCAAATGAAAAATTCTATAATTTTATAACGATCCACTAACGTTTGGTTGACGAAGTTGTATTGCGTAAATGAAGCCAAAAGTATAATTGTGCCACTTCGAAGTTGAAAATTTCAAGGAGTATCAAATGAAAAAATCAATTGTACAATGATATTAATTTGAAATTAAGTGATTTGTATTAAACTAATTAAACTAATTAAACTAATAATTATATGTATATCGTGATATACATGGTATATCATACCATTAAGAGGGGTTCTACTTCTAATAAAATTTTAATTTTTAATTTAATACTAATAATTATATATATTAATTTGGAATTAAGCTAATTATATTAAGATAATAATTAGATGTATACCGCGGTATACATGACATATCATACTGTTAACATGGGGTTTCTACTTTTAATAAAAAGTATAGATTTTGATGATAAAAGTTCTTAATATGTTGTCGACAGGAATAATATCTTGATTTCTGGACGTAACTTAGAAAAATAGATAATATAAATATTTAATAATAATATGTTTTTGACAGGATTCGAACCTTGAATCGTGAGAGCATTTTAGATACCCGTGAAAGTATTTTAGATATCAAGAAATGAATATTCTTTTAACATTGCATCCAATTGTTCTCGTTTATCTATTTTTAAATTTAACAATTATTATTTAAAGTACCAAAACTATCAATCAACCAAATAGAGGGTAGATATATTATAGATATATATCGTGTTTAAAAATTATTTAAATAGAAAAAATGTTAACGATACAAAATTGGTTTCCAAAATATTTACAAAATGTCATGTAACGCTTTATGATTCGTATAAGAAAATTACATTAAAGTGAACCCCATTGTATAACACAAACACCACCGATCAAGATATTTTGTACAATCATATCACTCTTATCACAATTTTTTGTATTTATTTTGTACTTGTAGCATTGCTCTTAAAAGAATAGTACAAAATTTCTGAATAAATAACTGTTTCCTTAAACTCGTGGTTAACTTATAAAAATGTTGTTACAATAGCCTCATTACATATACTTGCTTGTTTGGTCGGTTGTTCGAAATTTTGAGGCGGTTGGAAGGTATACGCGGACAATTTATCAATAACCTAACTCTTTTCTTAAAAAAAATATCGCAACACGTATAAAATTAAAATAGTGATTAATTGGTCAAAAATCATTATTGATAATTAAGGTGTTAGACATAGACCAGAAATGATAATTTCCAAGGCTCAACTAGTGAACTAATAGAAGAATGAACCCATTACGTGAGTCAGGTAACTTGCCAAACACAACGGCGAGTCAGAGAAAAACGACTACTCTGCTCTGTGACACTAAGTTGAGACTTGCCAACTTATACAGGCTACCTCATAGACATAATATGAAATCAATGTTATGAATTTATCATTAATGTCGACATATCGAAATATTAAATTATGGAAAAACTGTCGAGATGATTATATTAAATGAAATATCATTAATGTCTTTTCTTAACTTTTAAATATTGCAAAAAAGGACTACATTTTTTCCCTGTCTGAGATGATTATGTTTAATTTAGCTTTCTAAAGTAATTATACAATTTCGATAAATTCAATAAAACGTCCTTCTCTGTATTTGTTAAAATAAACATACACAAACGGACTCTGGGTATCTCTGTAAGGCCTGAACATATGATTCTATAAATATTGTTGGTATGGATTACGGTCAGGCCCTTTGAATTGGGCTTGAATATGTTTCGGCCCATTATAGAATACTCTCGAAAGATACGTCAGATACGTTGTTCATAACAGCTTTTCTTTTTTTCTTTTTTGATGTAAGTTTTCTTTAAAAAAAAAAATCAAATCAAATCAAATTCAACATTTCATTCAATAATCTTGCAATCATTACGATGACTAGGATTTTGGGTTTACCATTAAAACAATTCCAAAAGTATATAATGGTATCTAAAATTCTATCTATCGTAAATTTATTATAAGATTTATTTCCAAAACAGAATTTTTTTAGCCAAAAAGTAACTTTAAAACACACATATATTCATTTTGCACAATTACATTGCCTGCCAACTTGAGAAATTGATACACCATAAAATGGAAAAAATTGTCAAGATCTTTAATAAAATACTTTTTCAAAAGAAATCTAAAATATCCCGAAGTAGGTAGTATTTATTTCTAAATCATCATTATATATCTTAAGCCTGTAGATTTATAACAAATTGAAGAGTCCAAATACACATATGAAAAGAAATTAAAAAAAAGAAATGATGGTTAAATTACAAGCTAAGAAAATGGTGTTTTTAGCTATGGTGATAGTAACGATCATGATGGGCAAAGTGGTAATAGCAGATGGTGTAAAATTGGATTACGGGGAGGCCCTGACAAAGAGCCTTTTATTTTTCGAAGGTCAAAGGTCTGGTAAATTACCAATTAACCAGAGATTGAGTTGGAGAAAAGACTCCGGTCTTCGTGATGGCTTTGACCAGGGTGTAAGTAATCTACCAATATTTTGTACATTTCATTTAGCATTCGTTTTTTTTTTTTTTTTTTGAAGAAAGCATTCGTTTTTTTTTTTGATTTTGAGTTGGTGTTTATGTCACACCTAAATAAATGAATCGTGACTAAAACTTCTTGCAGTGATATTTTTTTCATGAAATATCAAGAGTACGAACTTTGTCAAAAACAAAAAGTGTGTGTGGGTTTAATTATTAAAAAAAGTAAAAATGAATCGAGACTAAAACTATTATAACATTGCTGGAGTCAAAATTAAATTTAATCTTATAAATATATCTCTTACGTTGGTGCTAGTTTCGATATATTTTCGGCTAAGTTAGTTTCGACTTGTTAATTAATTGATTGTAGTTGTTCAATTATTTATAATATCTAAATGTTTATTTTATTTTTTTGAAAACAATAAAATTTAATCATAAGAAGCGAGATAAACGCGTTAGATATCTGGTTTTTGTTTTAACCTTGCAATTAGAGGTGGCCATACGGACGGCTACGATCGGCTAACCCTTAACTGCCCCGCTGAAATGACTCGTGTGAATCGGACCGATACGGTCTGAGTCAAAACCGACAAGCCCTTAATTGCTAGATCTTCACAATTCGTATTGTATAGTGTATAGTGTATACCTTTTACTGTATCATATTCCTCGTGTTAGAGGTATAAAAAATTATTATAAAATGATATGAGATGATTGATGTGGCCCCAATATGATTGTTTTTAATTAGTGTTATTGCTGGAAACTCATTTATTATTAATATACTCATATATTTAATAACATTTTTTGTACGGCCTCTGGCATTATTCATTTCTCTAAAAAATTAAAAGGTAACAAATCCCTGTCACTATGTTGTTTCTAAATTTTAGTGTAAAATGTAAATGATAGCATCTACAAAAATTTGTGGGTCCTACTTTGGAATTGGGTCCCGTTTTTATAAAAAGACACTACTGGTACTGGGCCTGGAAGACCTGGAAATATCAACTTTTCAAGTTAGCAATGAAAATTTGCAGCATTGTCACTGAGCAAGTCAGCATTTCTTTAACATGTCTCTCTTTTGAGAAACTGCTCCAACAGCAAGCACCACTAAATATTTACAGGTACTTAATAATAATCCACTTCAACTCTCAGGTGGATTTGGTTGGTGGATACTATGATGCAGGGGACAACATCAAGTTCAATTTCCCAATGGCATTCACAACCACAGTGTTAGCTTGGAGTGTAATAGAATTTGGCAGTTCCATGGACAATGATTTAAAAAATGCACTCGAAGCAATCCGTTGGTCTACGGATTACTTGATAAAATGCACTAACACTCCTGGTGTAGTTTATGCACAAGTTGGTGATGCAGTTGTTGACCATAATCACTGGGAAAGGCCTGAAGATATGGACACTCCAAGAACTGCATTTGCAGTTAGTACAAAGTCCCCTGGTTCTGAAGTTTCTGCAGAGATTGCCGCGGCTTTAGCAGCTTCCTCTATTGTATTTAAGCGTTCTGATCCCAAATATTCTGATTTTCTTCTTCGTAGAGCTATCCAAGTTTTCCAATTTGCAGATAAGTACCAGGGGTCGTATAATGATGGTATTAGACGTTGGGTCTGTCCATATTACTGTGACTTCAGTGGTTACCAGGTATGTTTTGCTAGTATTAGTCCCATTATGATCTCGTTTGGCCAATCTTTTCTTTTTATTCATTGGTCATAATTTGTTACCTGAATTAACTATTACTAGCTACTTAAGGTTTGTCAAACTGGTTGTTATGAAATAAGTTGTAATTTTTATGAATGTAGCATAATTAATTATTTAAATATAGACTTAACATGATTTTAAATAGGATGAGTTGGTATGGGGAGCAGCATGGATCTATAAAGCAACGAATCGGACGTCTTACTGGAAGTATCTTATGGAGAACATAGACAAGGTGGAAAGTCCTCAAAATGCAGGAAGCTGGAATGAATTTGGGTGGGATACCAAGAATGCAGGCATCAATGTACTTGTTTCCAAGGTAATTTGCGACTAAATATTGTATTTCATCTGTAAACTCCATATGTAAATACTAAAGAACTTATAATGTAAACAGTACATACTAAACAACAAACAACATTCAAGTCCATTTCTTCGCTGGGCAGACAAGTTTGCATGTAGTTTACTGCCGGAATCATTATCTCCTAGTGTTGAATTTACGCCAGGTGATTAAACTTCTCTCCTCTTGTATCATGCCTGCAAATTTTATGCCGGAAATTATATAATTGCTCGTATATTATGTATGCAGGTGGGTTGATGTTCAAGCCAGGCATGGTAAACTCACAACGTGTAACAGCCCTCTCTTTTCTTCTCGTTGTATATGCTCGTTATTTAAAGCAATCAGATCGAGTGATCGCCTGTGACAGATTTGTGGCCACTCCTTCTAGGCTTACTTATTTTGCAAGAACACAGGTAACAAGAAGTTGAAGATTTCGATAACTATGCACTTCTAATACGTGGAGAAATATGACTGTAAAATTCCATGATTGCAGGTAGATTATATTTTGGGAAAAAATCCGATGAACATGTCATACATGGTGGGATATGGAGAAAAGTTTCCGGAAAGTATACATCATAGAGGATCATCATTGCCGTCTATTGATCAGGTGCCGCACATTGGAAATGGATGGGATTATTTTTTGAGTAACAATACTAATCATAATTTACTGACCGGAGCTATTGTTGGAGGTCCGGATATTAATGACCAGTATAATGATACTCGACATGATGCTGGTCATTCTGAACCAGCAACTTATGTAAATGCACCTCTGGTAGGCCTATTAGCTTATTTCAAGTCAATTTATGGCTCTTAGAGATTTATCTTAATAGCCCATGTAGAAACTTTATACAATCTATACCAAAGAAATTGTTACATGCAGTTCACTATGAGCTATAAAGTTTCTTCCTTACTTTTTTCCGTACAGCAATTAGTTACAATTATTTTCTAGAAATGATAGAAAAACATTAAAAATAAATCCCTACTCGATGTTGACAGAGAATTAGTGCACTATGCAGCTGCAAACTTGGAGATATGAAAGGAGAGGAAACCAAAGAATGTGCAGACACAAATAGACATTCAAATACCGTTCATTTCAGTGCCTTCACAGCTTTACATATCATTATATTGTCTTAAACAGCTGAGCTAAATACTCAGCTTTTCACATCATTATACTGGTTGCAACTTCACATTTGTTGGGAAGAGAGTAGGGCAGCCGGCTGCCTTGTTAATAAGTGCTTGTGTGTGCAAGTTGGTGTGCGTCAAGATGCATTACTAATAACTGATCTAGTTACAATAGTACCATGAGACTTCATATTGTGCGTCAAGATGCATCACTAATAAGTGATCTAGTAACAATAGTACCATCAGACCATATGTGAAAGAAGTTCAAGTCTAACTTTGTTATCATAAGATATACATCAGCAGGGTTTTTCAAGAGACATCAGAGGTAAAATTATATAGCAACTCATCTGGACGATTTCTGAAAGATAAGGCACATGGAACACCCCCCCTCCCCATCAGCACTATTATCATCCTTGTGGATATGATCGTTTCTGTTTTTTTTTTTTTGCACCAATTAATGATGTTAAATTATGTGTTGTTCATCACAATGCAGAAGGCATATATCCGAATGAGATGTCCAATTTAATAAAAAGAACCCGACCTATCACACACCTTGGCTTGTTCAAGGTTGGTACTACTACAATTTCTCAACTCAACTAGCATGACCTCTTCCAAAGTCGACATCCCCCCCGCTTTGAGAATTCAGTGACCACAACCCTTTGAAGATACTTGCGGTCCTTAATCGAGGACAGTAACGTGTGAGGGAGACCAATTAAGTGAAGGATTGTTTCCAAGTTGATGCACCCATGTCATCAAGATCCTTAGCAGCAGCAGAGTATGATAGCTTGAAAAACTCGTCGGTTTGAGCAGTAGGAGATATGTTTGTATGAAACAACTGCGAGACAATATCTATGAGGCCTATAGGTGGCAATATAACGAATGTTAGGGAGATCCTCAAGTTCTGTCATCAATTCAGGTATCAGTGAAAGACCAATGCTTAACTCATTGTAAATCATTCGTCCGTCCATGGCATTATATGAATACTGCCCCTAAAGTTCTCATGAAACTGAAGCAAGGGAACTAAATCGCTTGCAGACTATTGAGCATTGGCCTAACCATTTTATGTCACTAAGAGTGTTGAATGCATCATCGCTGCTGCAGTTCGTTTTGTAAAAATTAAAGTAACATGCTATCTGTTCTCTATGTCCTTCTGTTACTTCTGTAATGTAGTATAGGACAATGGTTGTTAGTCTTGTTTGTCTAGATGTTAGTTTTGTTTTATCAGGGACAGAGATCCTGATTTAGTGCTAGAAAGTAGGATGGTTTTGTCTCTTTAGTTGACAAACACCAATGACAGAAATAGATAGTTTTATATATATAGGTAGCTGCATTTGTGCTTGTTTTTCATCTGAAATAGATCAAGAAAGGAGAGTGATTTTCTCTCAAAAACAACATCTTGTCCAACTTAAATTTCTTCATGGTATCAGAGCAATAGGTTGAAGATTCTCAGAATAATTTTCATCTATCTGTTTCCAGATTAAGAAGAGAAATTAAGCATGACTACAGCAGATAAAGGAGATAAAGAAATGAAGAGTGAGAATGGATATTCAGATCCACTCTTTCTGGCAAATTCAGACAATGCTAACATACCACTGGGGAATGTCATCTTCAATGGTGAAAACTTTCTTAATTGGAGCAGAAACATAAAGCTTGCTTTAGGATCAAAGAACAAACTGGGGTTCTTGGAAGGAAAAGTGAAGAAACCAGAAGCTACTGATGCAAAGTATACCTCTCTTGTACTCTTTAAAGAAGCAAGTTAAGAATCTTGAACAAGAAAACCTACATGTGTCTGAATACTACTTCAAGCTCAAGCAGATCTGGGATGAGATACAAGATGTGGAAGGACTGCCAGAATGCACATGTGAGGCAATGAAGAAGTGCACTTGTGAGCTTTTGAAAAATTTCATAGAGATTCAAGAAAGGAACAAGGTGATAGACTTTGTCATGGGTCTAAACAAAAGAAATGAGAATATTGCTGGGAACATCATGGCCATGGACCCTTTACCCACTCTGAATAGAGCCTTCCATCTTGTTCAACAAGCTGAGAAACAGAAGCAAATAGCAGAATATCAGAATATTGGAGAAGCAAGTGCTTTTGTTGTTGGGAGAATGAATCAAGGTAAAAATTTTCTGAGTTCACAGAAAAGAGAAACCAAAGAGATGAAGATGAAGAAGTGGTGTGACCACTGCAAAAAGAAAGGACACAGTATTGATGAATGTTTTAAGCTAATTGGATATCCAGAATGGTTTGGGAGTTCTGGAAAGGGAAAAGCAAATGGAGGAAATATGAAATATGCAGCCAATGTGGGAAGAGAAGGTGCTGATTATGAACAAGATGACCCTCTTGACATGGGTTATGGGAGTGAAAGTGGAAAGGAGGTAAAGCCAGATGGAAAGCTGGTGTCAGCAGTGGTGCAGGAAATGATGAAGATGTTCAACAGTCAACAAGGATCAGGAGCAAACAACAAAATGGCTAACTTTGCAGGTATAATCTTAGCCTCTAATGTAGTCAGCATAGCTAAACCTTATGATAAAAACACATGGATTATTGACTCTGGGGCTTCTGATCATATGTGTGGAAATAAGAATGTGTTTCACAAATTAAGCAATTTAGAATCACCAGTTAAGGTAGGACTTCCAGATGGAAATGTTAAGTGTGTGGAGAAGGTAGGTAAAGTGAGATTGTCCAAGGAGCTGGTTTTATATGATGTGCTGTATATTGAGGAATTTAAACATAATCTGATCTCATTTAGTAAATTGATTGCCACTAACAAAATTGATGTGATGTTTGATACAAAGGCTTGTATCTTACAGGACCATTCAACTAAGGAGATAGTTGGGAGAGGAAAGGAAGAGAATGGGCTTTATAGACTAGAAGTGACAAGAGGAGAGGAGGAACAAGATCAAGCTAGGAGATTTTGGAGACAAAGTAATAATGTAACTATGTGTAATGAAGCTGTAAAACTCAATATTTTACATGCCACATTAGGACATAGTTCAGTTTCCAAAATGAGACATATTGGCTTTTGTAATTCAGAAGGTTTAAAGAATATCTTTTGTGATGCTTGTTGTATTGGAATGCTTCATAAACTTCCTTTTAAAACCAGTAATGCTATTGCAAGAAATGTGTTTGATCTTATTCATGTTGATTTATGGGGGCCATATAAGGTTCCTACTATCAATGGAGAGAATTATTTTCTTACTATATTAGATGATTATAGTAGAGCAACTTGGACACACATGTTGTCCAGCAAAGATCAAGTGAAAGATATCATCTTCACTTTTCTCAATTATGTAGAGAATCATTTTAAGGTCAAGGTTAAGACTTTAAGAAGTGATAATGGGACATAAATAGTGCAATCAGAATGCAGGAAAATGTTTAATGATAGAGGCATAGTGCATCAGAGAAGCATTGCAGGTGTGCCATAGCAGAATGGAAGAGTTGAAAGAAAACACAGACACATAATAGAGACAGCAAGGACTATAAGAATATATGCTGGGCTGCCAAGATGCTTTTGGGGAGAATGTGTGAAGGCATCAACACATTTGATTAACCTAATGCCCAGTGCAGTAATAGGTTGGGAAACACCTTATGAGAGGTTGTTAAAGAAATAACCACAATATGAAGACCTGAGAATAATAGGTTGTCTATGCTATGCTGTTAATACAGATAGAAAGACAGACAAGTTTGGAGAGAAAGGAATAAGGTGTGTGCTTGTAGGATATGCAAGTGAACAGAAGGGGTATAGAGTTTTTGATTTAGAGAAAAGAAAGGTATTTGTGACCAGAGATGTGATTTTTAAAAGAAGAGGTATTTCCCTTCCTAATTTCAGATCAGAATAAACAGGGAAAGAAGAAGAATTTGGGAAATTTCAACTGTGAAATAATTAGTGTTGAAGAGGATGATCAACCACTGTGTGATGATTATGGGATGATGGAGGAACAACAAGAGGAGGCAGAATTGCTACCAGGTGAAAATTTGGAAGGAAATTCAGAGAATTTCACTGAGGAAACTAGTCAAATGGATGAAGCATTAACTAGAAATGAAGAAATGCATGAGCCAATTGTTGTTGAAATACCAACTGAGCAACAACATGAAGAAAGAAGGAGCACCAGAAGATCTTCTATTCCTGAAAAATTCAAAGATTTTGTTTATAAAATTCCAGGAAAAGAAGGTTCAACAAACATGGTGAAGAAAATGGGATTGAATGAAAGTAATACAGGTACTTATTCAGAGGAATACATGGCATCTCTCAATAATGTTTTTAAGATAAAAGAACCATCTAACTACAGAGAGGCAAGCAAAGAGCCAGGCTGGATAGATGCAATGGACAAAGAATTGAGAGCTCTAGAAGAAAATGGAACCTGGGAATTGACTTACTTACCAAAGGGGAAGAAAGTAATTAACAGCAAATGGGTGTTCAAAACCAAGTATAACAGAGATGGTGAAGTTGAAAGATTGAAGGCAAGGTTGGTAGCAAGGGGAGACAAACAAGTCAAAGGGAAAGATTACACATAAACTTTTTCACCTGTAGCAAAATTCACTACAGTAAGAAGTATCATAGCTCTTGCAACTGTTCAAAGCTGGAATTTGCATCAACTTGACATTAACAATGCTTTTCTGCATGGTTATTTGGAGGAAGAAGTATACATGCACCCTCCAGAAGGGTACACAAAGGCTAAAAAGGGACAAGTATGCAAACTGAAGAGAAGTATATATGGTCTCAAATAGGCATCAAGGGAATGGAATGAAGAGTTGTCAAAATTTCTGAAGAATTTTGGGATGAAACAGTCTAAAAGGGATTACTGTCTTTTTACTATAGTTAGAGATGGGAAAACAACAATGGTGGTAGTATATGTTGATGATTTGATCATCACTGGTGATGATGAGGAATGCATAGCCAATTTGAAACAGAAACTTAACAATGCTTTCACTATAAAGGATCTAGGGTTACTGAGGTATTTTTTGGGGATTGAAGTCTCAAGAAATGATCAAGGAACCATGCTAAATCAGATAAAATACATTTGTGATTTAGTAGAAGATACAGGTTTAAGTGGATGCAAAGCAAGCAAATTTCCTTTGCAAAAGGGACTCAGATTATCCACTGATACATGAAAATTGCTAGCAAATCCTGAACAATACAGGAGAATCATAGGAAAACTGTTGTATCTGAATTTAACAAGGCCAGACATTTCATATTCAGTACAGCAGCTCAGTCAATTTATGGAGACACCAAGGGAACCTCATTTGCAAGCTGCTCTACATGTGATCAGTTACCTAAAAGGGACAAGTGATTGGGGTTTATTTTATCCAGCAACATCAAATTTGAATATCACAGGATTTTGTGATGCAGACTGGGGAACATGTGCCTACAGTGGGAGATCTCTTACAGGGTATTGTATTTTCCTTGGTGAGAGTCTTATTTCATGGAAAACTAAGAAGCAAAAGACTGTTTCAAAGTCTTCAGCAGAATCAGAATACAGAAGCATGTCCCATACTGCTAGTGAACTGGTTTGGTTGGATGGAATTCTTGAAGATATGCTTGTTCCTATTCCTAAACCAATTCCATTATTCTGTGACAACAAAGCAGCTCAACATATAGCACACAATCCAGTATTTCATGAGAGAACTAAACATCTAAAGCTGGATTGTCACTATGTGTGGGAACAAGTGGAAGAAGGTTTTATTTCTACAGTCTACCTCAAATCAGCTCTGCAGCTTGCAGACATCATGACTAAACCCTTGGGAGAAGGACCTCACATATTTCTATCTTTCAAGTTAGGACTTGTTCCTACTATCCCAAGTCCAACTTGAAGGGGGGGGTGTAGAAATTTAGTCACATGCTATCTGTTCTCTATGTCCTTCTGTTACTTCTGTAATGTAGTATAGGACAATGGTTGTTAGTCTTGTTTGTCTAGATGTTAGTTTTGTTTTATCAGGGACAGAGATCCTGATTTAGTGCTAGAAAGTAGGATGGTTTTGTCTCTTTAGTTGACAAACACCAATGACAGAAATAGATAGTTTTGTATATATAGGTAGCTGCATTTGTGCTTGTTTTTCATCTGAAATAGATCAAGAAAGGAGAGTGATTTTCTCTAAAAAACAACATCTTGTCCAACTTAAATTTCTTCAGACAAGTTAGTCTTGGAGAGTCGGAGAGATGGAAATTGGCGGCAACAATCGCTCAACATGGCCTTCCCTGTCTAATTTCAGAAACAATATTTTTTATTCTAAATGTACATTCTATCCCAAACTATATGTGATAGGCTATGCATAGCCCAGGCTTATCTCTGAGCTAGGAGTTACCTAGAACCCGGATTACCATTCGAGCCATGGCTCACCTCTTAGTCCACACTCATCTTGGAGTCATGACCTACATACCAGTCCGAACATTGTCAGGCTATGCCTCAAGCTCTAAGTTTAACTCTCTCCTGGCGACAAAGGAACATCTTGCGTGAGAAAATCTATGCCTCATTACGTGACGTGCCTAGGTCATCATTGATGTCCACACCTAATGACGACACGTAAGAATACCTAATGATTGGCGCAATCATTTCCTATTCAAGCCACACGCCAGCAGGAGCCTGGCACACGACGCCACAATCCCTCACCTGGACACGTGCAATCCATCAACATCCCCCAGGTGTCCTACCTACCTAGGATTCAACGCTCATGATTGCAGGTACAACCCCTAAACCCTAATCCTGGGCCTATAAATAGACCAAGGAGGAAAGGTCTAGGGGTTACATTCTCTTTTACACACCTACCCTATACACACACCCTCCATATTTAGATTTCTCTATAGTCCAGTTTTCCTTTCCAAAACTATTACTTATTCTCACGCCGGAGGCGCCGCCAGGGTCCAAACCCCCCTCCGGTGTTGTTTTGCAGAAACCCAACGACAGCAACACCGCATCCAGGCGTGGAAGCGGCTGGAAAGGGCTAGATCGGGATCTAGAGTTATCATTTGGCGCTAGAAGGAGGGGGACCCTATCCTTTGGTCTCGGTGCCACTGGACTCACCGTCATCAACAAGCTCCTTCATCTTTGAAGGAGTCCTAGTTAAATCCAGTAAGATCTAAACAAACCCACTGTCTTTAACCATGAAAATGAACTCCTTAGCCCACCTCTGTAATGTATGCATGTTTCTTAGCATTGTTTATCCCAGATCTGTTTATTTTTAGCCTTATTTAGTCTTATCTAGCTTTCTTGCTCCAGTTGTTGCTTAGATCTACACTGCTCTCTTATAGATCTGTCTTAAAAACCAATTTTCTTGCTTAGAGAAACATTAAACCCAGAAAGTGCATGCATGCGCTGATTCACCTTCATTGAGTAAACCCAGATCTAGTTGAGATTACGTTGGTATAAAGAAATTGTTGTTAAAAGTTGTGCCAAAAATTTTTGTTGCTCTTGAATCATGGCTCGAGGAAGCAAATCCACACTGAGACCCGCCACCAGTACCCCAAGACAGGACCACCCCCAAACCTGAACCCAAATGCTGTGGAATTACCACCAGCCCTGGCTCTGGCATCTCAGATAATCCGGCCTGATGATGCCCGGATGGAAATTGAAGTTAACAAGTACAAGTACACTGATGTTGACATGGAACCCGGACTCATGGAAAACCTTACCGGGAACCAGATTGCTGATGCAGTCCGGATGTATAAAGAAGCCCGGATGAACGAAGTTGATCAAAATGAGCACTCTCATGATTCTGGAGAATCTCACCGATCTCGTGGCTCGGTTTTTGACCGAATTTGGGGCAAAGACAAAGAAGCTCGGAAAAGAACCCACCACAGAACTCACAGTAAAAACCAAGACACTGAAGCTGAGAAGCTCAGAAAGCTAGCTGAGCTGAGGGAGAAAATCCGGATTGAAGAACAAGCTAAACTTGACCTAAGAATCCAAAAAAGAATTCAAGAGGAAGAACCCCGGATTCTGGGCAAAACTCATGACAGGAGAAGGACCCGGGCTCCAAGTCTTGACATAATATCAGATGAAGAAGAACCCCAGGAGGACTTGATGGACATGATCCATGAGCTCCAGAAAAAAGTTGGCCATGATTCGGGAATTGATATAGGGGACACCCTGACACCATTCAGCTACTCTCTGGAGGCTACACCCAGGCAGAAAAATCGCAAACACTATAACTTCGATTCCTTCAATGGCTTGGGTGACCCCGAAGAGCACGTTAATTACTTTGAACAAATTGCCATGATTTACTACTACAATGATTTAACCAAGTGCAGGTTTTTCGCCTCTACTCTTAAATCCGGTGCACAAAGATGGTTCAGCCGAATCCCATCTCGAAGCATTCACAATTGGAAGCAGTTTCGTGATGCTTTCTTGAGACGTTTCAGAGCCAATAAAACCCATGAAATGCACATGTGCCACCTAGAGACAGTCCGGCAGGCTCGGGGAGAGGCACTGGCAACATATATGAAACGCTTCCAGGAAGCCATCAACAATGTGAGCAACCTGGATGAGCGTGAAGCTCTCACAATTTTTCGAAAAAACCTAGACCCCGACAATAATGAGAGGTATGTCCTTGACCTCATCCATAAAGAACCACAGAGCCTGGCGGCGGCCTATTCCATGGCAGCCCGGTTTATTAAAGAAACAGATGTCCTTCAAGCTATGAGGATGACAAGACAGGGAATCTCTCCACCCCGGACTGAGGACCGTCCAAAGAGCAATTTCCACCAAGATAAAAAGTTTAAGCCCAACAGACAGAGCAACTACATCCAAAGCTCCCAGCTTGCAGTGCCAGCACTGCTCCCGGACTCCAGTCAAAAAATTGAGTCCGGACAGCCTAAACCCAAGCGTGAGCCCAGACCTGAACCTAATTGGACTCCTCTCAACCGGGATCGCGCGGATATTCTGAAAGAGGTACGAGACAAGCCATTCTATTACCCTCCCAAGCCAATGCTCACAGCCCCAGAAAACCGATCAGTCAATAAACATTGCGACTACCATGAAACCCATGGGCATACAACCGAAAATTGCCTATCTTTGAAATTTTTTGTGGAAGACCAAATCAAAAAAGGCAATATGGGACAATATATAGCTCGGAGAGTTGCCGACCGAGGAGAGGGGTCCGGAAAAGACAAGAATATTGTCAATGTTGTTATGGGGGGATCCAATTCACCTCCAAGGAGCCCGGACTCGGGAGATGAAGTAATGATGGTGCAATCTTGCCCGGAGCAGGTGATAAGCTTTAGCAAAGATGACTTCGAAGGAATAAACCCAAATCACAATGAAGCTCTTGTTGTAACTCTTGATATAGCTGATAATGAAGTCAGAAGAGTCCTGGTGGATAATGGCTCTTCTGTCAACATTTTGTTCAAACACACCATGGATCGAATGCAGCTGGGAAGTGTGAAGATGAATGACTGTAGAGAAGACCCTCTCTACGGATTTGGGAACAACTTGGTTCCAATCCAAGGAACTCTATATCTCCCAGTACTGTTTGGCACTTTCCCAAAGCAGGTTAGCAACCTGGTTAAATTCTATATCATCAACACTCCCTCCTCCTATAATGTCATTCTGGGTAGGCCAGCCTTGACAAAGCTCCAAGCTATAACTTCAACCCCACATCTAAAGTTCAAGTTTCCTACACCTGGTGGAATTGGCGAAGTCCGGGAATATTTCGAAATGGCTAGCCGATGCTACGGGCAGGCTTTGGTCATGGCTGAAACTGACCCGGAAAACAAAAGGAAGGCGAATTCTTACCAGAAGAACATCAGCAGAAAGAAGCACATATACAACCAGAAAAAAGAATCCGGCAAGGAGGTCCAAAACATCGAAAACCCATCAGCCCAGACTTACCTTGACCAGGTAGTGCAAGCACGGGTTCAACAGTATGTCTCTAAGGCAGAAATGGGAAAAGTAGAGGCTGCTGTTGAGCTCGAGATCATTGAGCTAGAAGAAGGAACCCCGGAGAGGAAAGTTAAAATTGGAACCGGGCTGGACACAGTATTCAAGAAGGAGCTAACTAAGTTACTCCGGGAGTATGCCGACGTGTTTGCTTGGAGCCCAGATGACATGCCCGGACTCCAGGAATCTGTTGCTATGCACAGCCTAGATGTTGATCCTAGAAAGAAGCCAGTAAAGAAGAAAAGGAGGAACTTTGCCCCGGAAAGACAAAAGGCAATCGATGAAGAAGTTGAAAAACTACTCAAAGCCGATATCATCTGTGAAATAAAGTATCCGGAGTGGCTGGCCAATGTAGTCTTAGTCAAGAAACCAAACGGAAAGTGGCGAATGTGTGTGGACTACACTGACCTAAATGCTGCTTGTCCCAAAGACCCTTACCCACTTCCCAGCATTGACCAGCTCATCGACGCGACAGCCGGGCATGTCATGCTGAGTTTCATGGATGCCTTCTCCGGTTACAATCAGATAAAGATGAACCCGGCTGATATAGCCAAGACAGCTTTCATAACACACCGGGCAGTCTACGCCTACAAACTTATGCCTTTTGGATTAAGGAACGCTGGATCTACGTACCAGAGAGCAATGGTGGAAATTTTCAAGAGTCAGTTGGGAAGAAATCTGGAATCGTATGTTGACGATATGATAGCAAAATCCACCAAAGTTCAAAACCATATTGCTGATTTGAAGGAATGCTTTGACAACCTAAGGAAACAAGAGATGAAGCTTAACCCGGAGAAATGCACCTTCGGAGTGGAAGCTGGAAATTTTTTGGGTTTCATGATTAGCCAGAGAGGAATCGAAGCTAATCCGGAAAATATCAAGGCTATAAGAGAAATGAAGGAACCCCGGACTCAGAGGGATATACAAAAGCTAGCTGGGTCTCTGGCGGCTTTAAGAAGGTTCATTCCTAAACTTGCCGAGCGCTGCCTACCTTTCTTTACCCTGCTTAAAGGAGCCCAGAAAAAGAAGGATATTATTTGGAGTCCGGAGTGTCAAAGTTCTTTTGAATCAATTAAAGAATACCTAGCCGCACCATCAATCCTGACCAAGCCAGAACCTGGAGAACCCCTAAGCCTCTATCTGTCTGCAGGAACCCTGGCTGTTGGGGCGGCCCTTATCCGGGATCATGAGGGCCAGCAAAAACCAGTCTACTATGTGAGCCAAGTGCTCAAGGATGCTGAGACACGTTATCCGAATCTCGAAAAGTTTGCTTTTGCTCTAGTAACTGCGTCACGAAAGCTGAGACACTACTTCCAAGGAAGAGAAATCAAAGTGATTACTGATCAACCACTCCGGAAAGTAATTCATAAACCGGATGTCTCAGGAAGATTAGTAAATTGGGCTGTTGAGTTGAGCCAATTTTCTCTCACCTTTGTTCCAAGAACCTCCATCAAAGCCCAGGCTCTAGCTGATTTCATTGTAGAATGTTCATTCCCAGAAATAACTCCCCCTGTTATGATAACTGAACCTGAAGAAGAAAACAAGCCCGATCCAGATGTTTGGACACTACATGTGGATGGTTCTTCAACAAATGACAGGTCCGGGGCATGACTCATTTTGAGGAGCCCGGACGGATTCTTGATCAAACAAGCCATTGCCTTCAACTTTTTGGCAACCAATAATCAAGCTGAATATGAAGCTCTTCTAGCAGGACTCCGCCTCGCCAGGACTCTCAGAATCAAAAAACTCACTATCTTTAGTGATTCACAGATCGTGGTAAAACAGACAAGTGGAGAATATGTTGCAAAGGATCCAACTTTGGCTCGATACCAAGATCTAGTACAGAGTCACCTGGCCCAGATTAACAGTGTTGATGTAGTACAGGTAAACAGAGAAGAAAATGCTCAGGCTGACATTTTGTCCAAGTTGGTACAGAATTCGGCAGAGTTGGATAGTTCGGTTTATTTCGAAGAATTGGAGAAACCAACGGTGGAGCAAGAAGAAATAATGGAGATCGATGACCAACCAAATTGGATGACCCCAATAGTTTCATATCTGGATAAAGGGGAACTTCCCTCTGATAAAAACCAAGCTCAAAGGTTGAAGGCCAAAGCTGCAAAGTTTTTTCTAGAAGAAGGATTACTCTATCGCCGGACTTACTCTTCTCCTATTTTAAAGTGCATTAATCCGGTCGAGGCCCAATATTGCTTACAAGAAGTTCATGAGGGAATTTGTGGAGATCATCTATCTTCAAAGGCCCTGGCTCACAAGATTATAAGGCAGGGTTATTACTGGCCTACAATTCATAATGATGCTGTGGAGTTTGTGAAAAAATGCAAGAACTGCCAACTTTTTAGCAATGTCCCAAGACAGAGCCCGGTCTTACCCTCCTCAGTCCTGTCTCCTATTCCATTTGCTGTTTGGGGTATTGATATAATGGGACCTTTTCCCAGGGCAAAAGGAGATTTGAGGTACTTGTTAGTTGCAATTGATTATATGACTAAGTGGGCAGAGGCTAAGGCAATGAGAACAATCAATCAGCAGGATTGCATTCGGTTTATGGACAATATACTAATGAGGTTCGGACTGCCAATGGTTCTAGTTTCTGATAACGGGCCACAATTTGTGGGGTCCGAGTTCGAAGGCTACCTGAAAGAAAGAGGAATCAAGCACAAAAAGTCACTTGTTGCATACCCAAGAGGAAACGGCCAAGTTGAAGTGACAAACCGTATCCTGCTTCGGGGAATTGAAAAGCGCTTGCAGGAAAGTAAAAATAAATGGCCTGAGGAGTTACCAAACGTGTTATGGGCATACAGGACTAGTCCCCGGACTAGCACTGGTGAAACCCCATTTAAGCTCGCCTATGGCACTGAAGCATTACTACCCATTGAAGTTGGAAATCCCTCTCACCGGGCCATCAATTTCGATGAGATTGCAAATGAAGAGGGACTGCAGACTAATTTGGTTTTAGTGGATGAGGTTCGAGATCAAGCAATTGAAAGAATGAGGAAGTACAAAGAGAAGACAAGAGAGTACTTCGGGAAGAAGGCCCGGGTTAAAAACTTTCAAGTTGGAGACCTGGTCCTTCGAGATACTGAGGCTTCAGACCCTACCAATACTGGCAAGCTCATGCCAAAATGGGAAGGACCCTACAAGATAATGGAGGTACTCCGGCCTGGAACATACAAGTTGGTTCATATGGATGGCTCTGAGGTCCCCAACACTTGGCATGGCCTTAGACTCCGAAAATTTTACCAGTAAGAAGATTGCAACGATCGGATAAAGAATAAGGAGCTCCCAAAAGCCCAGATTAGAATAAGAGCTTTGTATTCCTGATTTTTCTATAAATAAAACCGGTCTCGTTGTTTTGTTTCCTTTTCATATTATCATGTATTTTTTACTTCCAGTAAATTTCAATTTCTTGTAATAGCCCGGGCTCAGAGCTATAGGCGTAACATGTAGCCCGGGTCCCCAGCAATACGCAAACTAGTAACCCTGGCTCGGAGCCATATGCAAATATTGTAGCCAGGGTCCCCAGCAATATGCACCAAAACTAAAATACTTAGATTTTATTCTAAGAATGAAAGAAAAGAGTCCGGCTCAGAACCAAACTATGAGACCGGACTCACGAGCAATATGCAATAAAACCACATACTTAGATTTTATTCTAAGTACGAAAGAAAAGAGTCTGGTTCAGAACCAAACAATGAGACCGGACTCACGAGCAATATGTAATAAAACCACATACTTAGATTTTATTCTAAGTACAAAAGAAAAGAGTCCGGCTCAGAACTAAATTATGGGACCAGACTCACGAGCAATACGCAATAAAACCAAATACTTAGATTTTATTCTAAGTACGAAAGAAAAGAGTCCGGTTCAGAACCAAACAATGAGACCGGACTCACGAGCAATATGCAATAAAACCAAATACTTAGATTTTATTCTAAGTACGAAAGAAAAGAGTCCGGTTCAGAACCAAACAGTGAGACCGGACTCACGAGCAATATGCAATAAAACCAAATACTTAGATTTTATTCTAAGAACGAAAGAAAAGAGTCCGGCTCAGAACCAAACTATGAGACTGGACTCACGAACAATATGCAATAAAACCACATACTTAGATTTTATTCTAAGTACAAAAGAAAAGAGTCCGGCTCAGAACTAAATTATGGGACCGGACTCACGAGCAATACGCAATAAAACCAAATACTCAGATTTTATTCAAAGTATAAAGAAAAGGTCCGGTTCAGAACTGATCTATGAAACCGGACTCACGAGTAGGGGTAGAAGATAGAACAATACAAGGAAAAGAAAAAATACAAAACCTGAATGACAAGACGATTATATTAAAGTCATCAAGGATAAAACACAGGGACCCGGGTTGGCCGTACAACCCGGAAACATCCCCAAAAGTTTGGAGCAGTAAACAGCAAAAGAGAGTCTACGGTTACAACGGAAATAAGTCTCAAAAGTTCAAAGGAAATATATTAAGCAGTTACTCGTCAACATGACTGTCCGGATTAGAAGAATTGGGGAGGAAGCTCGGTGTAGGACCATTGTAAGGCTGGGGCTCTCCCTTTCCTTGCTCGATTGAGAGTTTTGCAGCTAGGAATTCACCAACAGAAGAATCCCAATTGGCTTTCGGGTCAGTCTTGACATGACGTTCAGAAACAAGCCAAGCCCGAAGAATCTCAGGAGCAGCAGTATCTACAACAGCTTGGTCATACTCCGGACCTTCTTTGAATTCGGCTATAACAGCTTCACGGGACTTGGTGTTTTCCGAAAGAAGTTGTTTGTTGAACTCATCCAGATCATTGGCTTTCTTCTCAACCTTTGAAATTTCAGCTTGAAGCCCGGATAATTTAGAAGTGAACTCGGACTCCTTTTCAACATTCTGGGCTTTCAAGGAAGCAACTTCAAGTTCCAAATCTCGAAGACGGGCATCCTTCTGATTCCCGAACTCCTTCACAGATTTCCGTTCGGCCACAATAATACTTGCAAGGGCACTAATCAAGCTACCGGTCTACAAAACACAAATAAAAAATCAATCAACGAAAAGACAAAATTACAAAACATAAAGATAATCTTCAGCAAGAATCAACATACATGTCCCCAGTACCCAACAAGACGTTGCAGACAAGCGTTGGTACCATACTTTTCCATTTCTTCAAAGTCGGTATCAGTAGGAATATCAGCACAAATCCCGGCCTGTTGCTCCAGAGTATAGTTTCCAATGCGGATAGGTTCCTTATCCGGGTTGTTTCCCTCACCATCAGCAACAATCTTTTCCACAGTGACTTTCGCCTTAGCAGGTGGCTTCTTGCCTACGTGAATCTTCCTTTTCTTCAAAGAACGCTGCTCCAGGTCATCTATTCTTTCTACGTCAGCAGCATCAACCACAGGTTCGGATTGAGGGGGATTCGGGGCAACAGACTCCGCACCACCCTCCTTTAGAGCACTGGAACCGGACCCCCCAACATCCCCCGGACTCTTTGTACTATGGACACCGCCGAGTTTCTTAAAAGAGGCAGCAAGAGCATTGCAAGTGTTGGTCCTTGTGTATTGCAGAAGGGGGGGGGATGAATGCAATACTGATAAAATTCAATCTCAGTTTCAACAACCAAACCTAAGATTTAATGTTATCAATAATGAGTATGCATTCACAAACAGTATAATCGAGAAGACAGGATTCATAAAATAAATGTTTTATTTATTTTGCAAAGTGTTGCTACAACCTCAAGAGAGAATTCTTGAGCTTCTGTTTTTCTTCACAGACACTTGCTTGTCTTCGTTACTATTCTAGAATGAATTGATAGTAGGTATAAGACTAATCCTATCACTATCAGTCACGGGTTTGTGAAGCTGCTGTCACTGTCAAGTGGCAGCTTCTTACAGATTGTCTTACCCATGTGACTTTCCTAAATTGCTAACATGTCAGATATACATTACAAAGAAAGCAACCTAGATTCATTCTATTTCCAGATTAAGCAATTCAGCAAATAAAGACTTGACCTTGCTCTTGAATTGATTCGCTTTTGTTTTGCAGTGCTTGAAGCTTCTGTCGTAGTCTTGCAGACTTGGTGCAGCTTAGGGATACTGCAACACGCCTGTTTCTTGAACATTGAAGCTGTCACGGGATTTGACTGAGAAAGATACCCAGAACAGGGGTCTTTCTCGAGACAGTTACTTTGGCCATAAAGCTTGCTGTCACAGGAATGTGCTTTTGGTGACAGTAGGAGTTCCCCGCATAATGTGTTGTCGAGGTTCCCAAGCTTGCTGTCGAGGGCTAAAGTTGCTGTCGCGTAGTCTTCCGCCAATGTTGCTGTCAGAGTGAATATGCTGTCTTGACTTGCAACATTCTGTCTTCTTGTAATCTTACTGTCGAAGCTTTAGGACAGTAACCTTTATTCATGTTGTCATCTAATTATACATCCTTTGAGGCTTGAACACAGTAAGTGAACTTCTTTCAAATTATACAACTAGAATAACATTACATACTGATTACAAGAACATACTTTGGCTGTGACAGTATGTTCTACTTAATTAAAAATTAAGTACATTCAAAGTCAAGTTGTTTCTATGTTATCACCCATAAATCCCAACACTCTCCCCCAATTTGTTTTTATGGAAAATAACAACAAATTTACAATATGTGCTGACAACTTAACTAACAAGATCAGAATGGTTTAAGAATTTTTACTTAGCTTGAGATTTCCTCTTCTGCCTTGCTACATCCTCTCTTTTGAGAGCTTCTACCAAGCAGCCTCTTAGACCTTCTATAAGAGAAATTTCAGCAGCAGAAACTGCAGCATCCTCTACTTCTTCAATGATCTTCTTTATAGTAGGGGAGAGAAGAGAACTAGTATCCCTGAGATTCAGCCACTGCTCTATATCATAAGGATAGGTTCTGAAGTGAAGTTCTTCATTAAAGAGCTTGAATCTACTTCCAGGATAAGCATTGAGAGTCCTTCTTCTTTGCTTGTCCAGCTTTGAGTCTTCTCATTTTCTCCCTTCCAATACATTCTCTATTTCATCAGAACAAATCTGCTCCAAGGGATGAATAGATCCAGCTACCATATACTGTAAATCCTTCAGAATGGTTGTTTTTAGCTTGTGAAAGCTGCAAACATAGATTTCTTCTTTTAGATACTTCATTCTTAGGGGATTTTCCAGCATGCATGATTGATAATTTGGAGCTTCACTTTCTGCCTTGTTGGAGACCTTGCATTTTTCCAGTAGTTCAGCTTCCTTCTTATCAAGTTCTGACTTAGTTTGAGAATATTGAGAAGATTCAGGTCTTTTGCTTGGCTTGGGTTCCCTTTCCTGAGTTGGTTGGGTTTGCCCTTCTTCTGTGGGTGAGTCCTCAAACTCATAGTACCAATGGTATGGTATAGGAGAAGGCGGGAGATCAGTTAGAATATCAGCATCATCAAAATCTGCAAAATTGTAGCCAAATTTCTGATAGAATTCAGCATCCCTGTCAGCCTGATATTTCAAAATATGTTCCATGACAGACTCAGGAACATTATCATAGCTCTCCAGCAACTCTACCATTCTTTCTAGGTAGAAGAAGTCAATTCTCCTTTTATCTATGGTTGATGTCCTACCACTGATTGATGTGGACACCAGGTTGAAGTCCTTATCAACCTTGGTAGATCTTGATTCTTCCCACCACAGAATGTACTCAGTGGCCTCTTGATTTGCATCCAATTTAACCTCAACACTCTTGATTTCCCAAGATTGCATCTGTTGAACTTTAAGACTGTTGGGAGGAATTGATTGAATTGGCATCTTCAAATTTCTGCCTAATCCAGTGGCCTTTTCCTTTCCTGAGCACATGTGCTTTCCTGTAGGTTTCTGTCTAGTAAACCATGCCTTAGCTTTAGCTTTCAGTCTCTTGGGCTTGACAGCAGCTTTGGCTTCATTCTTGACAGAATCTTCCTTGACAGCACCTTTGTCGACAGTATCTTCTTTGACAGCATCTTCCTTGACAGTTTCCTTGTCGACAGTACCTTTGGTGACAGCATCTTTTTCTGCATTTATGCAGTCAATAGCACATCTAAGAATGCTTGCCTCCAAAGCTTCCAGTATTCTTGGCTCCTCTTCATCTGTTGCACCAGCATCTTTCTTTTCCTGACTAGGAGTTTCTTCATTGCCTTCATTCTGAGATTGAATACCAGTATTCCCAGAATTACTTACACCAGCATTTCCAGCATTTCCAGCATTTCCAGAAGCTTCACCACCTCCAACCTCATCATCATCATCATCATCATCATCATCACCATCATGAGGAGGTATGTCATAGAGACAACTTCCACCTTGATCATTTCTTTTAGCAATGGCTCTAGAGATTAGTTCCTTCACTCTAGCTCCCAGTGCCTTGTCTCTCAACACCAGCATTTTGTAGATCTCTTGAACAGCATAAACTCTTCCTGGATTGGCATTTGAACTGAGTATTCCATCTAACACTTTCAGAATTGACTTGGTTTCCATTCTGGACGAGCCAACCAAATTCATGAAGCTGTTTCTTCTTGTGTCATCCTTAGTTACAGATCTGTAGAAAACACTTGGTGGATTTGTGTAGACTTCAGGTAGCTTCTGTGTGATCAGGTTCTGGATTTGCATATCCAATATTTCATTGAATGGTGTTTGAGTTGCCCTGATCTTTCCCTTCAAAGCACACAACACCTTTGCTGGCAGACTCTGCAATAACTGCATTGTGATGAAATAAGATATGCCAGAAGTGAGATAAATACTTACAACCCATCTTTTCTCATCATTCACCATTACACTGACACTAGTGATTTGATCCTTTAACAGTTTTGTGGTGTTGGTTGGACGGTTGCTAGGGGCATTCATCGCTTCTTTCACCAAACTGCTAAACTTACTGTCATGGTTGTGTAATGTGCTCTCCCTGTAATCCACCATCAAGACATTGGCTTCCTCTTGATCATACTCAGTACCATTGGACCAAGTATTTCCTTTATGGATGGATTCAGGCAGTTTCCCTTTACCTTTCCCAAGTTTGTTTTGTTCCTCCATTTCTCTCCATTTCTTCTGTAGAGCAGTTTCTTGAGTTTCTGGAGTTGGCTCTCTAATTACCACAGGAGGTAGAATTGGATGTCTAGATGCAGGTCTTCTTTGCAATGCATCTTGAGTTGCCTTAGACATCAACACTCTTTCTCCATCCAAGTCAACTTCAACAAGCTCTTCAGCTTTATCCTTTGGTTGTCCACTGCTTGGTTTGGCTTGCTCCCCCTTTGACATTGCTTTCCTTTTAGCTCCCCCTTTGGTCTTCACAGTTACTGGCTCCCCCTGAGTTCCACCTGATTCCTGAATAGGCAATGATTCTGATCTTGCTAACTTCTCCCCCTTAGTTGAGTTGGCAGCTACTAGGTCAGTAAGGAACTGGATAGAGAGCTGAGTAGCAGCAAAACCATCAACCACCAGTTGAGAGAGAGAGTCCATCTTGGAGTTTAGGGTAGCACACTGTCCTTCCAGAGCTGCAATCCTGTTACCATAAGTAGCAGAGGGGCCACCATACCTTAACCTTCTTGGAGGGGAAGGAAAAGAAAGGGGCTTGGAGGCTATGGGGGTTCTCACACTCTCAGGATGTTTTTGAGTGATCTCATCACTCCTCACAGATTGACTCTCAAGGCCTAATGCCTGAACAGTGTGGGCTCCCTCAATAACTCTCTGGACATGCTCAAGTCCCTCTCCTCTTGCCAGCTCATTTGGCTGCCTCTCATTTTTATGCTCACCTCTCTTTTCTTTTATCTCTCTTTTCTTTTGCACACCCTCACTCAACCTAGATGCATGGGTATGAGCAGTACTAACATGCATGGAAAGAGTAGATTTAGAATGTACCTTTAAGAGTTTGGCAAGAGGTAGATCATCATTAGAGGCATCCTCAATGATCTCAGCATCAAAATCAGGATGAGGGGACTAGACAGCATCTGTGGCAGGAATGTTACTGTCAGTTGGAGTCTGGACAGCAGGTTCTGGCATGACAGCAACTTTGGGAGGTGGAGTGACAGTAGGTTCTGTAGTGACAGTATCTTTCTCTCCACCCATGACAGCAACTGTGGCCAGGACAACAACATTTCCAGTGTCTTTGACAGCAACAGAGGCTGTGACAGCATCTTCCTGAAGGTAAGATGCTCCTTGGAGTTCAGACAAAGTGTTGGCTGTTTCATTTTCTGACAAAATACCACTTTGCCCTAGCTCAGTGTTTGGAGGAGTGGTGTCCATCTCACTTTGAGAAATGGGTTCTTGTGGACCATTAGATGGGGGCTCATCCATGATTGGAGATGGATGATCAAAACCTGAAGGGTTGGGACTGTCCCCTTCTCTAGGTTGTGGAGAAGAAACAAAAGAATGTGTAGGGAAGGAAGAAGGTGAAAGTGTAGCAGAGAGTGGGGGCTGATTCACAGATGAAACATGTGAACCATCAATAGGAGTAGAGAAATCCTCACTGTGCCCTAACTCACTGTGTGTTTCTTCAAGTGGGGGTATCTCAGGTTGTGAACCATGAGTTTGTGCAGACTCTGTATAGGGTGCCTTGGGAGACATGCCAATTTCAATAGATGCACCTTGTTGAGAAGGCACATCTAGGGAGGTGTTTGAATCCCTTTCAGTAACTACAGTTTGTTGAGAAACTGCAGCTTGGCTAACAGTGGTTTTGGTCCTCCTAGCTCTCTTCTTCTTAGGCTCAGGGGGAACCACTGGGGGTTCTGTTGGACTACCTTCCTTATTTGCTGCACTAGGTGCAGGGTCTCCCTCTTGACTAACAGAGCTACCACCAACATCAGCTTCTAAGGGTCTTTTTCTGGATTCTTGCAAGGCTTCTCTTTGGGCTTTGGTAAGTCTAGAGGGCCTAGGCTGAGTGTATGGTGTGGAATGTGGGTTAACTGAATTTGGGTCTAATTCAGTTTCATTCTCAAGAGTAAAGGAATCATAACCAGAAGGTAATGGATAATCAAGGTTGGACACTTGATCAACCATGTGCTGAGTAAAACAAAGTGGAATATGTGCATTGAGATCCTGTGATGATAACAGTGTGTGTGTGTGTTCTTTTTCAAGACTGAGCAAGCCTCTAAACGAGGGGCAGTATCATTAAAATCACAGAATGAATTAATGCACATCATAAGAAAGCAAGGGTAGATTGATACCTTCTTACCTATGGCAACTGTGAGGTGTGCCATGAGGAGAGTTCCAACATTCACCTTGTATCCATGGACAAGAGAATGTGTCAGTTTCTTGATGTAGGAGGGTATTCCATTCCAGCCTATGGACTTGGTAGAGAACACCTTGACCATTACATCAAGTATCATGCTCCACTCCTTTCTCAGATGCTTCCTATCCATTTCACCAGTTGGATACCATTTGGTAGTCCCCTCTTCGAGAATAGGGCCTGCATACCCAATCTTCAAGAAGAGCTTCTTGAGAGTGTCATCATTGGCAAGTTCAGTAAATCTCTGTCTTGCTTCAAGTGTAATACCAAGAGCAGTGTTGATGACCTCAGCTGTAAGAGTGTAGTGTTGCCCAGAGATTTTGAATTGAATACCCGGGTTCTCACCCTCAATTTGAGCAACAGCAGTTCGCCAAAACGCCTCAAGTCTGTCTAAGTCAAGAATGGGGGTTGAGGTAATGGCAGAACCGAGATAGGACTTGTTCAAGAAAAACACGAGTCCTTTGAAACCTTCACCAGCATCATTTGGGGAAAAGATACCAGCAAAGTTTGTTTGAGAGAGAGTCTGTTTGGGTGCCATGGAGATTTCAAGAAAAGAAGAAAGTAAGAAAGTTGCTTTTTGCCCGAAGAAAGGTATTTTGCCTTGAGTTTGATGAGAAAGAGAAAGATATGTCTGAGTAACTGGAGGATAAATAGAGGTATCTCAAACGTTTTGTGCATAAAAAGTGGATTTCAAGAACGTGTCTTAACCCACTCTTAAACACGTGAGTTACTGCCCGTTATTCACTGACCAACGTGGGATAAATATCCAATTTCAACGGTCCACTATTGGTGACAGTAACCTGTGCGCTAGAAACAATCTGTCAGTAATAAGAGGTGGTGACAGTAGGTTTTGCGCGACAAAAACTATTGCGCAAAAACTTGTTGTCACTGTTAAGCATATGAATGACAGTATCCTTTACAAGTCTTGACAGAAAGTCTTTCCCTGCTGTCAAGAAGGTTGCTGTCAAGAAACACACGACAGTATCCTTCTTAACGACAGTAACTTCGATTAGGAATTGGTTCTGTCATGAACTTATTAGAATGCTTGATTCATACACTTAACTTAATATTGACAAATTATGGATTTAGCAATGTAATCTTTTGAACACAGATGTTAAGCAATTAACACAGACAAATCATAAACTCAATAACCACAAAGACAAGAACTTTTATTATTATTATTAATAAAATCATTCAGAATAGAACATTGAGTACATCATTTTATGATTTTATTAACTAGTTCTAAAAGCTCTGCCTTAGCCTCTTCTTCAGTGCGACCTTCTTCCTTGAGAAGTGCCTGAAGCATCTTCTCTTCTTCCTGAGCCTTGGCCTCCTCTTCCTTAGCCTTGGCCTCCTTTTCCTCGTCTATCTCATCCATGGCGTCCAACAGTATCTCAAAGAGCTCATCAATCTCTTCACTGTCGGGTTCACTATCACACTTCTTTAGACCAACTTCAATTCCTACATTGTTTTCCATTATTTACTTTAAAACTGAGAGCAGACTGGTGAAACCTAAGGTTAATTTATAGGCAAAACCGTCTAAGGATTAAAGTCTAATGGTCAACAGTTAGAGTACCCATACAACTACCACAAAAGTAATTAATGGTCGTGTCCTCCTTTAATCCTACAGATTAATGCAAAAGGGTGTGAAAGTCCAATGGAACAAATTTTTATCTCTCAGACTTAACAGGTAACCACATTAAAGTCATACACGGTTTAAAAGTATGAGACTGGCACAAAATACTGACATGATAAGTCAAATCAACACATGCTGTCACATAACAGACATAAACCAAGTAGACAATAACTTCTCTTGACAGCAGGTTTGAAGTTGCTGTCATGAGCTTCAATAGAGAATTTGGAAATATAGAAAACTGAGTAAATCAACATACCAGGTTCAGCATTCCCAATTCACTTACCAACCTGTTGAAGGTTGCTTCATCCAATGGCTTAGTAAAGATGTCAGCAAGTTGCTTGTCAGTTGGGACATAGATCAGCTTCACAGTTCCTTGTTCAACATGCTCTATGATAAAGTGATGTCTTATATCAATGTGCTTTGTCCTAGAGTGTTGAACTGGATTGTCTGAAATGGCTATGGCACTAGTGTTGTCACAGTAGATAGGAATTTCTCTCAACACTAGACCATAATCCAGAAGTTGATTCTTCATCCATAGAATTTGTGCACAGCAACTGCCTGCAACAATATACTCAGCTTCTGCAGTTGAGGTAGAAACTGAATGCTGCTTTTTGCTAAACCATGAGACCAATCTTTCACCAAGAAATTGACAGCTACCAGTAGTACTCTTTCTGTCAATCTTGCATCCAGCATAGTCTGAGTCTGAGTAGCCAATTAGATCAAATCCAGTGTTCTTGGGATACCAAAGACCTAGGTTAGGAGTGCCTTTTAGGTATCTAAAGATTATCTTGATGGCTACTAAGTGAGACTCCTTTGGATCACTTTGAAACCTTGCACAGAGACATGTAGCAAACATGATGTCAGGTCTGCTAGCAGTTAAGTATAGAAGAGATCCTACCATGGCTCTATAGGTGCTTGAGTCAATTTTCTTCCCTTTAGGATCAAGATCCAGACTGGTTGAGGTGGACATTGGTGTCTTTGCAGGTGATGAATCTTCCAAGTTGAACTTTCTGAGAAGTTCCTTGATGTATTTAGCTTGACAAATGAAGATTCCATCAGATTGTTGAAGAATTTGCAATCCCAGAAAGAATGACAATTCTCCCATCATACTCATCTCATATTTGTTACTCATGAGAGAGGAAAACTTCTCACACAGTTTCTCATTTGTAGAACCAAAAATGATATCATCCACATAGATTTGTACCAGAATGATGTCCTTGCCATGGTGTTTGTAGAAAAGTGTCTTGTCCACAACTCCTCTAGTAAACTGATTGTCCAAGAGAAAAGTGGAAAGTGTGTCATACCAAGCCCTGGGTGCCTGCTTTAGTCCATACAAAGCTTTGAAAAGTTTGTATACAAAGTCATACACTTCAGCATCCTCAAACCCTGGTGGCTGTTCAACATACACTTCTTCTTCCAACTCTCCATTTAGGAAGGCACTTTTGACATCCATCTGAAATACTTTGAAGTTGCAGTGTGCAGCATAGGCTAGAAAGATTATTATAGCTTCAAGTCTTGCAATAGGTGCAAATGTCTCATCATAATCTATTCCCTCCTGTTGACAGTAACCCTTAGCCACTAGCCTTGCTTTGTTTCTTGTCACTGATCCATTTTCATCAAGCTTGTTTCTGAAAACCCATTTGGTCTCAATGACTGACTTTCCCTTAGGTCTTGGAACCAGCTTCCATACATTGTTCCTTTCAAACTGATTTAGCTCTTCTTGCATGGATATCACCCAGTCAGAATCCAACAATGCTTCATCAGTTGTCTTGGGTTCCATTTGAGACAGAAAGCATGAAAACATGCTGTCAGCAGAGACTTTGTTCCTTGTCCTCACTCCAGAATTAGGGTCACCAATGATGAGGTCACTTGAGTGATCCTTGTTCCACTTGGTGATTCTGGGCAAGCTACTTGACTGTACAGGAACATTTGCTTCAGTTTGTTGAGTTGAAAGATCATCAATCCCATTGTCTTCACCATGTTCTTCATTGTCTCCAGAGTCACCACTGTTATGAATGTTAGAGGTTATGGTCTGTGACTGAGCTGGAGTTTGGTTGACAGTAGTGATATTGACAGCATCTTTATCAACTTCAACAATTTGAGTGAAGCTAGGTTCTTCATCCACAATCTCCTCAGCTTCCAAGTATCCTTGATTCTCAAATCTGAATGTCTGCATCTTTCCTTCTTCATGCAGTCCTGGAAACTTGGTTTCATCAAATGTGACATTAACACTTTCTTCAATAATCCTGTGTTCCATAACATAAACTCTGTAGGCAGTTCTTTCTGTGCTGTAACCCATGAATAGTCCTTCAAAAGCCTTGGTGTCAAATTTTCCTTTCTTCTCATGGTTATCTTTCATCATAAAGCATTTGCTCCCAAACACATGAAAATATTTGACAGTAGGTTTCTTTCCAGTTAACAGACAGTAAGGTGTACTTGCATGAGTTTTGTTGATCATGGTTCTGTTCTGAGTATAACAGGCTGTGTTGATAGTTTCAGCCCAGAAATATGTTGGCAGTTTGGCATCATGCAACATAGTTCTAGCTGCTTCAATGAGAGTCCTGTTCTTTCTTTCTACAACTCCATTCTGCTGTGGAGTTCTTGCAGCAGAGAATTGTTGTACAATTCCTTCATCTTTACAGAAATTTCCAAGAGTGGCATTTCTGAATTCTGTACCATTGTCACTCCTCAAGATTTGAACTTTTGAGTTTGGATTTCTATCAAGAACTCTGACTTGATCAATAATCACTTGAGCAACTTCATCTTTGGATTCAAGAAACTTCACCCAAGTGTACCTTGAGTAATCATCCACCATTACTAAGGCATATCTCTTCTTGGCCATTGATGGTACATTGACTGGTCCAAAGAGATCCATGTGAATCAACTTGAGTGCTTCTATGTTGGTGTTCATTTGCTTAGACTTGTGCACAGCTCTTCTCAGTTTGCCCATTTGACAATCTTCACACAGTCCTTCTTGACAGAATTCCTGTTGGGGCAAACCTCTCACTAACTCCTTCTTCATCAGAATATTCATTGTCTTGAAGTTGAGATGTGAGAGCTTCCTGTGCCAAAGCATACTGTCACCAACAGTTGCTTTACTGTAAAAACAGTAAACCTTATCCTTCTTTGTTGAATTTAAGTCAGCAACAAACAAGCTTCCTTTTCTAACCCCTTTTAGAGAGAGGCTACTATTCTTCTTGTGATAAATGTTACACAGCATCATATCAAAATCAACCTTGAATCCCCTGTCACTGAATTGGCTGACACTGAGTAGATTGTGCTTCAATCCATCCACAAGAGCAATATCTTCAATGACAACATTTCCAATTTCCAGACAGCCATATCCCACTGTGTAACCCTTGCTGTTGTCTCCAAAGGTTATTATTGGGCCAGCTTTCTCAACATAGTGTGATAGCAGGGCTTTATCACCTGTCATGTGTCTTGAGCAGCCACTGTCAATGATCCACATGACTTGATCTTTCTTCTTGCCCTGCAAAACAGAATGTGTCTAAGATGCATATGGTACCCAATCCTTGTTGGGTCCTGCAGTTTCAGTGTCTCCTGAGTTTCTTTCAGTCATAAAATCACAAGCATTGTCAGTAATCTCCTGTTTGACTTCTCTTTTCACCCACTTAGGTTTAGAATTGGACTTGGTCCTTTTCTTAGTGGATGGAGCCTTTTTGCTGTTGCCAGCAGGCTCAGAAGTCTCAACAGTGTTTATGTATGAACATTCTTCAGTAGTGAGAATAGGTAAGTTAAAGCATGTACTCATGGCAGTGATTTTGCATGGCATACATTCAATGTTATTACAGACACTCATAGTTCTATGCAAAAGGGGGGTTCTGTGTAAGTTACCATTGAGTTCAGTTGCATTGATCTTATTCTCAATTGGTTTCTTACAAACATGTGTTAAGTGATGAGTAGATCCACAATTATTGCATAGTTTCCTAGAGGCACCTCCAACATTAGTGTATCCATTTCCTTTATTGACACCTACCTTTCCATTCATATTCTTAGACTTGGGAGTTACTGGATTGACAGTATGTTCAGAAGTTGCTGTCGAACTTTCCTTGACAGTATCTTTTATTCCTACTGTCTTGACAGAAGGTTTTAAAGTTACTGTCTTGGAACCATTCTTGACAGTATCTTTGGAAGATTCTGTCTTGCCAACTGTGACAGCATCTTTTGACCTTACTGTCGGATTGCTTGGTAAGTTTACTGTCTTGGGGATTGTGACAGTATCCTTTCCATCCTTGAATGTGCTGTCAACACCTTCATCCTCATCAAGAATTTCTTGTTTGATGAGCATGGCTTCTTCATCAAACTCAATTTCTGCAGCTTTGAAAATAGGAGTTTTAACTTTCTTGAGAATGGTGGGTTTGACAGCAGCACTTCCAGGACAATCTTGAATCACAGTTTCCTTTCCAGGTCTTCTATCATAAGAGAAACCTATACCAACTGGCTGATTTTCTGTATGCTTATCATTGTAATCCTGAACTATCTTTGATGAGTTTTTATAAGCCTTGATTTTAAATTCATTTTCAGCAATCTCATTTCTCAGGTATTCCTCAACCTCTTTAGCACATTTCAATTCATTTTTAAGTTTAGCATTCTCCTGAGCTAAAGAGTCTAGTGAACTGGTTTTGAGAACAAGAGATTCATTTTCAGACTTTAGTGTTTCATTTAGCTTACTCAGCCTAGTGATCTCCTCATTAGCAACAGATAAGCTAGTATAGACATTGAACATTTCAGCACTTAAGTCTTTAATTGTTTTCTTATACTCATCAATGGACATATCAAGTAAGACAAGTGAAGGTACCTGACTTGAAGATGTTGATGCTACTTCATTAGTGCTAGCCATGAGAGCTAGGTTGACATATTCTTCTTCATCTTCATCATCAGACTCATCCCAACACTTTCCTTCAGCCACATAGGCTCTACCTTGATTCTTCTTAGAGTATCCACCAGTTCCTTTCTCAAATCTCTGAACCTGTTTGGGTCTTTTGCACTCAGTAGCAAAATGACCAGGTTCACCACAGTTGTAACACTTGGATTTAGATCTATCCACAAATCCAGTCTTGTATCCTCCTTTGAATGAGCTTCCCACAGCAGCCTTTGATGAGCTTCCCTTGGTGAACTTGGATGCTTGGCCTTGGGGCCTGAATGACCTATCCTTCTTGAACCTGAAGTTTTTGAACTTTTTGGCCATGTAAGCCATAGTAGGATTGTCCATGCTTTCCAGTTCCTCCATTGTGTAGAAGTCTTCATCTTCCACATCCTTGAGCTGTAGTACTACTTTCTCATCATCTTCAACCACCTCTTCTATCTTCAAGGATTGTTCAGGGGTTGGTTGTGTGATTTGAAGTGCTTCACTAGGTTGTGTAATCCTTGGCACTTGTGCTACTAGGGCACTTGACATGTTAGCCATCTTGTTCCTTGTTCCACTTTGTATGGCTCTCTTTTGAAAGAGTTCAAGTTCATAAGATTTCAGAATGCCATAAAGTGTCTCAAAGGTTATATTGTTGAGATCTCTTCCTTCTCGTATGGCTGTTGTCTTGTGTTCAAGATGATCAGGCAGTGTAAGCAAGAACTTGACATTTAATTCTTTTCTGTCATAGTACTTTCCATGTATCTGCAGTTCAGTTAAGAGCTTACTGAACCTTTCAAACATGGAAGTTAAGTCTTCACCAGGCTTGGCCATGAATGCCTCATATTGAGATATCAGTATTTGCCTTTGGTTTCCCTTAACTTCTTCACTTCCTTCACAAAGTAAGGCTAACCTGATCCACATCTCCTTGGCTGATGTGCAACTTATCACACTTCCACACATGGCTTTATCCAACGTGAGAGAATCGAGCAAGATGAGTTGCAAGTGATCATCTAGCACCATTTTCTCCTTCTCAGGCTCCAAAATTTCTGAGGGATCTTTGGGAACCCAATGTGCAGGAATGATCTCACCATTTACTGTTGTGGCTTCAATTTCCTTCCTTGGTATGAAAGGACCATTCTCGAGTATACCTGGGTATAGTGGATTCGCAGCTTTGATAAACAACAAGATCTTTCTTTTCCAAATGCTGTAGTTCTCTTTATCAAAAGCTGGGATCTTGATACTGTTTGATTTCTGCATTGTCGTCGGGATCTCAGATATGTATGTTAATCTGAAAGCTCTGATACCAGTTGTTGGTCCTTGTGTATTGCAGAAGGGGGGGGGGGATGAATGCAATACTGATAAAATTCAATCTCAGTTTCAACAACCAAACCTAAGATTTAATGTTATCAATAATGAGTATGCATTCACAAACAGCATAATCGAGAAGACAGGATTCACAAAATAAATGTTTTATTTATTTTGCAAAGTGTTGCTACAACCTCAAGAGAGAATTCTTGAGCTTCTGTTTTTCTTCACAGACACTTGCTTGTCTTCGTTACTATTCTAGAATGAATTGATAGTAGGTATAAGACTAATCCTATCACTATCAGTCATGGGTTTGTGAAGCTGCTGTCACTGTCAAGTGGCAGCTTCTTACAGATTGTCTTACCCATGTGACTTTCCTAAATTGCTAACATGTCAGATATACATTACAAAGAAAGCAACCTAGATTCATTCTATTTCCAGCTTAAGCAATTCAGCAAATAAAGACTTGACCTTGACCTTGCTCTTGAATTGATTCGCTTTTGTTTTGTAGTGCTTGAAGCTTCTGTCGTAGTCTTGCAGACTTGGTGCAGTTTAGGGATACTGCAACACGCCTGTTTCTTGAACATTGAAGCTGTCACGGGATTTGACTGAGAAAGATACCTAGAACAGGGGTCTTTCTCGAGACAGTTACTTTGGCCATAAAGCTTGCTGTCACAGGAATGTGTTTTTGGTGACAGTAGGAGTTCCCCGCATAATGTGCTGTCGAGGTTCCCAAGCTTGCTGTCGAGGGCTAAAGTTGCTGTCGCGTAGTCTTCCGCCAATGTTGCTGTCAGAGTGAATATGTTGTCTTGACTTGCAACATTCTGTCTTCTTGTAATCTTACTGTCGAAGCTTTAGGACAGTAACCTTTATTCATGTTGTCATCTAATTATACATCCTTTGAGGCTTGAACACAGTAAGTGAACTTCTTTCAAATTATACAACTAGAATAACATTACATACTGATTACAAGAACATACTTTGGCTGTGACAGTATGTTCTACTTAATTAAAAATTAAGTACATTCAAAGTCAAGTTGTTTCTATGTTATCACCCATAAATCCCAACAGCAAGACATGATGTTATACAACTCGGGTTGGAAGTAAGGCAAACCTGTACAAAGGAAAGAAGGCAAATATCAGTATATCAAAAGAATTAGTCCGGTTTACAAAAAGAAGAATTACAACAACTTACATCCAAGCTCAAACAAATCATCATGTTTCATGAAACTATCCCGAGTCATTTGAAAACCGAGGCATTCACAAAACCTGTGAATTTGATCTAAGGCCTCTCCTTCAAGTGTATAAGTATCAAACACTTCTGCTTCAACTCCAGAAACTATATAAGGCAGGAATTCCAAATCCAAGCCTTTCAAAAATATCAATTCCCCATTCCAATACTTCAAAGTAGATTGATGTATGACGGGTTTAGCAGTTCCAGATGGATAACCGCATTCTTCAGCCCGGAACCGGATTTCATATAAAGGTTCTTTGTTAGATTGGACTAATTTAAAAAGTTGGTGGAAGAGTCGTAATGTGGGTTGATACCCCATTTTATTGCAAGCAGAAAGGAACCAGGTCATCCACTTAACCCCGTTGGGGGTAATTTGCATTATTGAAATTTTATATACATACTTACACAAGTGTTTTATAAATTGATGGCACCTGGGGTTCCATCCGGATCGAAGGGTCTCCAGCCAGACACCAACATAACCATCTGCAGGTCTGTGGTAAATCCTTTCCCCGGGCTGAGGCCATCTCCAGCTAATTTCAGGCCCCAAATGAAAAGCAGCCCGGACCAATTTGTCCATTTGAGCATCTGGGAGACTTGTAAATTTTTCTTTCAAAGGATAAGGGGCTTCGCTAATACCCATTTTAGAAAAAGCGGCATCAAATTCGGATTTATTGTATGGCCCCGGATGTCCGAATTCTTGTCTGCTTCTGTAACAAATGCTAAGATCCCTATAATAAAACTCTTCCTCTATAGCCGGATCTTTCTTCACGAAGAAATAGTTGGTATCCGACCAAAACCCGTCCGGAGTACTGAGAACACCGCCAGAGGGGGGTTCGTGAACAAAAAGTTGGGTTACTAGGGGTCCGGATTGTTTCTTCTTCCTAGCCATTCTACACCAATATAGTTCTATTACTTCCGGATTATTAGAAGGTGAAGGCTCACTACAATTAGAAGGGTCAGAGAGGGGGATAAGTACGCGACGGGCACGAGCTTTAATCCGAACCATAAACCTAGAAAGATCAATTTAAAGTAAGTTTTATTATCTCAACCTGGATTAGATTTTTCCAATTATACACATTCAATTCCTATTTTCTACCAGAACCGGGTTACATAATAGGCAAATCAAATACAAGTTAGCCTCACAGTATCCTAAAAACCCATGGATACCCGGATTACGAAATAGTCCGGACTAGTTACAAACTCTCAGAAACATGAATCGTCAAAAACACTTTAAACAAATAACATATCACAAAACCAAGATCAAAACAGATAAACACAACAATACATACAAAGTCTCAGCCAAGAACACGAAAGAGGATTCTTGAAACCCAGAACTAAAAACCGAAACCAAACAGTTACCATCACATGCAACCATCAAACAACACACTCGAAAAACCACAAAACACACATAAGACCATTATAAACACAAACAAACATCAAAATCGCAAAAATACAAAAACCCAGCACAACCGTCAAGAATCGAAGATGAACAGTCATGACATAAAACCAATTCCAGACAAAACGATGCAAGAATATTGGCAAAGACTGGATAAAAAGCGAAGAGAAGCGAGAGACTTACAAACAAGCAGGAGAATAAGATGGCTTCACAGGAGAAACGCTACAGTCGCTGGAAAAAGAAATCGCCGGAAAAGCTTTTTGGGTGAGAGAATAAAAGATATAATCGGAAATGAAAAGAGGGTTTTTATAAAGGCACAAGGTAACCCCTGTACTGACAGTTGGCAACACCCCATTGGCTGGCAAGAAAATAAAAGTACAAAAAGAAAATATAAAAGCAAAAGAAAAGACAGGAGTAATTAATGTGACAGCAGTTACATCGATTCCCGAGGTAAAAGGGGGAAGCACTTTTTCAAAAGAAAGTGGGGGGAAAAACTGAAATCGTTTCGTATCCTACAGAAAAAACGAAATCCCTCACAATCCGGTCTTCGTCTTTCATCCACAGTCCAGTCCAGGTTCGTAATTCAAGACACCCTCAACACCGGATTGCCATCCTTGATAACAATCCGGGTTGGGGTGCAACAATCAAGCCAAGAATTTTTTCTAAGTTACCCAAGGCCTACAGCCTTGGACTTGAGAAAGAACCATGACTAACTCTTAACACCAGATTGCCATCCTTGATAACAATCCGGGTTGGGGGGCAACAATCAAGCCAAGAATTTTTTCTAAGTTACCCAAGGCCTACAACTTTGGACTTGAGAAAGAACCATGACTGACTCTTAACACCGGATTGCCATCCTTGATAACAATCCGGGTTGGGGGGCAACAATCAAGCCAAGAATTTTTTCTAAGTTACCCAAGGCCTACAGCCTTAGACTTGAGAAAGAACCATGACTGACTCTTAACACCGGATTGCCACCCTTGATAACAATCCGGGTTTGGGGGCAACAATCAAACCAAGAATTTTTTCTAAGTTACCCAAGGCCTACAGCTTTGGACTTGAGAAAGATCCATGACGGACTCTTAACACCAGATTGCCACCCTTGATAACAATCCGGGTTGGGGGGCAACAATCAAGCCAAGAATTTTTTCTAAGTTACCCAAGGCCTACAGCCTTGGACTTGAGAAAGAACCATGACTGGCTCTTAACACCGGATTGCCATCCTTGATAACAATCCGGGTTGGGGGCAACAATCAAGCCAAGAATTTTTTCTAAGTTACCCAAGGCCTACAACTTTGGACTTGAGAAAGATCCATGACGGACTCTTAACACCGGATTGCCACCCTTGATAACAATCCGGGTTGGGGGGCAACAATCAAGCCAAGAATTTTTTCTAAGTTACACAAGGCCTACATCTTTGGACTTGAGAAAGAACCATGACTGACTCTTAACACCGGATTGCCATCCTTGATAACAATCCGAGTTGGGGGGCAACAATCAAGCCAAGAAATTTTTCAAAGTTACCTATTCAGGAGTTTCTACTCCCCCATCCAGGAAATCTGAATAAGGGAGTGGGGGGCAAATGATAGGCTATGTATAGCCCAGGCTTATCTCTGAGCTAGGAGTTACCTGGAACCCGGATTACCATTCGAACCATGGCTCACCTCTTAGTCCAGACTCATCTTGGAGTCATGACCTACATACCAGTCCGAACATTGTCAGGCTATGCCTCAAGCTCTAAGTTTAACTCTCTCCTGGAGACAAAGGAACATCTTGCGTGAGAAAATCTATGCCTCATTACGTGACGTGCCTAGGTCATCATTGATGTCCACACCTAATGACGACACGTAAGAATACCTAATGATTGACGCAATCATTTCCTATTCAAGCCACACGCCAGCAGGAGCCTGGCACACGACGCCACAATCCCTCACCTGGACACGTGCAATCCATCAACATCCCCCAGGTGTCCTACCTACCTAGGATTCAACGCTCATGATTGCAGGTACAACCCCTAAACCCTAATCCTGGGCCTATAAATAGACCAAGGAGGAAAGGTCTAGGGGTTACATTCTCTTTTACACACCTACCTTATACACACACCCTCCATATTTAGATTTCTCTATAGTCCAGTTTTCCTTTCCAAAACTATTACTTATTCTCACGCCGGAGGCGCCTCCAGGGTCCAAACCCCCCTCCGGTGTTGTTTTGCAGAAACCCAACGGCAGCAACACCGCATCCAGGCGTGGGAAGCGGCTGGAAAGAGCTAGATCGGGATCTAGAGTTATCAATATGTAACAAAGGGTACTCCAATTTTTAAAAATTACATCTTTTACTTCTTCCTAATATATCCTATAATTCATCTTTTTCGTCAAGATTTTATTTTATTCCTCTGTTCAAGTGAAACCAATCTTCAGAGAATCAGAGTTAGTACAGATTACAGAACCAGTCAATATAGCATCCCAGCTTCCTGAGTCTTGACAGCCCTGTATTTGACTGTGACCGACTTAATAGAGAAATTTAGGAAAATATCTCAAAAAAAAAAAAGTAAAATATTTTACATTTTTCTTTTGAAATTATAGTTCCTACTTCCTGGGCCTTTATTCTTTTTATTTTCCACTAGCTTAAAACTCCACAGATTGTTTTTAATAATAATAATAATTATTTTTTTATTTATGTTTTAATATTTTATTAATTGTGTTTGTTAAAAAAATAAGTAAATATGTTAAAATAGGTAAATCTTTTCAAATAATCAAATATTTTAAATATGTTTTAAAATAAATAATTAATGGTTTTTCATGATATTTTTGAAAAAGTAAGGTTTTAGTAATGAAAATAGAAAAGCATTAAAAAAGTAAGGTTTTAGTAAGGTTGAAAAAAAGGTAGTTGCCCGTGATATAGTAGACATGTTAAAATAGGTAAAAAAATTAAATAATTAAAAACATTAAAATAAATAAGCAAGGGTTGCCCGTAATATTATTGGAAAAAGAGAGATTTTAGTAAGGAAAAATAAAAAATGTAATATGTTTTAGTTGAAAAAGATGATTGACGGTGATATTTTTTGAAAACAAGGTGATTTTGTTAGGAAAAATATAAAAAGTAATGTGTTTTAGCTAAAAAGATAATTGATTATAAATAAGTAATGTTATTATTTAATAATATTTTTTTACAGATAAGTAAGGGCATAAAAACACGAAATATCAACCGACCAACTTTTAATGTTTCGTGTTTTTTTGATATTTATAATTATATTAATTTTATGTTATTATTTTTTTGATTTTATTTATTACATTTTATACTCTCAATACATTATTTATGTTGTATCTTAAATTCTAAAAATCAGATTTAAAAACAAATTTACAGCCCACATAAAACTTACAAAATAATCTTTAATTAAGTGATAGTTTAACAATTTTTTTTTAATTAAAATACTCAGAAACTGAAGAAAAATAAAATAACAAATTTTTACATTAATTCTAACTTAGGAATAGAATTAAAATAAAAAAAATCAACTCTAACTTAGAATTGAAATATAAACCACAAATCAAATAAATTTACTTAACTTAGAATTAGAATCTGAAGTTACGAATTTTTTACATTACTAATCTATACTATCTATACTATCTATCTATCTATACTATATTATTATAAGCAAACCACCCTCTATTTGGTTGGTAGTTTGGTCATTTGGTTGGTTGGTAGTTTGGTCCTCTAAATAATAACCGTTAGATATAAATATAGGTAAATGAGAACCGTTGGATGTAATATTAAAATAATATTCTTTTTTGATATCTAAAATGCTCCCACGGGTTCAAGGTTCGAACCCCGTCAACAACATATTATTATTAAATATTTAAATCATCTATTTTCTAAGCTACATTCAAAAGTTCAAGATATTATTCCATCGACAACATATTAAGAATTTTTAAAATCAAAATACAAAAAAAACTTAGAATAACATCATACATATATTATTATATTTGATTACTTTTTAAAATCATATAAATCAAGATATAGATAATAAGATAAAAAATACTAAAATTCATCCGTGCGACACGCTAGTTCTAATAAAACTTAGAATTTAATAAGTTTGTCATACTTAATTTTTTATGACAAAACCATAAAAATTTGTTTCAAAGTATTGCTAGTTGTTGTTTGGACTGAGCAGGTAGTAATCAAACAGAGAGCTGCCGTGAAGCCCAGAGAGAATGCAGCAGCGGAGATCTTCGAATGGAAGGCCATCTGGCACCGACGGCTCTGATTTCTCGTATCGTATGGTCGTTGATTCAAGTATGTCCTTCAATCCTTCTCCTTATTAATCCTTTTTATTTATTCAATTGTTTTTAAATATTGCAAAATTAGGGTGTTCAATCGTTGTATTGTTAATTTATAATTAATTGTTATTGTAAATAGGATACACAAAAGTAGCAGAAGGAAAGTCTCGTCTCTCTATATTGATCCTCACTCAGGTACTTCATTCTCAATTCACTCAACAGGATTGTAATTTGGATATAAAGTTGTTCGGATACGAAGTCTTAGTGTTAAGTATCTTGCGTAATTATGTTTTGTCATTGTTTGTTAGGCTGTTGTTCAGTTGTTAGGAGCATTGCTGTTATTGTATTCGTATATAAAGGAGGAGCGTATTGATCAGCTAGCTGTGTCGTCTACCTTTATTTACTTCGTTTCTCTACTAATTGGAGAATTAGGTAATTGCTAAAGCTTAAATGCTTTCTTCTTTTTTGTGATTTTAGTGTTAATACGATAGTGCTTATTATTTTAAGTGTTTTTGTTTTAAGGACGCAAGCGTAGTCGAGCAAAAATGTTGAAGTTTTACATTGTGTCGTCATCGTTGGGGATGCTGCTTTCGATTGTTAGTGTTCTCAAGAGTAATATATTACAAGAGGTATGGAACTTAACTATTTTTACCTTCTAAGAATCTGTTTTCCACTTTTTAAAGTTTGGTGACTCCTTTTTAATTTGTCTAGTGCTACATTATTTTATTTTAGTTGTTGTGTATTATATATTCGTCCTTTTAAGCTGATTGTAAATTTTAAATGAGTATGCCCCAATTGTACATAATCAACTGACACCTATATGGTTTCTTATTTCTTTCCAATTGTAATGTGTAATGACTTTAAAAACCAAAACGCGTGCATGGACTGGGTATTTGAAACGTTAATGACCTGAAGTGTATCTATAATGTGCTCTCGTGCTTAACTAAATTCATTTTATCTTTTGCCGTTTTCATAATATTAAATTTTGTTTTTAGCTAGTTCTAGTTAAATTAGTAATAATCAAGGCGAGGCGTCAATTGCCCTCTATCTGTTAATTGAGAGGGAGAGGCGAGGCATCTTTTCTTATACAAGTACTAGACAAAATATTCTTTCTTATACAAAGGCCCGATTCTTTGACTGCCTCACAGTTTCCTAATCGGCGGCAAAGGCAATCGCGTCACTTCAGTCGATCAAGCTCGAGGCAGTGAAGCCTCGCCTCTCCTCTTGATTAATTGATTGACCGATTTTGCCTTTGATAACCCAGAGTTTAATAGGATTTTTAGATGTGTAATTATTAGATGGTTATGCTGATGTTACTTGACTTGAAGGGGCCACCAGCCACCCACTGGTGCAACGTTATTCCTAAGTATATTAAAAAGAGTGAGCAGTGAGCAACTATGTAGTCTCTAAACCCTAATCTTAACAAGAGAAGGTTGTCTTATGTGTACTAGCTTATAGCCCGTGCATTGCACGAATTTTATTTTTGTATAAATATATATGGATTATAATTATAACTTTTTTCAAACTTACCACCCGTGATCTCCTTTAACACTTATATAAATTAACCCTGAAATTCTATTAGTTTTATTAATTCTAATAATATCAATACTATATTTCAAAATGTTTTTGATTTAAATCAAACTAAATCTTCTTTGGTATGTTTAGAGTAAATTTTATATATATATGGATATAGGGTTGTACTTTAGGAATAACACCTTATATAAAGAACGATGAAAAACAGTAAAACACCATCATAACACTTTATTTTCCATAAACATTAATTTGTTAAGATTAGAATCACAAAATTTAACAACAATTAAGCTTAACATATCGAATTTAAAGTAGAATCTCATCTAAATTTAAAAATTAAACCTTACATAGAATCCAGTATAGAACCTTATATATATATATACATATATATTTGTAACAATAAAATTATGTGTAATCATGTTATATTTGATCGTAATTATTTGTTAGATTCTATTTTTATTCCTAAAAAACCTTTGTTGGTGTGAAAATTCGAATATAAATGCAACTTCATGTAAGATTCTATAGTGTTCTTTATTGTTCTTTATATAAGAGTGTTCTTCATAGAGCATTGGCCTATGTATATATATACACATATACTATAGTTTAATATATAACTGACTGAATTCGAATACTAGATCTTTTTTAATATCATTAATATAACTGTAAATTTTAATTTGTAGTTGATTGGATTTGATTGTTAGTATGATTCGAGTCAATAAAATAAATATTATATTTTAATAAGTGGTTGATTGGATTCGAACCCTAAAGTTTGTTTGCATCTAATAAGTATTTATTTTCGATATCTTGTTGATGAAGTTTGAACCTTAGACCTTTGGTAGTATTATAGATATTAAAGTGTAGAATACTCTTTAATATTTAATTTTAACGGTTCTCATCTATTTATTTTAAGATCAAACAGTCAGTATTCTTTTTGTGTTACCTTAGCGCTGATGAGCAAAATTTTAGATAAGATCCCTCTCATGTTTATTATATAGGATATACTACTGTTTTCACTTTAACACTCCACAAAAGAATCTCTTTGGAGAAAAGACAGGGAGTGCTCCCTTCCTATGTTTAGATGGTTTGATGAGGTGCAACGAGATGAAAAATTAATCCAATCTCACTTTCTTCTAGGTTTATGTAGTTAAATAGGAGGGTGTCCACTAATTAAGCAGAGTAGTCATATCTGTTGTGTGGTTCTCTGTGTGATTTGAGTTCAATTTTTAAGAAATAAGGGTATAGGAAATAACTTATGATTCTTCTCCACTCTTATAACTTCAGAGAATATATTTACAATATATTGATGAAACTAAGCACAAAAGTTTACACAATCACTGTTGTTGATTCTCTTTTGTTTTCTTTTCTTCCAATCTCTGTTTCTGCTAGTATGTGTAAAAATATATAGGACTGATGCAAGGTCACGTTGTTGTATGCCATCTTGTAAAGTAATTATGGTTAATACCATTAAGACCTATATTACATGTACATGGAGATGGAAATCCTATAAGTGCGTCTAAAATATTTTGTTAGTACTTGGAGTGTCAGCTTTTCACATTTACCCTTGGAGCATCTCCAACCACCCAAAGCCTTTAGCTAAAAGTGTATAGAAAATACCATAATTAAATATTTTAGATAATATGTAAAAAAAGTTCTTCTCCAATGGTACAATGCTGTTAGCTAAAATTATAGCCAACCCCTTCATGTTGGCTATATTTGTCGAACCTCTAGGGACCTGTAGTGAAACTCCACATCATCGATTACCATATTGAGATAATATATTCTATTTTTAACAACTTGAAATAATAATAACATACCATTTTTAAAATATAATCAATCATTATAGCCAACTCCATTAAAGTAAAACACCTTACAGATTCAACAAATTTTACATAATCAGTATTTTATATCATTTTAGCCAATCATTTTAACTAACGCCATTGGAGATGCTCTTATTGTCCATGCCCACATTTAGTCCTAGAAAAGAAACAGTCACTGCAATATGCATAGTGTAAAAGCATGATCTTATAGTTCGATTTCTTTTGCAACATTTCGCAGTTATAAGAGTTATAAGATATGATACCTATTTTAAGTCGATGATTTCAATAGGTTGTAGAAGACTCCAGTGGCTGGGAAGCGAAAAAATTTGAACTTATCAGTGTTGGTGATGTCTTAGTTGGTGAGTTCCATATTTGTCACAACTTTACATTATATAATAGCAGAAGTCTTGAAAGTTCCTTGTCATTTAATGCCTGCACTTCAATTTATCAGGTTTGCTGGTACAAATATTGTCTATCAGCACGACGACTTCTTTGATCAGTAATATGTCTCCTCCTAAGAGATCTTCATAGGTTTGTTGTAACTTTAGTCACTTATAATTTTGTGAACAGCTATACGGAACAGTTGCTTCTATTCTCCTAACTGTTCCTAAAGGTCCTTTTTCAAGATTTGTCATTTTGGATCTCAGATTACTTCAATGCATTAAAGCAGATGTTGATTCCCGGAACAGCTTCTTTAGTAGTTGTTTGGGATCTTTGTACACTTTGAATGATGCATCAGTTTTTTGGTTTTTTCGCTTGATTAACATACTTAGAGAAAGTGTGTTATAAATTTTGTATGTGTAGTATCTTGCTTAGGTTTAGACGTAATGTTGCTAACATAACTGGTTACACACACATATTTATATTATGAGTGGCGGGGAGGGGAGTGTTACTTGAGAAAAATCTTATAAATGTGTTGAGGGGTTTAACCTAGCAGACCTTGTTGACAAGAGCCCTTGTTTCTGGAATGGTTAATAATACAGACCAATGGTCTGAAGGAAGTGCAACCTGTTTGCCTTGGCCCTTGACTTCAATGACTGAACCTTGGTATCCTACATGGCGCTTGCTTTAGGGATCATGTATAAAAACAAACATTTGTATCCTAGCGGAGATGGCTACATCAATACTCATGTCACTTGTCTCTTGGGTCCATTTCTTTTATTAGATGCTGGTAGTAACTAGAAAAATTGGAACTCGCTTTCATGTGTGAGATGTAGAAAATGATAATGACCAAAATAATAAAAAGAATAAGTATGAAATTTATGTGATAATCTTAGGTGACAGAATATTTGCCAATAGCATCCCGATTTGAGAACACTAACTAGATACCAATTTATTGTAGCCGTAGGACAGAGAAGTTCTAGTATCTGGTGTTGCTCGCTTGTCTTCCATTTAGGTTTAGTCATTCTGCATATTGAAATTCATAGTGAAGGTAGCTTCAACGTATGCAATTATTTATCACTTCTCTGCTCTGAAAAAAGTTGCGAAAATAATAATAAGATTAAGAGGGGCTATTCTATTCATTGTAAAGGCAGCTTCAGCTTTTATGTAATTACTTGTAGAGTTTTCTTTCTCTGACAAGTTACAGTAAAAATGAGATACATTTATTTAGTTTTTCTCATTGCTCGTAAGTCTTAACTATACATGTTGTTTGGCTGTTTATGGGAAGTAATAGACTACTTATAGTGCATCTATTTCTCTAAAGGAGAGGATTTGGTTGCACTTCGGACAATTATCAGCACAAGGACCAAGTATATTCTATATTTTGTTAGATAAAGTTTGGGCCCACAAAAATTAAGAGATATAGCATAAGAATTAAAAATAGAGGGTTGTTGGTTCCCTGGACCATGCATATGTTTGCTACCTAATCCTTAGCACCATCGTTCAAATCATTTTTTCATATCCTATAGGTGATTTGCTAAAAAGAAGGTATGAGTGACTCAGTGAGGTTAGAAATCAGTCTCCTAATGTTCAGCTGTTTATGCTACATCTCATCCTTAGAAAATTTGTCTCAATTTATATTAAGCACAATACCAGGTGAAGATAAAGTGTTTGTGAGCAGTGGAGGAATATTAATGATAATGACATTATGATTTTTTGGTATTTAGTTTGGACTGAATGAAACAATAATTACCATTAGGTTAAGATGTACATGAATGGTTCACTTCAGAATTTTGGTTCATATCATTCCAACATTATTCATTCAGTTCATACCAATTTGATTAATAGGTAAATTTTAAGAAAAGAATTACGATATGGCACCTAATACCAACTCCATTGTCTTAACATTGTACATAAAAACAGCACATAGGAGTACACTATAGGTAACCGTCATGGCTCCACCATTGTTAAACGTCATGCCCGTTTTTGAATGAATAGCCTTTAGATGGCTAATCATGCTCTCTTGTGGTCCGATTCTTTTATTAGTTTTTGAAAGGAACTAATCAAAATGGAAACGCTTACATCTATTTAATAGAGAAATGAAGATGGAACTAAAACAATGAGTCCTAAAATTTTTATTGTATATTCTTTCTTTTTGCTGATTCCTATGGTATAATCTGAAGTGAAGTGACAGATTATTTTCCAATGTTTCCCAATTCAAGAACATAATACATTGTAGGACAGAGAACCTACATGTCTAGTACATTGTTTGTAAGTGTTTGTTGTTTTGTTAGTTAGTAATTCAGTGAAATGAAAGAATTTGGTGCTTACAAAGGTTAGGATTGTAATGAACATCTAAAAGAGCTATGTGGATTATATCTATTCCTTTTTTTCTCAATAGTACTGTAAATTTTATAAAACCAATAGAGTTTTGTAACCTGCATTCTGTACATACTTGGATCTTTTTGGGAGCTAATGAACTAGATATATGCGTTCAACTAGATTTTTAAGAGAACATTCCTTGGTAGTACTTTAGGAGTTTAGGTCAATTAATCTGAAGAACCATGTATATTGTACACATCTTTTAGTTTTTGTTACCTCACTGCATATTTAATTTCTGAGTACGTGTATCGGATACTCAACATGTGAATATGAGCATTTATAAATAGGTATCAACATTTAGTACTTTATTTTAGATTTTTAACAAGTAAAAATTATCTTTTTAGTCACACACTGAAACCCGTATCCATATGTTGAACACGGTAAGTCAAGCGGGGATAACATACTAACATAGTATATTTTAATTTGAAACTGTTTAGCAGATAAATAATAAAATAGCTAGAGGATTGTTGGTTCCCTAATTATTTTTTGTGCAAGCAATAGAGATCAAATACTTCTCTTCTACCTTATACTCTGTAACCCTCAACCCAATTGTTGGCCTAAATAGTCGCTTTAAATCAGCTTCCTTTTCCTACAGATTTTTGTCCTAAAAGATAAGTACGAGCCCCTGCTTGTTAGATGAATTCACAAGGTCCTGGCCGGTTTGTTCCAACTTCCACCCCTTGTATGCAAACTATCCCTAGAAACAAACTTGTGGCATCTGAATATATTCCAAGCACAATACCAAATGAAAATAAGTGTTTGCAGGTGGTCTCGGAGACATGAATTGATTTTATGATATTTCAAAAAATGATTATGTTTTAACAAAGACAATTGAACTCCCGACCTCAATCTTTTGTTGTTGATATAAGTTCTTATCTCGTCTCTCCAATCTGAGTTTCACCGGGTCATGCTACTATGAGCTATAAGTAGACCTGACAATTCGTCCGTGTTGTGTACTTTCGTGTTTCGTGTACCTAAATGCTAAACCCAAAACCACCCGTTTAGGGTTCGTGTAATTTCGTGTTCATTTACTTTCGTTTCGTGTACTTTTCGTGTAATTTTAATTAATAATAGGAATAAAAATAAATAAATAAATGTATTGAAATATTAAAATTTAGGTAATATTTTTACAAATATGTATTAAAAATATATATTTACATAATATTTACAAATTATATTATAAATTTATGTATAATCACACAAATAAATGTTAAATATCTAATAAAAATGTTAAAATATCTAATATAAATATTAATTTATTTATTTCGTGTACTTCGTGTCGTGTCGTGTACTTGAAGGGTAAACACAAAACCAACACTAAATCTCGATCGTGTACTTTCGTGTTCATGTACTAAAAATGCAAACCCAAACACTAAATTTTTGTGGCGTTTCGTGTCGTGTCAAAAATTGCCGGGTCTAGCTATAAGCCTATAACTGTTTGGGAACAAATGTAAGGTTGTCTTGTTCTATGCCGTCTTGTATAGTATAATTATAATTAATATCATTAAGACCTAGATTACATGTAGAAAGGAATCCTACAAGTGGCCTTCTAACAATTTTATGAAGTATACTTGGGTTGTCAATTGTTCACATTCAGTTCTTGGAGAAAAAACATCATTACATATAAGCATGATATTATAGATCAATTTCCTCTCCAGCATAAGATGTGATAGCTTATATTGAGTCAATAGTTTCAATAGGTTGTCAAACATTCCACTGTCTGGGAAGTGAAGGAATTTGAAATTATAAGTGTTGGTGAGTTCCGTATATGTTACAAATAAATACTGTATGTGACATAAGTCTTGAAAGTTTCTTGTCATTTTATGCCTTACTTCAATCTATCCGATCTTCAATCTATCCAATTTGCTAGTACAGATATTGTCTATCAGCATGATGAGTTCTTTGATTACTATTGATGATTATGACGCAGAGATAGTGTGCAGTTAATTCTCTATTTGTAATGTTTTTCTAAGATTTTTTAGTGACATTGGTAACAATAATTCTGTGTATATATGGGGGTTGGGGCCTGTTATTTGAGGGGGAAAAAACTTATAAATGTCTTTTGAGGTGTTTTAGCTAGTAGACCTGCTTATTGATAAGAAGTTAAGAACACATGTTTTAGGAAAGGGTGATACACACGACCAGTTTGAAGGAACTGCAACCAACTTGCCTTAGGTTTAATAACTGCAATTGATCCTTGGAATCCTACTTGCTTTAGAGTTCAATGTATAAAACCAAACATTTCTATTCTGGAAGAAGATGGCTACCTATGTCACTTGTCCCTTGGGGTCCATTACTTTTATAGATGCGGGTAGAAAACTGCCAAATTGTAGCTCACTTTCATCTATGAGATGGAAAAAACGATGGTGATCAAGATAATAAAAGTATTTTAAGTATGAAAATTTATGGGATATTCTTAAGAGACAGAATATTTGCCAATAGCTTCCCAATTTCAGAACACTATTGGATGCCAACTGATTATAGGCTTCCCATCTCGGTGTAGTCCTTCAACACTGAAAATTCATTCTCCTTCCAGAGTGAGGGAGGGGGGCTATTATATTCATTGTGAAGGTAGCGGTAACCTTGTATGCAAGTACATATGGAGTCTTTGATCTCTAACATATTACGATAAGTATATATGGACAATCAGCAGCCCAAGGACCAAGTATATTCTATCCTTTGGTAATTCAAATTCGGCTGCGGAAGAATTAGGAAATGTTCTACAATAATTATATATACAGGTTTGTTGGTTCCCTAGTAATTTTACAACAGAGATCATGCATATGTTTGCTACCTTATCCTTAGTAGCCATCAACCCAAGGAGTGGCCCGAATGGTGTCTCCCGGCCTAAGTACCATCATCCAAATCAATCTCTATATACTATTAATTCACCCATAAGTGCTACATATCTTCTAGAACACCCTTGTCTCGATTTATCTCAAGCATAATGCCAGCAGAGATGAAGTGTTTAGACGCAGTGGGGTACTCCAAAAATTTCTATTAGTTATAGTGAAATCGTAGTCACGCCCTTATCTAACAAGAACCTGGTTCTAACAGCTTAATCTAGCTAGGGTCATCGTAATCTTCTAAATATGTACTACATATAAATAAAATATTCTAAAATCTTAGGGCATTGAAAAAAAATCACTGGGAGTGGGATTTCAACCTACATTGTTCACATTAAAATCTTAAGCAGGATGTGCTGAATGAGCTCACATGAATGGTTCACATTGGAATCTTAGTTGAATCGTTCGAATCTTGGTTATTCAGCTCATCTATTTTGATTTAACAAAGGACATTAGGAAAAGAATCATGATTAGTTACCTAAGACTAACTTAATTCGTTATCTCAATATTTCAAATATGTACTATAAGAGTAAGCCAGAGGTTACCCTCATACTACATGGCTCAGTCCCTGTTTAAACGTAGTGCTGGGTGTTTTAAATGTTAAGCCATAATTATCTTCTTTGGTGTACAGACTACAGAATATAATGTATTTTGTCTCAAACGCCTTAAACTCAGTGTTGGAGGACTGAATAGAGTTTTAACCCCTCAATGCGGTGACATTACCACCCCAACCCTGGAAACGAGCAAGTATTAGGTTCTGGATGCAACACAAAATGGTTATGTATATATATAAACAATGTAGGAGTAGGACAATGGATGGGTATATGTCTTGACTTAATTGTAGCATATTAATACACAATCTAATTTAATATCAAACATAAACTATCCGTGGAGAGAATTGTAGTTATTGATCAAAGACAAAGCATTGCTTGTCAAATGAACAACATTTAGAATTCTTCCCCTGACAACGTTTTTGGTGTTTCCGGCTTTTGCAGCAAACCCATCCATGCAAGTGTCCTCGTCTGTTAGAGCAGCACTGACCCAGGTTTGTATGTCACTTATCAAGAGTTCATACTTTGGGGATCCATTTAGCTCACTCATCTCTCCCATAGATCTTTTAAGCTCGTCAATTGAGTCAGTTAACTCTTCAAGGCAATCGTTCATTGGCCCAACTTCTCCAGGCTTGATGCCAGGAGCTTTTGACAACTTTAGTAGGGCAGCAGATGTCAAAACCACATGATTGAGAGCAACTGAGAGACTTGTCTGAGCTAGAAGCCTGGAACTTGTTTGTATAGCACTTGTATGACTTGAGAGTGAGGTGAAGCAGAGACTGGGGAAACTGGTAATACTACAAGAGGTTTTGATGAACTCGGTGCTTGCCTTGTCGGCTCCATAGTTAATAGCCAAGCTTGAGTATATGCAGAAATTAAGGAAAATGATTAGAAGAACACAAGTTTTAGCAGAAGTGATATTCTTTGAGGAACTTGTCATTTTTCACTTTCGTTTGTAGAAATTCGAACTTTGAAGGGAATAGATTATCTGAGTTGTGAAAAATGGAGGGAAAGGGCTACGTATTTATAGGTAGATGTGGAGTTATGTTTAGATAGTATTTAGAGGATATTTGTTCAAAGATATTAAGTTAATCAAAGGCTAGTGGGTGATTCGAACATTTTTTTGGTCGATACGGGGAATATATACTTAGTGGGCAACTCAAGAAGGGCTAATGGCTAAATTATTTGTAGTCGGCTATAAACCAACATGTGCTGGCTTTAAATGAATGAATGAAACAGTGGGGTTATGAATACTTATGATACTCTCAATTTGTCTAGTCGGCATGGTGTGAATGATGCATGGCAACTTGAAGTCGGCATGGTGTGATGCACGGAGGACTACGAAAATAACTCGGTATATGGGTCAAATGTACAAGTATGTCATATTTTGAGGGTTGAATATTTTTATGTAAATTTTGAGGGTCAAAATTGAAAGTATGAGAGTAAAATTGGAAGAAAAAATTAAAAAAGAATAAAAAAGAATTAGAATGTACAAGTGCCAAACTTTAAAATTGGAATTGGATTGAGATATTAAAATTAATACTAGTATGTATAATCTAGAAAGGAACCTAGAAGGTTTCGTGTCAAAAGGATAAGTTTGTGATTTTAGAAAAATGCGATAACAAAGGTTGCTCGAGTGAAATACCCTTAAGGGAATGGTTTAAAACAAGGAAATGGTAAAGTAAAAGAACTTGGGATTTGTGAATGGTTTTCACCCAAGCTTTTGACTTGGAAGTTTACGGAATGTCACGAGGTTATAGATGACCGAGAGCGAGACATTTAATTTTCATTGGTAGAACTGTAGTGCTTGAGTTATAGCACATTAAATGGTTCTAGGGGACTGACTATAATTGTATATCTTGTTATAGATCGACGCGCACACTCTCAAGCCCCCACTACCACACCACCAAGACCCCAAGGCAAGTTTTCAAACCCTATACCATATAATGATCTTGTTGTGATATATGTTGTGGTATTGCTATATATGCTCCTTAATGCTGTGAAATAACGTAAAACTGTTTTCGCTTTGTAAAAAGTTGTATAAGGTATAAGGTTTATATGCTAGATAAGTACTAGATATAAACCAAGGTTAAAGGTTAAAGACTCTAAGTATAGAGTACTTGTACGATGGTTTTAAAACTTAGATCGGGAGTCAAATTATTTTAAACTACTGTCAAAAGCTGGAAGTTTCCAGGGACGGTTATATTTTAAAGATTTATTAAATATTCCAATATCTATATTATGGGATATTTAAGGTGAGATATTTAAATAATATTATAATAAATATTATTTGAATATTATTTAATTAAAGTGAATATTATTTTGAATATTCACTTAAATGTTTTATATTGAATAATAATTCAATATTTATTATTTGAATATTATTTAATTAAAGTGAATATTATTTTGAATATTCACTTAAGTGTTTTATATTGAATAATAATTCAATAAGTATTAATTGAATAATATTTAATTAAAGTGAATATTATTTTTGAATATTCACTTAAGTGTTTATATTGAATAATAATTCAATATTTATTAATTGATTATTATTTAATTAAGTGAATATTATTTTGAATATTCACTTAAGTAGTTATATTGAATAATAATTTAATATTTATTATTTGGGTATTTATTAAATATTCCAAATATGATTTAAAATCATATAACCTTATTATATGGTTAAAGGTTCTATTATTTACACAAAAATATAAATTTCTGATTTTCAGAAAAGGTATTAAAATAGAGATTCCCAACTATTATCTTAAGATAGTTAAAGGTAATTAAATGCGGTTAGTATTTTCCAACTCATCGAAAACTGGGAATCTAGTTCAAGAATTCGAGGACAGAGTTTTAGTTCCACTGTTCCTCTAGAATACTTATAACTAGGGGATGGCTCCCCCATTCAAGTAGAGTATTTCAAACTCGCTGAACTCTGAAATTTCAATAAACTCCCTGGTCATGATTTCAAAATACGTAGTAATCATCGGTAGTCTCGTTGACAAATGTCAACCCACACTTTGACTTACTCCTTTCAATTACTCTGGAGTAAAGTGTTCTAAATGGTTACAAAGTTTTGACGAGTATTCGTACTTGGGAAATATGGAATTAAATTCCGATTTCCGTTTCATTAATGTTTTTCATCATGGGAATTGGAAAGGCCTACACGGCAATGAAATAGGTGCCGGGTAGTGCCAAATTTATCAAGGCTTGCCCGGTGACGAAATAGGCGCCGAGGTAGTGATCTCTTGAGTGCTAAGGCTTGCCCGGTGACGAAATAGACGCCGAGGTAGTGATCTCTTAGTATAATGGCCCATATGCGGTCAGGGTGATAACCGAACAGGAAGTCGTCCTTCTACTAGTAGAAAAGAAAAGTTACGATATAACGGCTGATCACCGTGTATCGGGTGTTCCAGTACATTCCCTTTCTTCCCTCCGATTGGAGTTGAGCTGCATATTGTAACAAAAGCCTAGGTGCTGAGTTACTGATAATGTGACAGTAATGAGTAATGATGTTCCTCATACAATAGTCGTACTGTATGGTATGTTTTGACGAAAAGAGAAATAAATATATCATTCTGTATACGAATGAAGTTTTAAAGGTTTTCCTTTATGATATAAGCTTACTTATATGCTTATGTTGTATTGTACTATTGCTGGGCCAAGTGCTCACTCTTACTTTTTCTTTCTATACATATATATCACAACACAACAGCTAGAGTAGATGGTCAGGATTCGTCGTACCGCTCGGAAGCGCGTCAGGGACATACATGCCGCCCGTAGCATGGTTGTTACAGTTGATCAGGTAGAAGTACTGAGTTGGTTCGGAGTGTAACTCTTGTTGCTCTGGTTTAATTATAAGTATCACTTATGTATATTAATGAACAAGAACAAACTTTTGCGCTACCCTATGATTTCACATAGAAATCATACTGGTAGTAGGTTGCAAGTATTTTACTTTTGGGTTGTAATAACTTTAATTTGTGGATCATATGACTACTGTTATTGTAAGTTCGTTTCTGAGACATAACTAGCGTGAGTGTATTGATGGCGGGGTCACCATGTGTGTTGATTTATTGTTTTATGGTTCAAGTATTAAGTGTTTGTACGGAACAAGGGATCGTGACAACCCAGATCTCCGACCCCGGGTCTGGGGGTGTTACAGAAATGGTATCAGAGCGTATAGTTATTAATCTCAGAAACGATAGGACGTTAGGAATAATAAATGCAACCATAATAATAATAAGAACTCCCATCGAGTTCATGGTTGGGCTACCGGATGTAGCACCGACTGTTAAAACCCGCAAGGGACCTTTGATTACACAGTATAGTAACCCAGGCTGGTGTCCGTGCTAGTATGTATTCTTCGGGAACAAATCGTAAAGTTGCCTAGTTGGTACATTTCGGACATTGAGATGGGAATCCTAGAAGAGCCCTTAGAAAACTATCTTTCGAAGTGTACTTTGGGTGTCAACAAAACACACACACCCACACTAATTGTTGGCTAACAGACGTGTATAATCTAGGAGACGGAAAGGTCACTGCATCATGTCAAAAAGATGGAAGAAATGCGACTTCAGCGTTGGGGAGTTTCACATCGGTTTCAAATTTTTTGCAGCCCTGAATTTATATCGTCTTTTAACCTCATCAACCTTTCAGGTCCCCTGCAGAGCTTCTTTCAGGTCCTCATTAACTGATATTGTGAATTATATTGTACAAGATCGATCTTGACATAGTTAATAAGAAGATGTTTATTCAAAGCAGTTATGTTTGATGATGTGATAATCGAACAACTGGTTTGAAGGACTGCAAAACCAACTTGGCTTGGGTTTCAATAATTGAAATTTAACCTTGGTATTCTACTTGTTTTTGGGTTCAATGAATTCAAAGCTTTGTTTCCTGGTCGAAGATATCTACTTAGGCTCTCTTCTCTTGTGGTCCGATTCTTTAATTAGATGTTGACGGGGACTATCCATCTTATAAATGCTTCATCGATAAGATACAGAGAAAACGAAACGACGATGGGGAGTGTTACAAGAGGATGAGTATGAAAATCAATGGAATGTTACAAAAGCGGAGTGTTGGGTACAAGTATGAATGTAATATTGTAAACTATAGAGAATCAAGAGTGTTTTTAACATGTACCGAAAATTCTCAATTAAATTTTAAAATATATTTTGCAGATTTAATTTTTAAAATCTATTTGATCACTATAAATTATTTTTAAATAATGTGTTTCATTATGAATGAGGTCAGTATATTAAATATTGTTGTAAATTTAAAATGAATTTGATTATTGATTCGATTAATTAGTCCTATTTTCTGTTTTAACCATTATGATTTTGGGAAGTAATTAATTATGCTAAATGTATTTTAGCTACATTTAAAAGAGAACGTTCTTCTGTAGTAGAGTACTTTGGGACAATTAATGTAAGGAACCATTTGTATCACATATTTTAATCCGTGTGTATCATGTTTACTAACCGAAGATTGTAAAATCGTTGATGCATCATTTTATGTAAAGAATGTACAATCGTTAATTTTATGATTATATCTTGATCCGATACTTGGACATGTATCATTTTTAATTGGGTGCGGGGTGACACATTTTTTGATAAATAAACAAAATTACCCTTAGGAAGAACAATTAACAAATAAAATTATGACAAAAATAAATAAAAACAATTATTGTAAATAACTACGAGGATTGTTAGTTCCATGGTAAATATCCGTACAAGCAACAGAGATCATACATTTTATGTTCCCTAGCTTATCTTCTGTAACCATCAACTAGAGCTGGCAATTTGATACACGACACGTGAACACGGTACGAACACGACACGGATAATTAGTGTTTGAGTGCAAAAAATTGGTACACGAACACGAAAGTACACGAACACGAAAAAACACGAATATAATTAGTGTCGGGTTTGAGTTTTCACAGTAGGTACACGACACGGAACGAAAGTACACGAATTAATGAAGTAAATAAATAATTTTAAAAAATATATATTATTTATAGTATTGTATATTTAGAGAATATATAAGCAATTACATATGAACAATAAATAAAAGTTTCACGATTAATTGTCAGTAAGTTATACATTTATATATAAGAAATATACATTTATATATATAAATTATATTTACAATTTTTTGTAAAATTGTATGTGATAAATATTAAATACACATTTCATAAAAATTTACATAATTAAAATAGTTTTATAATATATAAATTTTAATTAAATTAAATTTATATTTTTGTTTAATGTACACGAATACGACACGTAAAGTACACGACACGTTTTGAATTGGATATGTGTTTCAAATTTAGTACACGAATCCAAAACGGGTCGGATATGAGTTTTACATTAAATACACGAAAACACGAAAGTAAACGTACACGGTCCATTGGCAGGTCTACCATCAGCCCAAGTGTTGGGCCTAAATGGTCCCCTGGCCACAAGACCATCATCCAAATCCCACTCCGTAGTATGAGAGCCCTGCGTGAGAGTTAGGAACCAACTCCTAAAATCTATATTTTAGTTTCTAATAATTATAAAAAATGTAATTTTAAATTTTTAATTAAAATTTGATCAATTTAATTTAATAATTAAAAAATCAATCAATATACTTATATAAAGGAGAAGACGGAGGCGGTGAGGTGGCGCTCTCAGATCGCTTCGTTCTATTTTTCTAATTTTCTCAATTTTTTGAATTAATAATATTAAAAATACGAAAAAATCTCAATTATCTTTTAAATGCTTACTAATAGAGGAAACATATAATATTTTTGCATTTAAAATCTCTACTAATGAAGAAAGTAAAAATAAAATAGATCTTTATTAATGGAGGAAACTAAATATCACTAATGGAGGAAACTAAATATTCGATTATAATATTCTTGCATTCAAAATATCTAAATTATAAAAATAGTGTATTACCTTACATTATTTTGAACTTTCCTCTATTATTATCTAAATATTCTCATAATATTTTTTTCAAATGAAATTAATACTAGAGAATGTATTAGTCCCATACCTAACACACTCCGAAGGACAGCCTGCTCTCTGATACCAACTGTAACAGCCCGACTTTTTGGACTATTAAATCTAAATACAAAACTAAAACACAATACAATTTATTAATCTAAAAGTTAATTACAAAGAGAACTATTACATAAGTGCAGCTAACAATGACAATCCAAGCCAAACTAGTCCAAACTTAAGATCCTCGAACTCCAAAGCACATCCACTCGATCTTAACCCGAACCTGAAAATCGTAAGGAATGAGCTATACAGCCCAGCAAGAAACCAATCGATCCAACTAGTCGGGCAAATAACATGTATATACAAAACAAAATACAATATTTGATACGATAACAATATACACTATAACTTATGATACACATTCATATTCTTTTTCTTATTCGATACGACACGATACGACACCACATAACCACATAAACAACAATAACTTGAAACCCATAATTCATGCCACGACCACTACAACCCGGTGATAACGGTCCTAAATTATCAGAAAACTGTCACTATAACCCGGTGACTCGGTCCTTATTCTTATTCGATATTTTCACAAATCATGGCACAAATCAGAATCCCAAAATTATCGTATAGATACCACATAGATACAATAACACATATATGTTCAAACTATATCATCACTAAGCCCGAGTTTATATAATCAAAACACACACACACAACACATAGTTTCGAAAAACACTAGAAAGAACAATCGGAAACTTACCTTTACGCATCTTAGATCATATATCCAATCTGACCAGAACTGTTTTTAGCCTTTTTATCCTTCTAAACGATATTTTCTTGAAAACCTCAAAGGAAGAAAGTTGTACATAATGAAAATAACTTTCTGAAAAGATATTACTCATCAAAATCGGACTTATAACGAATCGGGAATTAAATAAAACGTCCGCTGAATTTGAACAGAAACTGAAAAACGAGTCCTGTTTGTGTTTTATGATTTTAAAAACAGTTCAGAGCATAATCTCGAAAAACACTGTGAAATAGAAATTGTAGGAAATTGAAAGAGATTTCCGAAAAGTCCAGAATCATCAAATTCCGACTTACGATGAATTTACTACGAATTTTTCAAGACAGCTGATTTGTGTGAGAAAAAGTCCTACGGATTTTACAAACAAAGACGAAGAAGTAGAACCTGATGTTTATATAACGTAACCAAACCCTAATCCAAACCTATTACTTATCCGAACTTAAATCTGATCCATATTTTAGGCCCACCAATCTAATTCAATTTTAAATCCTATTCTTTTTCCTAAAAATTACGGGATATTACACTAACCCTGAGAACGAGTATCATCAGGTTCTGGTTTTGGGTGTCACACAAGATGGTTGTGATCGGTGACCCGCGGATGCAGATTTTTTTTTGTGGGGCATTATATATTTAAATGAATTATGTCATGAATTATAAAGTCGAATATCACAACTTCAAGTTCTTTTTGTCATATTTAGTGTATATTTTAGGGCTTTTTTCATAAATACTCAACTCAAAAAACTTTTTTGTAAAAATACTATGTGTTTTTTAATTTTTTTGCGAAAATACCAAAATATTTGCAAAAATACCAATTTTTTGAAAATATTTGCAAAAATACGTCTGCAACTACTTTCAACCATATATGCAACTGCAACTAAAATCAAACACATATGCAACTTTTTGATCAAAAATGATTTTTTTCCGGCGTCCTGATTTTACGGTCGTAAACAACCCTAAAATCAGGGTAGGTTAGGGTTTAGAGTCTAGGGTTGTAAACAACCCTAAACCCTAACCCTAAACCCTAAGTCTGTATACGAATTATTCATCATTCTTAATATTTCTAAAACCCAACCATTGAACCCCAAAGGTTAACTATTGAACCCCAGGGGAATGGCTTAATCAAGATCACAAGCTTAACAAACATATTACTAACAATTTTTTTTGAATTCTCAGCTGTTTTTTAATCATTTTTTAAAAAGTTGCATCCGGTTGCATCTAGTTGCTTTGGTTGCTGACCGTATTTTTGGTTGCATCTGTGTTTGATTTTGGTTGCAGTTGCAGATGGTTGAAAGTAGTTGTAGACCGTATTTTTGCAAATATTTTCAAAAAGTTAGTATTTTTACAAATATTTCCAGAAGATGGTAAAATTGTAAAAAAACTTAGAAAAAGTAGTATTTTTGGTAATTTCCCTATATTTTATACATTTTTATATTTACATACTAAAAATTTAGTGTTCTAATCATTTAATCTCTAAGAGTCGTGTTCCATTGAGAACTATGAGATCTAATCCTAGCCATTCAATGATATACCTTTTATTTATATCCACCACTCATTAATTTTATTAACATTTTATTATTTCACCACATTCACCCACTCAACACCTCCTGCCACCAGTGATCACCATTTCCGGCGACCACCACCTCCGGCGACCAGCAGTAATCACCAACGTCATAACTAAAATCACCAAAGTTCAGAATAAAATCACCACCGTCAAACAGCAAATCACCATCATCTCCCACCATCACTTTCGGCCACCACTAACTCTAACCACCACTTCCGGATACTGCCTACAAATAATCACTCCACCACTATCTCCAAACACCAATATTTAACACAAAATAATCACATTTTTTACACAGCAGCTACTAATCACCTCCGTTGTCATCAGTAATCACCACCGTTACCACCAGTAATCACCACCGTCGTTTCCAATAATCACCACACAGCCACCACAACGGAATTACCAAATTGCAAAAAATCACCAAAAATTGAACGAAAATTCAAGAAAAAATGAATCAAATTACTAGTTTCAGATCTGAAAAGGTCAGTGTCAGAGATGGTGGTGAAGAAGGAGAGGGAGAAGAGAGAGAGATGGGGGCGGCGACGGTGGGTGATGGTGGGTGATGGTGGTGGTGGCCCGGGTGGCGCCGGCGCGGATGGCAGCGCGGGGAGGGGTGGTGGTGGGCGGAGGGTGATGGTGGTGGTGGTGGTGATGGTGGTGGTGGGCGGAGGGTGGTGGTGGTGATTGTGTGGTGTGTGGTGTGTGGTGTGTGGTGGGTGGTGGGTGGTGATGGTGGGTAGAGAGAGAATGAGGTTAGATGATAAAGATGAAAGATTAAAAAGATAAAAATTAAAATATTAATTGTATGACTAGGATTTGATTTAGATATAAAAAACGTGTGAATGAGATTAGATCTCAATTTTCACAATTAATTCTCATGTGAGCACAAGCCTAATCTCTGATTCATGACAACCCAAATTAGTATATATAATTACTGACATTATATTGGGGCATTTAATTGTTTTGGTGGAGGCACTTTATTAAAAATATACACAATTATGTCATAATTAAATCATTAATAACAAATAGCTAATTTTTGTTTATCCATATACCCCGTACATGCAATTGAGTTTAATTAAATTCAACGGAATTTTTTTTATCGAATTTAATCGAATTTTTTGTAGTGATAATCTGCCCTTGGTTGTGATGCATGGTGCATACTGCATACATATATATAAGAACAATTAACGTACTATACAATGGATTTGTACATGGCTTTTACTTAAGAATAGCATATTGTCACACAGTACTAATTTAATTTCTATTGTTCGTAGAAATGAAAGCACACTATCTTACACTTAGCAAAAAAAGAAAGCACACTATCTTACAACATTAATTAAATTTTAATTATGAACTATCCATGCAGAGAATTGTAGTTGTTGATCAAAGCCAATGCATTGCTTGTTAAATGAGCAACATTTAGAATCCGTCCCCTGACTACGTTCTTCGTATTCCCGGCTTTCCCAGCAAACCCGTCCATGCAAGTGTCCTCGTCTGTCAGAGCGGCACTTACCCAGGTTTGTATGTCACTTATCAAGAGCGCGTAGTTTGGAGATCCATTAAGTTGACTCATCTCTCCCATAGATCTTTTGAGCTCGTCTATGGAGTCAGTCAACTCTTCAAGGCAATCATTCATGGGCCCGACTTCCCTAGGCATCATGCCAGGAGCTTTTGACAGCCGTAACATGGCAGCAGATGTCGAAACTACCTGATCTAGAGCGACTGAGAGAGCTGTTTGAGCTAGAAGCCTAGGACTTGTTTGGATAGCATCTGTATAACTTGAGAGTGAGGTGAAGCATAGACTTGGGTAAATGGTCTTACTACAAGAGGTTTTGATGAACTCGGTGCTTGCCTTTTGGGCTCCATAGTCGATAGCCAAGCTTGAGTTTATGCAGATATTAAAGGAAATAGTTAGAAGAAGAAAAGCTTTAGCAGAAATGTTCTTCGTTGAGGAGCCTTTCATTTCTCACTTTCCTGTCTAAGAGTTTAAAAGTTATCGATTAATTGAGTGATATGACGAATTGAAAGTCGAGGGAGTGATTACCTATTTATAGTAAAATTTAAAGTTACATATGTCTGGATACTATTTGGAAGATTTTGTTCAAAGATAACAACATAGTGCATGGGGCCAAAATTGAAGTTAATATATATATATATGGCTACTGATTGATATTAGCATGCATAATGTCGATAGCGGGATAACTTAAAGAAGGCTGATTGGCTCAATAATTAGACGTTGTTAATTCAATTTTGGGGGCCTTAAATAAAAAACCGTGGCGTCTGATACTCTGTACGTACTAGTCATGTAGTCGCCTGAGTTTGATGCATTGCAAAAACGACAAGGCAAGTTGGAGAGCTTTCGAGGCTGGAGGCTGAAGCTGTTTTGATATTCTGTATCTACTCAGCGTTTGGATAGAGTGAAAATATCTGACTTGCTTGCCGCCCTCCTCCTCAGGCTCGCCTTCTGCAACTATCAACGTGGTGTGGATAACTAATCGAGTTGATCAAGTAACGTTCAGATAAAATAATTCTCAGATATACTAATTATTAAATTTCAAAAATTATCCATATTATCCGAACTTATTTAAAATATATCGGTCCCAACTTTTAATACCACACAAATTTTACTTCTACATTCGATGTCTCTTGATAATATTATTATAAATTGCAAATTACGTACATTAGCAGTATTTGCAGCACTTTCTGGGGACCTGTTTTCTCCGACCTAAAGTTGGCTTCAGTTCCTATACTTGTTTGTCAGTGTCTCTAGTTATAAAAAGTGTGAAAATGAGAGAGAGATGACTACATACCATTTCTCATGTCTTGTAACCTCACACTGAACTAATTATGTGGGCGTTTGGGGTATCAAGCAAAAGTTGACTTATAGCTTAAAATGAGTAAGTGTTTTATAAGTGATAAGTACAGCTGAGCTTATAAGTCCTAGAGTGTTTGGTAAATCAGAACTTATAAGCAGTAGAGTGTTTGGGTAAATCAGAACTTATAAGTTAACTTTTTTTTATTATTTTTAAAATATTTATTTTTTAATATATATAAATGGATATCAATGGATAGATCTCGATGAGTAGAGAAATTTGATATATACATATCAATTTTTTAATGAACGGATCAAAAGATATATGGTTTTGAAGATTTGAAGGATATTATATATTACGTGTATCGAGAATAAGTTATAAGTTGAATGTTAATGATTCTTAACATTCAACTTATCCATTTTAAGTAGTCGATTTCACTTATTTTGGCAAATATCCCCAATAAGCATTTTTGGGTTTATAAGCCATAAGCTGCAACTTTAAGTTGCAGCCAAACAGGCCCTATATGTGTCCTGGTATATATTTGGAGGAGCACGTCCTCTACCTAAGGACCAAGTATATTCAATCTTCTGGTAAATGTAATCTGGCCCCACAATAATTACGCCAATAATGCAGAGGATTGTTCGTTCCTTCCCTAGTAGTTTTACGTACAAGCAACAGAGATCATACATATGTTTGCTACCTTATCCTTTGTAACCATTCATTTTACTTTCCGTATTCTATTAAGTTATTAAAAGAAAAGTATTAGTCAGTGACACCGTGCGGGATTGGCTAAACAAAAAAAAAATAGAGAATTAAGAATCTCAGGATTCTCATTAATCAATCAAATTAACTGACTTGCAATTAAATAAAAAATATACAATAAGCTACAAATATATATAGGGTCCTATTCAACTAGAAACATGTACTAATTAAAAACTAGAAACTGCACCGCACACAGTTAAATACACCCTCTCACATACAACCCCACCTAATCCCCTCCATTCGTAATTATATTTTTCCCGTTAATTGGTGATCTTTTTTTGAAATCTGATTCACTGTATTTTTTTCATCTCGCAACAATTAGTTTGCATACCATATTTGATATATTTCGACGATAAATCACTATTTATGCTTGCGAGAATCACTAAAATGTTGGTGATTCATGTAAGAATAAATAGTGATTTCTGCGTATATGTTGTGATTTTTTCTCCAGACCTATACGTAAATTACAAATTTTGTACTGCAAAATCACTAAATTTATATGTATATAAAAATAAATCGTTAGATCTATGCTGAAATCACTATTTATTATTACAGAAACCACTAAAATTTTAGTACTCCGTAATATAGCACATATGGTATGCATATTGATCGTTGGAAGATGGAGAAAAATATAGTGAAGTCGGATTTCAAAAAAAGTTCACCGATTCACGGGAAAAATCAAATTAAAAATGAAGGGAATTAGGTGGGATTGTGTATGTGAGGGTGCATTTTAACTGTGTGTGGTGCAGTAGAGGGTCATTAGATTAGATTAATCTAAGGGCTTAGATTAGTTTTTAGTTTCTATTTTAATTTTAGTTTCTAGTTGAACAAAAGACTATATATATATATAGAGGGATACTCTACTGAGACCCCTCTTATAATGAGAACTGAGTCCAAATCATCAAATCACTAAAAAAAATATCATCATTCATATACATATATCAATATTTATACATATATCATCTTCCTATTACTCTATCACCACTGTCTCTTTCATCTGTTTTACCACTACCGCCATCATTTCTCCTACTCCACAACCACCATCTCCACTACACCATTATATTAGCAAAATCAACATCATCATCCCATCTGATGCACCTAGCACCACCACCTTAACTGTCATTTTCACTATTTATGTCTCATGTAAAATCACCACCATATCACAATCACCACCATATCAAAATCACCAAATTTAAGCTAGAATCAACAGAAAATTCAACACAAATCACCGAATTTCAATCAAAATCACTAATTTTTTTTGAAACAAATCATTAACAATTTTAAAACAAATCACCAAAAATCGCTGCTTATACCATGTATACCACCACCAGTATACTAAATTATAAACCACCACCAGTATACTGCCATCATAACTACAGAATCACCAAAAATTTAATACAAATCATCAAAATTTCAACACAAATCACTAATTTTCAACGCAAATCACCAAAAATTCAGAATGTAAATCATCTTATTTCAAATGTAAATCACTAATTTAAGCGATTGTGTGCGGCTTGCTTCTCCTTGTCGTCTTCTTCGCTTTCATCTTCATCATCATCGTCATCCATATCATCGTCGTCTCCAAAGCCACTAGTACCAGTCTCCACATCATTCTTATATCGCATATACGGCGATGTCTTGAACTCTTCACTCATAATTTTCAACTAAACTATTTCAAGCAGGAGAGATGACGCTCACTAATCGCAATCACAGATACAATTAACACATTAATCCTTGCACTGTAAACAATTTATAACGCAACAAATAAGCATAAACACTTAATAACTATAAGTAAAAGCTAGGGTTTGAGTTTTGTTTGTTTTCACAATTACACACAATTTGTAATTGTAATCACCGACTAAAAGCTCCATTCGTTCCGTGTGACTACATGTGTAGAGGCGGTGTGTGTGATGTAAGTATAGGTTGTAAGTATAGATTCAAGTTGAAGATAATGGAAGACGCGTACCGTGAACAACGCTGTTGAGGTTGCTTTGATGGAGAGAGAGTGGGAGAGAGAGAGAGAGAGAGAGATGGATAGATCGGGAAGTGGGTGGATGAGTGATGTGAGGAGAGAGAAATAATTATTCTAATTTAAAGATATGTGTGTTTATTTGTGGTCCAGATTAAAAGTAGTTTTAAAATTGAGTGGCTGAGATTTAGTCTCAGTTCTCATTTTAACATAAGGTCTCATTTGATCACTTGCCTATATATATATACTAGCTTATAACCCGTGCCAAGCACGGACCCGAATATGAGTCGAGATTAAAATATTAGTATTAATAAATTATTAATAAATATTATTTAAAAATGTATTTCTCGAGAATTGAATGATAAAAATATATAATAAATAAATAACTATTTAATTATATAGTTATAGACAATCGAACTATGCATAAAACTAAAGAAATTAAAGATAAATAAATCTTGTATAATTACGTAGCTGCAAAGAATCTAACACTCGATGAAATTATTGAATTTAAATTAAATAAATAAATCTTGTATAAATTACGTAGTTGTAAGGAATCGAACCCTGGATGAAGCTAAAGAATTTAAAGTAAATAAATCTTGTATAATTATGTAGTTGCGAGGAATCGAACCCGGGTCAAGTGATAACCAAATTTGGTACTTTGGTACTTTGGTACTTTAGTACCGCGCGCCATTTTCACATTGTTTTGCTTATTAATATAGAGTATAGATATATAGGCTTTTGTTCAACTAGAATTTTTTTCCTAAATAAGAACTAGAAACTAAATCCTGACCATTCATTTAGTTTTACCATCAATTAATCTCAGCCGTTCAATATTCAATATTAAAGAAAATATAAAAAGACAGAGATTACGTGCAATTACTTTTTTAACTGAATTTTAGTTTCTCTCTCATAACACTGCTTTCTCTCTCATCAACACTGCTCTCTCTCTCTCTCTCTCTCTCTCTCTCTCTCTCTCTCTCTCTCTCTCTCTCATCAACACTGCTCTCTCTCTCTCTCTCTCTCTCTCTCTCTCTCTCTCTCTCTCTCTCTCTCTCTCTCTCTCTCTCGCGCGCGCCTTTTTCACAATTAAAAAGAAAAACCAATTAGACCTTTGCATTGTACTGGAACACCTTTGACACCAGAAGCTCTACATGATTTTGGAAGTGAAATTGCTAATGTCCGGTTGATAGGTAGTGAAAATGGAACATTGCCCGTGACTATGAGACAAGCGCAATCCATGCTAGTACTCGTAAGAGACCTTAATGCCCCACAACAATCTCCTATCGGTGAACCCCCAGTCCCGGTACTTCCAGTTAAGTAATTCAGACAAGGGGTGAAGCTGGTAATCATTGGATTTGTGCATGGTGTGGTAATTTGTCCATTGACAAAGGTAATAGATAAAATAAAGACACCATGAGTTTCATTGGTTAGAGCAGAACTCATGATTAAGGGATACAGTACTTGTTACTGGCAATGTTTAAAGTTTGAGATTCATATAGCTAGTGGCTTCTACCAGTATCTTATTAAAGATTTTGGAAGAGTTTGTTTACTAACATGCAAAAGTCAATCGTGTTCAGGAAAAATCTCAAGTTTGAACCTTGTAGCCACAATATTCTCCTCGAGAGTGGCTTCAACTAACACTTTTAAAATTTTAAAAGTGTTGGTCATCTAACATGTTATTAGAGCTCAGATTTAGGAGAGGTCTCGAGTTTGCATATCCTTGATATCTCAAATTGTTGACACTTTTTATGGTGGCCTAACTTGGTTACAGGTTTAGTAAGGTTATTTTGCTGCAGTGAGTTAGTAGACTCTGTCTTGTGAGTTAGTAAGTTTCTAGTTGAACAAAAGCCTATATATCTATACTCTATATTAATAAGCAAAACAATGTGAAAATGGCGCGCGGTACTAAAGTACCAAAGTACCAAAGTACCAAATTTGGTTATCACTTGACCCGGGTTCGATTACTCGCAACTACATAATTATACAAGATTTATTTACTTTAAATTCTTTAGCTTCATCCAGGGTTCGATTCCTTACAACTACGTAATTTATACAAGATTTATTTATTTACTTTAAATTCAATAATTTCATCGAGTGTTAGATTCTTTGCAGCTACGTAATTATACAAGATTTATTTATCTTTAATTTCTTTAGTTTTATGCACAGTTCGATTGTCTATAACTATATAATTAAATAGTTATTTATTTATTATATATTTTTACCATTCAATTCTCGAGAAATACATTTTTAAATAATATTTATTAATAATTTATTAATACTAATATTTTAATCTCGACTCATATTCGGGTCCGTGCTTGGCACGGGTTATAAGCTAGTATATATATATATATATATATATATATATATAGGCAAGTGATCAAATGAGACCCTATGTTAAAATGAGAACTGAGACTAAATCTCAGCCACTCAATTTTAAAACTACTTTTAATCTGGACCACAAATAAACACACATATCTTTAAATTAGAATAATTATTTCTCTCTCCTCACATCACTCATCCACCCACTTCCCGATCTATCCATCTCTCTCTCTCTCTCTCTCTCTCCCACTCTCTCTCCATCAAAGCAACCTCAACAGCGTTGTTCACGGTACGCGTCTTCCATTATCTTCAACTTGAATCTATACTTACAACCTATACTTACATCACACACACCGCCTCTACACATGTAGTCACACGGAACGAATGGAGCTTTTAGTCGGTGATTACAATTACAAATTGTGTGTAATTGTGAAAACAAACAAAACTCAAACCCTAGCTTTTACTTATAGTTATTAAGTGTTTATGCTTATTTGTTGCGTTATAAATTGTTTACAGTGCAAGGATTAATGTGTTAATTGTATCTGTGATTGCGATTAGTGAGCGTCATCTCTCCTGCTTGAAATAGTTTAGTTGAAAATTATGAGTGAAGAGTTCAAGACATCGCCGTATATGCGATATAAGAATGATGTGGAGACTGGTACTAGTGGCTTTGGAGACGACGATGATATGGATGACGATGATGATGAAGATGAAAGCGAAGAAGACGACAAGGAGAAGCAAGCCGCACACAATCGCTTAAATTAGTGATTTACATTTGAAATAAGATGATTTACATTCTGAATTTTTGGTGATTTGCGTTGAAAATTAGTGATTTGTGTTGAAATTTTGATGATTTGTATTAAATTTTTGGTGATTCTGTAGTTATGATGGCAGTATACTGGTGGTGGTTTATAATTTAGTATACTGGTGGTGGTATACATGGTATAAGCAGCGATTTTTGGTGATTTGTTTTAAAATTGTTAATGATTTGTGTTAGGTCCTGATAAGTTTGTAGAAGGGGGGTTGAATACAAACTATACCGTTTTATCGAAATTTGTTCGTTTAAGATTAAACAATTTAGAACAAATTAATGCGGAATAAAAACTGAAACAATATTCAAGTTAAATAGAAACTCTATTAAACTTGAGGAGTGTTACAACTTTGATCACTGATTACAAAGAACTTAATAAAACAAATCTAGAATAAATTCGACATGAATTTATCTATTTTTGTAATAAAAAGGATCGAATACTAAAAAGTAGTTCGATATAAAATCTAGGGATTATGATCCGCTAGAAAGCTAAAGCAGTACAAGAGATACAATTCTTATGAATTAAATGTTGAAGAACAATCAAGAATTAAATCTCTGGCGAATTTTGTAGCTTGACAGTTGAAGGAATTTAAGACAGTTTGAATGAAATGATATCTTGCTGTGTCTTTTCTTGCTTCTGTATTGAATGAATGATTCACTTGTCTTCGAATTACTTTCTATTTAAATCACTGCATTGCTTTCCTTTTTGACCACGTGCAATCCACTAAAACAGAATTGAATTATGCCTTAGAAGACTTACAGGAAAACAATGATTTTGGCCTTGGAAGACTTTCGGGAAGACTACCATTGTGCATGGAAGACAATCGGGTAAACTGAGATTTGCTCTAGGAAGACAATCGGGAAGACTCACTTGTGAGTCTTCCTAGTACAAAATCTAAGTCTTCCTAGTTCAAATATATTCTAATTTAAATAATTAACTAAATAAATTATGTATTAAATTAATTCTTTGCAGAATTAATTTAATAAATAATATACTTAATAATATTAATTATTTATAAGAGAATAAATAGAATTAGTTGACTTCTCAATTAAATCTAGAATCACTTAAAAATTAGATAAATAACAAACACAATAGTACGTTGACACTCGATGCACTGTCTGGTTCATGAGTGACTAACGACAATGTCTGTTCTTTATCTATTTAACTTTAAGCAGTGATTCACTTCCTTCTTATTCAAGAACTCCGTAATCAGTATCTTTTTCTGTCACCACTTGAAATCTCTGTCACTTTAATAAATCCACTGAGCTTGAATACTTCATTGAGGCTTGATCAATAAATTGAGCTTCTTTCAATGTAGAATCACTTCAAGTCTGTAGATGACTTTAATCTTCATTCTTTGACAGATATAACCTTCTGAGATTCCTGTGACAATTGATTTTTATTATTTACTTATTACATCTTAATTAAAGTTGAGTAGAATCCTCGGTGTTTACAAATATGGCTAGACATATGCCTTTCAATCTCCCCCTATTTGTTTGTTAGACAATAACAACCAAATACTCTAGAGGATAACTCAACTAAAACAAGAAAAGATAAGACTTTTAAGAGCCAAGCAAATAATAAAACGTTCTGGATTAAATATAACAATTTCCAGATTCAAACAGTAAAGATAAATACAAGATAGATGTTCCTCTAGACTGAACATTTGAATACATTTCCCTATCTTGATTTACCTAGCTCTAAAGATATAACATTTACAAATGAGCTAAACCTATCATGCCTTTAGTCTCTAATTTCACCTTCTTCAGCTTCTTGTAAGGTGACTAGAAGATCTTTGTCAAGGACACGATCACTTTCAGAAATCACACCACTTGGCATTACTGGTTGATTGGTGATCTTCTTCAATCTATTCTTCATCTGAGCATATCTTGGAATTTTCTCTGTGCAGTAGTCTGAAATCATATCAGCAACTTCAGACTTCTCTACAGAAGCAAACCCAGAAGTTCTAAGAAGATTCTCCAACTTCACCAGTTGCATAGCAGTCTGTAGCTTCATGGAATCAGGATCCAGCCTCACAGTTTCTAAAGTTGTACCTCTATAGATTTTGACTTCATAAGGAAAAAGTACAACTTGAGGACTGGCCTTCATAGCAGAATCTCTAAGCCGGTCATATAAAAGCTCATTCAAGCAAGAAGATCTCTTTACTTTACTCATCAGAATCCACAATTCAGATAGAGATCTTCTTTGTAGGAGGTCAAGAGAAATGGTGAATGACCCTTCAAGAGCACTTGAGACATAAATGAACAGTTCTTGCCTCACTTGATCAAATGCAGACGTAATCCTTAGGATATCTTCCTTCAATGCCTTCATATATAATGAGTTGTCTGGATTAACCGTTCTGATCTTCTCAAGCAGCTTCAGAAAAGTAGCATCATTGTTTGTGCCTCTCTAAGGGATATCAAACATCTCCCTTGCCTTATCCCACTTGCTTCCTTGCTTCATCCTCACATCCAATCTCCTTTCTTTGACATGAATACTATGAAGACGTTGTTTGTCTTCATGTTCAGCCTTTTGAATTTTCAGCTTCTGAGATATGATGTCTGAGACCTTGGCATTTTCATCCTCCTTTCTCCTTAGCTCTGCTTGCTGTTTCTTCAACTCCTTCTGAAACAAAGGGTCAGGTGTATATAGATCAGCTTCATCCTCCCAATCCTCAAAGTTTGCTGCCTCCTCAACCTCCTCCTCACCAAAAGCTTCTTCAGGTATGGTCTTCTTCAGATCACCAGATGTGTCATAATGGAAGTCATCCTGTTCACCATGGTAGTAGTAGGCATCATCAAAGACAGTATCCTCCAGTGATTGTTTACCTTTTCCCTTATCCTTTCCAGAAGCTCCTCCAGCTTCTCTGTTTCCTCCTTCTTTCTCCTTCTCCCCCTTAGTTGAGGAATCCTCTACAGTTTGAGCTGTGGAAGCCCTAGGATTCACCTCAGATGTTCTCCTTATCTCTCCTCTTTCTCTCCCATCTCCTCCTTCATTAGCATCATCATCCTCATCATCATCTCCCTCAAAGAATGTTCTTTGATCTTCAGTAGGTTGATGTGAATTCTTGATCATATTGTATAGGTGCTTCATTCCTTCATTGAGATGCTCCATTCCTCCTTCTAACTTAGACATCCTTTCTTCATTAAACCTCTGGTTTTCATCAGTTGTTTGCAGAATAAAGTCCACCTTGGTAGAAATAGCAGCAATCTCCTTGACACTCTCCGATATCTGAGCATTTGACGTTGTAAGATCAGAGATGTCTGAAGCCACCAGTACTTGAGATTGTTGGATTGAATTCAGCTTTGGGAGTAAATTATTCTTCAATCCTTCCAGGTCATCTTTCACAGTACCCAGCTGATTTGATACAGAGGTGGTAGATTGAGCAACCACTTGTGCTTTAAGAAGATTGTTCTCAGCCTGGGTTTCTTGTAACTTCCTTTGTAGATCAGCTAGCTGGTTCAACAAAGCAGTGTTTGTGTCAGTGTGTGCACTCACCTCAATTGCTCTCAGTGGTGTTTCACTCAACTCACGTGCTTGTGTTTCACTCGGTGTTTGATTCATATCTCTCACCACTAACTGTCTGTCAAGATTCTCAGTAGATGTACCTGCAGGAAAAATCACCCTAGCCCCTTCAAGAGAGGTCAGTGGTGGTGCAATGGGAGTTCGCAATTCCCAATCCCTGAATGAGTCTGTCAAAATATTTGACATTGTATACTGAATTTCTTCAGGGACAGACTCATCAAGTTGCCTTTCACTTTCTCCAGTATAAACTGCGAGTGAAAAATCCCTTAGGGGAGCCAGAGATGTTCCCTCTGGGAGGGGAGAAAATGATTCTATTATTGGAGGCGAAGAATCAGATTTTCCCTCTGATGTCTGTGAAGGCACTTCTACCGTAACTATGGTAGGTTCTGTTTCAAAGTCAAATGTAAAGTGCTCTCCTGGCATGGTGTCCTGAGTGTCATCTATATGGATATCTTCTCCCATTGTGAGTAATGGGAGTGTGCTTGACTCAGTACAAGATGCCATGGCTCTATGGCGAATTTCAATAGATTCATCCTGTTGAGAGGATGTCTCCAGAGACTGTGTAGTGGCCATATCAATGTCCATATCCTTTTGAGAGGATACAGATGGGCTTACAGTTGTCTCCCTATAGGTTTTTCTTTTCTTTAAGGGTGGAGACAGAGCTGTGGGAACACTCATTTCAGGTATATCACTAACCTTTCTTGAACTGGTTTGAACATTAGGCTCAGATTGTGTTTCAGGAGTGTTTGACTCTCTGTTTGGCTCTATGACCTGGGTCAGAGACTGTGGTTCTACAATCTCTGGGTCAGCCCTAACAACCACTTGGGTTTCACTTGAAGTACCAGAAGAAGAACCAAAGTTAGGAATAACTACCTGCAGTGGTACTGGATGTGGTTCGGGAACTTGTTCACCAAAGATAGGAAGATTAATGAATTGACTCATCAATGGTGAAACAAGAACAGGTATATTGAGGAATTTGGATGAGACGTCAAGTCTGGTGTAGAATTTGGTGTCTGTGGTTGGAGAGGTTTCAAATCTAGCTTCTCGAAACAGTTCTACCTGCTCAGCAGTGAGAAGATGATTAATGATAAGAGTTAGAAAGCGAGGGTACCAACACCTTACTTTCACACCATTATCAGAATCTCTCCTAGAGTGAGCAAGCCTGTTGAGCAATAGGTTCCACAGAATCTCAGCAAAGTTCAATCTACGACCAAATACTATAGCATAGGCAATATATTGATTAAGACTGGTAATGCAATGAAAGTTTGTTTTTGCGCAGTTACCAAATACCCTAGCTATAGTATCAAAGAACAGATCCCATTCCCTTACAACAAAAGTTTTTGACAATTTCACCATTTGAAAGGGACCCTGATAATGAACATTCACAAAGAACTGTGTTAACTCATTATCAGTGGGTAATGGATCAAACCTGTCCTTTGGAAAATGCAACACATCACAAAATAAATCAAAAGTAACTGTATATTGCTGGTTTAAGATATTGAAAGTAAAAGATTTTGACTCTTCAGCAATAACAGCACTTGAACACAACATCCTTAATGGATCAATTTTCAGAAGTGCATTGGCACAAATAGCATAACTAACACATGTATTGCTATTTAAAAATTGAATCCACGGCCTAAAACGTTCCACTTTACACCTAGCCGGATCAAAATACCCAACAAAATTATTTAAAACTAGTTCAAAATTAGGATCCATTTTTATAAAACAAGAAAATTTTAATCAATTTAAAATAAAATTAAAATTTAGGGATTTTTAGAATTAATTAAAATTACTAAAATCCACAAAATTACAATTTCACCCAAATTAATTAATTTTAAAGGTAATCCTAAAATTCCGAACTTAACACTTTGAAAACTCGAAATGAAATGGGTAAGTGATTTCAAGAACACACACAGTACACACACACACAGATAAATACTCACGGTACTTTCCCTTAATCAAGAACACAATCACACTTAAAGGATTAACACTCAAAAATCGAAAAAAAAAAATTGGGCAGAGTTTCGACTTATAGTGCTAATATACGAAATAAGTGACTGAGAGTATTGCTAAGTTAAAACTTGAGCAAAGAACACAAGTGATCAATGATTCTGGAAAAACTTTAGAGAATTCGGAAAGGGGGAATTCTGAAAATCTTAAGAAAACTGCTAAGGCAAAGCTGTATGTACTGTATGTATATATATATATAAGTAATAAAATAACTGTTAAAATTCAAAACTAAAGACAGTCAAACGTTTTTATTTAAGATTGTACTGGGAAGACAATCGGGAAGACTTAGGATAGTCTTCCCGGTAGTCTTCCTAGTACAAACTAGAAAGTCTTCCGAATTAAATTAAAACAGGAAAACAGAAAATAAAACAAATAATATTAAGTCTTCCCGATAGTCTTCCTAGTTCAAAAACTGGGTAGACTTAGGAAAAGACTTTAAAAATAAATCTAAAATCCTTAGTTTTCCCGGTAGTCTTCCTAGTAAAAAACTGGGAAGACTTAGGAAAATGCAGAATTAATTCGAATATTTACAGAAAAATACTGAAAAACTTATAAAAATGCATGAAAAATATATAAAAGCCTAGAAAAATTCATAGAAAATTCCATAAATCCTAGAAAAATATGCAGAATATTATAGAAATGCATAAAATTAATATAAACTTGCAGAAAAATTCAAACAACAATATTTACAATCTGAAAAATATCTAAATAATTCTAAATAAATATATTTTCAATAAAAATACATTTCTCCACTTAAAAAAAATATGAGAAAAATATTTTTAAAGAAAATAAAATATCCAGAACCATTTAAATTAACAAGCATGCAATTATTAAATGAGAAATGGCAGAAAATATCAGTTAAATGACAAGTGAAAATGAATTTTAAAAGAACAAACATGACAGAGATATTGTTAATCACTAAGACTGTTTAACATACCCAATTTACCAACTAACTTGATAAATGTGGATTCGTCAACAGATTTAGTGAATATATCTGCAGTCTGTTCTTCTGTGGGTACAAAATGTAACTCCACAGTTCCATTCATGACATGCTCTCTGATAAAATGATACCTGATATCAATGTGCTTCGTTCTCGAGTGCTGCACAGGGTTGTTGGAGATTGCTATGGCACTTGTATTATCACAAAATATGGGAATTTTGTCTAAGGCAAAGCCATAGTCCTTTAATTGATTCCGTATCCATAAGATCTGAGCACAACAGCTTCCAGCAGCAATATATTCAGCTTCTGCTGTTGAATTGGAAACTGTTTGCTGTTTCTTGCTATACCAGGAAATCAACCTACCTCCTAGGAATTGACAACTCCCAGAGGTGCTTTTTCTATCCATAACACTACCTGCATAATCAGAATCTGTATATCCAACAAGATTAAAACCAGAATCTTTAGGGTACCAGATACCTAGATTAGGTGTACCCTTAAGATATCTCAAGATTCTTTTCACAGCAACGAGATGAACATCTCTAGGGTCCGCTTGGAACCTTGCACACAAGCATGTAGCATACATAATATCTGGTCTACTAGCAGTAAGATAGAGTAAGGAGCCAATCATACCTCTGTAGCTTGTAACATCTACCTTGATAGATTTGTCAGAAGCTCCAAGTTTGATTGCTGTTGAAGATGGAGTCCTTGCTGATGCTGAATCCTCCATGTGATACTTCTTGAGGAGTTCTTTGAGATACTTGGATTGACAAATAAATATACCATTTGACCTTTGACTTACTTGTAATCCAAGAAAGAACTTCAGCTCACCCATCATACTCATTTCAAACTTACTCTGCATAAGCTCAGCAAATCTCTTACAGAGATTATCATTAGTAGACCCAAATATGATGTCATCCACATAGACTTGGACTAATATCATATCATTTTTGTGTTTCTTTGAAAAAAGAGTTTTGTCTATGATACCTCTAACAAAACCATTTTCTAAAAGAAAACCAGAGAGAGTGTCATACCATTTTCTTAGGGCTTGTTTGAGACCATAGATAGCCTTGAAGAGAAAGTACACAAAGTCCAGCAGCTCCTGATTTTCAAAGCCAGGGGGCTGTTCCACATACACTTCTTCATCAAGTTCACCATTCAGGAATGCACTCTTAACATCCATTTGATAGACTTTAAAATTGGAATAAGCAACAAATGCTAAGAACATCCTGATGGCCTCAAGTCTAGCCACTGGTGCATAGGTTTCATCATAATCAATGCCTTCAGCTTGAGAATACCCTTGTGCAACCAGTCTTGCCTTGTTCCTAGTAACAATGCCATCCTCATCTAGCTTGTTTCTGTATACCCATCTTGTACCAACTACTTTCTTGTTCTTTGGCCTGGGTACCAGTTTCCAGACTTGCTGTTGTTCAAATTGATTGAGTTCATCTTGCATAGCAATCACCCAATCTGGATCAGTCAGTGCTTCCTCAGTTTTCTTTGGCTCTATTTTAGATAGAAATGCTGAGAAAAGACATTCATTCTGAGAAGCTCTTCTAGTTTTAACTCCAACATCTGGATCACCAATGATCAGCTCAAAAGGATGAGCTCTATTCCAAACAGTCTGTCTTGGAAGATTTGATCTTGATGATTCACCTTGAAATTCACTTTGATGTTGTGAGTGACTAGCTGATCCTTCATTTGCTCCCCCTGAGTTGTTGCTTGATTGCCTTGATGATTCTTCTCCAGTGTTGGTGGTATCTCCATTGTTACCAGTGTTTCCACCACCATCACCATGATCATTATCATCATTATTATTATCATCACCAGCAATAACTTCAGGTGGGGCTTCATCATCTGATTCTGAGTCTGGCAAGTTATCAAACTTCAGCTTTTCAGATGAGTCTTCTTTTTGGATACTGGGGAACTTAGTGTCATCAAAAGTAACATTGACACTTTCCTTTACTGTGTGACTGCCAACCACATAGACCCTGTAAGATCTTCTGGAATATCCAACAAAAATAGCTTCTTGTGCCTTTGCATCAAACTTGCCACGTTTAACATTGTCATCTATAAGCACAAAGCATTTTGCTCCAAATACATGAAAGTACTTGACAGTTGGTTTCTTGTTGTTCATGATCTCATACGGAGTCTTCATTAAGTCCTTGTTGATTAACGTTCGATTCTGAGTATAACAAGCTGTATTCGCTGCTTCAGCCCAAAAGTACGTTGGAAGTTTGGACTCACTTAGCATAGTCCTAGCTGCTTCAATCAATGTACGATTCTTTCTTTCCACTACTCCATTTTGTTGAGGAGTTCTAGGGGCAGAATACTGTCTTGTTATTCCTTTATCAGCACAAAAATCAGTTAAAATGGCATTCTTGAATTCCGTACCATTATCTGACCTTATGGCTCTAACAGGGAATCTAGAATCCAGCTCAATCAACTTTATGTGGCCAATCACCAGGAATGGGGTCTCATCATTGGAATGTAAGAATAAAACCCATGTATATTTTGAATAGTCATCAACAATCACAAGTGCATATTGTTTCTTTGACATGGACATCACATTAACTGGACCAAACAAATCCATGTGCAGTAGCTGAAGAGGTTCAGTTATTGATGATGTATCAGTGCCCTTGTGAGAAGCTTTCTTTGACTTTCCTTTCTGACATGCCTCACACAGTCCTTCCTGTGTAAATTCCATCTGAGGCAAACCTCTAACTAATTCCCTCTTGACTAAAGAGTTCATAGTTTTGAAGTTAAGGTGAGACATCTTCTTGTGCCATAGCCAACTATCATCTGATGAAGCTTTAGCATAAAAACAATTAACTTCATCTTTGAATCCCGAGTTCAGATCAGCTATGAACAAGTCACCTTTCCTCACTCCCTGAAGAGCAGGCTTTCCATTCTTCTTGTGTAGGATCTGGCACTTCTCTCTTTCAAAGGAAACAGAATATCCTCTATCACAGAACTGACTGATGCTGAGAAGATTGAACGTCAGACCTTCCACAAATGAAACATCTTCAATGATAACATTTCCGTACTTCAAACAGCCATATCCTTTCGTAATACCCTTGTTGTTATCTCCAAAGGTTACTACTGGGCCAGCTTTTTCAACCATATCTGATAGCAGGGCTCTATCTCCGGTCATATGCCTTGAACAGCCACTGTCAAGAACCCATATAACACGGCTTACCTGTTTAACTCCCTGCAATACCAGATTGATTAGTCCTTCCTCGGAACCCACACTTGATTGGGTCCGGCATACTTAAAGAATTGGCCTTTGTCAGGCAAAACAACATTTTTAACTACAACTACTTCAACCTCTTTCACATAAGAGCGTTTCCATTTATAGCCAGCCTTAACACATTTCTGAGTAGGCTTAGGGATAAATGAATCCACTCTAGTCTGAGGAGGACTAGTAGTCTTTGCTTTAACATGCTTCTTATTATTAACATGTTGACGTGGAGCAGTCTTATCACTAGATACATGCTTTTTATTAAAGAAAGCATACATAACATTAAAAGCACAAGACATGCAATTACTCACACCACATGCTTTATGAGAAGAATTAACAGCAGGCATGTTAGTTCTACAGTTGTTTTGATCCAACTTATAAATATCTGATTTAGTCTTTTTAGTTGTAGCAACTTTGACTGGAATATCAGATATACACTTTTTGGATTGTTCAACTTCCAAAGCAATATCTTCTTCACGAATCTCCTCTGCAATGATGATAGAGTCTTCATTCAGAGGTTCTGCTTCGGACTCCTTACAGAAGGGTGTTTCAATACCCTTAAGCACATATGGAACAACCTTTCCTTCAGATTTGAATCTACAAGGGGAGTTAATTCCAAGCAATCCAATGGCCTCATTATAACCATAACCTATACTGACATGATTACCAATAGCTTGTTTATTGAGAATCTCTTTAGCCGTCTTACAAGAGCTAAAATAGGCATTCTAAGGTGCCACCAAGATGACGAATCATTTCAGTATCAGTAAACATTACCTCTGACATGTGTGCAGATGAAGTGCTTGCCTCTTTAGCCACTAAAGCAAGGTTCCCAATCTCACCTGCTTCTTCATCACTGTCAGTGTCATCCCAACTCTTTCCTTCAGCAACATAAGCTTTCCCAATCTTGTTCTTCTTGCTAGAATCAAATGTGTTTCTGGTCACTTGCTTTGGCTTTCTGCACTCAGTAGCAAAGTGACCCAACTCATTGCAATTGTAGCATCTGATTGTGCTCCTTTCCACAGTTCCAGTTTTGTAGCCACCCCTTGAGCCACTTGAAGATGAAGAACCACCTCTCTAAAACCTGGGTCTGAACTTAAGATTGGGATTCCTCTTGAATCTAAACTTCCCAAACTTTCTGACTATCAAAGCCAAATCACCATCCTCCAGCTGATCAAGTTCTTCTAAAGAATAGAAGTCACCACCAGATTGATCAATGGATGTTAATCCATATTCAGCATCAATAACATTCATGTTAGAACTGGAAGGTTGAACATGCTTCACTTCCAGTTTCTATGGGACTTCAGCAGCCAGTGCAGTAGAAGTACTAACAATCTTCCCAGTTCCATATAGCTCCCTTTGTTGAATCTGCTCCAGCTCATAGGTCTTCAGAACACCATACAATCTCTCCAAAGCAATTTCATTCATATCTCTTGCTTCTCTAATGGCAGAAATTTTGTGCTCCAAATGAGGTGGAAGTGTAAGAAGGAACTTCTTGTTAATCTCCTTGTTGGTGTAGTGCTTCCCATTGAGATTCAGATCATTGATTAACTTGTTATATCTCTCAAAAACCTGAGAGATACCTTCACCAGGGTTTGATCTGAAATGCTCATATTGTGAGGTGAGAATCTCCAGCATATTCTCCCTAACTTCCTCTGTCCCCTCATTGATTATCTCTATAGTTGCCCAAATGTGTTTAGCAGTATCACAGTTAAGAACATGATTATGCATGATTGGATCAAGACAATCAATAAGAATCAACTGAAGACAGGAATCCAAGGTAACATCCTCTTTCTCATCAGGAGTGTACTCCTTGGGATCTTTAGGGTACATTCTGGCAGCCCTAGTCACAACATTATTCTCAATGAGTTCTCCCTCAATAATCATAGGGACTTTGGGACCGTTCTTCAGCACATCAATGTATTTAGGATTTGCAACCTTAAGAAATAGAAGCATTTTCTTCTTCCACATTGGATAATGCTCCTTGCTGAACATAGGGATTTTGACAGTACCAACTTTCTGTGTAGTAGACATCTTTTGAGATTTTTAGGAATAAGATAAAAAATCAGAGTTTAAAAGAAAAATCTCAAAACAATTGGATCTTTGATTTGTATATCAATCAAAAGGCTCTGATGCCAATTGTTAGGTCCTGATAAGTTTGTAGAAGGGGGGTTGAATACAAACTATACCGTTTTATCGAAATTTGTTCGTTTAAGATTAAACAATTTAGAACAAATTAATGCGGAATAAAAACTGAAACAATATTCAAGTTAAATAGAAACTCTATTAAACTTGAGGAGTGTTACAACTTTGATCACTGATTACAAAGAACTTAATAAAACAAATCTAGAATAAATTCGACATGAATTTATCTATTTTTGTAATAAAAAGGATCGAATACTAAAAAGTAGTTCGATATAAAATCTAGGGATTATGATCCGCTAGAAAGCTAAAGCAGTACAAGAGATACAATTCTTATGAATTAAATGTTGAAGAACAATCAAGAATTAAATATCTGGCGAATTTTGTAGCTTGACAGTTGAAGGAATTTAAGACAGTTTGAATGAAATGATATCTTGCTGTGTCTTTTCTTGCTTCTGTATTGAATAAATGATTCACTTGTCTTCGAATTACTTTCTATTTAAATCACTGCATTGCTTTCCTTTTTGACCACGTGCAATCCACTAAAACAGAATTGAATTATGCCTTAGAAGACTTACAGGAAAACAATGATTTTGGCCTTGGAAGACTTTCGGGAAGACTACCATTGTGCATGGAAGACAATCGGGTAAACTGAGATTTGCTCTAGGAAGACAATCGGGAAGACTCACTTGTGAGTCTTCCTAGTACAAAATCTAAGTCTTCCTAGTTCAAATATATTCTAATTTAAATAATTAACTAAATAAATTATGTATTAAATTAATTCTTTGCAGAATTAATTTAATAAATAATATACTTAATAATATTAATTATTTATAAGAGAATAAATAGAATTAGTTGACTTCTCAATTAAATCTAGAATCACTTAAAAATTAGATAAATAACAAACACAATAGTACGTTGACACTCGATGCACTGTCTGGTTCATGAGTGACTAACGACAATGTCTGTTCTTTATCTATTTAACTTTAAGCAGTGATTCACTTCCTTCTTATTCAAGAACTCCGTAATCAGTATCTTTTTCTGTCACCACTTGAAATCTCTGTCACTTTAATAAATCCACTGAGCTTGAATACTTCATTGAGGCTTGATCAATAAATTGAGCTTCTTTCAATGTAGAATCACTTCAAGTCTGTAGATGACTTTAATCTTCATTCTTTGACAGATATAACCTTCTGAGATTCCTGTGACAATTGATTTTTATTATTTACTTATTACATCTTAATTAAAGTTAAGTAGAATCCTCGGTGTTTACAAATATGGCTAGACATATGCCTTTCAATTTGTTTCAAAAAAAATTAGTGATTTTGATTGAAATTCGGTGATTTGTGTTGAATTTTCTGTTGATTCTAGCTTAAATTTGGTGATTTTGATATGGTGGTGATTGTGATATGGTGGTGATTTTACATGAGACATAAATAGTGAAAACGACAGTTAAGGTGGTGGTGCTAGGTGCATCAGATGGGATGATGATGTTGATTTTGCTAATATAATGGTGTAGTGGAGATGATGGTTGTGGAGTAGGAGAAATGATGGCGGTAGTGGTAAAACAGATGAAAGAGACAGTGGTGATAGAGTAATAGGAAGATGATATATGTATAAATATTGATATATGTATATGAATGATGATATTTTTTTTAGTGATTTGATGATTTGGACTCAGTTCTCATTATAAGAGCGGTCTCACTAGAGTAGCCCTCTATATATATATAGTCTTTTGTTCAACTAGAAACTAAAATTAAAATAGAAACTAAAAACTAATCTAAGCTCTTAGATTAATCTAATCTAATGGCCCTCTACTGCACCACACACAGTTAAAATGCACCCTCACATACACAATCCCACCTAATTCCCTTCATTTTTAATTTGATTTTTCCCGTGAATCGGTGAACTTTTTTTGAAATCCGACTTCACTATATTTTTCTCCATCTTCCAACGATCAATATGCATACCATATGTGCTATATTACAGAGTACTAAAATTTTAGTGATTTCTGTAATAATAAATAGTGATTTCAGCATAGATCTAACGATTTATTTTTATATACATATAAATTTAGTGATTTTGCAGTACAAAATTTGTAATTTACGTATAGGTCTGGAGAAAAAATCACAACATATACGCAGAAATCACTATTTATTCTTACATGAATCACCAACATTTTAGTGATTCTCGCAAGCATAAATAGTGATTTATCGTCGAAATATATCAAATATGGTATGCAAACTAATTGTTGCGAGATGAAAAAAAATACAGTGAATCGGATTTCAAAAAAAGATCACCAATTAACGGGAAAAATATAATTACGAATGGAGGGGATTAGGTGGGGTTGTATGTGAGAGGGTGTATTTAACTGTGTGCGGTGCAGTTTCTAGTTTTTAATTAGTACATGTTTCTAGTTGAATAGGACCCTATATATATATATATTGAGAGTTGCACTCTAGGAAGAACACTTTATAAAGAACAATAAAGAACACCATCATAAACACTTTATTTTTCATAAAAATTGATTTTTTAAAATTAGAATCATAAAATTGAACAACAATTAAGCCTAACATATCGAATTTAACATAGAATCTCATCTAAATTTAAAAATTAAACATTACATATAATCCAGTATAGAATCCGGTACAGAATCTTGTATATATATTTATCACAATGAAATTACATGTAATCATGTTTTATTTTATTCTAATTTTTTGTTAGATTCTATTTTTATTCGTAATAAACCTTTTTTAGTGAGAAAATTAGAATCAACATGCAATTTATGTAAGATTCTATGGTGTTCTTTATTGTTCTTTATATAAGAAGAGTGTTTTTCATGGAGTAATGGCCTATATATATATATATATATATATATATATATATATATATATATATATATATATATATATATATATATATATATATATATGATACCAACTTTAACGGGACTGCTGGAACTATGCGGAAGAGAAGTAAAATATAACTATTGAAATATATATGTAAGCAAACAAACTCAACACATGAGTAAGAGAGGAGAATGAAAGAAAGAAAGTTCAAATTATTATTGCGTAGTTAGAACTGATACATAACTCTCTTTATATAGAGAATTCAATGACTCTACTATTCGAGCCAGGACAACAAACTTTTACAAAATTCAAAATAAAACAAACAACTTTAAAAAAGATAAAGAAAAAGTAAGCATTATTGATACCGGGTGCTCTTTGGGCCCCATCGTCATATCAGATAATGATTCTTTTCCACAAACAAACAATAAACTTTTAAAAAGCAAACATTATTGCTGGACAATTTGAAATGGAGGGTCCTTCTCTCCATTATTTCTTCAGAAAGTATTTCTTCTGATCTTCATCCGGTAAGATTATTCCAAGATAGATATCTAATTGTTAAATTATTTTTCTCATAGAGTCTTCTTTCGAGCTTTAGATGTAAAAGCTGAGAGGTTTCAAAGATTTCCCTGATTTCCCAATTTGAACGCCTTCTTTTTTCTGCGAAAGAGGCTTGATGACATTTTTTGAACAGATCATCTATTTGAACTTGTAGCCTATAAATTTTCCGGTCTAGCTTTCTGATACGATAGAAGGCCTGATTAAGAGGTGTCATTATCCTGTCAGATTGCAAATATAGAGAAGATGATTATTCCAATAATTTCTTAGCTCCTTTAAATCTCTAATTCTTCTTTTGAGATTCCTGGAGGCCGTAAAATAATAAAAGGATAGATACTTCCTTTTCTGCAAAGATACTTCAGAATGATGACTACGGAGATCCTCTAAATTGTTTTGAAGATCATAAATTTTTTTATCAAGCTCTTTTAATTTGTAAAAAAGCTTTTGATGAGGAATCATAATTTTAATTCACTAATTGGACCCTTTCCTTTATTGAACTTAATTGCTCCAATTAAGGCATCCCATAAATCTTCTTTAGTGGGATCTTCAGGATTAGATTCTTCCGCTTGAGATTCGCCTGCTAAACAATTAAAGGCGTTAGAATCCATGGATCCTTGAGATGAATTATCTTTCATTGAATCGTCTTCTTTCGACGCTTGACTTGGAAAGGTGTTGAAAAATTGATCTTTCATTTGGTCAAGGATTCTGACCATAATTTGATCCTCAGAATCATTTGGATATTTTTTCTGAAAGTATTCTTTCATTTTTGCCATATAATGCTGTTGGAATCCTGCATTTTTGGTTCCAGTCTTTTCGTCATTATTAATGACTGATTGAATATTATTCTTGATGTCTTTAATATTTTTAGGACTCATCTTGTTCCACCATTTGAAGAAGAAATTTCTTCTTAACATTGGAATTTCCAAACTATCTTTTGAGACAGAAATGGTCCATCTCCATATCCATGGAATTTGGAATTTAACAAAGAAGAAAAAGGGACATTGTCCATAGATTAGATTTTCAGATGGCCTTTTTAAGACCAATGGACTATTTTTGCACCATGGTTCATATAACCCCATAATTTCTTCGGGAAGAATTTCCAAAGAGGGACCAAACATTGCCCACCATTTGTAGAACCAATTTGGAACTGTTTTATCCAGAATTTCTGGATTTATAGAGAAAAACCAAGAATGTTTATTCTTGGGATTTTGATAATAAAATGCTTTAGAAAAAGCCTGGATATAATCCCAATAATTGAAGTAAATATATTTACCTTCAGCAACTTTGATGGCCTTTTCTCCATTGGGGTTTATTCCCCATTCTCTTGGAAGGAGAACCTTATTAACGTGACATTTACTGAAGCTTATAAAGCTTTCAGGGTTATTATTTTGAAAATGATGGGTTATGGTTACCGATTCGGTAATTGTTAGAAGAATTTCTAAATGTTGCCTGGCTTTACCATGCAACGCTGCATATCCTCTTGATTCAAGATATCTTGTCTTCAAAGACCATCCATCATTTGGGGTCAATTGAAGATCTTCATCTTCCAAATACATAATATGCTCAACAACAGGATTTTCAAAGTATTCTTGTTCCTGTGTGGCCTCATTAACAATGGCATCTTTATATGATGGCAATTTATTAGAAGAGGAAGATGCTTCCTTTTGTGGAGGTGCAGGTAATTGCTGCAAGGGTCTAGTTCGACCATGATAAACTGTCCAATCCCCTATTAGAGGAACTGTAACATCTTGACGAGGTAACATATTGTTACTCCCGTAGTTTCCTCTGCCACGGTTATAACCGCGACCTCTTCCCCTATAAGGGGTTGTCATATTCCCTGTAAAAATTCTCGGGTCAAAAAATCAGCAAGAGAATTATTTTCTCCTTTTATATATTGGATGTCAAATTCAAAGGCAGATAACTGAGCTTGCCAATTTGCAAAGATTTGCTTTGCCACTAGATTTTTTACATCCTTTTCAATAATTGATTTTGCTGAACTACAATCAATTCTCAGCAAGAATTTTTTATTTAATAAATCATCTTGAAATTTAGATATGCATTTTATAATTGAAAGCATTTCTTTCTTTACAGTCGAATATTTTGACTGAGTAGGATTCCATTTTCCTGAAGTAAATCTAACTAATACCTCTTTAGAATTATTAGGATTTACTTGCTTTAATATACCACCATACCCTATATTAGAGGCATCGGTTTCAACAATTTTGAAATAGGTTGGATTTGCTAGAGATAAACAAGGTAAACATTTTACCTTGGCTTTTATTACTCTAACAGCTTGAGAGTGTTTCTCAGTCCATGGCTCAGGATTTTTCTTAAGCCTAGCGTATAATATAGCTGTATCTTTAGCTAAATTTTCATAATAGTCTGCAATATAATTGAGACTTCCTAGAAATCTTTGTAACTGTTTAGTATCAGTTATTATATCAGGGAATTTAGAAGCGAATTCAATACTTCTATCTATAGGAATAATTTTTCCTTGATTTATTAAATGACCTAAAAATCTAACTTGAGTTTGAAATAACTTCATTTTTGGGGCAGATATTACTAACCCATTTTGTTTTATTAAGTTTTTAAATATTTTTAAATGTTTTATATGTTGATCTATTGTTTTAGAAAATACTAAAACATCATCAATATAAACAATAATAAATTCTGAATAAGGGTTGAAAATATCATTCATTATATTCTGAAATTCAGAAGGAGCATTCTTTAATCCAAAAGGTAAAACATTCCACTCATAATGTCCAAATGGGACTGTAAAAGCAGTCTTATATCTATCAGATTCTTTTATCTGAATCTGCCAGTATCCTGATTTCATATCAAATTTTGAAAAGATTAAAGCATTGTTTAATCTGTCTAATAAATCTTTTTTATTAGGAATCGGGTACCTAATCCATTTTAGTACCTTATTAAGAGGTTTATAGTTAATAACTAATCTTGGAACACCTCTTTCCTTTTCAGCTGCATTATTGACATAAAATGCAGTACAACTCCATGGAGATTTAGATTTTCTAATTAATCCTTTTTCTTGGAGAGAATTTATCTCCTTTTTGCATAGCTCTAAATATTCATGATTCATTTGAGCTGGCCTAGCTTTAGTAGGTATTTGATTTTCATTAAAATCTTCTATATAAGGTAAAGAAATAACATGTTTCTTTCTATCCCAAAAGGCGTTGGGTAGGTCATTACAAATTTCAATTTTAAATTGATTTTCTATTAATTTTATTTTATTCTGAGTGTCACTCTTTTTGAGTTGTTCATTAATATTTAATATTTCAACTTCTTCTTTAAGAAAACATAATTGTTTTTCCTTATTAAGAAGAATATCTCTAACCTCATTAATTAATCTAGTTTGAGGATCTGTTATAAACTCAAAAATTATTTTTCTACCATTTATTATAGTAGATATACCATTTTGATCAATATTAGTCATTGGCATGATCTTATGAAGAAACGGAGTTCCTAATATAATTCTATGGGTAAGATTCTTAACCATAATAAAAGGTGTTGGAAGACAGATATCTTGATTACAGATGTATGCATCTGATAATTTATATTTTACTTGAAGTTTATCTCCTCCTGCTTGAGTCAGAGATTGAGTAGTTTTAGAAAAATATTTAGAAGGAATTATTCCTTCTTGAATGCAATTAAGGTCAGCTCCACTATCTATGAGAGCTATCTCATTTTCTAAAATAAAATCTCTGCTGATTGCTAGAGTTATTTTCACATACCATTTTTGTGATGTAACTTGGTCTAATAAATTAAGATAATCATTGTTATCGGGTTTGCTAATACCAATAATCTCTTTATTATCTTCAACCTTTGAGGGGGACTTAGTTTCTAGCAAAGTTATTCTTTGAGATAATTTTTCATTATTCTTCTTAATCTGAGAAATTTCAGATTTTAAAAGATTAACTTCACCTTTTAAGTCATTAATAGAAACAGGTGTTTCTTTAGTATTAGATTGTTGAAATCTACTTAAGACTTCACTTAATTGGTAGGGTGCTTCCATTATTAAGGGAGACTCTTGTTTAGTATTTGAGTTCTCTATAAGAGTTTCTATCATTTTACGCTTTAGATCAGGATCTGTAATAGCCTCTATTACCTTTAAGGCTTTGTCTTGATCTGCTGTTAAGACATTTAATCCATTCATTTCTACAATGGATTTCCAATAATTTATTTCATTACATTGACAATCATTGTTGTTAGGAGACAAAGATCCTTCTGAAGAATCTGAAGAGGTTTCATAAATTAATTCTAGATCTTCTTCATTAGAAGATTCTATTTCTGAGTCAGAACTATTAATCATAATTTTTTCTAACTGGGAGCGTAATTGCTCATCCTCTATCTTATTAAGGGCTTTCTTAGTCCAACATTGATTGGCATAATGGCCAACCTTACCACACTTATGGCAACTAATATCAAGCTTTTTGGCTTTTCTTTTTCCTTTATTAGGAACAAAAGGTTTTTCTTTTTGTTTATTTTTAAAATGATTTCTTTTATACCTTTTTTTATAAGGTTTTTCATAATATTTTATTTTACTCTTATAAGATTTATTTTTATAAGGTTTATTGCTTTTATAAACAATTTTCTTTTTATTCTTATCTTTAGGAAAACTAGGATTTCCTAAATCGAACGCAAATTGTTCACAGAATTCACCAAGTTGATGTTTTTCTGAAAGCTTTTGCTTTTTTAATTGATTTCTAAGTTTTATGTCATTACATAAATTTAATCCTTCATTAATACAAGTACAAATGATTTGACCATATGTTAAATCAGAGTAATTAATATTTACTCCATCATTTTTAGTTCTTAAAGATTGCCGAACCTTTTCAGCAAAAAGATGTGGTAATCCATCTACAAATTTGGATTTCCAATGAATTGAATTAGGGTTATTAAGTTGATAAACCCTTGATAAGTAAGTATCTTTATACCATCTAAAATGGGTTAAAGATGGACATCTAAGGTTCTGTAGGAGCGTTTGTATTTTTTCTCCTATTGGTGTTGTAGTTCCTACAAAATGTTGTAGAATAGAGAGACACAGTGTATAAACCGCGTCTTCTTCTCCTGTAGTCCTAATTTGACTAGTACTAGGATTTTTATCCTCGATTTTAACCAATTTTTTGTGGTTTAAAATCTCTGTTTTTTGGGCTTCATTAAGATAAGAATCCTACCATCCTCTTAATTGTCCTACAAATCCAGTAGTAATAAAAGATGTTATAGCACTATCACTATTTCCATGTTGTTTACAAATAGTAGAATACATAATCATTCTGTGTATTACATCTATGATTTGTTTGTCATTAAGACCATCTATATTCCATTCATAGATAGCTTTTCCATTATAGGAATTTTGAAAAGATTCAGGTTCTTCAAAAAGAAGATCCATTGGAGAAGGTCTCTTGTAGTAATATTTATCAAGAGGCTTTGAATCATAAATATGGTTTAATTCATTAATATTTTGGTTAGCAAACATATTTGCTAATTGATCTATGTCTTCTAGATCTTCAGTGGGTTCATAACCCTCTGATTGGTTAGCGGAGTCAATCTGCGATAAAACTCCTAGATGGAAATTTTTTAATTTACTCTCAAGAATTTTAATAAATTCTTCGTTGTCATTCTCCATTTTAAATCCTGTAATTGGAGTTGGAGGTTGAATTAGCGGGGTCTCTGGGACTTCCGAAATTACTGGTTGTGAGGAAGAAGAAGTCGAATCTGACTTACTTAATTGATTAATAATTGTTTGTTGTAGAGCTATTTGCTCTTCTATTAATTTTTCAATATTTATTAATTGATCACCTAAACATATTAAAAAGGTGTTAGTATAATTTTGCGATTTTATTATCGTGTTTAACTCTTTAATGGTTACTTGAGCATTTTCAAATTTTTGAATACTCAAATAAGCAGTAGCTTCAATGCTAGGATCCAAACTAATTGTTTGTTCTGGAGGAAAGGGTGATTTGATCGTTTCACCCCTAGTAGTCTTCCAATTTCTTTGTAAGACTAAGATTTCATTAATAATATTATTAATATAATTGTTTACGAACCATTGAACAAATGATATATAATCTTTTGTTTTTTCTAAAGAGATATAATATTCTCTTTTAAATGTTTGTAATTCTTCATTCGAATATTTATTAAAATACCATTTTCTAAATTCTTTATGTTTTTCTTGGTAAAATTCCTTATTAAGGATTTCCCTCATAATACTTCCTGGGGATAAATCAATCATTTAAATGGAAGCTCATTTCAGATTGAGTAGGGGATTCTCTACTCTGAAACTCTTGTTTCTGATAAATTCCTTGAGGAATTTTATTTTGACTCATTCTTATTGATTCTACTGTTTCTTCTCTAATTTGAGGAGTAGACGTAGACGCTCTAGAAGTAGACGCTCTACTTGGCTCTATTTGAGCAGTGTAGTAGTCACTTGCTGTGGAATACCTAGAAGATAACGATCTGGGTATCCTAACGATTCTTTGAGGCGTAAATTTTATTTCTACGTCTCCTTCAATAGTTTGAATTATTTGGTCAATATCTTTATTGACTATTGGTTCTCTTTCTACTTCATTAGGAAGAGACCAGGTTGTTGGGAAGTTAATTTCATCCCATTTTATTAACCTATTGGTTACTATATTAGAAGTTAATAAATTGGTTTGGACTACCGTAGTAGTTCCTGGAAAGGATATTTGTTTAGCTTTTGGATTTAAAGTATTTAATACTTTATAATAAATTCTATAACATATTGCTATTATTTCACTTCCTTGTTTGAAGTTGTAACCATTGGTATGAATTGTTAGTTGCATAGCGTCTAACAGATTATCATCGGATAACGATAAATTTAAATTTGGAGACACATCAAAATAGACGGGTCCATGACATAAACTCGTTTCTATTAACGCAGCTAGAGAGGGTTTAAAGTCTTTGCATCTACCATCTCTAACATAAGCCATTATACTAGAATTTAAACCTAACAGTGTTAAAGGTTTAAAAGCAATTTGAATAAATTAGCTACACATTTATTGATATATTAAAAAGAATAAATAGAGATATGTTACCTGTGTCACCAGGGCTCGAATGGCTTTGATACCAACTTTAACGGGACTGCTGGAACTATGCGGAAGAGAAGTAAAATATAACTATAGAAATATATATGTAAGCAAACAAACTCAACACATGAGTAAGAATACATATATATTTCAATAGTTATATTTTACTTCTCTTCCGCATAGTTCCAGCAGTCCCGTTAAAGTTGGTATCAAAGCCATTCGAGCCCTGGTGACACAGGTAACATATCTCTATTTATTCTTTTTAATATATCAATAAATGTGTAGCTAATTTATTCAAATTGCTTTTAAACCTTTAACACTGTTAGGTTTAAATTCTAGTATAATGGCTTATGTTAGAGATGGTAGACTTTAAACCCTCTCTAGCTGCGTTAATAGAAACGAGTTTATGTCATGGACCCGTCTATTTTGATGTGTCTCCAAATTTAAATTTATCGTTATCCGATGATAATCTGTTAGACGCTATGCAACTAACAATTCATACCAATGGTTACAACTTCAAACAAGGAAGTGAAATAATAGCAATATGTTATAGAATTTATTATAAAGTATTAAATACTTTAAATCCAAAAGCTAAACAAATATCCTTTCCAGGAACTACTACGGTAGTCCAAACCAATTTATTAACTTCTAATATAGTAACCAATAGGTTAATAAAATGGGATGAAATTAACTTCCCAACAACCTGGTCTCTTCCTAATGAAGTAGAAAGAGAACCAATAGTCAATAAAGATATTGACCAAATAATTCAAACTATTGAAGGAGACGTAGAAATAAAATTTACGCCTCAAAGAATCGTTAGGATACCCAGATCGTTATCTTCTAGGTATTCCACAGCAAGTGACTACTACACTGCTCAAATAGAGCCAAGTAGAGCGTCTACTTCTAGAGCGTCTACGTCTACTCCTCAAATTAGAGAAGAAACAGTAGAATCAATAAGAATGAGTCAAAATAAAATTCCTCAAGGAATTTATCAGAAACAAGAGTTTCAGAGTAGAGAATCCCCTACTCAATCTGAAATGAGCTTCCATTTAAATGATTGATTTATCCCCAGGAAGTATTATGAGGGAAATCCTTAATAAGGAATTTTACCAAGAAAAACATAAAGAATTTAGAAAATGGTATTTTAATAAATATTCGAATGAAGAATTACAAACATTTAAAAGAGAATATTATATCTCTTTAGAAAAAACAAAAGATTATATATCATTTGTTCAATGGTTCGTAAACAATTATATTAATAATATTATTAATGAAATCTTAGTCTTACAAAGAAATTGGAAGACTACTAGGGGTGAAACGATCAAATCACCCTTTCCTCCAGAACAAACAATTAGTTTGGATCCTAGCATTGAAGCTACTGCTTATTTGAGTATTCAAAAATTTGAAAATGCTCAAGTAACCATTAAAGAGTTAAACACGATAATAAAATCGCAAAATTATACTAACACCTTTTTAATATGTTTAGGTGATCAATTAATAAATATTGAAAAATTAATAGAAGAGCAAATAGCTCTACAACAAACAATTATTAATCAATTAAGTAAGTCAGATTCGACTTCTTCTTCCTCACAACCAGTAATTTCGGAAGTCCCAGAGACCCCGCTAATTCAACCTCCAACTCCAATTACAGGATTTAAAATGGAGAATGACAACGAAGAATTTATTAAAATTCTTGAGAGTAAATTAAAAAATTTCCATCTAGGAGTTTTATCGCAGATTGACTCCGCTAACCAATCAGAGGGTTATGAACCCACTGAAGATCTAGAAGACATAGATCAATTAGCAAATATGTTTGCTAACCAAAATATTAATGAATTAAACCATATTTATGATTCAAAGCCTCTTGATAAATATTACTACAAGAGACCTTCTCCAATGGATCTTCTTTTTGAAGAACCTGAATCTTTTCAAAATTCCTATAATGGAAAAGCTATCTATGAATGGAATATAGATGGTCTTAATGACAAACAAATCATAGATGTAATACACAGAATGATTATGTATTCTACTATTTGTAAACAACATGGAAATAGTGATAGTGCTATAGCATCTTTTATTACTACTGGATTTGTAGGACAATTAAGAGGATGGTGGGATTCTTATCTTAATGAAGCCCAAAAACAGAGATTTTAAACCACAAAAAATTGGTTAAAATTGAGGATAAAAATCCTAGTACTAGTCAAATTAGGACTACAGGAGAAGAAGACGCAGTTTATACACTGTGTCTCTCTATTCTACAACATTTTGTAGGAACTACAACACCAATAGGAGAAAAAATACAAACGCTCCTACAGAACCTTAGATGTCCATCTTTAACCCATTTTAGATGGTATAAAGATACTTACTTATCAAGGGTTTATCAACTTAATAACCCTAATTCAATTCATTGGAAATCCAAATTTGTAGATGGATTACCACATCTTTTTGCTGAAAAGGTTCGGCAATCTTTAAGAACTAAAAATGATGGAGTAAATATTAATTACTCTGATTTAACATATGGTCAAATCATTTGTACTTGTATTAATGAAGGATTAAATTTATGTAATGACATAAAACTTAGAAATCAATTAAAAAAGCAAAAGCTTTCAGAAAAACATCAACTTGGTGAATTCTGTGAACAATTTGCGTTCGATTTAGGAAATCCTAGTTTTCCTAAAGATAAGAATAAAAAGAAAATTGTTTATAAAAGCAATAAACCTTATAAAAATAAATCTTATAAGAGTAAAATAAAATATTATGAAAAACCTTATAAAAAAGGTATAAAAGAAATCATTTTAAAAATAAACAAAAAGAAAAACCTTTTGTTCCTAATAAAGGAAAAAGAAAAGCCAAAAAGCTTGATATTAGTTGCCATAAGTGTGGTAAGGTTGGCCATTATGCCAATCAATGTTGGACTAAGAAAGCCCTTAATAAGATAGAGGATGAGCAATTACGCTCCCAGTTAGAAAAAATTATGATTAATAGTTCTGACTCAGAAATAGAATCTTCTAATGAAGAAGATCTAGAATTAATTTATGAAACCTCTTCAGATTCTTCAGAAGGATCTTTGTCTCCTAACAACAATGATTGTCAATGTAATGAAATAAATTATTGGAAATCCATTGTAGAAATGAATGGATTAAATGTCTTAACAGCAGATCAAGACAAAGCCTTAAAGGTAATAGAGGCTATTACAGATCCTGATCTAAAGCGTAAAATGATAGAAACTCTTATAGAGAACTCAAATACTAAACAAGAGTCTCCCTTAATAATGGAAGCACCCTACCAATTAAGTGAAGTCTTAAGTAGATTTCAACAATCTAATACTAAAGAAACACCTGTTTCTATTAATGACTTAAAAGGTGAAGTTAATCTTTTAAAATCTGAAATTTCTCAGATTAAGAAGAATAATGAAAAATTATCTCAAAGAATAACTTTGCTAGAAACTAAGTCCCCCTCAAAGGTTGAAGATAATAAAGAGATTATTGGTATTAGCAAACCCGATAACAATGATTATCTTAATTTATTAGACCAAGTTACATCACAAAAATGGTATGTGAAAATAACTCTAGCAATCAGCAGAGATTTTATTTTAGAAAATGAGATAGCTCTCATAGATAGTGGAGCTGACCTTAATTGCATTCAAGAAGGAATAATTCCTTCTAAATATTTTTCTAAAACTACTCAATCTCTGACTCAAGCAGGAGGAGATAAACTTCAAGTAAAATATAAATTATCAGATGCATACATCTGTAATCAAGATATCTGTCTTCCAACACCTTTTATTATGGTTAAGAATCTTACCCATAGAATTATATTAGGAACTCCGTTTCTTCATAAGATCATGCCAATGACTAATATTGATCAAAATGGTATATCTACTATAATAAATGGTAGAAAAATAATTTTTGAGTTTATAACAGATCCTCAAACTAGATTAATTAATGAGGTTAGAGATATTCTTCTTAATAAGGAAAAACAATTATGTTTTCTTAAAGAAGAAGTTGAAATATTAAATATTAATGAACAACTCAAAAAGAGTGACACTCAGAATAAAATAAAATTAATAGAAAATCAATTTAAAATTGAAATTTGTAATGACCTACCCAACGCCTTTTGGGATAGAAAGAAACATGTTATTTCTTTACCTTATATAGAAGATTTTAATGAAAATCAAATACCTACTAAAGCTAGGCCAGCTCAAATGAATCATGAATATTTAGAGCTATGCAAAAAGGAGATAAATTCTCTCCAAGAAAAAGGATTAATTAGAAAATCTAAATCTCCATGGAGTTGTACTGCATTTTATGTCAATAATGCAGCTGAAAAGGAAAGAGGTGTTCCAAGATTAGTTATTAACTATAAACCTCTTAATAAGGTACTAAAATGGATTAGGTACCCGATTCCTAATAAAAAAGATTTATTAGACAGATTAAACAATGCTTTAATCTTTTCAAAATTTGATATGAAATCAGGATACTGGCAGATTCAGATAAAAGAATCTGATAGATATAAGACTGCTTTTACAGTCCCATTTGGACATTATGAGTGGAATGTTTTACCTTTTGGATTAAAGAATGCTCCTTCTGAATTTCAGAATATAATGAATGATATTTTCAACCCTTATTCAGAATTTATTATTGTTTATATTGATGATGTTTTAGTATTTTCTAAAACAATAGATCAACATATAAAACATTTAAAAATATTTAAAAACTTAATAAAACAAAATGGGTTAGTAATATCTGCCCCAAAAATGAAGTTATTTCAAACTCAAGTTAGATTTTTAGGTCATTTAATAAATCAAGGAAAAATTATTCCTATAGATAGAAGTATTGAATTCGCTTCTAAATTCCCTGATATAATAACTGATACTAAACAGTTACAAAGATTTCTAGGAAGTCTCAATTATATTGCAGACTATTATGAAAATTTAGCTAAAGATACAGCTATATTATACGCTAGGCTTAAGAAAAATCCTGAGCCATGGACTGAGAAACACTCTCAAGCTGTTAGAGTAATAAAAGCCAAGGTAAAATGTTTACCTTGTTTATCTCTAGCAAATCCAACCTATTTCAAAATTGTTGAAACCGATGCCTCTAATATAGGGTATGGTGGTATATTAAAGCAAGTAAATCCTAATAATTCTAAAGAGGTATTAGTTAGATTTACTTCAGGAAAATGGAATCCTACTCAGTCAAAATATTCGACTGTAAAGAAAGAAATGCTTTCAATTATAAAATGCATATCTAAATTTCAAGATGATTTATTAAATAAAAAATTCTTGCTGAGAATTGATTGTAGTTCAGCAAAATCAATTATTGAAAAGGATGTAAAAAATCTAGTGGCAAAGCAAATCTTTGCAAATTGGCAAGCTCAGTTATCTGCCTTTGAATTTGACATCCAATATATAAAAGGAGAAAATAATTCTCTTGCTGATTTTTTGACCCGAGAATTTTTACAGGGAATATGACAACCCCTTATAGGGGAAGAGGTCGCGGTTATAACCGTGGCAGAGGAAACTACGGGAGTAACAATATGTTACCTCGTCAAGATGTTACAGTTCCTCTAATAGGGGATTGGACAGTTTATCATGGTCGAACTAGACCCTTGCAGCAATTACCTGCACCTCCACGAAAGGAAGCATCTTCCTCTTCTAATAAATTGCCATCATATAAAGATGCCATTGTTAATGAGGCCACACAGGAACAAGAATACTTTGAAAATCCTGTTGTTGAGCATATTATGTATTTGGAAGATGAAGATCTTCAATTGACCCCAAATGATGGATGGTCTTTGAAGACAAGATATCTTGAATCAAGAGGATATGCAGCGTTGCATGGTAAAGCCAGGCAACATTTAGAAATTCTTCTAACAATTACCGAATCGGTAACCATAACCCATCATTTTCAAAATAATAACCCTGAAAGCTTTATAAGCTTCAGTAAATGTCACGTTAATAAGGTTCTCCTTCCAAGAGAATGGGGAATAAACCCCAATGGAGAAAAGGCCATCAAAGTTGCTGAAGGTAAATATATTTACTTCAATTATTGGGATTATATCCAGGCTTTTTCTAAAGCATTTTATTATCAAAATCCCAAGAATAAACATTCTTGGTTTTTCTCTATAAATCCAGAAATTCTGGATAAAACAGTTCCAAATTGGTTCTACAAATGGTGGGCAATGTTTGGTCCCTCTTTGGAAATTCTTCCCGAAGAAATTATGGGGTTATATGAACCATGGTGCAAAAATAGTCCTTTGGTCTTAAAAAGGCCATCTGAAAATCTAATCTATGGACAATGTCCCTTTTTCTTCTTTGTTAAATTCCAAATTCCATGGATATGGAGATGGACCATTTCTGTCTCAAAAGATAGTTTGGAAATTCCAATGTTAAGAAGAAATTTCTTCTTCAAATGGTGGAACAAGATGAGTCCTGAAAATATTAAAGACATCAAGAATAATATTCAATCAGTCATTAATAATGACGAAAAGACTGGAACCAAAAATGCAGGATTCCAACAGCATTATATGGCAAAAATGAAAGAATACTTTCAGAAAAAATATCCAAATGATTCTGAGGATCAAATTATGGTCAGAATCCTTGACCAAATGAAAGATCAATTTTTCAACACCTTTCCAAGTCAAGCGTCGAAAGAAGACGATTCAATGAAAGATAATTCATCTCAAGGATCCATGGATTCTAACGCCTTTAATTGTTTAGCAGGCGAATCTCAAGCGGAAGAATCTAATCCTGAAGATCCCACTAAAGAAGATTTATGGGATGCCTTAATTGGAGCAATTAAGTTCAATAAAGGAAAGGGTCCAATTAGTGAATTAAAATTATGATTCCTCATCAAAAGCTTTTTTACAAATTAAAAGAGCTTGATAAAAAAATTTATGATCTTCAAAACAATTTAGAGGATCTCCATAGTCATCATTCTGAAGTATCTTTGCAGAAAAGGAAGTATCTATCCTTTTATTATTTTACGGCCTCCAGGAATCTCAAAAGAAGAATTAGAGATTTAAAGGAGCTAAGAAATTATTGGAATAATCATCTTCTCCATATTTGCAATCTGACAGGATAATGACACCTCTTAATCAGGCCTTCTATCGTATCAGAAAGCTAGACCGGAAAATTTCTAGGCTACAAGTTCAAATAGATGATCTGTTCAAAAAATGTCATCAAGCCTCTTTCGCAGAAAAAAGAAGGCGTTCAAATTGGGAAATCAGGGAAATCTTTGAAACCTCTCAGCTTTTACATCTAAAGCTCGAAAGAAGACTCTATGAGAAAAATAATTTAACAATTAGATCTCTATCTTGGAATAATCTTACCGGATGAAGATCAGAAGAAATACTTTCTGAAGAAATAATGGAGAGAAGGACCCTCCATTTCAAATTGTCCAGCAATAATGTTTGCTTTTTAAAAGTTTATTGTTTGTTTGTGGAAAAGAATCATTATCTGATATGACGATGGGGCCCAAAGAGCACCCGGTATCAATAATGCTTACTTTTTCTTTATCTTTTTTAAAGTTGTTTGTTTTATTTTGAATTTTGTAAAAGTTTGTTGTCCTGGCTCGAATAGTAGAGTCATTGAATTCTCTATATAAAGAGAGTTATGTATCAGTTCTAACTACGCAATAATAATTTGAACTTTCTTTCTTTCATTCTCCTCTCTTACTCATGTGTTGAGTTTGTTTGCTTACATATATATTTCAATAGTTATATTTTACTTCTCTTCCGCATAGTTCCAGCAGTCCCGTTAAAGTTGGTATCAGAGCCATTCGAGCCCTGGTGGCACAGGTAACATATCTCTTACATATATATTTCAATAGTTATATTTTACTTCTCTTCCGCATAGTTCCAGCAGTCCCGTTAAAGTTGGTATCAGAGCCATTCGAGCCCTGGTGACACAGGTAACATATCTCTATTTATTCTTTTTAATATATCAATAAATGTGTAGCTAATTTATTCGTTGTGGGTGGTAGGATGTCAGTAGTCCGAGTAAGTCTGAGTTTATAAAAAAAAAAAAAAAAAAAAAAAAAGAGTAAAAAATGAAAAAATGAAAATGTTTTTAGTGTTTTCTCAAAGATCATCTTTTATCCCGATGAAGAAAAAAGGGTGTTTTTATGATGATAAGCAGGAGAAGATTTTTGCTAAAAAAACATTTTTTATCTCTGATTTTGGAGAAATCCATCTATCCCTTAGGGTTGATAGTTAAATGAGAAATCATTTGCAGAGATGCCAAAAAGAATGTAATTTTCAGGTCATTTATTTTTTAATAAAATAGACATACTCAGACTACATTTAGACATCTGACCCAGCCACAACACTTTTAAAACTTTCATCAATGATGGAATTATCTGATAGAGATAATGAAAATATTAAAAATGCCGAATTGGTAGAATATCCAAACAATTTGGATAAGCTTAATAAATGGACAATTCCAACAATTCCTACAACCAAAATTTATAATATTGGTCTATTTGATTTAAAATCTAGATTTGCTGTAAAAACAATAGAGCAAACAATTCGAATATCTCGAGAAAATCAAACAATTAGGTTGCTTACCAAGAAAGACTTGGTACCCTTTAGAGATTATAGCTTTATCCATATTGGATTAATTCAAATTGCTTTTAAACCTTTAACACTGTTAGGTTTAAATTCTAGTATAATGGCTTATGTTAGAGATGGTAGATGCAAAGACTTTAAACCCTCTCTAGCTGCGTTAATAGAAACGAGTTTAAGTCATGGACCCGTCTATTTTGATGTGTCTCCAAATTTAAATTTATCGTTATCCGATGATAATCTGTTAGACGCTATGCAACTAACAATTCATACCAATGGTTACAACTTCAAACAAGGAAGTGAAATAATAGCAATATGTTATAGAATTTATTATAAAGTATTAAATACTTTAAATCCAAAAGCTAAACAAATATCCTTTCCAGGAACTACTACGGTAGTCCAAACCAATTTATTAACTTCTAATATAGTAACCAATAGGTTAATAAAATGGGATGAAATTAACTTCCCAACAACCTGGTCTCTTCCTAATGAAGTAGAAAGAGAACCAATAGTCAATAAAGATATTGACCAAATAATTCAAACTATTGAAGGAGACGTAGAAATAAAATTTACGCCTCAAAGAATCGTTAGGATACCCAGATCGTTATCTTCTAGGTATTCCACAGCAAGTGACTACTACACTGCTCAAATAGAGCCAAGTAGAGCGTCTACTTCTAGAGCGTCTACGTCTACTCCTCAAATTAGAGAAGAAACAGTAGAATCAATAAGAATGAGTCAAAATAAAATTCCTCAAGGAATTTATCAGAAACAAGAGTTTCAGAGTAGAGAATCCCCTACTCAATCTGAAATGAGCTTCCATTTAAATGATTGATTTATCCCCAGGAAGTATTATGAGGGAAATCCTTAATAAGGAATTTTACCAAGAAAAACATAAAGAATTTAGAAAATGGTATTTTAATAAATATTCGAATGAAGAATTACAAACATTTAAAAGAGAATATTATATCTCTTTAGAAAAAACAAAAGATTATATATCATTTGTTCAATGGTTCGTAAACAATTATATTAATAATATTAATAATGAAATCTTAGTCTTACAAAGAAATTGGAAGACTACTAGGGGTGAAACGATCAAATCACCCTTTCCTCCAGAACAAACAATTAGTTTGGATCCTAGCATTGAAGCTACTGCTTATTTGAGTATTCAAAAATTTGAAAATGCTCAAGTAACCATTAAAGAGTTAAACACGATAATAAAATCGCAAAATTATACTAACACCTTTTTAATATGTTTAGGTGATCAATTAATAAATATTGAAAAATTAATAGAAGAGCAAATAGCTCTACAACAAACAATTATTAATCAATTAAGTAAGTCAGATTCGACTTCTTCTTCCTCACAACCAGTAATTTCGGAAGTCCCAGAGACCCCGCTAATTCAACCTCCAACTCCAATTACAGGATTTAAAATGGAGAATGACAACGAAGAATTTATTAAAATTCTTGAGAGTAAATTAAAAAATTTCCATCTAGGAGTTTTATCGCAGATTGACTCCGCTAACCAATCAGAGGGTTATGAACCCACTGAAGATCTAGAAGACATAGATCAATTAGCAAATATGTTTGCTAACCAAAATATTAATGAATTAAACCATATTTATGATTCAAAGCCTCTTGATAAATATTACTACAAGAGACCTTCTCCAATGGATCTTCTTTTTGAAGAACCTGAATCTTTTCAAAATTCCTATAATGGAAAAGCTATCTATGAATGGAATATAGATGGTCTTAATGACAAACAAATCATAGATGTAATACACAGAATGATTATGTATTCTACTATTTGTAAACAACATGGAAATAGTGATAGTGCTATAGCATCTTTTATTACTACTGGATTTGTAGGACAATTAAGAGGATGGTGGGATTCTTATCTTAATGAAGCCCAAAAAATAGAGATTTTAAACCACAAAAAATTGGTTAAAATCGAGGATAAAAATCCTAGTACTAGTCAAATTAGGACTACAGGAGAAGAAGACGCAGTTTATACACTGTGTCTCTCTATTCTACAACATTTTGTAGGAACTACAACACCAATAGGAGAAAAAATACAAACGCTCCTACAGAACCTTAGATGTCCATCTTTAACCCATTTTAGATGGTATAAAGATACTTACTTATCAAGGGTTTATCAACTTAATAACCCTAATTCAATTCATTGGAAATCCAAATTTGTAGATGGATTACCACATCTTTTTGCTGAAAAGGTTCGGCAATCTTTAAGAACTAAAAATGATGGAGTAAATATTAATTACTCTGATTTAACATATGGTCAAATCATTTGTACTTGTATTAATGAAGGATTAAATTTATGTAATGACATAAAACTTAGAAATCAATTAAAAAAGCAAAAGCTTTCAGAAAAACATCAACTTGGTGAATTCTGTGAACAATTTGCGTTCGATTTAGGAAATCCTAGTTTTCCTAAAGATAAGAATAAAAAGAAAATTGTTTATAAAAGCAATAAACCTTATAAAAATAAATCTTATAAGAGTAAAATAAAATATTATGAAAAACCTTATAAAAAAAGGTATAAAAGAAATCATTTTAAAAATAAACAAAAAGAAAAACCTTTTGTTCCTAATAAAGGAAAAAGAAAAGCCAAAAAGCTTGATATTAGTTGCCATAAGTGTGGTAAGGTTGGCCATTATGCCAATCAATGTTGGACTAAGAAAGCCCTTAATAAGATAGAGGATGAGCAATTACGCTCCCAGTTAGAAAAAAATATGATTAATAGTTCTGACTCAGAAATAGAATCTTCTAATGAAGAAGATCTAGAATTAATTTATGAAACCTCTTCAGATTCTTCAGAAGGATCTTTGTCTCCTAACAACAATGATTGTCAATGTAATGAAATAAATTATTGGAAATCCATTGTAGAAATGAATGGATTAAATGTCTTAACAGCAGATCAAGACAAAGCCTTAAACGTAATAGAGGCTATTACAGATCCTGATCTAAAGCGTAAAATGATAGAAACTCTTATAGAGAACTCAAATACTAAACAAGAGTCTCCCTTAATAATGGAAGCACCCTACCAATTAAGTGAAGTCTTAAGTAGATTTCAACAATCTAATACTAAAGAAACACCTGTTTCTATTAATGACTTAAAAGGTGAAGTTAATCTTTTAAAATCTGAAATTTCTCAGATTAAGAAGAATAATGAAAAATTATCTCAAAGAATAACTTTGCTAGAAACTAAGTCCCCCTCAAAGGTTGAAGATAATAAAGAGATTATTGGTATTAGCAAACCCGATAACAATGATTATCTTAATTTATTTGACCAAGTTACATCACAAAAATGGTATGTGAAAATAACTCTAGCAATCAGCAGAGATTTTATTTTAGAAAATGAGATAGCTCTCATAGATAGTGGAGCTGACCTTAATTGCATTCAAGAAGGAATAATTCCTTCTAAATATTTTTCTAAAACTACTCAATCTCTGACTCAAGCAGGAGGAGATAAACTTCAAGTAAAATATAAATTATCAGATGCATACATCTGTAATCAAGATATCTGTCTTCCAACACCTTTTATTATGGTTAAGAATCTTACCCATAGAATTATATTAGGAACTCCGTTTCTTCATAAGATCATGCCAATGACTAATATTGATCAAAATGGTATATCTACTATAATAAATGGTAGAAAAATAATTTTTGAGTTTATAACAGATCCTCAAACTAGATTAATTAATGAGGTTAGAGATATTCTTCTTAATAAGGAAAAACAATTATGTTTTCTTAAAGAAGAAGTTGAAATATTAAATATTAATGAACAACTCAAAAAGAGTGACACTCAGAATAAAATAAAATTAATAGAAAATCAATTTAAAATTGAAATTTGTAATGACCTACCCAACGCCTTTTGGGATAGAAAGAAACATGTTATTTCTTTACCTTATATAGAAGATTTTAATGAAAATCAAATACCTACTAAAGCTAGGCCAGCTCAAATGAATCATGAATATTTAGAGCTATGCAAAAAGGAGATAAATTCTCTCCAAGAAAAAGGATTAATTAGAAAATCTAAATCTCCATGGAGTTGTACTGCATTTTATGTCAATAATGCAGCTGAAAAGGAAAGAGGTGTTCCAAGATTAGTTATTAACTATAAACCTCTTAATAAGGTACTAAAATGGATTAGGTACCCGATTCCTAATAAAAAAGATTTATTAGACAGATTAAACAATGCTTTAATCTTTTCAAAATTTGATATGAAATCAGGATACTGGCAGATTCAGATAAAAGAATCTGATAGATATAAGACTGCTTTTACAGTCCCATTTGGACATTATGAGTGGAATGTTTTACCTTTTGGATTAAAGAATGCTCCTTCTGAATTTCAGAATATAATGAATGATATTTTCAACCCTTATTCAGAATTTATTATTGTTTATATTGATGATGTTTTAGTATTTTCTAAAACAATAGATCAACATATAAAACATTTAAAAATATTTAAAAACTTAATAAAACAAAATGGGTTAGTAATATCTGCCCCAAAAATGAAGTTATTTCAAACTCAAGTTAGATTTTTAGGTCATTTAATAAATCAAGGAAAAATTATTCCTATAGATAGAAGTATTGAATTCGCTTCTAAATTCCCTGATATAATAACTGATACTAAACAGTTACAAAGATTTCTAGGAAGTCTCAATTATATTGCAGACTATTATGAAAATTTAGCTAAAGATACAGCTATATTATACGCTAGGCTTAAGAAAAATCCTGAGCCATGGACTGAGAAACACTCTCAAGCTGTTAGAGTAATAAAAGCCAAGGTAAAATGTTTACCTTGTTTATCTCTAGCAAATCCAACCTATTTCAAAATTGTTGAAACCGATGCCTCTAATATAGGGTATGGTGGTATATTAAAGCAAGTAAATCCTAATAATTCTAAAGAGGTATTAGTTAGATTTACTTCAGGAAAATGGAATCCTACTCAGTCAAAATATTCGACTGTAAAGAAAGAAATGCTTTCAATTATAAAATGCATATCTAAATTTCAAGATGATTTATTAAATAAAAAATTCTTGCTGAGAATTGATTGTAGTTCAGCAAAATCAATTATTGAAAAGGATGTAAAAAATCTAGTGGCAAAGCAAATCTTTGCAAATTGGCAAGCTCAGTTATCTGCCTTTGAATTTGACATCCAATATATAAAAGGAGAAAATAATTCTCTTGCTGATTTTTTGACCCGAGAATTTTTACAGGGAATATGACAACCCCTTATAGGGGAAGAGGTCGCGGTTATAACCGTGGCAGAGGAAACTACGGGAGTAACAATATGTTACCTCGTCAAGATGTTACAGTTCCTCTAATAGGGGATTGGACAGTTTATCATGGTCGAACTAGACCCTTGCAGCAATTACCTGCACCTCCACAAAAGGAAGCATCTTCCTCTTCTAATAAATTGCCATCATATAAAGATGCCATTGTTAATGAGGCCACACAGGAACAAGAATACTTTGAAAATCCTGTTGTTGAGCATATTATGTATTTGGAAGATGAAGATCTTCAATTGACCCCAAATGATGGATGGTCTTTGAAGACAAGATATCTTGAATCAAGAGGATATGCAGCGTTGCATGGTAAAGCCAGGCAACATTTAGAAATTCTTCTAACAATTACCGAATCGGTAACCATAACCCATCATTTTCAAAATAATAACCCTGAAAGCTTTATAAGCTTCAGTAAATGTCACGTTAATAAGGTTCTCCTTCCAAGAGAATGGGGAATAAACCCCAATGGAGAAAAGGCCATCAAAGTTGCTGAAGGTAAATATATTTACTTCAATTATTGGGATTATATCCAGGCTTTTTCTAAAGCATTTTATTATCAAAATCCCAAGAATAAACATTCTTGGTTTTTCTCTATAAATCCAGAAATTCTGGATAAAACAGTTCCAAATTGGTTCTACAAATGGTGGGCAATGTTTGGTCCCTCTTTGGAAATTCTTCCCGAAGAAATTATGGGGTTATATGAACCATGGTGCAAAAATAGTCCTTTGGTCTTAAAAAGGCCATCTGAAAATCTAATCTATGGACAATGTCCCTTTTTCTTCTTTGTTAAATTCCAAATTCCATGGATATGGAGATGGACCATTTCTGTCTCAAAAGATAGTTTGGAAATTCCAATGTTAAGAAGAAATTTCTTCTTCAAATGGTGGAACAAGATGAGTCCTGAAAATATTAAAGACATCAAGAATAATATTCAATCAGTCATTAATAATGACGAAAAGACTGGAACCAAAAATGCAGGATTCCAACAGCATTATATGGCAAAAATGAAAGAATACTTTCAGAAAAAATATCCAAATGATTCTGAGGATCAAATTATGGTCAGAATCCTTGACCAAATGAAAGATCAATTTTTCAACACCTTTCCAAGTCAAGCGTCGAAAGAAGACGATTCAATGAAAGATAATTCATCTCAAGGATCCATGGATTCTAACGCCTTTAATTGTTTAGCAGGCGAATCTCAAGCGGAAGAATCTAATCCTGAAGATCCCACTAAAGAAGATTTATGGGATGCCTTAATTGGAGCAATTAAGTTCAATAAAGGAAAGGGTCCAATTAGTGAATTAAAATTATGATTCCTCATCAAAAGCTTTTTTACAAATTAAAAGAGCTTGATAAAAAAATTTATGATCTTCAAAACAATTTAGAGGATCTCCATAGTCATCATTCTGAAGTATCTTTGCAGAAAAGGAAGTATCTATCCTTTTATTATTTTACGGCCTCCAGGAATCTCAAAAGAAGAATTAGAGATTTAAAGGAGCTAAGAAATTATTGGAATAATCATCTTCTCCATATTTGCAATCTGACAGGATAATGACACCTCTTAATCAGGCCTTCTATCGTATCAGAAAGCTAGACCGGAAAATTTCTAGGCTACAAGTTCAAATAGATGATCTGTTCAAAAAATGTCATCAAGCCTCTTTCGCAGAAAAAAGAAGGCGTTCAAATTGGGAAATCAGGGAAATCTTTGAAACCTCTCAGCTTTTACATCTAAAGCTCGAAAGAAGACTCTATGAGAAAAATAATTTAACAATTAGATCTCTATCTTGGAATAATCTTACCGGATGAAGATCAGAAGAAATACTTTCTGAAGAAATAATGGAGAGAAGGACCCTCCATTTCAAATTGTCCAGCAATAATGTTTGCTTTTTAAAAGTTTATTGTTTGTTTGTGGAAAAGAATCATTATCTGATATGACGATGGGGCCCAAAGAGCACCCGGTATCAATAATGCTTACTTTTTCTTTATCTTTTTTAAAGTTGTTTGTTTTATTTTGAATTTTGTAAAAGTTTGTTGTCCTGGCTCGAATAGTAGAGTCATTGAATTCTCTATATAAAGAGAGTTATGTATCAGTTCTAACTACGCAATAATAATTTGAACTTTCTTTCTTTCATTCTCCTCTCTTACTCATGTGTTGAGTTTGTTTGCTTACATATATATTTCAATAGTTATATTTTACTTCTCTTCCGCATAGTTCCAGCAGTCCCGTTAAAGTTGGTATCAGAGCCATTCGAGCCCTGGTGGCACAGGTAACATATCTCTTACATATATATTTCAATAGTTATATTTTACTTCTCTTCCGCATAGTTCCAGCAGTCCCGTTAAAGTTGGTATCAGAGCCATTCGAGCCCTGGTGACACAGGTAACATATCTCTATTTATTCTTTTTAATATATCAATAAATGTGTAGCTAATTTATTCGTTGTGGGTGGTAGGATGTCAGTAGTCCGAGTAAGTCTGAGTTTATAAAAAAAAAAAAAAAAAAAAAAAAAGAGTAAAAAATGAAAAAATGAAAATGTTTTTAGTGTTTTCTCAAAGATCATCTTTTATCCCGATGAAGAAAAAAGGGTGTTTTTATGATGATAAGCAGGAGAAGATTTTTGCTAAAAAAACATTTTTTATCTCTGATTTTGGAGAAATCCATCTATCCCTTAGGGTTGATAGTTAAATGAGAAATCATTTGCAGAGATGCCAAAAAGAATGTAATTTTCAGGTCATTTATTTTTTAATAAAATAGACATACTCAGACTACATTTAGACATCTGACCCAGCCACAACACTTTTAAAACTTTCATCAATGATGGAATTATCTGATAGAGATAATGAAAATATTAAAAATGCCGAATTGGTAGAATATCCAAACAATTTGGATAAGCTTAATAAATGGACAATTCCAACAATTCCTACAACCAAAATTTATAATATTGGTCTATTTGATTTAAAATCTAGATTTGCTGTAAAAACAATAGAGCAAACAATTCGAATATCTCGAGAAAATCAAACAATTAGGTTGCTTACCAAGAAAGACTTGGTACCCTTTAGAGATTATAGCTTTATCCATATTGGATTAATTCAAATTGCTTTTAAACCTTTAACACTGTTAGGTTTAAATTCTAGTATAATGGCTTATGTTAGAGATGGTAGATGCAAAGACTTTAAACCCTCTCTAGCTGCGTTAATAGAAACGAGTTTAAGTCATGGACCCGTCCAATATCAATCTCAGTTAATTGTAACAATGTACTTTTGATCTTAGACCTTAGTCTGCTAATAGCTTATAGAAAAGTTATATAACTTTCAGCAGTCCGTTGGTCAAAATAATACACATATGTCAAAATACTGCATGAATAAAAGAGAAGTGCACACCTTCCTCACTCTGGAAAGCATGCTTGTGAGACTGGTAGGAACTCATGTTTTTATACATGTCATTATCAAATAGGGATGCTCAATCAAAGGCCATTCATCAGGGGCAGTCCCTGGCTCGGTGTATACATCTGAGACCTTCGAGCTCTGATCCCCTTCGGCAGATGGAGGTGCATGAGCAAGGTGGTGCTTACCACTGTACTGAGATGATGCTGGTATGCCGGTAACCTTGCTCTGAGGTGTATTGAGATTATAATATTAAATAATTATTTTTTAAATTTATATTATAACATGGTTCCAAGAATCTACTGCTAATGACCTAAAGTCTCTAATTCTCAGTAAATTGGTGATACCATATTAATATCTCGTTCTTTGTAATACACAACATATAATCATGATCATACTCATTATACAATTCACAACTACGAAAGAATACATAATTAAATAAATGGTAAAATTAACACAATGCATATATATTCCCCAACTTCAGGTTCACACATATACTAACCTCCTCTTACAGGTTGGTTTGGAACTTGTAACAAAAGCATCTCCAAGTTTTCAATCTGATTGCATACAGTAGAATTCTTAGTTGCAAGAAAAGCAAGTTCCTTATTACAATTCCGATTTTCTTAATTATCTATATAGCCAATTCTTACCATGATATAACCGGCATTGTCTGGGTCTAACTCTTCCATGATGAGTGCTGCATATTCATCTGCTTGTTTCTGGATATTCGACAACTTATTGGCAGAGGCACTGAGGCTGATAATCTACAGACATAAATCACTAACCAATTACACAGTGACTTTTTATCCTTAATAAATTGTCTTAATGTACCCCATAGCTATGATTAAACTGCAACATCACATAAAAGTTGCCCATACCTCTCTGACTTCATCCTCTGTTATTCGTCCATCTGCATCTTTATCAACCCTGCCGTAAAAATTGCAGACCAACATTAAAGAATCTCAATAGTAGTAAAGTTAGTGAAAGCATCATTAGCCAATAATGTTCGATAACGGGGTCTTGTAACCATTCAGCCTCAATACATATCCCCAGCAGCAACTTTGTGCCAGATGCGAATTTATACAGCCTCCATAACGGGGTCTTGTAACCATTCAGCCTCAATACATATCCCCAGCAGCTTATCTATCTATATTCATCACTTAATCAGCAAGAACAACACGATTTCCATCGCAAAAACCCGAACCCTAAAATTATCCCCAATTTTCGATTCTCTTACAACCCTACAAAAATGATATTATTATGTAGAGTATTAGGAGATAATCGATTTGGTTACCAAGCCGATGAATTTAAACATTCAAATCAAAAGAAAACGAAGGGAAGAAAGAAGATTAAAGGAAGAGAAAACAGAGTCGAGAGAGAGAGAGTCGGCAGAGAGGCCTACGGGAGAGAGAGAGAGTGAAAAAAAAAATATGAGAGAATAAAAGAAATTAAGAGTTATAAATTATTATCATATATGTCGGGTTTTATAAGTGCGACGTATATAATAGCATTATATACATCGTCTTTTCCTCAACCGACGTATATAGTAGCATTATATACGTCGCTTTTTCCTCAACCGACGTATAATGTCATTATATACGTCGTCTTTTACTCAACCGACGTATATAGTAGAATTATATACGTCGCCTTTTCCTCAACCGACGTATAAAACACTTATATACGTCGCCTTTAGGCGGAACCGACGTATATAAGTATTTTATACGTCGCCTTTGGATAGAACCGACGTATAATAGGCGACGTAAAAGATCATTTTTGTACTAGTGACACAGGTAACATATCTCTATTTATTCTTTTTAATATATCAATAAATGTGTAGATATATATATATATATATATATATATATATATATATATATATATTGAAGGGGGGAGGGGGAGGGTTATTTTGTATTTAAAGTATGGACGGTAGATTATTTTATTTGAAATAGGTGGGAGAGGGAAGACAGAGCATTTATTTAGAATAGAAACCCATCGAAACAGTAAATATAGAGTAGTCAAACTAAGAGTCTTTGTTTGAGTGGCCACTTGGAACTTTTCTCTCTTGATGCTTTACATATGTGCAGGCTGGAGACAGCAGCTGTCCTGCTCAGGAGGTCCAGGTGGAGCACTTGGGCAACGATGAATATAGGACTGAAATTGGTGGTGCTTGCATAAATATCAGCTTAGGTACTTATTTCAAGGTAAACAAGTCTAGCATGACTAGAACCATGTATCCATACAAGTAGATATTAAATATATGACTGAGAATGGATGCATATCTTATTTTTATATAAGGCTGTAAGCGAACAGAGCCGTTCGTGAACAAAACTCGAGCTCGGCTCGTTTTAGATGGACTCGGCTCGGTTCGTTTACTAAATGAACACGAGCTTGAACATGAAAATGTGTTCGGTTAGTAAATGAGCTCGAGCCGAGCTTTACACTTGTTCGACTCGAACTCGGCTCGTTTTGCTCGGGATCGGCTCGAGCTCGGCTCGAACTCGTTAAACTCGGCTCGATTCGTTTAACTAATTATAAATTTGTGAATTTCATAATATCCTTAACAATTTGAATATGTTATATAAAACTTAATTGCGATATATTTTAGTTATTTTGTGGTTGAATAAGGAATTGTATTTGTTATATCTAAAAGGTATAATATCAATGTACTACCAAGAGTTAAACTCTTTATATCCAATCCAAATTAGTTTTTTATTATTAAAATTTATAAGTTGCATTCATAAAATTACAAAAGAAAGTGAATAGAGAAAGAGAGTTTGTCTTATTAATTTTTTATATAATATTATTTAAAAGTGGCTCGTACCTCTTAAAATTAAGAAAAAGATGAGACTTTTAGTGAATTTAAGGTTAATAAGAGTATCTTGGAGAAAAAAAAATTGTAAACCTTCTCAAATTTCAAGTTAAGAGTCAAGATAAAGAGACTCTTAAAGAGACTCTAAGTTAGTGATAAAATTGTTTTATTTTAACTATTGTTATTAGGTGAAGTGAGTAAGGTTTGATTACTCATAAATACAAATATTAACCTAATATGATTATAAGAAGAAAATAAATTAACTTTTAGTTTTGAAATTCAAACATAATCATGTATTCTTAAGATGTGATTTTAGGCGTGAGACTGTAAATCGAGTAAGTAATTTGAAAAATTGGATTCGGTAGAGTATAAAAGTATGAACTATAAGTGAACAACTCGAATCGACTCGAGTTCGGTTTGTGTTCGGCTCGACTCGAAATGTTCGTGAACAAACTCGTGTTCGGCTCGTTTATTAACGAGCCGATCTTGAACATCACTTTTCGTTCGATTAGAAAGCTCGGCTCGACTCGGTTTGTTTTAAAAAAAAATCAAGCTCGGCTCGATTCGGACAAAACTCGGCTCGGCTCTGTTCGTTTACAACTCTATTTTTATATATTACATGACTGAGGTATATGGTTTGTTCAACTGCTGCGAGGATCGACCAATGTTATTGCTCATCAGACGATGGGACATACCATGTCAATTTGTCAATCCATTCCTTTGATTTTGAACTCTCTATATACTCGTATATTAAGAAAAAAATTTGTAACTTTGGCGTTGCAGGATCAAAGTGAACATATTCATATTTGGCATGGTTCACATCATCATCATTTCAGACGAAAAGTCCATCGTGTGCTATTGGATGATGATACAACCCAATGGAAGCCCACATCTGGCCCAGTATCCCATGAACTAGGAGCTGTTGTGGCCCCCATGGCTGGTTTAGTAGTTAAAGTACTGGTCAACAATGGAATGAAAGTCGAGGAAGGGCAGCCTATTTAGTATTAGAAGCAATGAAGATGGAGGTATATATCTAATCTACTGATCCTGAATCTGTTTTCTGTTATCTAATCTAATGAAGATGGTCCTAGACTCCTAGAGGTTAGACTTTCTACTCTTAAACTCCAGATTAAAATTATATATTTTCCATTTTTGTAAATAGCATATAGTGAAGGCCCAGGCTGCTGGGCTTGTCAGTGGGCTTCAAGTCACCGCGGGTCAACAGGTTTCTGATGGTTTTGTTCTCTTCAGTGTCAAGGTTAGTTATTTCAGTGATGCTAGGGTTTTTTATTAAGATACACCTGTTGAACCTATTATTTATTTATTTATACTAGCTTATAACCCGTGCCAAGCACGGGCATTAGTCGACATTAAAATATCAGTATTAATAAATTATTAATGAATATTATTTAAAAATGTATTTTTCGAGAATTGAATGATAAAAATATATAATAAATAAATAACTATTTAATTATGTAGTTATAGACAATCGAACAGTGCATAAAGCTAAAGAAATTAAATTAAATAAATAAATCTTGTATGATTACGTAGCTGCAAAGAATCTAACGCTCCATGAAACTATTGAATTTAAATTAAATAAATAAATCTTGTATAATTACGTAGTTGTAAGGAATCGAACCTGGATGAAGCTAAATAATTTAAAGTAAATAAATCTTGTATAATTATGTAGTTGTGAGGAATCGAACCCAGGTCAAGTGATAACCAAATTTGGTACTTTGGTACTTTGGTACTTTTTAGTACCGCGCGCCATTTTCACATTGTTTTGCTTATTAATAAAGAGTATAGATGGCTAAACTTTTGACTTCATCTATTGCATCGCTTGGCTGCACAGAATAATTCATTTGGAAATGTGACAATTCCATATTAGTGAGATGTCTGCTTTCTACCTGTCCTATATACCCCTTGCTAGGTGCTGCACTGAAATAAATGAACAGAAGTTGGTTAATTTACAACTCCCAAATTGGAGAACAGTATCAGAATTCAGATAGTAGTTATGTGATGCGGCTAGGACTTGATTGTCGATATTGTGAATCTAATTATCCAAAATGTGACTCGACATCAGTACTAAGTTGTGTTCATTCACAATGCTTCATGGACTTGTAGTTTCCTATATGTTATGATTTAATTTACAGTGTCTCTAGGTAGAGAGCATATTTATGACCTATTTGGTTGGACCGAATGCAGTGGAAAATTTTGAACAAGGTATAAGGTGGAAATGAGTAGGAAGTAGATATGAGAATCATCCCTAGATCGGTGGGTTGAGCTCTGACATAATTTTTATGAAAGGAATGGGGAAATGAAGAAATACAACACATTTTTAATTACTCTACATTGTACAAATTTAATTCCTTCTAACCAGATGGAGTATTAGATATCTTCTCCTGGAGGGCAGGATTTTGGTTTATCGCTAAATATTTTGCGAGTTTTCACGATGACTTGCGACTTGTACATACAACACATTTTTAATTTTTTGAAACGATCAACCCATTATTTATCCGGGCCACTTTACATTACTGTTTCACCTACTTTTATTTTGGATAGTTGCTGTTGAATTTGATGCACTTGCAAATTTTTAAGCCAAGAGTTCGAGTTGTGACAAGGAAAATCTCCATGGAGCATGCCTTATAAGTTGTGCAGGTTAATAGAGTTATTTTTAAATAGGCATTTTGGGTTTTACTGCAAGTGCTTATTTCACACCGATAATCCCAGTTAAGTTTGTTTAATCATGTGATTGTGAATCCTAGTACCTTATTTACATGTGTGTCATTAATTTAATTAATATCAAACAACTTTGCACATTGCTAAAATTCTAGTAGTTTCAGATAAATCTTTCATGATCAGATCTATGTCAAATTTGTAATTTATAACTTTACAACTAGACAGCATCAACTATTTTTTTGTCGAAGAGGTTATGAAACTGATCTGCATGTCCTGCCCTGCCTTTATGACATTACGAAACTGATCTGCATGTGCAGGACGAATAAAATGGTGACTTCATCCTGTCTTTATGACAAATCTTACCTCGGTGAGCTCCAGTCATATATAAATGCTGTGGTAATGGTAAAAACAGTATCAATCAAATGTCTTTGCTAGCAGGTTTAGCATTCCAGAATTGACCGAGACGAAGATTTAGACTCATTTTGGCTTCGGTTGACTGTCTTTCCAGTTCAGTGGTTTTATTCTACGAAGAAGTTAATGCAGCCCAAATATATTGGTTGTCACTTTTGCTAGTTTGGATCACATGACAGCTCATTCTATTTTGTCCTTACCTTTTAAGTTCTTTCATTACTTTCAACCCCTGTGAGGGTATATCTGTCTTTACTATGTATTGTTTGTTAGCCTATGAGGACTGTTATAATGAAGGGGTCTGTAGCTCAATTATTGAGATAATTGATTGACATTCTGAGATCTAAATAGCTGTCTTTTCTCCACAAGAATGTTTGTTTTACTTTAGCTGCAATATTCAACTACTCTATCAATCTTTATGGTATCAGAGCTATTGTATTGCAGCTTTAGAAAACAGTGGTAGATTAGATCGAAGAAGCTATTCTCTTATCATCTTTTAATATCAGTTCTCATTGTTTTGTCTACATCATGACAACTGGAGGGAGATTTACTTTTGCAGATATGCAAAACCCCTTGTTTTTACATCCATCTGATGGTCCAACATCTATTTGTGTTGAAAAGCTGCAGGGAGCTGGTGATTATAGAACCTGGCGTAGATCCCTTGAGATTCAGCTGTCAGCTAAGCGAAAGCTGGGTTTTGTGCAAGGCACAGTGCAGAGAGACAGTACAGATGAGACTCAAGGAGTGCAATGGGATACGTGCAACAACTTGGTAATATCTTGGCTCCATAACAATGTTTATGAAAATATTAAAAAGTCCATCTTGTTTATTAATACTTCTCATGAAATATGGAAACACCTAGAGGCTAGATTTCTTCTTAGTAATGGGTCTAGAAAGTATAAACTCACCAAAGATCTGTTTAGTCTCAAACAAAATAAACTCAGAGTGACTGAATACTACACTAAATTGAATGGTCTTTGGGAAGAGATAGACTTCATGAACATGCTTCCTGTGGTGACTACTGTAGCAGCAGATGTGTCTTCTCTTTTAACTGCTATAGAACTCTTGAAATCAGAAGCAAAACTTTTTCAATTTCTTAATGGACTTGATGATGTGTACACCCCTCTTCGTAGTCAACTTTTAACGCAAGTCCCTTTGCCATCTGTTGATTTGGCCTATGCTACAATTCAACAAGAAGAGGCACAAAGAGATGTCTTGCTTTTGACTGAAGAAGACAATGATGTATCAGCTATGTATAGCAAGTTTGACAATGCTAGGTCATTCACGGATGCATCTAGAGTACTTCTTTGTGGAGCTTGTGGTGGCAAAGGTCATATTAAAGAAAGATGCTGGACAGTGGTGGGATACCCTAAATGGCACCACAAATTCAAAAAGTCAGTACATCCACATAGAACAGGGCAACCCACCAAATGGCAGAACCCAAGATCAGCAAATGTTGCAGCTAAAGCCAGCAATTCTGGTGACTCCTCAGGAGTTATGTTCACAGCTGAACAATTGAACCATTTGCTTAAACTCATCCCTGGTACTGCTGTGCAACAGTTGAGAGGTACAGGAAGTGATGATGAACTGGAAAGTCCCTTCTCAGGCATGGTGGTGACATGTAATTTGTCTACAGTCGACACAACTACTTGGATAGTTGACTCAGGAGCAAGTGACCATATGACTGCCCATCTGAACTCTCTCACAAATGTTAAGAAGGCACCACCTAACCTAGTCATCAAACTTCCAACTGGTGACTCTACAGTCATCACTCACATAGGAGATGTGACCTTGGAAAATGACCTGATCTTATATAATGTCCTGTATGTTCCCAAGTTTCAACAAAACTTGTTGTCTATTCACAAGCTGGCTGCAGATAACAACTGTGTAATTCTTTTTCATCCCACAAGTTGTACAATAGTGGACAACAAAACTGGTGCAACAAAGGCTGTAGGAACTGTGGCTAATGGTCTGTATTATTTAAAGCAAAAATCAAGGGGAGTTATAGTTCATCCTTCTTCATCTGCGGCTAATGTATCAGACTTTAATGTTTGGCACCACAGGCTGGGACATGCTCCTCTGTCAAAGCTAAAACAGATTCCTTAACTACAACATTTGACAAGCTGCACCAAACAGGTTTGTCTGACCTGTCCAATGTCAAAATTTGCTAAATTACCATATGAATTGAGTTCTTCACATGCTGCCGTACCTTTTCAACTTGTGCATATAGACACTTGGGGCCCATATAAAGTCCCAACAAGGGGTAAATTTAAATACTTCTTGACCCTAGTTGATGATCACTCTAGAATGACATGGCTATACCTGTTGCAACATAAATCTGAATATTTTTGCACTCTTCAAACATTTCACAATTATGTACACACACACTTTCATCTGCCTATACAAACTATTAGAACCGATAATGCCCCTGAATTCACCACTGCTGAATGCAAACAGTTTTACAACTCTCTTGGCATTGTTCATCAAACTGCAATTGCATATAGACCTCAACAAAACTCCAGGGTCGAGAGAAAACACAAGTCTATACTTGAAATTGCCAGGTGTTTAAGGTTTCATTCAGGTCTGCCTTTATCATACTGGGGTGAGTGTGTTATGACTGCAGTCCATATCTTGAATAGGCTGCCCACTGTAGCTTTGGGAAATAAAATTCTATATGAAGTTCTCTATAAAAAGTCTGCAGATAATGATGACTTTAAAGTCTTTGGTTGTTTGGTATTTGCTGCACCACCTACACCCTCATCTGATAAATTTGATGCTAGGGGAATACCATGTGTTCATTTGGGTTATCCAGCTAACAAAAAGGGATACAGACTTCTTAACTTGACCAATTACCATACATTTGTCTCAAGAGATACCATCTTTCATGAAGCGATCTTTCCCTTTAATTCTGCTGATTCTAAATCATATATGCTACCTACACCTACTGTCATGCCAAATATCCCAACGTTGTCTGCCTTATCTGATGATATCTTTGTAGATCACACTCTTGCACCTGATAGTGATACCACTGAAAACAATGCAACATTGTCACCACAACAACCTCCACCCTTAAGAAGATCTACTAGACACCACAAACAACCCAACTGGCTTACACCCTATGAAGTAAACCTACCCTCATCTCACACTGCTCAAGCAGTTAAGGTAGTGGACCTCCATGTCCCACCTCAGTTCACTTGCCTAATGGCTTCTTTGACAAAGATAGAAGATCCATCTTGCTATATAGTAAAGCTGTTCAGAAACAACAATGGGTGGATGCTATGAACTTGGAGTTGTCAGCTCTTGAAGAGAACAAGACATGGGAACTGACCACCTTGCCACCTGGCAAAAGAGCCATTGGCTCCAAATGGTTGTTCAAAACAAAGTATAAGCCAGATGGTACCATTGACAGATTCAAATCAAGGCTGGTGATTCTTGGATGTAAACAGGTCTATGGTATTGATTATGAGCAAACATTTGCTCCGGTGGCTAAGCTAACAACTGTAAGAACCTTGTTAGCAGTTGCAGCTATTCAGGAATGGCATACTATTCAAATGGATGTCACCAATGCATTTCTGCATGGTGACCTTGAAGAAGATGTTTACATGAGGTTGCCACAGGGGTACACTTGCTATGGAGATAGAATCTTCTTGAACAAAACTCACACTGCAGTCTCTCCTCTTGTTTGTAAACTGTTGAAGTCTTTGTATGGACTTAAACAAGCCCCAAGACAATGGTTCAACAAACTGTGCACCACTCTGCAGACACTTGGTTTTACCCAGTCCAAAACTGATTACAGTTTGTTCTCTAAAGTAAATGAAGGTAGCATCACCCTAGTCATTGTGTATGTTGATGACCTATTGATTTCTGGGAATTCTCTATCAGAAACTCAATTGCTCAAAGATCTTCTATCTACCACTTTTCATATGAAAGATTTAGGCAATGTCAGTTACTTCTTGGGCCTAGAAATAAGCAGGTCTACAGCAGGCTTCTTTGTTTCTCAACAGAAATATACAATGGATCTTATCAAGGAATTTGGTCTTCAAAATACTGCCCCTCTAAAAGTCCCAATGGACACACACCTGAAGCTAACACCTACTAAGGGAGACCTTCTGACTGATCCCAACCCTTATCAAAGACTAATAGGCAAACTGATCTATCTCACTGTAACAAGGCCTGATATTGCCTTTTCTGTGCACACTTTGAGTCAGTATATGCAACAGCCTACAACAGCTCATCTCCAAGCAGCCAAAAAGGTTCTCAGATATCTATGTAGCAACACCAGTCAGGGTATTCTTCTTGCATCTAACTCAGCTGCTACTCTGCAAGCTTACTGTGATAGTGACTGGGCAAATTGTCCAGTCACCAGAAAATCTACCTCTGGATTTTGCCTTCTGTTAGGAAATTCACCTATTTCTTGGAAATCCAAAAAACAGGCAGTTGTAGCCAGGTCAACTGCTGAGGCAGAATATAGGTCTATGGCACTCACAGCATGTGAAATAACCTGGCTAAGATCTCTCCTCAAAGACATGGGCCTCACTAATCTTCCACCTGTTGTTATACACTGTGACAACATCTCGGCACTCTCAATTGCTGCAAACCCTGTCCACCATGAAAGAACCAAGCACACAGAGGTGGACTGTCACTTCATTCGAAACAAAATTGCAGATGGTGATATCCAGACAACTTATGTTCCATCGAACAATCAAATTGCAGATATCTTGACCAAGCCTCTTTCTGTTAAACAACACTATCACCTACTTGGCAAGCTTGGAGCATCTTCATCTTCAAAGAATGCTCAGCTTGAGGGGGAGTAATGCAGCCCAAATATATTGGTTGTCACTTTTGCTAGTTTGGATTACATGACAGCTCATTCTATTTTGTCCTTACCTTTTATGTTCTTCCATTACTTTCAACCCCTGTGAGGGTATATCTGTCTTTACTATGTATTGTTTGTTAGCCTATGAGGACTGTTATAATGAAGGGGTCTGTAGCTCAATTATTGAGATAATTGATTGACATTCTGAGATCTAAATAGCTGTCTTTTCTCCACAAGAATGTTTGTTTTACTTTAGCTGCAATATTCAACTACTCTATCAATCTTTAGAAGTGAATAGTGATTGCTCCCTGCTTTGATTCTGACATAGCAGAGTGCCTTTTCCAGGTGTTAGGTTTCTGTGGATATGAAGACTCCTGCTCCTACCCCCTGTGATTCGTACCAATTTATCGTAATATAAGTTTTGGTAGATATCCAATATCTTCCTAGCACTGTTATCTGGCTTTGCCTTGACATTTTACTGACACTAGTGTAAATTGAATCTCAGTAAAGGTGTAATTGTGTAAATATTGCTGGAATTAAATTCATGATAGTTCTTGGTTGTTGCAACTTTTAAGCCGTTACGCAAATCTTGATTTTAGGAGCTGGTATGTGAATGTCACTTGAGAAAAAAGAAAGATCCCCTCATGTCATAGATGGTATATAAATTCAAGGGGATTCTTGTTACTTGTTTGTCATGGAAAAAATAAATTGTTGCCTAGTGGCTACCTATTTCTTTATGGGTCCCCTTCCACAACCACAGGTGGTTGGAAGAATTTATCAACCACCACCCGCAACTAAACATTGCGGTGAGAAATAGTACCAAAATACCCCTCACCCCCGCAATGTATCATTGCGGGGGGTCTCAGTTACCAAAACACCCTTCTTTTCTTGCTGGGCCAAGTTTTATGGATTTAATGTAAATAGTATTGGGCTTGCATATAATTGTATTGGGCTTAGATATAATTAATTTTTTAATGTGAAATTACCTGATATGGGCTAAAAATAACCCTAGATATGTAATTAATGATGTATTAATTAGACCTAGATTGGTCCAAGAATACGGCCCAATAAACAAGGCCCGAAACAATGATTATTTATTAATTTCGTAATTAATAAATAAGGGAAATATACAACTCATGAAAAGAGTCCGAAATATGGCAAATTTATCAAAGAAGGATCCAGAATCCCAATTAATGAGTCATAGCCTTTATCAACAAGGAAAAGACTTATTCAGCAAGAAATACAATGTTTATCCAATATCAAAAAAGAGACTTATTCGCTAAGACTCCCAAACATATCATAAATACTAGGCTCCAGACGCCTATATAAGGTCTTGATCCTACAATCAGAACTACGTCTTTGGCTTGATTCTCAACATTAATTGAGATACGTAGGCATCTTGTGAGGACCAATTTAGTCCGGAAACACGAGTGCAGCCATTAAAGCTCGAAGCTCATTAAATTCACAAAGTACGTTTTTTAATCCATAACATTTGGCGCCGTCTGTGGGAAAGCAACATCAACCATGGCAAACACACGAAGAACAGCTCGGGATACTCAAACTCCTGAGGATCGCCCTATCACCTCTGAGGCTAATCAACCACCGCCGACTACTGGCACTTAAGGGGCGAATATCCCCACCAACACTCAAGGACCGGAAATCCCAACTTCGGTTGAAGGGACGAATCCCCTGCAGATGGTCATTCATGGATCTAATCCACAAGAGACCGTCCACCAGCAACCAATCACGACCTCCCCACTGCTCATGAGTGCACCAAGGAGCCTTCAACTCCACACTACTGATCTCCCTCAATACGCAAATCAGACTTTGGGGATGCCAGGCTATGGCATGCCCCCTCGCCCCACAGCGGGTGGTAGTTGAACTAATCCAATCTACCATGAGGCGTATGTGCCCCCTTACGTTCAAGGTCTGGGACCTCAGAATCAACAAACTCGCCAGATCTCTTTTCCAGATTACTCGGGTCCATACACCGAGGATGAGGGTTATACAACTGGGGACGATGTCGCTCCTAGAAGGAGACGTTCTTCGCAAACCAACCGGGATCAACCCCAAACTACTAAGGAGAAGCTTGCGGCCCATGAGGCAGAAGTCGCAAGGCTTAAGAAAGTATTGGCAGAACAGGAGGCCGCAAAGGCAAAAAATCAAACTGAAGGAATCCCAATTATCAATTTGGATCCACCATCAAGAAGAACCAAGAGGGCCGAAGCCCCAAGGGGTGATCCTAGCGTTCTGTTGCCCCTAGGAGATCCTGATGATCCTACACCACCGTTTACTCAAGACATCATGAAAACGGCTATATCCAGAAAATTCAAGATGCCAACGATCAAGGCTTATGATGGAACGGGAGATCCCGCTAACCATGTGAGAACCTTCTCCAACGCACTGCTGTTGCAGCCAACCAATGATGCGGTTAAGTGCCGAGCGTTTCCGCAAACCCTTACGGGCATGGCACAACGTTGGTACAGCCGTTTGCCTCCCAATTCTATTGGATCCTTCAAAGAGTTGAGTAAGGCGTTCATCAACCAATTTGTAAGTGGGAGGGTGCATGAGAAAAGTTCTGCATCCCTCATGGGAATCAGGCAAGGTGAGAATGAATCCTTGAGGGAATACATAAATCGATTCACTAAAGAGGCTCTGAAAGTCCCGGACTTGGAGGACAAAGTAGCTATGATAGCCCTACAACAAGGAACTACTGATGATCACTTCAAAAGGTCGTTAGCAAAGCATCCACCCGAAAACATGTTGAAGCTCCAAGATAGAGCCGGAAAGTATATCAAGGCCGAGGAAAGTATGAAGAAATATGAACCCGCTGTTGAGGGAAGTGAAAACGGAAAAAAGAGAAAGGAGACTCAAGAGTATGACGCTAGGGACAAATATCCCAGGACAACGAAGGATTCTGACTCTCCACCTAAAAGGAACAACTTTGGACCCAGGTTCAATGAGTATGCAAGATTGAACACTCCCAGGAGTCAAATTCTGATGGATATTGAGAAGGAAGAAGATCTTCGATGGCCAAAGCCACTAAGATCCGACTTGGAGAAACGAAACAAGAATCAATTCTGTCGTTTCCATAAAGAAGTTGGTCATGACACCGACGATTGTAGACAACTGAAAGATGAAATCGAGTTCTTAATCCGAAAAGGAAAACTCGATAAGTTCACTAAGGATGGGAATCGAGGAAATCAACAAGGAAACTATGAAAGGAAAGACTATGATAGGAGGGACAACGACCAAGATCGTAATCCTAAGCCCCGAGGGCCTGTCATCAACATGATATTTGGAGGACCGACTGCTGCTGGGTCCTCCCGAAACTCAAGGAAAGCTTATGCCCGAGAGGTAATGACTGTTGTAGGAGAAGCACCGAAACGTGCCAAGACAGAAGTGGCTATTAATTTTGATGATTCTGATCTTGAAGGGGTGAAATTCCCCCATGACGACCCGTTGGTCATTATACCTGTAATAGGCAACTCTAAAACTAAGAGGGTTCTAGTAGATAATGGAGCTTCCGTGGACATCCTGTTCCATGACGCCTTCATCAAGATGGGATATACCGATTCACAACTGACTCCTTCAAACATGCCCATATATGGGTTCAATGGGGTTGAATCCAAAGTACAGGGAACTATTCAGCTCCCTATGACAATAGGGCAAGGTTCACAAATAGCAACTCAAATGCTGAACTTCGTGGTGATAAAGGCAACCTCGACTTATAATGCAATCCTTGGTAGGACAGGCCTTCATGCATTCAAGGCTGTTGCCTCAACTTACCATTTGAAAATCAAGTTCCCAACAAGGAACGGGGTTGGTGAAGAACAAGGAGATCAAAAGATGGCTAGGAATTGCTATGTAGCCGCGTTAAGGCCTGATGGAGTCGGGGGCAGGTTCTCCCAATCGAGGTTATGAATTCAAAAGACGATGAAGAAAGAAGGGGAAAGCCAGCCGAGGATCTAAATCCTATTCCCCTAATCCCGGGAAAACCAGACAAAGTCACTTACATTGGAGCATTGTTGCCTGAACCCTTGAAGGGCTGAGGTGCCAAAAACTTGGCATGCCTCAAATTTAAAAAGTTTATTATGTTTAAGTGTTTCCTTAAGGGATCCACTAATAGTACAAGTAGCAATAAGGTCGACGAAACCATTCTGAGCTCTTAAGCTCTTAGTAGGAAGTAAAGCACTATGTAAGGGTCGAACCCTCTTTTTCAAAGGAAATATTTCAAGTTCTCATTCACTATTTTATTACTTATCTTTGTTTGAGTATTTCCTTATTGTTCTACTAAAGAACAAGTTGTACCAATAACACTTGATCAAAGTGCCAGCCCATTCAAGAGGCCAAGTACTAGGAATTGCCTTACAAAAGAAAAGCTAAATAAATATAAGTGAATGCAAGAACGAAGAAACATAATATGCATAAATAACATGCATGGATAGAAGATCCCGAAGGATCAAAGAGTTATGTTACAAGCTCAACTAAAAGCCTAAAGAGGCCTATTGGAAGAAGGTTAATATAAGGGTTGAAACCCCTGAAAATTCAAGGAAGTAGAGCTCAGAACGAGCTTCGATTCGATATACTGGAAGCTCAAATTAAAGAAACAAGTGAAACATTATGTCTGTCTTCGTTCATGAAGACCTCTCGATGTGAAAATTAAGATGTTGAACCTCAAAATCAGGTCCTCTACCTATAAGCCACGTTTGGCGTTGTTGAAACCTCAAATGAAGTCTAAGGTGTTAGAACTCAAGTTAGTTCTTGTATCTGTAAGCCACGTTTGGCGTTGTTGAAACCTCAAATGAGGTCTAAGGTGTCAGAACTCAAGATTAGTTCTTGTATCTGTAAGCCACGTTTGGCGTTGTTGAAACCTCAAATGAGGTCTAAGGTGTCAGAACTCAAGTTAGTTCTTGTATCTCTAAGCCACGTTTGGCGTTGTTGAAACCTTAAATGAGGTCTAAGGTGTCAGAACTCAAGTTAGTTCTTGTATCTGTAAGCCACGTTTGGCGTTGTTGAAACCTCAAATGAGGTCTAAGATGTTAGAACTCAAGTTAGTTCTTATATCTATAAGCCACGTTTGGCATTGTTGGAGCCAACCGAGGTTGAAGAAACTCTACAATACCTCAAAAATGAGGTCAAAGGAGACTAGGTTTGAGATCGAACGATCGAGGTCGAAAAAACACGGAAAAATGAGGTCAAATTGCTCGACCTGGGACCAAATTGAGGTCTGAAATACCTCAAAAATGAGGTCTAAAATACCTCAAATTGAGGTCTACAATACCTCAAAAATGAGGTCGAAGGAGCCTGGGTTTGAGATCGAACGACCGAGGTCGAAAAAACACAGAAAAATGAGGTCAAATTGCTCGACCTGGGACCAAATTGAGGTCTAAAATACCTCAAAAATGAGGTCTAAAATACCTCAAATTGAGGTCTACAATACCTCAAAAATGAGGTCGAAGGAGACTGGATTTGAGATCGAACGATCGAGGTCAAAAAAGCACGGAAAAACGAGGTCGAAGACTTCGACCTATGACCTTTCGAGGTCGAAAATGAGGTCGAAAACGACTGGGCTCGAGGTCAAAAATGAGGTCGAAAACGACTGGGCTCGAGGTCGAAATTGAGGTCGAAAACGACTGGGCTCGAGGTCGAAAATGAGGTCGAAAACTACTGGGCTCGAGGTCGAAAATGAGGTCGACAATACCTCAAAAAATTGAGGTCAAAAATACCTCAAAATGAGGTCGAAAATACATCAAAACGAGGTCGAAACTACCCTTAAAAAAGTGGGTAAAATAAATATTATTATTCAATAATATTTACAAAAACAAAAAAAAAACAAAAACAAAAAAACAAACCAAAAAAAAAAAAATTATACATTTCAGTCGACCTCAAATGAGGTCGAGAGAGACCCCTCAAATGAGGTCGAATGCTTCGACCTGGTTGCCAAATGATACTAAACTGCCGAACTGCAGTTTAGTACCCCAAGTTCTGAATAGTTCACAAACTCTTCCCCGAAGTTTAGAAATTGACAAATTCTCCACTGAAGTTTCAAATATGACAAATTCACCCCTGAGCTTTGGAAATTCCTAAAATATTAGGAATAATTATTAAAAATACCTGTGGGTACGTGAAAATTCCTAAAATATTAGGAATAATTATTAAAAATACCGGTGGGTACTTGAAAATTCCTAAAATATTAGGAATAATTATTAAAAATACCTGTGGGTACATGAAAATTCCTAAAATATTAGGAATAATTATTAAAAATACATGTGGGTACGTGAAAATTCCTAAAATATTAGGAATAATTATTAAAAATACCGGTGGATACATGAAAATTCTTAAAATATTAGGAATAATTATTAAAAATACACGTGGGTACATGAAAATTCCTAAAATATTAGGAATAATTATTAAAAATACGTGTGGGTACGTGAAAAATTCCTAAAATATTAGGAATAATTATTAAAAATACCTGTGGGTACGTGAAAATTCCTAAAATATTAGGGATAATTATTAAAAATACCTGTGGGTACATGAAAATTCCTAAAATATTAGGAGTAATTATTAAAAACACCGGTGGGTACATGAAAATTCCTAAAATATTAGGAATAATTATTAAATACCTGTGGGTACATGAAAATTCCTAAAATATTAGGAATAATTATTAAAAATACCTGTGGGTACGTGAAAATTCCTAAAATATTAGGAATAATTATTAAAAATACCGGTGGGTACATGAAAATTCCTAAAATATTAGGAATAATTATTAAAAATACCTGTGGGTACATGAAAATTCCTAAAATATTAGGAATAATTATTAAAAATACCTGTGGGTACGTGAAAATTCCTAAAATATTAGGAATAATTATTAAAAATACCCGTGGGTACATGGAAATTCCTTAAATATTAGGAATATTTCATATAAATGTCAAATTAGCCTTGAATAAGGCAACAATCGTCGTAAATGTGTAGGTCGCTCCACACTTTGCAATAAGGCGATACTTGTGAAACACTGGTGTAAATAAAGTCCTAGGTAAAGGATAAAAAGACCCCGAATCTCGAAAAAGGTCAATATAATTTCTACGAAAACTTGAAAAGTTTTCCTAGAAATTGGGGGGCAAATGATATGGGCTAAAAATAACCCTAGATATGTAATTAATGATGTATTAATTAGACCTAGATTGGTCCAAGAATACGGCCCAATAAACAAGGCCCGAAACAATGATTATTTATTAATTTCGTAATAAATAAATAAGGGAAATATACAACTCATGAAAAGAGTCCGAAATATGGCAAATTTATCAAAGAAGGATCCAGAATCCCAATTAATGAGTCATAGCCTTTATCAACAAGGAAAAGACTTATTCAGCAAGAAATACAATGTTTATCCAATATCAAAAAGGAGACTTATTCGCTAAGACTCCCAAACATACCATAAATACTAGGCTCCAGACGCCTATATAAGGTCCTGATCCTACAATCAGAACTACGTCTTTGGCTTGATTCTCAACATTAATTGAGATACGTAGGCATCTTGTGAGGACCAATTTAGTCCGGAAACACGAGTGCAGCCATTAAAGCTCGAAGCTCATTAAATTCACAAAGTACGTTTTTTAATCCATAACATTACCTTATTACCCCCCCCCCCCCCCACCCCCCAAACCCCCGCAATGAATCATAGAGGTGTATAATAATCGTAACCCTTATGCTCACTAGATGAACTAAAATCACCAAATAAATATGAAGCCATACTAATTAGAATACTAACCTTGAGTTGAATGATCTTCAAAAAATTTGAAAATGGAGCTCCAAAACAAAATAGGGTTTGTTTGAAAAAAAAGGGAAAGGGGAAGGGCTGCGGGGTTTAAGGTGGCCAGCCTACCCCTCAATGAAACATTGCGGGGGTGCATTAAATGCAACCAACTATCCACCACAATGTTTCATTGCAGGGGTTGGTAGCCCAACAATGTTTAATTGCGGGGGCAGCCACCTGCCAACTGTCCAGCTTTTAATGCTGGTTTGAGCTTAGTCCCCCCGCAATGTTTCATTGCTGGGGGTATTTTTTTTTATTTTTTTATTTTAAACCCTTAATATATTCTCAAAAATTAAAATAAATGCATAAAAATCATAAATATGTTTTATACATTATTAGAGATGGTTTTTATTACATATATTACATTTAATTATTTTTCTAGGTCCAATTATGTTGAAACACATGTTAAACCTTATAGATAATTACTAGTTCGAAAATAATTGTGAGTTATTGATATTTTTAATTTTGTTTTTTAAAATAATAAAATTAATTCTAAACAATGTTTCAAAATATTTTACCATGCATCTCTAATTCTACGGTGAAAAAAAATATATGATTACTCGTTCTAATATAAATATATATTATTGGTATTTTTTTCAAAATTGCTTTTAAATTTAATAAAAAGTAATATTAAATAGAAATTTAATATAACTAATGTTTCCAAATATTCTATGGTGAAACACATGTTAAACCATACACATGATTACTCGTTCGCAAATAATTGTGTTCTAGTTTTTTCATTTTGATTTTTTTAACATAATAAATGATTACACACATGTTAATTTGATTTTCAAATCAATATTTTGAATGTTTATACTTTATATTAGTAGTTTATCATTTGTAGAAATTAAAAAATTAAATTTAATTCAATAATTTAAATTTTGTGGTACATGTCAATATTTTAAATTTTGTCGTACATTAATATTTTTGTAATATTTTATAATTTTAAAATTAATTTTTTTTATTTTACATACAAAATAATGTAAATTGAAATTTACATAATTCAAATAAAATTGATGATCCAAAACACTTTAAATTTTATATTTTGAAAAATAAAATTATTATTTATAACATTAATGTAAATATAATATTAACACAAAATAAAAGTCCATATAATAAACCCAAAATTAAAGGGCAGTCGTGGAAATACGGGTAGCTCAGTCCAGCCCAAGTTAAGCCCAGTCCATTGAAACATTGCGGGGTCGAGGGGCAGTTTTTTTGAAAAAGAAGTTAAGAACCCCCGCAATAATTCATTGTAGTGGGTGGCTGGCGGTCAATTCACGGCCACGGACCAAAACCCTTTATTTATTCAAACTATACAGTACTACTATATATGAAACAATTGTTTTCCCCGTTCTGTGTTTCCCTTGGCAGCAGCTAGCTACAATAGATCAAATGACCAGTAACGTCTGTGACACTCTCTCTTCTCATTAGCTATTACTGTATTGATGCTCGTTTATATTTTGATTTTCTGCTGGAGCAAGCGAAACACAAACATCTATATACGCAGACAAGAAACAAAAAACAGTTAACTTTTCGAGGAAATCTTCATCAGTGGAGTGGCTGTGAATGACTTGTTTTTCAATCTTTTCGGTACAACTTCATCTTATATTCAAACTTGTCTGGTAAAAAAGTGACAGCAACGTCTTTGTTTTAGAAAAGGATATTAGCAATGTGAGGCGACAATTACAAGTAAAAGGAGACATAACATATGTAAGATACATGGCACTCTACTCACCAATGACAGACGAGGGACTAATAATACAAAGGTAAAAATAAGAATGATTCATTGGGCATTGGCTGATCCGAGAACAGCAAGGTTTTCTATTTTAAATTTTCTGTATGTTGGTTCCTCTTGGCTTCTAGTAATGTGACAAAGCAAAACAGTAATGGTAATGCCCTTGTGCTTTAATGTTAATGGAAGGAATAGTATGTATTGTCGATAACGTGTTTACTGGGTTTTTCCTCGTGCCATTTTATGCTGTAAAATCAGATCAGTCGTATGGTCTTCTTAGACTTAATTTTTATTTTTTTGTCTGGAATCTAGACTTTATTTGAATTGAATCATCTCGTATGGTCTTCTTAATAATCAAACTGGGCTTTATTTTAATTGAATAGTCTGAATTATTTAATTCATAAAAAATGGGTTAGGGGTAGATTTATATTGGATGTGATATCTAATACGACGAACATTTCGTTTTTCACCAAGCCTTCTACTAACATTTTGGTGAGACAACTCTCAATATGAGCTGATGTTAATATTAGGTAGCAACTGGATCATGTATAATCTTCTTTTTCTACGGCTCACAGATTATCTTAACAATATATAACTAGATAAAAATGGTGAACATTCATATATCAACAAATTTAGTCGTATGAATAAAATAAAAATGAAACATCGGCGTTATATGTCTATGCTTAAATCCCAGTTTAAGTAACGTGGCTGCCCTTTCACTCAATTGGGAGTCGTATTTGTATTACTCCATTGGTACATTCTCATGAAAGAGCATTTATTAGGTCATATATGATTATTTTTTTTCATTGCGTTGTCATATGTTCATTGCATGCGATTATTATATGTCTTTGCTAAATGACCCTTCGCTTAGAGCATTGACATTGGGTTTTTCATTTTTTCCCCATCCCCGTATTTTGAAAAAATTGGATGATTTAATAAATAATATGTGTTAATGGAGGAATTTGGTGATAACAAATTTCGAAAATTGTTGCAATAATGAATTATGAAAATAGGGGGATTTGAGATTTTTGGATGTTTGGGGCTGGACTTGAAAGATGTCTCGACTTGTTATATGTGTCGGATCAAATTCCAAGATGACTGCGTACCCTGTTTATATATATGGATCAAGTCAAATGTGATAGGATAGTGTTTTTAATCCTTTTGATTGTTAAGGGATATATTGAGATAAGCTGATTTTATCTTTTTAAAGTTATATTAGCGTTGTGATTCTTTCCTGATTTGAAAGAATCGTTTGGAGATATTTTTCCTTATGGATTGATTGATATTGATTTTTTCCTCGTTTCAGAGAGATAATATTACTTAGTGGTTAATCAATAATTATTAATAGATTCATATTTGGAAATTAGGAGATAATTGAGGCAACCGAAAATATGGCGTAACAATATGATTTACATCCGAATCCCCATTTTAGAAAAAGTTTTAGGAACAAAAAAACGAGTCCTCAAATTTGGGGACTTACTATTCATCCTCATTTCATATTATATACAAGTTTTAAGTGTAAGTTGAATGAGAAAAGATAAAATAATAGTTAGTAATTGAAGTTGTAAAGGCAAGTGAAAGAAAGAATTAATAAAAAAAATATAAAGATAGAATTGAAGAATGGAATGTAGCAAATTTTTAGATGACAAATAAATTACATAAGAAAAAATTTAGAAACTTACTATTTTTAGTAAGAAAATGAGGATGGGGAAGGGGAAGGGGAATGGAATAAGAATGCTCTTAGGGGTCGTTTGGTTCGCTGGTATCAGGAATCAGGTATGAGTTTAGAATGAGCAAAACTCATACCTCGTGTTTGGTTCAATTTTTTTATTGTCAAACTCATACCTCAAACCCCCAAGGTATGAGATTTTGATACCCTAGGGGGGGTGGGTATGAAAATGGGGGTATGGGTATCAATTATCTATCATTTTATTAATTTCATGTGAAAAAATATTATAAATATTAAAAATTATTTTATATACAAACAAATGTTATTAATAACAATAAAATATTTTTAATATTTTTATAATATAATAAATAAATTTCATATATAACTTAATATCATTTTAAAGATCATTCAACCAAACACATAATATCATAAATGATTTTTCAACCCCATACCATCTCAACCCAATTCCTGATTCCAAACTCATACCACTTCGTGAACCAAACGACCCCTTAAGTTGCAGGAGAATTAAATTGATAAACACATCCATATTTCAGCAAGTGAGATATGACTTGTGATGAGGAGTTCTAAATTTCCATTAAAATTATGGTTTTTTTTGACATGACATTGATTCAGTTGACTTACTTAGCAACAAGAGTAAATAACAAAATGGCTCAAACTTTATCGATTTTGTTGTAAATCTTAATAATTATCTACCGAGAAAGATATATGTATGAGAATAGAAAAGTAGAGAGTAAGTATAAGAGAATAGGAGATGCAGAGAGAAAGTTATATTGATTTCATTAGTTGAATGCCTATTTATAGTAGTTGGATTACAAGTCTTCCTAAGGAAGATAAGCTAGTCTTCTTTAGTAAGTATTACAAATCTTCTTGACTAAGCTATGCAAGTCTTCCTTGATAAGCTGTGGGAATCTTCCTTAGTAAGTTTTGCGAGACTTCCTCAGTAAGCTTTGCGAGACTTCTTGAGTAAGATTTGACAATCACCTTTATTTATTTATATTATAACACTCCCCCTTGATTGTCAAATGTGAGTTATTGCAGGGATTAACTGCCTCGTTAAAACCTTGCAAGGAAAAACCCAGTGGGATAAAAACCTTGACGAAGGAAAAAGATTACAGTCTCCCCCTGAATCAAATGTCTCAAACTTTGACATCTTGATGTAGCAAGGTTCTCAGTCTTCGTATGCCAATATTATTCCGTAGCTTTTCAAACGTTGATGTGTGAAGTGACTTTGTTAGTATATCAGCCAAATTATTACTTGAACGAACTTGTTGTACCTCAATGTCACCATTCTCTTGTAGTTCATGAGTGTAGAAAAACTTCGGTAATATGTGTTTTGTTCGATCTCCTTTAATGTATCATTCTTTCAACTGCTTAATACAAGCTGAATTATCTTCAATCATAACTGTTGGACTATCTGTGATATTTGATAATCCACATGATCGTCAAATATGTTGAATGACGGATCGCAGCCAGATGCATTCTCTACTTGCTTCATGGATTGCTAGTAATTCTGCATGATTTGATGAAGTGCCATAGTCTGTTTTGTAGACTTCCAAGAGATAGCAGTCCCACAATATGTGAATAAATAACCTGTTTGTGACCTTCCAAAGTGAGGATCTGACATGTACCCAACATCTGCATATCCAACCAGTTGTGATTTCGAGTTATTTGGAAAGAACAATCTAAGGTCAATCGTCCCACGGAGATATCTCAAGATATGTTTAATTCCATCCCAATGTCTTTTAGTTGGATCAGAACTGAATCTTGCAAGTAGGTTCACAGCAAATGCAATATCAGGTCGTGTGTTGTTTGCGAGGTAAATAAGAGCACCAATTGTACTAAGATATGGAACTTCAGGTCCAAGAGCATCTTCACTTTCTTTTCTGGGACGAAATGGATCTTTTTCAACTTCAAGTGATCGAACAACTATTGGCGTAGTCAGTGGATGAGATTTGTCCATGTAAAATCAATCAAAAACCTTTTCTGTGTAGGTTGACTGATGAACAAATATGCTTGAAGATAAGTGTTCCACCTGTATACCTAAACAAAACTTTGTCTTTCCAAGATCTTTCATCTCAAACTCATTTAGCAGTGTTAGTAATATCTTCAGAAGTACCAACAATATTTAAATCATCCACATAAACAGCAATAACAACAAAACCAATTTGAGATTTTTTAATAAACACACATGGACACACTTGATTATTAATATACCCATTATTTAATAGGTACTCACTAAGCCTGTTATACCACATACGACCAGACTACTTTAAGCCATATATTGATCGTTGTAATTTAACTAGAGTACAAATGACGAGGCTTAGTTTCCTCCAATTTTAATCCTTCAGGGATTTTCATATAAACATCACAATCAAGTGATCCATATAGGTAGGTTGTCACCACGTCCATGAGACGCATTTCCAATCTTTCCATACAAGCCATACTTATTAGAAAATGAAAAGTGACTCCATTCATTACAGGAGAGTAAGTTTCCTGGTAATCAAATCCAGGCCTTTGAGAGAATCCCTGGGGCCACTAGCCGGGCCTTATATCTCATAATTTCATTTCTCTCATTTCGTTTTCGTACAAATACCCATATATTCCCCACAGGGATCACACCAGCTGGTGTTTGGACTGCAGGTCCAAATACATTTCTCTTGCGCAAGGACTGCAATTCTTCTTGGATTGCAATTTTCCATTTTGGCCAATCATCTCTTTGTCGACATTCTTCCACACTTTGTGGTTCAGGATCGGAGTTCATAGAGATATCACATGCCACGGAAAAAGCATATATCTCATCAATCTCAGTACTCCCACGATCCAATAATTTTCCGTTATGTACATAACTTAATGAGATCTCATAATTATCAGGTACCTTTGCTTCTATGGAGGCATGTGCCACTTCAGGAGCAATATCCTCTTCTGGAGGTAATCCCACTTCTGGGGGTTTCGTTATAGCCGCTTCAGGGGTTCGAACCTCTTCAGGAGGTAATACCACTTCTGGGGTATTATCCAGAACACTTGTCATTTCTTGGGCAGGTCCAATCAGTTTCCGTTTTCGTGGTATAACATCCTTTGAACCAATAGGTCTGCCACGCTTCTGGCGTGGTTTTAAATCACCGTCCAATTTTTCAGGAATTGATTTACGAATAGGGATTTCAACCCTTGCCGGAGCATTAACAGCAGGTATATGCGATTTTATAATATGTCTAGAATCACTAAAAGCATCAGGCATTTGATTAGCAATATTTTGCATATGAATAATTCTTTGAACTTCATATTCACATTGATTAGTACGAGGATCTAAAGCATTCAATTCTGATGTATTCAATGTCAATTCAGAATTTAAATTATGCACAACCTTATCTCCCCCTAATGAAGGGAAGACAGACTCATCAAAATGACAATCTGCATATCGAGCAGTAAACACATCACCAGTCAATGGTTCAAGATATCTTATGATAGATGGTGAATCAAAACCTATATATATTCCTACTCTTCTTTGAGGTCCCATTTTAGTCCTTTGTGAAGGAGAAATATGAACATATACGGCACAACCGAAAACCTTAAAGTGAGATATATCGGAAATTTGACCAAGGGCTAGTTGGTGGGGAGATTGTTTATGATAACAGATGGTCTAACCCTTATTAGGTTTGCAGCATGTAATATAGCATGACCCCAAACTGATGTGGGTAGTTTGGCTCTGAGAAGTAAAGGACAGACAATAAGTTGAAGTCTCTTGATTAAAGATTCTGCCAAACCATTTTGTGTGTGCACATAAGCTACTGGGTGTTCAACTGAGATTCCTACCGACATACAGTAATCGTTGAAAGTTGAAGATGTAAACTCAGCAGCATTATCTAGTCGAATTGATTTGATAGGATGGTCAGGGAATTGAGCTCGTACTTTGATAATTTGAGCGAGTAGTTTGGCAAAGGCTGTATTCCGTGTAAAGAGTAGACAGACGTAAGACCACCTAGTTGATGCATCAATTAAAACCATGAAATACCTAAATGGGCCTGAAGACGGATGAATGGGTCCACAAATGTCACCTTGGATCCGTTCTAAGAATTTAGGGGATTCGACTTGAAGTTTAACAAGGGATGGTTGAACAATTAGTTTTCCTAGAGAACATGCTGAACAAGGAAGTTCATCTTGTTGTATGATCTTTTGGTTTCTAAGAGGATGTCCCGTAGAATTTTTTATAATACGTCGCATCATGGAAACTCCAGGATGACCAAGTCTCTCATGCTATAGGGTTAGTGATTTTGGGTCTATAATTTTGGGAATAGTGATACTGTGTGACTCAATGATCCTGATTTTTGTGGCATACAATCCAGAAGAGATTGAGTGTAGTTTTTCTAAAATTTTCTTGTAGGTGGTTGAAGTGATTAAAAGATATGCGTTTCCATCCTCACTAGTAGTTTCAATGTGAAAACCGTTAAGGCGAATATCTTTGAAACTTAAGAGGTTCCTAGTTGAATTGCTAGAGTACATGTCATTTGGTATATGAATTTGTGTTCCATTTGGCAGAATAAAACTAGCCTTCCCAAGACCTTCGATCATATTAGATGTACCCGATATCGTCAATACTTGAGAGTTGGTTTTTGTTAACTATGAAAAATATTGTCGACTTTGTAGAATCATGTGAGTGGTGGCAGAGTCAGCAATACAAATATCTTTCATACTTACTCTCCTTTGTTGATTAAGTTTCAATTGACAGAGTCTCGTGCTGATAACGTGTTATAAATCTTAATAATTATCTACCGAGAAAGATATATGTATGAGAATAGAAAAGTAGAGAGGAAGTATAAGAGAATAGGAGATGCAGAGAGAAAATTATATTGATTTTATTAGTTGAATGCCTTTTTATAGTAGTTGGATTACAAGTCTTCCTAAGGAAAATAAGCTAGTCTTCTTTAGTAAGTATTACAAATCTTCTTGACTAAGCTATGCAAGTCTTCCTTGATAAGCTGTGTGAATCTTCCTTAGTAAGTTTTGCGAGACTTCCTCAGTAAGCTTTGCGAGACTTCTTGAGTAAGATTTGACAATCATCTTTATTTATTTATATTATAACAGATTTTAACATTTTAATAGCTGAACTTTTAAATTTACAATATGATTAGACGTTGTTTTAATCATGGAAAAAGGTGACTGAAAATCACAATTAGAGAAAAGTTGCTCATTTCTTTCTCAAATTTAAAAAGCTAAAGTAATATTGCAATATTACAAATTTGAACACACGACCACCGAAATTATACGTGGTTTAATTCGTTCACGATTCTACAATTTACTTCAAAATTAAAATATCAACACAAAATTCTATAGACAAATATTTCGGTGCTAGTCAAATTATGAAATTTCAATTCCCATGAAAATGAAATTTTGATAAATATATATTAAAATTTCATTTGCATACCACTAAATGAAGCATCTTCAATAGTCTTCTAATTCACTTATTCATAAATTTTTTCTTTATATACAAACAATATATTCTATCTATATTTTAAAATTCGTTAGAACATTTCTTATTTCAATTAGATTTAGTAAGGTATTACTATACTTATCGCGTCAACTCTAACGGTTCGCTTTATATTTGCTCTTTATTTATATCTTATTCATATTTTATTTTAACTATCACAAAATATTAAACTCAAATAGTTGAATGTATTAGAAGAAATGAATATTTTATTAATAAAAAGAAGTTAAAAGCGAACAAAAAACTCTTAAAAATGAGGAAAAAGAGAAGACTCTTAACATTTCGGAGTTATAATTTTTACAATTTTATTTAATTTATTTTTAATTTTTTTACTTAAGAACTTATATAAAGAATCTCCTCGAAAGATACTCTTACAATCTATAAATAATAATCGTATCATCCAAAAATTCATTATAGTATTAAATACTTGAGAAAATAATATATGCAGTGGAATAAAAAAACAAAATATAGTGGAGTATATAATATTGGGAGGAGCAATCTAGTACTACTAGTACCTATGGGTGTGCACGGGTCGGTTCGGTTCGGTTCGGTTTTTGGTAAAAACCGTTACCGAACCGTGAATGTCGGTTTGGTTCGGTTTTTACCTATTAACCGTAACCGAACTGCCCGGAACGGTTTTTTTCGGTTCGGTTAACCGTTTAGCGGTTTCGGTTTTTTCTAATTAAAAATTATTATAGAATTTAATATTAATAATAAATTTGAAAATATTATAAGATAAAAGAAAATAAAATAAGAATTTAAAATGAACTAAAATATAAGTAGTATATTATATATAAAATATAATTAATGTAAGATATATATTTATTGTTACTTAGAAGTATTGAACCCTAAATTTTAGTAGTAAGGATGTGGGAAGTAATAGTAATACTTTTGTGAGGGCAGATAAGATTGATTTTAAAAGTTGGGATCTTCAGTTAGAGAAGCATTTGAGTAGGGTTTGGTCTAGAGATAGAGAAGTAGGAGGAGGAGGTCCAACAAAGAAAGAAGAGTGGGAAATTGATTTGGCTAAATTGGATATCAGGAATGTTATTGCTCATGGTACTTATGGTACTGTTTATAAAGGTTCTTCTGATGGTCAGGATGTTGCAGGTGAATTTTGGACACTGTTTTTACTCAATTATATGTTGTGTGTGTGTGTGTGTGTTTTGTTGTTAATTTAGGACTTGTTATCTATGTTTGTTGTGTTTTGAGTTAAGTTGATAGAATCATGGAATTGTTCCGAAAGCTTTTATTTGTTCTCTTGCTCGGTGTTACGAATGTAGTGATTGTCTTGTTTTTTTCTTGTGAAATTTGTGATTTGATTCTTGAATATTTTATGAATCTTTATGGCCGAGTGTACTTTGTTGTTTGTTGAATATGCGCGTGTTTGATCACATGCGAAATTATGTATTCAGATATGTTTTATTAATTAATAGGTCAAAAGATAGCTGTACTGACTCTAATTTCTATCACAACCATGTTTATTTTATCTGCTGAGCATCTCCGAGTCTAGTTGACAGCAGAATATTTGAAATTTTTTACTTGTGTTGTTTCTTTGCCCTGGATGCCTGTGAAGTCTGAACAAGCACAAAACTTAAGTTTGGTTAGCATGTTCATATTATGGTGCTTCAGACTTCAGAGGACTCCATAGACCTTGCAAACCCTGTAATTACAATATCTTCCTGTGTAAGAATGTTTGTTTACTGAAGAATGATAAATTGAATGTTTGGATATAATGGGAAGTTTGGAATATAAAGCATATGTATTAGTATTAATATTGATTTCATTACTATTTATTTGTGAAATACAGAGAAAGCCTTCAGTAATATTATCACCAGTTCGCCAAAACTAAGTTTACTAATAATCGGGTGTTTGAGACATAATACATACTAGCTTAAAACCCGTGCGATGCACGGATTGTTAATTGTTATTTATTATTATTTTTTTAATATTTTATTAATTGTAATTGTGCAAAAAATAAGTAGGCATGTTAAAATAGCTAAACACTTTTAATTAATTAAAAACATTAAAACAAATTTTAAAATAAATAAGTATGGGTTTGTCCGTTATATTTTTTAAAATGAGGGATTTTAGTAAGAAAAAATAAAAAATGTAACATATATTTAGTTTAAAGAGGTAAATGTCCGTGATATTTTTGGAAAATGAGGTTTTAAAATTTAGTAATTAAAAGTATTTAAATACGTTTTAAAATAAATAAGTAAAGGGTTTCCTGTGATATTTTTGGAAAAAGAATGGATTTTAGTGAGAAAAATAGAAAAAGTAAATTGAAAAAAGGCAATTTCCCATGATATATTTAGAAAAGGAGGGACTTTTTTAGAAAAAATATATAATGTGTTTTAGCTGAAAAGATAATTGGTTATAAATAGGTATTTGATTATTTATATTTTAATATTTTTAGTAATTGCATTTGTTAAGAAAAATAAGTAGACATGTTAAAATAGGTAAAATTTTAAAAAATAATTATAATATTAAAATAGGTTTAAAAATAAATAACTAAATGTTTGTCCGTGATATTTTTGGAAAAGGAGGGTTTTTAGTAAGGAAAAGTAGAAAAACTAACATGTTTTAGTTTAAAAAGGTAATTAACCGTGATATATTTGAAAAAGTAGAGAAATTTGTTAGAAAAAATAGAAAAAATAATGTATTTTAGGTGAAAAGATAATTGGTTATAAATAGGTAATATTATTATTTAATAATATATTTTTATAAATAAGCAAAGTTAATTAAGTAAAAACACGAAGTACAGTTAATTAAGGGCAATTAAGTAAAATCACAACGTACCATACCGACCAACCAAACTTTTAATGTTTCGTCTATTATATAATAGTATTGATGAGATAATATGTTTGTATAGTGTCTTTGTACAATGAGTAAACTTTTTATACGGTCCTGATTCCTTATGCACTGCTCGTTCATTTCTTTTTGTATTGAGTGTTTCTAAAAGAAGTGCTGAGAAGATTTAATGAATTCTGGCTAACAATAAATATTAAGGGAGGTCATATATTCATTTTGAATCGGGGAAAGGAACTTCGGAATAGATTATATTATGGTACTCAATTTTCTAATTCTTTGTCAAAAAGAAAAAAATTAACATACATATCAAATTGATACGAAAATGTTAGTTTGCGGTGTTCATGATCCAGACTGTTCATCTAATTTACGGATAAAGGTTTAGGCTCGAGACAGTTTCAGGTGTGTAATTTGTAGGTATAATATGAATCGAAGAAAAGTGATTGTATAGTCAGAATTTTTTAGGGAAAATATCAAACGAAAAAGACTTTCATTCAGCAAAGAAGCAGACGGTAGAAAATAGCAGAAAGTTAAACTTCAAACTCAGTTCTAAATTGCCCCTCATCTTGTTACACTTGAGAAATGATCCATACTTGAAAAGGCGGAGACAGTACTCGGGCCGAAGACCAGTTGAAGTTTAGGAGAGATTTAAAAAACAATTAACCATGTATAGCTAAATGCCTAAAATTTGTTAGCAACTTAACTGGCTAGTTGCATACTCGAATATATAGCTTGTCTGTGTTCTTTAAACATTATATATGCACAACTCCAACCTTTTTCTTCATATTCCGCATAAGATTTGAAAAAAATGTTACATTATTATATGCACAACTCCAACCTTTTTCCTCATATTCCGCTTAAGATTTGAAAAAAATGTTGCTTCTTAATTTGGTGATTCAGCTGTTGTAAATTTGTGCGCAGGTCATAGATGTTTGTGCTGATGGATGATGTCTTAAATCCCCATCATTTGTTTTTCGTTCTGATTTTTTTCAACTTTTACCCTCTTACATTACAGTGAAGGTATTGGACTGGGGGGAGGATGGTCTTGCCACAGCTGCTGTAACTGCTGCTCTTCGAGCATCATTTCAGCAGGAGGTTGCTGTCTGGCATAAGCTTGATCATCCGAATGTCACAAAGGTAAAGGTTCTTCATTTTTCATCATTACCAGTACGAGGTCATCACAATATGTGTATATCCTGGAATTTAATTGTAATTGTATAGTTTCTTTAGCACTGTACGACACTCTTCATAAATGTTAATAGTGTCATGTAGTTATATTACAGCTTTAACAATGCATGCATAGGGCTCAGATATGATAAACGTATTCAGCTGTTGTGTTGTCGGAACTGATTAATCTGCATATTGCTTCAGAATGTCAGTTTATCAGTTTTAAATGTTATTCACTGATAGTCCTTGCTTCTAAAAAGATTAGTAGTTTTAGATTCCAAGTTGCGACTTGTATGATTGTATTTATCATTTACTATCTCTTTAATCTTGATGTAAAAGTGGCGGTTCATTCTTTTTTTGTAGTTCATTGGTGCTTCAATGGGAACATCAAATCTTAAGATTCCTTCCAAGAGCACTTCAAGTGATGTACATAACTCCCCTCCTTCTAGAGCTTGCTGTGTTGTGGTCGAGTACTTGACAGGAGGAACACTAAAGAAATACTTAATCAGGAACTCAAGAAAGAAACTTGCCTTTAAGATTGTTGTTCAACTTGCTTTGGACCTCTCAAGAGGGTAGGTAACTTTTTCTTTCATCTGAGCTGAGAAAGCCATGCGAGTAGTATTTATATATGTTCTCTGTTGGTATTCTGCAGTTTGAATTATCTCCATTCCAAGAAGATTGTACATCGTGATGTTAAAACCAAAAATATGCTGCTAGATATCAATAGAACCCTAAAAATTGCTGATTTTGGTGTTGCTCGAGTTGAAGCCCAGAATCCTAGAGACATGACTGGGGAAACCGGCACACTTGGATACATGGCCCCTGAGGTAATTAGTTCATAGTTTTTGTCTTCCAATTTATTTCAAGTGCGGGAGCTAACTGTTTAAGGCAACAAATATGTTTTAGGTCCTTGATGGGAAGCCTTACAACAGAAAATGCGATGTGTACAGTTTTGGCATATGCTTATGGGAAATCTATTGCTGTGACATGCCATACCCAGATCTTAGCTTTGCTGAAGTATCTTCTGCAGTTGTTCGACAGGTCTGTCAATCTCTAAAACATATAACTGGTGTACATGTAATTGTTTTTTTGATGCCAAGTTGCAACTGATTTTGTAAAAAGTTGGTAATGTAGCACGGTATAAGAGCTTTATGATCTAGTAGTCTCTAGTACAAACTATAGGTACTGCCGCTATTATCTCCACTATACAATTTCAACTCTGAAATTAATTATGAGCAAGTACACAGCCGCTATTATCTTCACTATGCATTTTCAAGTCTTTGAGAGGGCGTATAAACACATATTAATTATTATACACATGAGCCCTTTCTCCAACATCTTAAGGTGTTTAAAAGGTGTCAAGCGATATGGTACACTTTCATGTATGGAGTGTTCTGATGGTTCGATCACTTCATGAACATATGATTTTGATCTTTATGCTTGCTTGCGTCTACCGAAGAATATCCTTCATCAATCTACGGAGTTTTTGTATAATTTGCTAACCCTATCCTCTCCGGATTGACAAATTTAGCTTTCATTTTTTTTTGGTTTCATCTTTTTCTCTTTATGTGTGAAGATTTAGGCGCATGCTTTAGTTGCTTACTATATATCTCCTGTTATTAAAGATAATGTGTCTACAAAGCTCAGGCGGACAAAAAATTGGATGTTTGGTTATTGTTACCTAAAGCATGATTCTGCAACTGTAGGCCTACAGCCCCCATATTTACATTTGCATATTTTTTTTGTGATAGAATTTGCGACCAGATGTGCCAAGATGTTGTCCAAGTCCATTTGCAAGCATCATGCGCAAGTGTTGGGATGGAAACCCCGAAAAACGCCCTGAGATGGATGAGGTTGTGAGGTTGTTAGAAGCAATAGATACGAGCAAGGGAGGTGGCATGATACCTGAAGATCAGGCCGGTGGTTGCTTCTGTTTCACAGCAGGTCGTGGGCCATAATCATCCAGTCTTTACTCCTACATTAAGGCTTGTTTTGTCAAAGTGTCTTCTGTCTGAGTTCATTGCTAGCCCATTATGGATTGTTTTGTACTTTAGGAGAACTTGAGTATTAGATAAAACACTTCATTTTCTCTCTTATATTATATAATTTGGTATATAAGTTTTACCTTGATTAATCAAAATGGCAATTTTATAGTAATATTAAAATCTCATGTTACGGATAGAGTTTTGTATTTGATATTAAATGAGATTAATAATATCCCTTGCAGAATACTTATCTCATATTTTCCGAAAAAAAGATCTGTGGGAGTCTATAATACTCATTATTTTCAATAATTTTTTTGTTTTAGAGTGGTGATATGTCTATCAATCACTGAATTTTATCTAGTAATCCTCTTCTTTGCTTCCCATCTATCTCGGGTGCACTAATTTTATCTGGGTACAGATGCGGTGAAAAATAAAATGAGTTTTTAGTTTTCCGGGATAATGTAATACTCCCTCCGTCCCAGTGAATTCTATACATTGGGACGGGGTTTAATAATAGATTTGAGATAGTGGAGAGGGGGTGTAATAGTGATTTATATTGTTATAGAATAGAGATAGTAGAGAAAGTAGTGAGTGTAATAGTGTTTTATATTATTAAAAGTTACTATTTTTGGAATGTATATAAATGAACGGGACATCACAAAATGGAAAGTGTATAGAAATGAATGGGACGGAGGGAGTACTGCTATGACACTTGTAGTTGTAAAGGTATTGTCAAACCTCACTATCACTTTATTGTTGGATGCAAATGCTTGAAGGAACTGGTTCCAAACCATGTGTTTTAATCCAGCATACTTGAGTGGAAGATGCATCTTAGATATTGGAAGAAAAAGAATCTATGATACAAATTGAACTGACCTTTTGGCCTGAATAAAGAAAAAAGAGAAAGAACAGGAATATTGGGGGAGACAAGATCCTAATGCGTCTCAACAGTTGACAAAGTTATGTTCCTTGGTTTTGGGTGTGTGTATTCTTCTATATATTCCAGGAGAATCTGCTACAGATTTCTGATTCCTCACCCACTACGGCCATTAATATACTATGCAATCAAGCTTTCTGTTTTAATTTCTTTTCTGAATGTAGGATAAGACACTCCTAATGACATTTTAGTTTAAGTTATCACTATATCCTGATTATATCTTCAAAATATAATATGCATAATCTATATACAGTATAGTAATGTCGAGTGCTCCTGATTGTCAAGTAAATTTTGTACATGATCATGTGCTGCAACTACAGCTCGGCCCTTGTGCTCCGTGTGCGGGTTTGCACGGATCGTTCCGCTCGTTTTTTAACTCATTTTATTCGGTCCAAGACGAGTCGGGTTAAAACTCGCACAACCCGTTAAATTATAAGGGCCGATTATGAGTTGGGATTTGCAAAACCGAAATCGGACCGACCCGATTCACCACATAACCCGCGAATCGCTCGCGTGAACCGCCCGCACGAACGGGCTTGTACAGCACGCACAAGCCCGTGCAATCTTGTACTTTTATTTCATTTTTCCTTAGTTTGTGTAATTTTTGTATTTGTAATTTTATTTTGTAATTTGCAATATTGTTTTGTAATCTGTGTAATTTGTGTTTGCTTCGAATTATTGCTTTGTTTATTTCATTTTTTTGTTTTGCAGTGGATAAATAGTGGATAGTTATTTTTTCTTTTGCACTTTAGAAATTTATTTTATTTATATTGTATTTTTATATGTTTATGCAGTTTGTTCCGTTTTTTTAGAGAGAAGTACTCTCGAATTATTTGTAAAATAAATTTGAAATTAATAAAATTTATACGAGATATTGTCCTCCTTTAATTCAAAAAAAAAATATTAAATCCACCCGCCCGAACCCGTCCAACCCACCCAAACCCGTCCCAACCCGAAGTGCCAGGTTCAGGTTTATTTTTTCCGGTTCAAGCCCGGCTGGATTCGGCTTGTCTAAATTACGTGTCGGTCCCGTGCTCGCCTAGGACGAGTCCAATCCGTGTCAAGGCTAACCCGGCTCGTACATAGTGCGTGTTTGGGGTATCATAAAAAAATTAGACTTATAACTTAAAATGAATAATTGTCATACTAGCTTAAAACCCGTGCGATGCACGGATTGTTATTAATAATTATTTTTATTATTTATGTTTTAATATTCTATTAATTTGCATTTGCTAAAAAAAATAAGTAGGCGTGTTAAACTTTTTTAAATAATTAAAAGTATTAAAATAAAATTTAAAATAAATTAATAATTGTTTGCCCGTGATATTTTTGGAAAAAGATGGGTCTTAGTAAACAAAAATAGAAAAAGTAACATGTTTTATCTGAAAAGGTAAGTGCCGTAATTAAAAGTATTTTAATAGATTTCAAAATAAATAAGTAAGGATTTCCCCGGGATTTTTTTGGAAAATGAGCGGTTTTAGTAAGGAAAAATAGAAAGAGTAACATGTTTTAGTTGAAAAAGGTAATTACGGTGATTTTTTTAGAAAAAAAGAGGATTTTGTTAAAAAAAATAGAAAATGTAATGTATTTTAGCTGAAAAGATAGTTGGTTATAAACAATGTTATTATTTAATAATAATTTTTTTGGAAAATGAAAAAATAGAAAAAGTAACACGTTTCAACTGAAAAGTGCCCATAATTAAAAGTATTAAAATAGATTTTAAAATAAATAAGTAAAGGTTTGCCCGTGATATTTTTGAAAAATGAGGTGTTTTAGTAAGGAAAAATAGAAAGAGTAACATGTTTTTGTTAAAAAGATAAGATTTTGTTAGAAAAAAATAAACAAAAGTAACGTATTTAAGCTGAAAAGGTAATTGGTTATAAATAATGTTATTATTTAGTGATAGTTTTTTAAGAAAATAAGTAAAGGTAATTGAGTAAAATCACTAAGTACCGACCGTCCGTCCGACTACCTAACTTTTAATGTTTCGTCTTTAATAATATAGTTTAAAACCCGTGTGATGCATGGATTATTTTTAATAATTGTTAATTTTATTATTTATATTTTATATTTTATTAATTGCATTTGTTAAAAAAAATAAGTAGGCGTTTTAAACTTTTTAAAATAATTAAAAGTATTAAAATAGATTTTAAAATAAATAAATAACGGTTTGCCCGTGATATTTTGGAAAAAGAGGGGGTTTAGTAAGAAAAATAGAAAATAACATGTTTTAATTGAATTTTAAAATATAAAAGTAACGATTTGCCCGTGATATTTTTGGGAAAGAGGAGTTTTAGTAAGAAAAATAGAAATGTGACATTTTTAGTTGAAAAAGGTAATTGTCAATTAAAAGTATTAAAATATATTTTAAAGTAAATAAGTAAGGGTTTGCCCGTGATATATAGGGGTGAGCATAAAAATCCAAAAACCGGATAATCCTAATTTCCAATCCGATATTCGATTTTAAAAGTCCAGAAATTTGGATATCGATCACTGATATATTTAGAAATTGAGGGATTTTAGTAAGGAAAATAGAAAATATAACATGTTTTAGCTGAAAATTGTAATTTTCCGTGATTTTCTAGAAAAAGAGGGGAAATGTAATTGACAATTAAAAGTATTAAAATATGTTTTAAAATAAATAAGTAAGGGTTTGCTCATATATTTAGAAAATGAGGAATTTTAGTAAGGGAAATAGAAAAAGTAACATGTTTTAGCTGAAAAGGAAATTGTCCGTGATATTTTTAGAAAAAAATAGTAATGTATTTTAACTTAAAGGGTAACTGGTTATAATTTTTTTATAATAATTAAATAAATAATTAAATAAGGCAAGTACCGTACCAAAAGACATGTACCAAAACTTTTAATATTTCGTCTTTAATAATATAATATATATAGATAGATTTATAATATTAGTATTTTATGCTACTAAATGGAATAGCCCGTGATATTTTTGAGGTTTTCGTTAGGAGAAATATTAGTTAGAAAATATAAAAAAGAATATACGTTTTGAAAAAAAACCAAATCGGTTAGTCATTAATAATTATAATATTATTATTTTATGTTATTAAATAGAACCGTTCGTGATATTTTTGAAAAATGAGAGGTTTATTTAGGAAAAATAGAAAAGTAGAAATTTTAGTTAGAAAATATAAAAAAGAATATATATTTTGGCTAAAAAAGGTAATGGGTTAGTTATTAGCAATTATAACATTATTATGTTTGTTATTCCCAAATGACCTAACAGAATTGTAGAAGGGGGGGTTGAATACAATTCTTGATATTTTCTTGAAACTAAACACTTTATAAAATAAAACTGAACTGAATAAATAAAAACACAAGATATAAATAATTCAGTTGGATTGTTTGATGATCCAACTGAAGTGTTTTTATTGCGGAAATAATCTGTGATACAAAAGTACACAGCTGCTCAGTTACAAGGTTGTAGAGAAGAATTGCTCTCAAAAATAGCTAATACAATCTATTTGTTTTTCTTCTCTTCTTTCTAAAGTAACTGCTACACTTGGTTATATAATCCCAAGTTTACAATTCTACGTTTGGTTAAACTAAAGAATAATAGTAGTAACCATCAGTAGCTTGCTTTTCATTCCTTTTGTCCAATGGTCCTTGGAGATCTTTGCTTTTGTCTTCATGCTCATTATAATCATTTCCAAGAGCCTTATTGGAAATTGGAATGTTTCCTTATTTCCAGTAACCACTTTGATGGCTTCCAATGCAAAGTACACTTCCATATCTCCTTTTAGATCTGTTCAGTAAACTGTCACTATCACTTTGTCAACTGTTCAAAAAGCAACATTGATTCGTTGATAGCAAGGAGATGTGTTTCGTTGATAGCTTCATTCTTCATTCCGTTGATGGTGTTTCCCTCGTTTCGTTGATGGGTAAACTCCATACCGTTGACAGAGTAATCTTCATACCGTTGACATGTCTTCACTTAGTCAAAATTACAAGGCATAACATATTTACAATTAACCAACCTATTTTGCCTATCTAGTACTTAGTCAACATGACTTAGAAAACCTATCTAAAACATATAACAGAATGCCTATCATACTGTGAAGTATTGTACAATGCAATTGCTACAACACTCATTTCGTTGATGAGCTTCCTGTCAACGGAATGCTGCAAAGCATGCCATTTCGTTGACAGTTACAAAAATGACTTTACACAAATTCTACTAAGTGTTTTATGTTTATCATCAAGAACAACATATTCCTAACAATCTCCCCCAATTTATGACTGATAGAATAACAGCCATAAATCAAGAGACTTGATGATAACAAAAACACTCAGATACATCATAAATTACAAAAGTAGAATATGTATTAAGCTTCAAAATTTTATAGACAAAATATAAGACTTACAAGACTAATGCCCACAAATGCTCCTCTAGTCTGAGCAAATGTTACATCTGTGATTTCTTTGTGGCATAGTCTTCTTCCCTTTCTTGGAGTTGTTTTCCTCAATCTGGACCTGTAGCCTTCTGTAGAAGATTTTCTCCTCTTCATCTTGATCACCAAGCTTGGATTGCATCAGCTTTAGAGTTTGATTAGATGCCTTTTCCAGCTGGTCTTCCATTCTGAAGAATCTTCTGCAATTGTCCTTGTCCTTAAACTCCATCATCCAATAAGGTTGAAGATGGATTTTCTTTCCTGTTGAGGGAACTCTAAGTATCCTGGGAAGAGCCTCAGGCTTGTTCCAGCTAGCCTTTATCTGACAGATTTTGGAGACCACCTCAGACTTGGCTGTTTTGGTGAAACCAAAGTCCTTTTTCAAGCATCTAAACACTGAGAGTAGTGTTTGATAGTCTTCTCCTAAAATTCTGTAGAGAGGCCACACTTGTTCTCTACCTCCCTTGAATATGAACACTAGTCTTTCAGGCAACTTTTGAGAAGCTGCAATTCCCCTTACTTCCACCAGGTTGTCTAAGTCAAGATGTAGACTGGATTCTTCCCTGATGTCAGCAATGTACATGCAGTCCTCTGGGTTTGCAGGGGGTTTTTGAGATTGTGGCTTTCTCACAAGAACAGGCTTTGCTTTGACAGACCTCTTCTTTGTCTTCATTGGTTGGTCCTTCTCTAACAGGAACTTTGGAAAGTAGGCTTCATCAAAATCAAAAGGTTCCTCTTTTGGCATGATTGGATGATCATGAAAATTGACAGGATGTGCAGGATCACAAGCCAACTTTCCCTCAATAGGTAGATCACCAGGAATTTGATGTGCACTTGTTGTGGAAGAGTCTTGAGCAGTTTCTTGAGAATCATCTTCATCAAAGTTCAGATTCCTCTTAGCTCTAGCCTTTGGCTGACTTGTTCTCTTCTTCTTTCCAGCTTCCTTAGCTTTATCCTTGGCCTTTTCTTCCTGTAGGGCTTCTTCATCTTCAAGTGATTGAGCAACTGCAAGAGCTTGCATTGCTGCCCTTTCACTTTCTTCAGCTTTGGCCTTAGCAAAATTTGGGTGACCAACCCAAATGTAGATTTCCTTGTTATCCCTGTAGATGAGTGCCCTCTTGTTCCTTATGCTTGGATGATTGCTTTCTTTGCTCTCCTTGATCAGCTTCCCTAAGACTTTGAACTCATCTGGCTTTGGTGGAGGATAAGCTATCCTTTCTATGTTCTTGCCTTTGGGTTTTATGGGAGATACTGGAGATATCCCTCTTGCATCCACATTCCTCAAACATGAAGCTTGTCCTTTCTCATTCCTTGAATCTTGAAGGACTCCATGCTGAAGGGGTTCCATGACATAGGAACTCCTGAATTGTGGCTCCATTTGCACTGTCACCATTGCATTTGTTGATGGTGGTATTGAAGTAGCTTGTACAGATGATACCTTTTTAGTGTCAGCTAGCTTCTTGACCTTTGCTTCAATATTTGACCAGTGATCCTTGATTTGTTCTGCAAGTTTCATCCTCAAAGAGGCTTCCTGGATCAGGTCAATACTGTCCTTTTTCTTCTTTGCAAACTCCCCCATTGCTAATGGCTCTTCTGGTAAGGAGATGGCTGGGACCATAACCTTTGTGATCTGAATGTTTAGCTCCTTAGATTTCTCCCCCTTTTTGTTAGCATCAAGTGAGATGACAGGGAGCCCTTGAGCTGCCAGAAGCTGGGTGAGTAGCTGAGTTTGCTTCTCCTGCTCCTTTTGCATGTGACTAAGTGTAGCCTCAACTTTGTCCACTCTAGAGGAAAGAGTTTTCAAAGATGAAGACACTTCAGGTTCCTTGGTGAAAAACCTTGACATCCTGGAGACAGTGTGAAGAGGAAGCTTTTCATCTAGCCTCCTGTCAGTAGCAGCCCTAAGGTTGCTAATTGAGTCCTTGATTTCTGTAGCCTCAATCCTTGTCTGCAACATTTGTAGCCTTTGAATTTCCAGAGAATCCATGATGGCTTTGTAGAATTTCTTGTCCCTTGCTCCTGCAGACTCATGAGCTAGATATGCTTCATTGTACTGCCTTGTGATAGCAGCATCCAAATTGCATCTACCATGCATATCTTGAGAAAGCCAGTTTGGTGTAGGAGGCACCACAGAAGTCCCAGTCTGTGCAGTAGTGGCCACCTGTAGAATGTCACCAAAGCTATCCTCATTATCAGAAAAATCAAATTCTCCACTTACTTCAGCCCCTGGAGGTAGATTGGTCAAGGCATCCTTTGCTCTTTGCATTGATGCAGTTGTGTGAATTAGTTGTAGTGACCTCTCTGCCTCCACATTGCCCTGTTGAGCCAAAACTTGATAGGCTGACACAGGATGAGTAAAGGTCTCAGGATCCAGGGAAATACTATCCAGAGTTTGTTGATAAACCTCTTGGAAAGTAAGTTCCCTTTCTCCCTCACTGACCTCCATTAACTCACTAGCAATGACTGCTTCCATCCTTATTACTCCTATAGTCCCTTCTCTCTCTCCACTCTGTTCTTGCATCATGGGTTCCCCATGGCTCACACCTCTCACACCCTCACCTTCACCTTCTAAGGTGGAACTCTCAATCTCTCCTTTTGCCTGGCTGGAAGAAATAGCCAGCCTCTCACTCACATTCTCTCCTTTTGCCTGGCTGCAAGCCAGCCTCTCAGTTTCACTCCCTCTCAGTCCTAGAAGTGTCTCAACTACCACTAGATCATCTGCACTAGTTGTGGGAACAACTTGATTTTCAATTAAAGGTGCAGAGTGAACTATCAACGGAATGGTAGTTTGAACTGTCAACGGTATGAATACCGTTGATGGAGAAACACTTGTCAACGAAATAGACTGTTTCGTTGATGAAGTCAAGAAAGCACTTTGAGAATGAGAAATTACAGTAGAGTCTGTGGTGATTGATTTTAAAGATTGGTCCACAGATCCCCTTGCAACTTCAGGAAAAATTGGTTGATGGCCCAACAAATCACTTAACAAGTGATGGCCACCAGCTTCAGAGTGGGGCTTCTCCAAGATTAGAGTTGGAGAATCAGGAATAGATGTATGGATCATGTCCACATCTAAAGATTGAGTTGGTGAATTTAATGGAGATAATTCAAGATTGATGTTTAGAGAATGGGACTGTAACCCCAGAGTAATGATAGGGGTTACATCAAACTGAATTTGAGAAACTGGAAGTGTTGCTTCCAGTGTGTGTGCACCCTGTGTACCCTTGGACTTTTGCTTCACTCTCCTTTGGTATTGGGAAAATGTAGACTGTGGGCTTGAAGTGTCCCTTACCCTTTTGGACTGTGCTCTAGGAGGAGAGCTTGTTTCAATAATCACATCCTTTTGGGAGGATGCAATTAGACTTGTGTTTAAATCCATGTTACTCATTGTGCCTTGTTGGGAAGACACAATGGGGCTTGGCTGGTACACACTAACCTGTCCTTCCTTATCCTTGGGGTTTCTTTGATGTTCACCCCTTCCCTCACCTCTCACAACTCCAGACTCACTCCCCTTAGGTTGTGTGGTAGTTTTTACAACAGGTGCCTTTTGAGAAGCACCTGAGGTTGGCTTGGAGGATTTCTTTGATTTTGGTTTTGTTGCTAGGGCAGGAGCCTGTTGGGTCACAGCTACAGACTCCATAGCAACATTGGAAGGTAAAACAGTAGAGGTGTTAGCTACACTAACAGGGATAGTAGTAGTTACCTCAATGATTGGCAGATACACCACTGGAACATCACCATTGTGGTTCAGCCTCAGTATGTCTGTCAATACTCTCTTTTCTTGCACAAAGCACTCAAACCTGGCATTAGGGTTAGAGATAACTAATGGTGCTGGACTAACATGGTTAGCCAACATCATCAGAAACCTAGCATAATAGATATTTTTCTTCCTATTTGCTTTGTCACCCAACTTAGCACCAATTTCATACATAAGTTGGGTGCTAAAGTTGTGATATCTATCATTTAGAAGCATGGTTAGGAGAATTAACATAGAGTTAGTTAATGCATCAAAATTACTAATCTTTCCAGAAAAGACCTTAATGAATGCATCAGCTAAATAACTGTATTCCCTAACCAAACCTCTCCTAATTATTCTACCCAGATTATCAGTAGGCAAAGAGTAGTTTATAGAATTTAGCATGGTAGTTATTTCAGTGTTAGTAGGCAAAACATCACAGTTATTATCAGGAATATGTAAACATGCTTGCAAAACATCAGAATTAACTATGTACTCATTACCTTGAAGAGTGAATTGTAGTGTGCAGTTTGTTCCACTATACTCACATGAGGTCCAAATTTCCTCGATTATCTCATTGTAGAGTGGTGTAGAGTGAAACATTGCATAGCTCAACTTGCAATTCTTCATGAAATCCATCATTTTGAAGAACAGTCTGTTCGGGTTTTCCTTGACAACAAAAGGGATGGAGTTGTTCTTCTCATAGATGAACCCTCCAGCAGACATAAGCTTGACTATAGGTGCCATTGTTGATTAAAGGAAAGCTTCGAACTGAATTGCTTGTTAGAGAGAAGAAGAGAGAAAAAGCCTTTGGAATTTTTGAGAACAGGTAAAAAGAAATAATGAAAATAAAATTTCTTAAATACTCCCCCAAAAATTCTCAGAAAATGAATCCAATAATAAATGTAAATTACTGGATTGGCTTAAAATATAACCGTTACTTTTAAAGTATTACCATGATTTATACTTACAGGGGTGTATGCATAGATCGTGGTAAAAGACGTGTCAAATTTCAACGGTTCAGATTAAAAGCGCTAAATCAACGAATCAGGATTGGGCGGTTAAAGTCCCGTCTTATTTCGTTGATAAAGCTGCGTTTCGTTGATATAAAAGAGCTATCAACGAAACACCCAGAAAACTGCTAAGTCTGTCAACGAAATGGTTCGTTTCGTTGACATAGTAATTTTGACTTAGACAAAATTTCACTTTTTCCTAAGAAAATTAATTCACAGAAAAACATAGCAAATTTCTGGCTGCATTTTAACTTGCAAATATCTCAAAAATAATTAAGAGAAATTTAGCATACCTAGCTCACTTACTAATCTTGAGAATGTTGATTCATCAAGTGGCTTGGTAAAGATGTCTGCAAGTTGTTGTTCACTTGGAACAAAATGTAACTCCACAGTACCATTCATAACATGTTCTCTAATGAAATGGTACTTGATGTCAATGTGCTTGGTCCTTGAATGCTGCACTGGATTTTCAGTAATGGCAATGGCACTAGTGTTGTCACAGAAAATAGGAATTTTCTCAACTCTTAATCCATAATCAAGAAGTTGATTTTTCATCCATAAAATCTGTGCACAACAACTTCCAGCTGCAATATACTCAGCCTCAGCTGTGGAGGTAGAAACTGAGTTTTGTTTCTTGCTGAACCATGACACAAGCTTGTTTCCTAGGAATTGACAGGTTCCAGTTGTACTTTTCCTGTCAATTTTACATCCTGCAAAATCTGCATCTGAATAACCAATTAGTTCAAAACCAGATTCTCTAGGATACCAAATGCCAAGGTTTGGTGTTCCTTTGAGATATCTGAAAATTCTTTTAATAGCAACTAAATGGGATTCTCTAGGATCAGCCTGAAATCTAGCACATAGACATGTAGCAAACATAATATCAGGTCTACTAGCTGTTAAATATAAAAGTGAGCCTACCATGCCTCTGTAACTTGAAATGTCCACAGATTTTTCCTTAGTATTCAATTCAAGTTTGGTGGCAGTAGGCATGGGAGTTTTGGCAGTAGAGCATTCCATTAGGTTAAATTTCTTTAATAAATCATGAATGTATTTTGTTTGACTAATGAAAATGCCTTCATTAACTTGCTTTACTTGAAGACCAAGAAAGTAAGTTAATTCTCCCATCATGCTCATTTCATATTTACTTTGCATAAGCTTGGCAAACTTTTGACAAAGTTTCACATCTGTAGACCCAAAGATTATATCATCTACATAAATTTGAACAAGTAAAGTAGAGCCATTTACAACCCTGTGAAAAAGAGTTTTATCTACAGTACCTCTAGTGAAATGATTCTCAAGGAGGAACTGTGAGAGAGTGTCATACCAGGCTCTCGGTGCTTGTTTCAAACCATAGAGTGCTTTGAGAAGGAAGTACACATAGTCTGGAAAATCATCATCTTCAAAACCAGGAGGTTGACTTACATACACCTCCTCTTCCAATTCCCCATTCAGAAAAGCACTCTTCACATCCATTTGATAGACTTTGAAATTGGCATGGGCTGCATAGGCTAGGAAAATCCTTATTGCTTCTAGTCTTGCAACAGGAGCAAAGGTTTCATCAAAATCAATTCCCTCTTCCTGTGAGTAGCCTTTTGCAACCAGTCTAGCTTTGTTCCTTGTGACTATGCCATTTTCATCCATCTTGTTTCTGAACACCCACTTTGTGCCTATAACACTCCTGTCATTAGGCCTGGGCACCAGCTTCCAAACATTGTTTCTCTCAAATTGGTTTAGCTCTTCTTGCATGGTTAAAACCCAAAAGCTTTAATCCATTCAAAAGCTTTTGAAACCTACTAAACGTGTCATTTAGGGTTTCACCAGCTTTAAAATGAAAATGCTCATATTGTTGTATAAGGAGTTGCATTTTATTTTCCCTGACTTGCTCAGTTCCTTCACAGAGAGTTCTAACAGTATCCCATACTTCCTTAGAGGTTGTACAGTTGATAACATTGTCAAACATCTCTTGCTCCAAACCATTAAACAGAATGTTCATGGTCCTTTTGTCTTTATGGACTTCTGCAATATCTTCAACAGTCCATTCTGAGACAGTTTTTGGAATCTCTACATCAGGTGCATCATCTGGCAGTCCAACTCTAGAATCAAGCTTCATGGGAACGTGTGGACCTTTCTCAATGCAGTCTACATACCTCTCATCCATAGACATGAGATGTAAATGCATCTTTACTTTCCAGTGAAAGTAATTGTCTTTATCAAGAACTGGTATCTTCACACCTGCATCCTTCTTCACCATGGTTTCTGTTTTTGGTCTTGATCTTTAAACTTCTTGTATGTTAGAAGCTCGCTCTGATACCAATTGTTATTCCCAAATGACCTAACAGAATTGTAGAAGGGGGGGTTGAATACAATTCTTGATATTTTCTTGAAACTAAACACTTTATAAAATAAAACTGAACTGAATAAATAAAAACACAAGATATAAATAATTCAGTTGGATTGTTTGATGATCCAACTGAAGTGTTTTTATTGCGGAAATAATCTGTGATACAAAAGTACACAGCTGCTCAGTTACAAGGTTGTAGAGAAGAATTGCTCTCAAAAATAGCTAATACAATCTATTTGTTTTTCTTCTCTTCTTTCTAAAGTAACTGCTACACTTGGTTATATAATCCCAAGTTTACAATTCTACGTTTGGTTAAACTAAAGAATAATAGTAGTAACCATCAGTAGCTTGCTTTTCATTCCTTTTGTCCAATGGTCCTTGGAGATCTTTGCTTTTGTCTTCATGCTCATTATAATCATTTCCAAGAGCCTTATTGGAAATTGGAATGTTTCCTTATTTCCAGTAACCACTTTGATGGCTTCCAATGCAAAGTACACTTCCATATCTCCTTTTAGATCTGTTCAGTAAACTGTCACTATCACTTTGTCAACTGTTCAAAAAGCAACATTGATTCGTTGATAGCAAGGAGATGTGTTTCGTTGATAGCTTCATTCTTCATTCCGTTGATGGTGTTTCCCTCGTTTCGTTGATGAGTAAACTCCATACCGTTGACAGAGTAATCTTCATACCGTTGACATGTCTTCACTTAGTCAAAATTACAAGGCATAACATATTTACAATTAACCAACCTATTTTGCCTATCTAGTACTTAGTCAACATGACTTAGAAAACCTATCTAAAACATATAACAGAATGCCTATCATACTGTGAAGTATTGTACAATGCAATTGCTACAACACTCATTTCGTTGATGAGCTTCCTGTCAACGGAATGCTGCAAAGCATGCCATTTCGTTGACAGTTACAAAAATGACTTTACACAAATTCTACTAAGTGTTTTATGTTTATCATCAAGAACAACATATTCCTAACAATGTTATTTTATTAAATGAAACTGTCTGCGATATTTTTGGAAAATGAGATCTTTTAGTTAGGAAAAATAGAAAATATATTCTATTTAATAATTTTAATATTTTATCTAACGGTTCTCATCAATTTGATCAGAAATATCTAACGGCTATGAATGGAGTGACCAGACTACAAAAACTTTAATGACCAGACTACAAAACTTTCAATGTTTCGTCTTTAATATAATAGTATAGATAGATAGATAAGTGTTAAATTGATATGGAAGTATTATATTAGTATTTGGATAAATTTACGTATAAGTTAGTTAAGAGTTTGTTAAATTAAATTTGAAAAATATAATTATTAAATAAAATAAACTCAAGACATGCATTTTAAATTAAAAAACATTTAAAAAGACAAAAAATCAAATAATAAATCAATAAATTAGAGAAATTGAACATCATTATTAACATTTAACTTATCATTATATAAGTTATAAATTGAAATCATAAGTTGAATTGACAAACAACCTCCATAATTTTTTATTATTTTATAATGAATAAGCATTAGCTGCCATACAGGCCCATAATTTTCTTAACAAAAATGATAGTGGGAGAAACATTTAGCAAACAAATCTTATGTAGCATATTTTAGCAAACAAATCTTACGTAGTATATTTTATATATAATTTATACAAATTGTGAAACTCCAATAACATATAATCTTACAAATTTAGCCACATTTTATATTATCTTAATCAACCATTTTATTCAGTCTAAAATGCTCTTATATTTGTTGAAACAAATTTTCCAGTTCAAAAAATATACTCAATTGTCATTATAACTAAGCTCATTAGAATTTGTTTTGTATACCTTGCGTAAAAAAATTACTATATTTTAATTTTAATTTTTTAACCAACAATTATAAGCATTGTCATTGAATATGTTCACCAACATAAATTCTTATTATCTCCTTTTATGGTTATAAATTAAAAGGAGTATATTCGATTGAGATTTTAAAGATTTTTTTTGAATTCTAAAATTTCATGGGTAACTAATTTGAATTTTAGCAACAATATTGTAGAATTTGTAAATTATTATTAATTTATCCAAATTAAAAAAAACAACAATTTACTATGCTGTAATTTGCCAAACACCGTAACTTTCGTGGGACAAAATGTGCTGTTTAAGTGTTTTAAAAAATTAAAATCTTTGGAAAAATGCGAGAATTGATCTCAACAATAAGTATGAATCATTTTTAATCACTGACAATTTTCCGAGAGAAACTATTACTCATGCAACCTTTTTAAATTAATTAATAATGCTGGATAAAGAAAAAAATTGAGTTTATTATTTTTTTCAGAGAGTACAAATATTGTCTCATGTGAAAAACCTTTTTTTTTCTAAACACATTAATAAATTCTTTTTATGGCAGTATAAAATATAAATAGAAGCAAAATATGTTGTCTCGTATTAAAAACATTTTCCTTACAAAACACATAAACATATTCTTATAAATAGAAGCGGAAGTAGTTTGAGTTAGGTGAGCACCCAATCCTAATTTTCACCCCCACCCTCCTTCCTTACAATTTTTTCTTATTCTTCCCAAAATGGGGCTAGCGGAGAATGTTGATACGTCGTCGTTTATGACCGACTTTCTCAAAAACTCCGGCGGCGTCGCCGTCGTCGACGGTGGTCTTGCGACGGAGCTGGAACGCCACGGAGCAGACCTCAATGACCCTCTCTGGAGCGCCAAATGTCTCCTCACTTCCCCTCATCTCATTCGCTCGGTATATACATACACATACATATGTTCAACTCTATGTCATATATTATATTATGTATCTATCATATTTAAATTGATTATGATTTTAAAATTTCTTTAGTATTCGATCTGTGGTGAAACAATGACAAAAATACCAACTTTTCTTAGGTTAAGTAACCAAAATACCCATTTTTGAGTTTTTGGCCATTTTTACCGACCAAATACCCATTCTTAGACTGGGTATCTCAAAAAATGTTAATTCTATATTTTTTGATGAAATATGTATTTTTACAAAAAAAAAAATAATCATAAATTTGGGTGAATACCCCGTCTCAGAATGGGTATATGGACAGATACCCAGTCTGGAAAGCGTATTTCCCGGTCTGAGAAAGCGTATTTCAAAGAAAATTTGAGCCGGATACCCAGTCTGACAAAGCGTATCTCGAGATACCCGGTCTGAAAAAGCGTATTTCACTAGTATTTTTGGCCAGATTTTCAAAATGTGGTATTCTGGTCACCAAATTTAAAAATTGTGGTAATTTTGGCCATCACCCATCTGTAGTTATACAATGTGGTGCTTTTTTTTTTTTGAGTTTCAACTTGAATATCTCGATTTAGAACAAATTATTAGTAATTTAATACTTCCTTCTTCACTCTCCTTTCTTTACGGTTTTTTACGGTTTTTTACGCTGCTTGACAAACATTTTAAAGTTTTTATAAATTATAGCTCTAAAACTTATTTTTAAAACTTTCTTTTTCTAAATAAAAATTTAAATATTATATTTTTATTAAGAAAAAATTTAAAATAATTTATCGAAATATATATTAAAGGAGCCTTACAATGCGTGCTTGCGTGCTGAGCCCGTCCCCCGATGTAAAGAATTGAGGGAGACGGAGGGAGTAGTTGTTTATTATTTAAATTTTATTTTAGATAAAAGTATGTAATCTTGCATGCATGAAGGGTGTTAGTGTTGTCTGACGTGTGTAGATTTTATTCAAGATAAGTGTGTGTGTGTTTGTTTTGCTTACTGTCTGTCTTTATGGTTAAAAACAACTAACTAAGCTGTAAGGATTTGAAGTATGTACAGGTTTGGACCACCATATGCCTGTTTTCTCACATTTCTTATATTGCTTCTTTTTTCTTGTCAGATTTTGTAAGTAGCTTTAAACTGTGTTTTTGTAATTTTGGTTTGTTTAAAAAAATTGTTGTAATTTTGTGCAAACCCCGTATTACACCGTTGATGTGTGGAATAACGATGGGGAACGATGGAGGTTAGGGGGTCCTAACCTCCAAGATAAGTGTGTGTGTGTTTGTTTTGGTTGCTGTCTGTCTTTATAGTTAAAAACAACTAAGTAAGCTGTAAGGATTTGAAGTATGTACAAGTTTGGACCACCATATGCCTGTTTTCTGACAGTTCTTATATTGCTTCCATTTTCTTGTCAGATTTTGTAAGTGGCTTTAAAGTGTGTTTTAAATTTTGTATTTTTTAGTTTGTTTTAAAAATATTGTAATTTTGATGTGCGGAATAAACAATGGAGGTTAGAAGGTCCTAACTTACTTCCGGTGGAAGGTAAAGGAAATCTTGTGATCTGGCTGGTTAATGTTACTTATTATATCTGTGTATGATATATAGGTTGGAAGAAGGTCCCTATCCCACCGTGGCTGGTTGCCCATTTTTGTTATATAAGAATCGAACCTTGAACCATATGAATTGTAATGCACTATTCATGTTTAGGACTTTCAATAGATAACATGTGACATAAATACTGGACAGTGGACAGGATGGGGGGACTTATTGGTGCTATTATGGGTTACTGTTGTCTTATTATATGGTTGTCTGTATCTTTTTTGTTTTCTTTCCTTTAACAAAAAAAAATGTAATTAGATATTAACATAACTATCTTTAATTATTAGTTATAAAATGAGAGTAACTAAAGTCTAGAATCCAGTTGACTGTTGAGCAATGATTTGCTATTAATTAACTGTTTTGCTGCAAGGAATATTTTAATGTCAGCTTAATCCTTGGCCCAAATGCATGCTTTCTATGTACTTTTGTTTAGGTCTACCGAACATGACATGGGTGTGGGTATGGGATCTGAGTCGGATCCTGCATATGAAAACCGGACACTTCTACTCCAAGCAATCTAGTTCAAAATGATTTGCAAGGCCTCACAACAACTTTTTTCTAGAGAGTAATGTCCATAGATCACCATTTCCATGTTATCCTTTTGATTTATTCTTTAAATTTGACATAAACAATTACGTATATGTTTTTTAATTGGTAGAAGACACTTATTTACACATGTAATATATATAAAAAGTAGGTATAATTTCACTTATGTGAAGGTTATATGTTGAATCCCCGCACCCTTGTCCAATTTTGGATCCATATCCACGAATCCTAAGTTTTTAGAAACTAAGAGTCCGACACGTGAATCCGCACCCGTGTCACATAGTGAATTTGAAAGGATTTGCCCATTACATACCATTTTCATCATTCGTGGATTTTAAAATATGAAAATAGATAGCATGTCTGTGCTCCAGTGGCAAAAACAGTACTGAATGTAATGTATCCATATATTGGCCAAGGGTTTTGCTGTCACCCTGTTTGTCATCCTTATAAGGTTCAGTTATTTGCTTGTTTGAGCAGGTACATCTCGATTACCTTGAAGCTGGTGCAGATATCATAATCACAGCATCTTATCAGGTAAATAATCACTTCTTTGAGTAGGGTATCCTCTGTATTGAGTGCGTGAAACTCAACTTCAGTCTACTTGCTCGTGGACAGGCAACAATCCAAGGTTTTCAGGCTAAAGGCTATTCCGAATCAGAAAGTGAGGCTATGCTTAAAAGAAGTGTGGAAGTTGCCTGTGAGGCAAGGGATATATATTATGAACGATGTCTTAAATCTACTTCTAATGAGATGGAGGATGGGAAGATTCTCAAACATCGACCTATTATAGTTGCGGCATCAGTGGGGAGCTATGGGGCTTTTTTAGCTGATGGTTCTGAGTACAGGTACCTCTTTACCAAAGCCTGGAATTTTTTGTCCGAATTAATGTGCAAGTTTTGAGTAATAAAAAGGGGTCTTACTTTTTGTTCATTGGTTACCTGTTAAGATAATCGAGGACCTCACTTCCCTAACGATTAACATGAATCATAGTATCACAGCTTGCAAGTAAAAAAGGAATCATGCCCTGAGGAGTTTCTATTAGCCCCATCTACAGCGTTGTGTCCTATTTATCAAATCCCATGTTATCTTTATTAATCTCAGTGTCTTTCTTGTTCATATTCTTCTGGAGGTAATTGCTTGTAATGTGGACCAGATATTTAAGAATGGTTATCTAAAATCCATCTGCATTATACTTAATGAAAGCCACGTCTATCGTTTCACCATCTAGTAGGGTGACACTTATGAGATGTTACAATGTAGTTCAACTACTAAGTGTATACTGTTTAATAGAGGATATAGCTTAAAGTACTCCCATTCTTCTTTTACTAAACCTAAGTATCTTACAGACTTTACATTTACTTGCTGACAGTTATTGTTGATGGTTTTTTGTATCTAAAGTGGGGACTATGGTGAAGCTATAGATCTGGAGTATCTAAAGAACTTTCATCGCAGAAGGGTACATATTCTGGCAGAAGCTGGTGCGGATCTGCTAGCATTTGAAACCATTCCAAATAAGCTTGAAGCTCAGGTTTTCTTATGCTGATTATGAGAATTTTATTATTTTCGCTGTTTACATTGTTCTCAATATTTAAAATGCATCAGGGTAGCTCTTTAAAATGCAATTTCTTTTTTGTTGCAATAGCTGAACTTGTTTTGGGCAAGTGTTTTGGAAATTTTGAAATGTGGGCCAAATCACCATTGAATATTGTTGGTCAGTTCCATAAGAACTAGGTGCCTTATGCTTTGTACAAGATATTGATATTGGCTATTACTGCTTAATAGGCTTTTGCTCAGCTTCTTGAGGATAAAGCCATAACTATCCCTGCGTGGTTTGCTTTCAATTCTAAAGACGGAATAAATGTAGTCAGCAGTGATTCCCTGACTGAGTGTGCCACAGTTGCTGAAACATGCAAAAAAGTTGTTGCGGTTGGGATCAACTGCACACCTCCTAGATTTATCAGTGATCTGATTACATCAATTAAAAAGGTTCAACTCCTAAAACCTCTGTTTTTTTTCATACTTCTCTTTATTTTAATATCTCTCTGCATTACCCTTGTTAGTTGTTACTCCTATCTTACCCCCCTTGTAGTCAGAGCTTTGGTGGTAAACTATACTTTTCTATTTTATTGGTTCAAGTCTTATAGATCAGTATTTGTGATATTATTAGGGAGTATGACTATGACATGATTCATACTGGAAAGGAAGGATACTTAGATTGTATAGTAATTTACCCAATTTTTGAGTTTTTTAACTTTAAATGTACGCCTAATTAATTGGGTCATGTTTAGCGAAGTTTTGGGAGAAAGGAATAAGCTATTTGTCACTGTTTAAAACCTTCCACTTTCTGAAGTTAATATTGTTTCAACCAAGGGCGGACCCAAGTTGTGCTAAGTTTACAGGATTGATACCCCATTTTTAACTACAATAGTTAATAGTCCACCCGTCACAAAGTAGTATGCTGTTTGTCACGATGGTTCATGTGGAGTGTTAAAATGTTATTTGCAAAGCCAGTCACTGAAGCACTTATCCACCTTTTTATCCATTTCATATCTACCTTCTTGTATTTGTTTCCTTTATCTGCTTTGTTTTGGGTCATTTTTATTCTACCTTCCTTCCTTGCTATTTCAAATAATCAAATTTTCTTTTTCAGTCCAGAAATATAAAAAAGAAAAATAAATAAATAATAAACTGCTCATTTTTTCTCATGCGGATATATAACCAACGTTGAAAACAACGACAAGGTTTGAAGACAATACCTTGACCCAGCTTATTTAATGTTGAGCACCATTGCTTTGACGATTTCCTATATGCCGCGAGTATTTTATCCATCTAATCATGTAAAAACCATGATAAGATCATTAACATACTCTCTTATTTTTGAGCCATTATTGCAACTGCCCTGACAATTTTGCCTGACAAAACTATGTATCAGGTGAATAACTGAATACCGAATATTTAACATTAAAATACTTAGAGCTTTTACATGAACTGATACAATTCATAACTTTTTCACCGGACAGATCCATACTTAATTTTAATAATGGTTTTAAAAAACCTTTCAAGTTCCACTTGGCTGAGAATTGAACTGTTTCCAATCACACGGAAATTTAAAGAAGAAACAACTTGAAAATCAGATAAGAAAACATCATAAAGTCAAACTTGCTTCATATACAAGATATGATCAGCTTACCACATTTCCACATGAAGAATGCATTGAAAGCAATGCTCGCTCAAGTACATACAGATCAACAGCTTTATCTTCAGGAAGTGATGACGTAAAGCTCAGTCCAAAGTCAATAAGAACCTGAATAAAGACCAGAAGCTGCCTTTAATATCTATAAAACTTACTTTTATAACAGACAAGCAAAGCAACAGTAGCGATCAAAGAGATAAGCCCGCCTAAACAAAAGCCTATCCTTATGTCAACCTCACATCATCCTATTCCTACTCTTCCCCATCCTTATTAACAAGACATAACAGAAAAACACAAATAAGTACATAAATTTTACAGAATACAATTGTACATAAAAGACCCACCAGCTGATTTGTACTACTACGGATCAACATGTTTGATGTAGTCAAATCACCATGAGCAAGGCCGCCATCATGAAGCTTTCCTATAGCATGACCAATCTGCATTGCTATATCGTCCATTTTCTCCTCAACAACACCATGTATCCCAAAGTCAAGAAAGACATCTTTGACAGAGGGACCCTCCACATACTCAAATGTCAAGGAGTTCAAAACAGGGTCCACTGCATAAAGAACTGGAGTAGGAACTCCAAGTCGTCTAGCTTTTGCTATGCACCTAGCCTCCTGATTAATTAAAGCATAACAAGCGACTAAACTAAAAGTTACATCAAATAACATTGGTGGTAAAACTGATCCATTTAACTAACCGCATTCAAGCGTTTCTGTGTCAGCTTGGAATCTAAAGTTGGATGCCTATACTTCTTTGAAAATCGTTCTTTCACAATGGATCTTCTCCCAACAAACTGTGACTCAAAAACTCTCTGAGAAGTGATAAAACAAGACAACAGTAAGTGAAACTTAAATGCCAAAAGATTGTGTGGGCGTGTGCACTTTATAGTCCACTACTAACTCACTTTGTACTAGATTATGTCTAATTAAGGCTGCAGAAAGTACAAAAGAGATAAAAGACACATTTCCAGAAAAGATAGCAGCCAAAAAGAAACAAAAGTAATTTGTCCAGACGTAACTCAGACGTAACTCACAGCTTCAGCTCCTTGCTTCACCAGAACTAAGGAGTCCTCTTTTTTATCGGTCATCATCTCCATATCAATTTTTCCTACCAACAAAAATGATCTCTGCATCACCACCAAAAGAATTATAAAGAATAAGTCTATGTTATCTAAAGCTGTACCTATCAGATCATCAATTAACGAGAATTGACTGCCAAGAATTAAACAATACGTGGTAACTTGATATTAGCAGCAATTTGTTATCCTGTCCCATTTCCCCTTATTACAATCTTCCCGATATTTGAATGCTAGACCAATGTCATTACTAATTACAGGTTACTAGTTCCAATTTTACGGATACTTCATCACTATATTACTGCCTTACAAATACGAGCTCGACAATCATAAACATCATAACAGAGTCACAGACCAACTATAACTCCACTATGCACCCTGCCTAGCTTAAAAAAAAATACATATATATCTAAACAGAAACAATACCAACTCTTCACATTTCATGTTCCATTACGACATTCTTAGCATAAATACTTCTAATTCGAATTCAAGATTGTAGCTTTGAGCAACAAAAAATTCTGCAGCCAATTGGGGCAACCTAATACCAAACAGGCAACACTGCTGGCTTCTTGTAAGAAAAAGAACTGATTTATAATTACCAAAAAAAAAGAAGATTTTTTAGTATATTACACTAATAATGGGGAAACAATTAATATGTTTGTTATATACATACCTGATTGAAGTCTTGATAGAGCCTGAAGAGTTCTTGCCTGCTGCTTCTGTATGTATACTGTATGTCTTATCTGTATGTTTGTGCTACTTTATTTCGTTTAGGGTTTTGATACTTTGCCTTTGCCGGTTAATACAACACAATAAATTTTAGGGGAAGAAATTTCTTTTTTCCATTAAAGTAAAAATACCCTTTTTTATAGACTAAAAATTTAATTCTTGTCGTGAAATATTTTTTTTAATAAATATATATATGTAAAATTTATTTTAAAAAAGTAAATATCACTTATATCTTAATTTATAATGTATCTCCTAATATTACGATGAAAAGTACCTCTCCACCCATCCCGAAAGCAAATTTGAGAAAAGAATGATTAAAAAAAAAATCTTGAAATGAAGTATATACAATTGTCGCAAATTGAAAATAAGATTTTTATAATAATTGACAAATTTTTTTAAAAAATTGTTTATTTTAATTCTACACATGATTTGACAAATTTGATGTAAAATTCCACAGAGTTTATGTAGAATCTTACTAATTTTCGTAAAATTCTTCAAAAACTTGCTGAATTTGATTTATTTCGAATACCATGATATTTTACAACATGCTAGTCAATTAAGGCATGATTGTTCAAACAATTAACTTCAATTAAGGCATGGTTGTATTCTGATACCAATTGTTGGAACGTACGAATATAGGACAATTAAATTAAAGAGTTCGAAAAAAAGATTAACCTTAATCGTTACGGCGCAATCGATTCAATTCCACGTCTTCTACTGAATTCCTTGATTCCCTTTGAGCGAAGTGTGGCATTCGATCTCCCAAAGTTTCATCTCCTCAAAGCCTCGAAATTCCAAAACCCTAGTTTCGTGTGGCTGATCTAGGTCTCAATTTCGATTTCTGTTGTGTGTCCAGCTTTAAAGAGAATGAGAATATACATAGGCTTCAGTAGGGATCATGGACAATTAGGTCGGGCCTTCCAATGACATTCCGGGTCAAGCCCAATGTCATTAAATATTAATTCAATCCACTAAAAAATTAATATTTGCACTACCGTTCCTAATACCGCAATTCTTTTATTATTTAATTCGGCTCCTATATTATTTGCTTATTAAATTCTCCACATTTAAGATATCGCATGTCCATTAATTAAATTAATCACTGAAAATTAATTTAATTAATATCTTATTTATCTTTGATCATCCACTCAACCTTATAATTATGTCAGAAATTAATCTGCCTGCAGGGCTTCACATAATTATCTTTATGAGCTTTCAAGAGGACATCATCAACCCGAATATTATCAGGACATGGATTCCTTCTGTAATTAATATCCCACTATGCATGCAATGTCATTGCTCAACACATAATATTATAATTAATAATTAATTACATCTTATATGAATCAAAACATGTGCATTGCATACAAGTGTCAATCACTACATCCGGATTAAGAACCTAAGCAATAATAATATCATAGAATCTTAGTTCTTCTTAACTGTCAGAATAGAAGAACAATTATAATATTTTGATCCTGTTAAAAAGTTTACAAGTATTATTCAATAGTCAAGATAAATTATTCCCAAATAATACTTGAGTCATTCCAGTGGTTTGTCTAATACCACTTAGACTGTGAACCTTTATTATATTATATATACAGACACTGATAATCTAATTTTCTGTTATCCCATTTGATACTAGATTATGAGATTATCCATAACATACAATAAACAGACAATGTAATAATATGCAATCAAGATTCTCAATAAAATGGACAATGTTATATACTTCAAACGAATAGTTCAATATAAAACCCAACAATCTCTCACTTATACTCAAGCTATTCTTTGAGTATATCAGTGTTTATTACAAGTAATCCACTACCAGTTTAAATAACTACTATGTGATCAGACATCTGACTCCTATCGCCTCCACGTGTTCCTCAAAAGCCTTAGCTGGTAAGCACTTCGTGAAAGGATCTGCCCGGTTGTCCTTTGATGCTATATCGGTCACAACGATATCTCCTCGCTTAACGAACTGTCGTATGAGGTGATACTTACGCTTGATGTATTTTGTTGTTTTATGTCTCGTGGTTCCTTCGTATTTGCAACAGCACCAGTGTTGTCACAATAAATTGTGATATGCCGTGGCAAATCAGGAACTACATCCAAATCCAACAGGAAATTCCGGAACCATACTGCCTCTTTGGCTGCCTCAGAAGCTGCCACATATTCGACTTTCATGGTTGAGTCTGCGATGCATTTCTGCTTCACACTCCTCCATATTACGGCTCCACCTCCTAAAGTTAAAACACACCCCGATGTTGACTTCCTTTTATCCCTATCTGTTTGAAAATCTGAATCGGTATATCCCACAGACAACAAGTCCGAGGCCTTGTAAATTAACATATACTTCTTAGTCCTTCGCAGGTACTTAAGTATTGTTTTTACTGCACTCCAATATTGCTGACCTGGATTAGACTGATATCTACTGACCATGCCCACGACAAAGCAAATATCAAACATCGTACATAACATCACATACATTAAGTTTCCACATGCTGAAGCATAAGGAATTGCTTTCATGTTCTCTATATCTTTAGGTGTCGTAGGACACTGCTCATTCGATAGAGAAACTCCATGTCTGAAAGGTAAATTACCCTTCTTAGAATCATGCGTGTTAAAACGAACCAATACCTCATCAATGTAAGGTTTTTGAGATAAAGCCAACATCCTTTTTTTGCGATCTCTTATCACTTGATCACAAGGATGTATGCGGCTTCACCTAAGTCCTTCATTTTAAATTGTTTGAACAACCATGCCTTAATTAATGACAACATCCTAGGTCCACCATAGGTTTCAGCTGATTAGAAAAGGAAATATGATGCATCATGTATGTTCTATTTTTGTGTAACATGAAGCAAATGCTATTACTTTTAAAGTTTATTCCTTCTTGGTACTGTTTCTGCATCTGGGGATCTCAACCTCTGGGACTAGACAGAGTGATGGATGTTTCAGTTTCCTTTATTTCACACTTGTTTCTTTTACTTTTGGATCGTTGAATACCTGAAGTGTATGTTTAATCAGATGGACTATAATCCCTTTACTACTTGTAACAAGTACTCATTCTATTAATTCTATTTCCTTAAGATAGTCTCACGAACATGTTTTGATCACTTCTTTGCTCATTTGAGGGAATTAATTGATACTGCCCACATATTATAGTATCATGAAATGAACTAAAGATTGATAGAAATGTAGCTTATGGAATAAGTTAAGGTTGTAAAATAAAAAAGATAAGAGTGAATAAAGTAAGAGTACGGGGATCATAATCCTGTAAACAAAGATGGCCAAAGTTTCTTGATAGTTGCTATAGGGTATATTTCTCATTTCAACTCTATCTGTTATTGTAGGTGACAACAAAGCCGATACTTATATATCCAAATAGCGGAGAGACTTATGACGCTGAGAGGAAAGAGTGGGTGGTGAGTTCCTACCTATATCTTAAATGTTGTACTGTATCATTTGTGAACTGCCAAGTTTTGTTTTTCAATATCTGAATTGCCAGTTTCTAAAAAAATATAAATGAAAGGCAGAAAAGAACTACAAATATTTAAGTATCTAACAAAAGAAGTCATGACCTGTTTGGTATTAGGTTGCCCCAATTGGCTGCAGAATTTTTTGTTGCTCAAAGCTACAATCTTGAATTCGAATTAGATGTATTTATGCTAAGAATGTCGTAATGGAACATGAAATGTGAAGAGTTGGTATTGTTTCTGTTTAGATATATATGTATTTTTTTTTAAGCTAGGTAGGGTGCATAGTGGAGTTATAGTTGGTCTGTGACTCTGTTATGATGTTTATGATTGTCGAGCTCGTATTTGTAAGGCAGTAATATAGTGATGAAGTATCCGTAAAATTGGAACTAGTAACCTGTAATTAGTAATGACATTGGTCTAGCATTCAAATATCGGGAAGATTGTAATAAGGGGAAATGGGACAGGATAACAAATTGCTGCTAATATCAAGTTACCACGTATTGTTTAATTCTTGGCACATATGATATGCAAATTGATTTTTGGGAATAATCAAATTAGAAACTGAGGGAATTAACTGAGATTGTGAGATTGTGTATGAGAGGGTGTATTTTAGTTGTGTGTAGTACCTACATGGGTCATTAAATTAGATAGATATAAGGGCTTATATTATATTTAGATTAGTTTCTAGTTTCTATTTGGGTTAATGAGCTATTTCGTCACTATACAATACGAAAACTCCAGTTGGGTCATCAGTCAAAAAAAGTTTTCAATCAAATACTTGAGCTAAGTAAAAATTTTATATAGGTCTATGTCGTTAGTTCCGTTAAAAACTTTAACGGGAAAATGATGTGAAAGCTGATGTGGCATCAAGTTTAACAGCGAATTCATCACTCAACTTTGTATTATTTTCAATTAAGTCATCGACTAATTTTTTCTTCTAAACATTCATAATTTAATTAAATTAAAATTAAAAACATACTTATTTAATACATACTTATTAAAAATCACGTCATCGATGAATTGTACCAGAAGTGTAAATTTTTTTATTGTTTGATTTTTTATTAAAATTTAACTAAATTTAAAATTATACATATCCATTTAACTCATATGCTTATAGATCGATACAAGTGAAAATATATTTAAAAATTTTGAATGTTTGATTTATTCTGTATAACCTTTTTTTGTTGCTAGAATGTTTAGATTTTTTGAATGATTTTAATTTAAGAAAAATTAAAATGAAAAATACCCGCTAGTTCATTTGCTTGAAAGTCGATAAAGGGAACAAGTACTGTAATTACTTTTGAGTATTTTTTATTTTTTAAAATCACAATTTTTAATTAAATTTAAATCAAATGCTTTTTCTTAAAATTTTTTACATATTTTTCCAAATATCTAATTTTTTTCAACTAAGTGACCCAATTGAAAATCAACAGAGTGTTTAGTGATGAATTAGGTTGACGACATTAAGTCCTGACGTGGCTGCTGATATGATATGGCGCCCACGTTGCAACTGATGTGGCACCACTTAACGGACTTTCGTTAATAGTCATGGCATTTTAACGGTCGTGAAAGTATTTTGGAGTTGAGTAAGGCGATTGCAAGTTAATTGCAGTTCTATGATGCGATTGAAAACTTTTTTGGGGTGGTAACCCAACTGAAAGTTTCTGTTTCCAAATTGTACAGTGACGAAATAACTCATTAACTATATATAGGTTAGTGATCAAATAGAAACCAAAGTTAAAATAGAAACTAAAAACTAATTTAAGTCCATTAGATCAATTTAATCTAATGGCCTCTAGAGGCACACACAATTAAAATACACCCTATCATACACAAGCCCACCTAATTCCTCTGTTTTAATTTGATTTTTTCCGTCAATCGGTGAGTTTTTTTTAAATCTGATTTCACCGTATTTTTTCTCATCTCCCAAAGATCAATTTGCATACCATATGTGTTATATTTTGACGCGATTTAATTTTTTTTATTTAGTTTCTAGTTTTTATTCTAAGAGTGATTTCTAAGGAGTAAAAGTGCTATATTACTTTATATTTTTATTGGATCCTTAGAGCATATGCACCCATGAAGTCCATTGATTCATCAATTCATGGATTGAATTGATGGAGTTGATTACTATTCATGATGAATTAACTTTTTTTGTTACTTTTTATGCACCCATACAACTCCATCAATTCATCGATTACTATTCATCAAATAAATAATTATCATAAATTTTTATTCATCTCTATTATTTAATGGTCTCACAAATAAGATCCAATGATAAATTGTCGGATAGATTTAGATTTTTGATAAAATTGTGGATAAATTAAAATTTTTGATAAGATTTTTGTTGTATCACGTAATGACACGTGTCTTGATCTAAATTTATAGATAGAAAAATTGTTTATAAATAATATCATGATCTTCTGATTATAGTATTTCAAAATCACTACAAAATTTTGTTACAATGAATGCATTGAAAAGATTATTGAGTCAGAGGCAACAATACAGTCAAGAAGAGACTGAAATCATGAACACCATGGTGACCGAAACGGCAATGTTTATGGACTTTATCGATACTTCAGATGAACCACAAGGACGCGGTTCAAGGCCTGTCAAATCTCCCAATCATCATAGACAAAGGCTATCGAGAGGAAAAAATCTCATGGAAGATTACTTCGTTGATTGTCCAATATTCAGTGAAGACGACTTCCGTCAGAGGTATAGAATGTGTCTTCATGTTTTCAATCGCATCATGACAAATCTTTGCACTCAAGATTCTTACTGGCATCAAAAAGCAGATGCAATTGGATTATTGGGGTTGCTACCCCAACAAAAAATGACTGTTGCACTACGAATGCTAGCTTTTGGTGCATCAGCTGATCAATGTGCCGAAATATGTAGAATGGGAGAATCAACTATACTTGAGTGCATGAAATTTTTTTGTCAACAAGTCGAAGGACTCTTTGGTGAAGAGTACCTTCGTGCTCCAACACCTGCAGATTTAAGAAGGCTTTTAGCTAGGGGTGAACAAAGGGGATTTCCAGGTATGATTGGAAGTATCGATTGTATGCACTGGGAGTGGAAGAATTGTCCAAGCGGGTGGGGTGGGGCTTATAGTGGCCGAAAAGGACGCCCTACTATCATTCTAGAGGTTGTCACTTCCTATGACACTTGGGTGTGGCACACTTTTTTCGGTGTACCTGGAGCTCAAAATGATATTAATGTTCTAGGACAGTCTCCCGTGTTTGATAAAGTAATCACAGGAAATAGCCCAACGGTGGTGTTTCACGTTAATGGCAAACGATACAACAATGCTTATTATCTTGCTGATGGAATTTATCATAGGTATTCAACATTTGTAAAAACTATATCAAATCCTATCACTTAATCACAAAAATTATTTGCTAAGAAACAGGAGGCGTATCGCAAAGATGTAGAGAGGTGTTTTGGTATCTTGCAATCTCGATGGGCTATTCTTCGCCACGGTGCTCGGATGCATAAGCGTTCCACACTTAGAAGTATAATGATGACTTGCATCATATTGCATAACATGATAGTTGAGGATGAATTTGTGGAAGATGAATTTGTAGAGTCTGTAGAAGAAGATCTAATGAATCCATCAGCATCACAGGTTTATGATGGACCAGTAGATTGTAATGGTGTTCGAATTCCTTTTGCACCAGTACAAAGAGATGGAAGAAATCAACAAGCATTTTGGGATCGTGTTGAAAACTTGGAATCAGCTTATATCCATACAATGCTTCAAAATGATTTAGTAGAGCACAACTGGGCAATAGAAGCCAATCAATAGTTATCTTTTGAAATGTACAACTTGACAATTTAAATAAATTTCTTTTATTGAATTTAAAAGCATCGAACATAGTTAAATTAAAAATCAGAGTACATAGTTGAATTAAAAAACAGAAAACATAGCAACTGCTTCATAACATTCCCATTTGTCAAATGTCTTATTCATGTCCTTGAAATATAATCTTTGAGCTTGAGTTATCTAAAAAACAAACAAATTGTGCATGTTAAGTTAAAAATCAAAATAATACATAACATATTAAAATATGTATATAAGAAAAATTACCTCATCTACCAAATTGGTACCGCTTACACTATGCCTTTTAGCTTGATTCTTGACACAATGCCATTTCTTTAACGATCTTTTTAGTAGTGTCCAATGTGAGTCGAGAGCAGCTTTGGCACGAGGTTCGACATGAGGATTTTCGGGAGTGCCACACCAATTTTGGGCATAATCTTCATGAATTCGCCCTCACAAATTATTTTTGTTTGAATATCGACCCGTAATTGGATCAACAAATTGTCGAGCCCAAGAAACACATAATTGTAGCTCTTCGGATGGAAGCCAATTGGTACCCTTTTTTTTTTTTTTTGAAAAATATATGAAAGAAAATATGAGTGAAAAAATTTGTGTTACAAATGATTATTGAGGGTGCTATTTATAATCCAAAAAATCTGACCGTTGCTGCTTAAAATTATAGCTGTTGGAGGACATAATTATAGCTGTTGGAGGACATATAGCCGTTGTGCATCAGGAAAACCAAAGAAAAGCAAATAAAAGTGGTTTTATTTTGTGGGTCCCATGAATTGATGGCCATGAGCAAGTCCATTGAAAATCCATGGACCAATTGATGAATTGATGGAGGTGGAATAATTGATGGAGTGAAAAAAGGAGGGGTGCATACTACTTTATTATAACAACATGGAAAATGCCCATGAATCAACTATTTTTTCATCCGGGTGCATATGCTCTTAAGGATTTTTTTCAAAAATTATTGTGCGTGTTTGGGGTATTTTAAAAAAGTTGACTTATATCTTAAAAGAGTAAAGTGCACTTTGTGTACTTGCACTTTGGGTGTCAGACCACTTGAGATACTGCACTTTAAAAACTCTCACTTGCAATACCATACTTCCAAACTTTTTACAAGTTGTGTACTCCCGTCAAATATCTCTAACTCCGTTAATTTTTGTGAGGGTATTTCAGACATTTGTAATTTCTTTAAAAGATCCAAGCCTTTTTTCTCAACAAAATATGGTAACCCTTTTCTTTAAAGTCTTTAACTTTCATTTGTTTGAGCTCAAATCTTGAATTTTTTAGGCCCCAACTCAAAATTCTTGGAATTTGTGTGGTGGGTTTAGATGTTTTTAGTGTTTTTGTTAGCTAAATGATGGGTTTTTTGAGTTTGCTATGATTTGGTAGAAGTTGTAGTTACTGCTTATTTAGAAGTATATCAATAATTTAATTTATGGGTTCTGTTGAGTTGTTATGAGACTGTATATGTGTGTGTTGAACTGGGAGGAATATCTGCTTTAGCAAAAAGAATTTGGGATTTACTCGAAAAGATGTCGATTTTGGTTTTTCTTGGAAGTGGCTATTGTTGGTCATTTTAATTTGTGATTAGATTCTTATGAGAGAGTGTTACATTTGGTGATGTTTGATGGATTGAGTTCACTTGGATTTTAGCTCCTTGGACTTGTCTTATGAGGAGGTGTTATTCAACTGAATATATTGGATATCTATCTGGTTGTGTTGGAGGTACAAATGTTTGTGTTATTTCCACAATTTTAAGTCTTGTTTTGATTCAACATTCGTAGAGGGAAACATGATAACGAGGGGAATGTGTTAAAAAGTTTACTCATAATTTTGGATTACGTAACAGTGTGGATTTTTTTTATAAGATATATCTAGCCTCTTGATTTGTTCCGGTACAAGAGTGATTTTGAGAAGATTGTTCTACCTCTTTCTTTGAAATGGCTTCTATTCGTAGAACATTATCTTCAGGACGAGTCCTGAAATGTTAATGAATGGAGAAGCCAATTTAGCTGCATCTCCCCTTTCCAGGTCGTCCTCCTCTAACCAAAATCACCCACCCTCAAATGGTAGTTCATCAGGATATGGCTTTTACAAAGTTCAATCTTTCATTCAGGATACTCGGGTATTTAGGCATTGAATGAAATTTGTTGATGCCGAATCTGTATATGAGGAAAATTAATTAAAGTTAAAATTTAAGGAGTGATTAATAACAGAGAGAGAGAGAGAGAGAGAGAGAGAGAGAGAGGATGTGACCACGAGGAAGGGGACGACGGTCGATGGATTGCTTGAGAGCATTACAGCTGTTTTCCGGATTCCTGCAAAACCCTCCCAGTGTTTTCCCCAATTTCGCTATCGAATCATCCATAGTTTTCTCTCTCTGTCCATTACTATCTTCAGCTTCCCCTCTGTCATGAACCTCATTACCAAATTGATTATTTGAATTAACCTTGTTAACTTACAAATGTCTGAAATATTTGACGGAAGTACACAGTTTGTAAAAAGTTTGAAAGTATGGTATTGCAAATGAGAGTTTTTAAAGTGTAGTATCTCAAGTGGTCTGACACCCAAAGTGCACTTTACTCATCTTAAAATGAATAAGTGTTATATAAGTGATAAGTGGATGAATTTTTATAAGTTGTCACTACTAGAAAAGCTGCAATAGACATCGGTTAAAAACCGATGTCTATTGAAAAAGAGAAGCGATGTCTTTGCATATGTAGAGAAAGGTAGGGGTATTAGACTATCGGTTTTTAGCCGATGTCTATGTTAATCTTTAACATCGGGTTTTTAATAAGAAACAGATGTCTATGTTCCTTTTTAACATCGGTTTCTTAATAAGAAACTGATGTCTATGTTTCTCTTTTACAACGGTTTCTATTCTTTAGACATTAGTGTTCTGATGTTACTTATGATATTTAACATCGATTTTTTGCGAAAGTGATGTAAGTTCTGTATTTTTTTAATACATGGATGCCCTATTTGACATGGCCAAAAACCAAACCAAATGACCAAAATCAAAAAGCCAAAACAAAACCAAATATCGAAATCAAAAGGCCAATATATACTAAAACTAAATATAAAATTCAATAGGCCAACTACATTATCCAATTCATATCGAAACTAACTACATAATCCAAACCATCCAAATATCAAAACTACATTCATATAGGCACATTTCCTAGTTTTTCAAAACCTTGGTAATTATTTCCTTGTGCTGCTTGCCTGAGAGACTTTTTTAGATCTTCACAATAGGTCCCCAAGTGCTGCAACTTCTGTTTTAGCTCGCCAAATGAAGATCCCATTTTAGAAACTTTGTTAATGCTGCATCTTTTCACCTTTTCCCACAATGCATATCTCTCTTCAGAAACTTTAGGTAGTATCCCCTTAATAATTGTCAGTTCTTTTGTACATTCTTGCAGATCACTTCTAAGACGACTAACGCTCTCATCCTTCTTCATCATCTAGACAACATGGCAACACAATACTTAAATCAAACAAGCTGATCACAAGAAGCATAAAAAGTGTATCTGCAGCGTAATAGTGGGGTTAAGGATCGGATTTAATTCACATTATGGTTATCCACCGCATGTTGTACTTCACATCTGAGAATATCATTACCTCTAACAGCAGTAGCTAACTCAGCTTGAAGTTGCTCAATATCCAGCTCATGTGAGTGCAATTTGTCTCAAAATAAGCTTGTTAGGCAAAGTTCTGCTTTGAGCTCTGATATTAAGTCATCCTATGTAACTAAACCAAAAACAAATTAGAATAATAAACCTTTAAAGAAACAAAAAAACCTAAAAGAAAATCATAAGCACTTGCTGAGATGAAATTAAAGAAAATGTCAAAGGTGGGGGCTTAATACAATTTAATTGCTTGTTAATATATGTTAATTGAATATCAGAACCAGCATAAAATATTTGAGCAGTCAAGAATAGAAACTATATATTTTCTCACAATTTTATTTAATAGTTGGTGAAGAAAAGAAGCATTTTACAGCGTAAAGTGGTTAAAAAATGTAACAAACTGCTATGTAAGTTGGATATTCTGCTAGGGTGCAAAGTGTCTTTCAAATAAACTGAAGAAACAGATTACGAAACCAGGAGTTTATGCATAAAGATAGTTTCTATAACAGGCTTCAGTTCAAACACAATAATAATAACTGAGTCGTACGACCTAGAGGGATGGAGCATCTGTAGATGAAACCCGAGCATCGGTTTCGGTTTTTTTTTTGTTTTTAGTATTATTTTTTTCTTTTACTTGTGCAAACTTTTGGTAGTAGTGTATTGGGTAAAATAAATAGTGTCAATGGTCAATAATTATATTATATTAAAAATTAAATTATAGTGACTTTAAATTTGTGAACAAACTAAATTTATTTCATAATTTTTTTATGTATTCATGTTATCATAAATAAAAATAACAAATGCGACAAATATATGTCCATGACAATGGAAAACAAGATTATAGCATGTGCGTATATACAAATTTATTATACAAAATTTTTAAAATTATGATTAAAAACTAATACAATATTAATCTTATAGAGTTATGGGAATATATTATATAATTTATTAATACTAATATAAAAATATATATTTATGTAATAAATACTAACACCAATTTGATTGGAGTTCTCATATTATTATTTATTAATATTATATATAAATATAATATAGCGGTTCGGTTAATTTCGGTTCGGTTTTGACTAAAAACCGGAACCGAAACCGCACCATTAGTTTCGGTTTCTCGGTTCGGTTTTTTTTCAGTTTTTTCTTCGGTTTGGTTTTTTTCGGTGTGGTTTATCGGTTTTTTCGGTTAATTTTTAGGTTTCGGTTTTTTCTGCTCACCCCTATCCGGGGACCCCTCTACGGTTTTGGGAATAATGCTGTGCCCATTCAAGGGACCATCGACCTGCCCACAACGTTTGGGACTACCCCACAAGAGGTAACTGTGTTGGTCAAGTATTTCATTATTGACATTGCTTCCTCCTATAATGTTATCATAGGGCGACCTACCTTGTTTTTCCTGGGGGCTATCATTTCTACCCCTCATATGAAAGTGAAGTTTCCCACGGGTTGGGGTCCAGGAGAGTTAAGATTAGATAGTGAAACCTCCCGCCTATGCTACACGGCTTTCTTGAGTCTGGCTCAAACCAATCCTCGTAAAAGAAAGTACTATGGGGAACCGAAAGGAAAGGGTTCCGCTGAAAACGATACTGAATCTAGCGGAACCAATTCTCCGCGAGTCCTCTTGGTCGGAAGCGTCGAGTCGGAGCACCGAGAGCCTGAGGAAGACTGCGAACTTTCTCGTTTCCCGCGAGCCATTCCCGGAGAACCCACAGAATCAGTCGAACTGTGCAGAGGAGATTCCTCCAAATTAATAACTATAGGGTCCGCTCTTGATCCCGTCCTAAAGGAAGCGTTAGTAGCTCTGTTGAGAGAATACGCTGATGTGTTTGCTTGGAGCCCGGAGGACATGCCCGGGTTAGATGAAACTGTGGCCATCCATAGGCTCCATATTAACCCCGAAACAGGAACAGTGAAGCAGAAAAGGAGGAACTTTGCCCCTGAAAGGCAAAAGGCCATAGACGAAGAGATTAACAAGCTGTTAAAGGCAAATTTCATCTACGAAATTCAGTTCCCGGAGTGGATTGCAAATGTGGTACTTGTGAAAAAGTCTAGTGGGAAATGGAGAGTATGTATTGATTACACTGATCTTAATAAAGCTACGCCTAAAGACTACTATCCCTTACCCACCATAGATCAGCTCATCGATGCGACCGCAGGGCACGTCCTTTTCAGTTTCTTAGATGCCTACTCAGGGTACAATCAGATCACCTTGGCCCCTGAAGATCAGCCAAAAACGTCTTTCATCACCCACCGAGCAGTGTATGCTTATCGTGTGCTCCTGATGGGTCTCATGAATGCCGGAGCCACTTATCAGAAAGCTATGAATAAGATTTTTGCCCCCCAAATCGGAAGAAATTTGGAAGTGTATGTAGACGACGTGATCGTCAAGTCTCATGAAAAGAAGGATCACTTGCGAGACCTGAAAGAAACCTTTGGGAACCTCCGAGAATCCCGTCTCAAACTCAATCCGAACAAATGCACTTTCGGAGTGGCCAGCGGGAAATTTTTAGGACATGTCATTAGCGGGCAGGGCATCGAAGTGAACCCCGACAAGGTTAAGGCCATCTTGGGGATGCAGCACCCCACAACCCCGAAACAAGTTCAAACTCTCAACGGATGTCTCACCGCGCTACAGCGTTTTATTTCAAAATTGGCCGAGAAAAGCCTTCCTTTCTTTGAAATCTTGAAAGGAGTGAACAAGTCACGCCAGATTCAGTGGACACCGAACTGTCAAGAAGCGTTCGAATCATTAAAGAAATATCTTACCTCTCCCCCAGTCCTATCCTGTCCCATTTCAGGGGAACCTCTGTACCTATACCTTGCAGTGGCCCAAGGAGCCGTCAGTTCATGCCTCCTCCGGGAAGAGGAAGGGAAACAATTGCCTGTGTACTATGTCAGTCACGTCCTACGGAATGCGGAGGTTCGATACCCCGTTATAGAAAAGATGGCTTACTCCTTACTGTTGGCTAGCCGAAAGCTAAGACCCTATTTCCAGGGCCATGAGATCAAGGTATACACTAATCATCCCTTGAGGAAAATTTTGCATAAACCCGACTTATCTGGGAGACTTGTGAACTGGGTGGTCGAACTTAGTCAGTTCAGCATTTCCTACCTCCCCCGGACAGCCATTAAGGGTCAGGCTTTGGCCGATTTCTTGGTAGAATGCTCTATTTCGGAAGATTCCGAACCCAAACTCACGGCGGTCGATGCCACGGCCAAAGAAAAAACCCATCTGCCTTGGACGTTGTTTGTTGATGGGTCTTCTACGGCCGATTATAGCGGAGCTGGAGTGCTCCTCATCAGTCCGGAAGGTTTCGAGATTTAGCAGGCCATCCATTTTGATTTCCCAGCCACCAACAACTGCTCGGAATACGAAGCGTTGATCGCAGGGCTCCGGCTGGCTAAGGCTCTTCAACTTCAACACCTCAAGGCCTACAACGATTCTCAACTGATCGTCAACCAGGTCCTAGGAAGCTTTGTTGCTAAATCTCTTCTGCTAGTCAGATATCTCCAAGAGACCCGGGAAAGGCTTACCCAATTCCCTACTGCGTCACTTGAAGGAATTCTGAGAGGAGAGAATTCTCGTGCCGATGCCCTCGCTTGGTTGGCCACCGGGGAAGAATTTCCTCCTGGATCTAGTGTCCACTACACTGTGTTGCTCTCACCATCGGTCGACCCGGCTACAGACATTTCATCCCAAGTCATGGTCCTCTCTTACGGCCCTAACTGGATGACCCCGATTGTTTTGTACCTCCAAGATGGAGTGTTACCCGAAGACCGCAAATCTGCGCGAGCTCTCCGGGGAAAGTCGGCCCATTATACCCTGATCGATGGAGCGTTGTATCGAAGATCTTTCCTCGCACCCCTTCTCAAGTGCTTGGATTGCCCCGAGGCAGACTATTGCATGCTGGAAGTACATGAAGGGATCTGTGGAAGTCATTCCTCCGGGGAGGCCTTGGACCATAAAGTTTTGCGTCAGGGCTATTATTGGCCCACCTTGCGTTCAGACTGTCTCAACTCTGCCAAGGTTTGTACCAATTGCCAATTGTTCTCTTCAGTCCCTAGGCTTCCTCCGGTTCTTCCTACCTCTGTGCTCTCCCCCGTCCCCTTTGACATGTGGGGTATGGATATCATGGGACCTTTTCCCCCCGCCAGAGGCGCGCTAAAGTTCATCATTGTGGCCGTAGACTACATGACTAAGTGGGTGGAGGCCAGGGCTGTAGCACATATCACCGCGGTAGTGTGCCGCAGATTCTTTCACGAATCGGTTGTCACGCGTTTCGGCATTCCCCGAGTTCTGGTCACCGACAACGGCATGCAATTTATTGATACCGACTTCGAAGAATACCTCTATGCTTACTCAGTCCAGCACAGGAGATCGTCTATGGCTTATCCTCAGTCCAACAGTCAGGTGGAAGTTACCAATCGAAGCTTGTTGCAAAGCCTCCGCAAGAATGTTGAAGACCGAAAAACTATGTGGGATGAAGAACTCCCCAATATTCTCTGGGCCTACCGAACAGATAACAGGAAACCCACGGGAGAAAGCCCTTTCAGACTCACCTACGGCACTGAGGCTGTAATTCCTGTAGAACTGGGAGAACCGTCTTTACGGGTCCAGCAATATGACCCCGAAGGTAACGAGATGAGAATCCGAACTAACTTGGATCTATTGGAAGAACGAAGGGAAAATGCGGTGATACGAATGGCCAATTACAAACAAACTACAGCCAGATATTTCGGAAAAATCAATCCCCGGGAGTTCCAGGCCGGGGATAAAGTATTGCGCTCTACGGCGGTGTCCGACCCCACCCACAACCGAAAGATGGATCCTAACTGGGAAGGTCCTTATATCATCCATCAGGTTATCAAGACAGGGACGTACACCCTCGCCCACCTTCACGGAGAAGTCCTCCCCAACAAATGGCACGCCACTCACCTCTGGTGTTTCTATCCGTAAGTACCCCTCTACTAGCATCTCCTGGCACCATAGCAATTTTGATGTAATGCTCGAGTAACTTAAAAGTTACTGCGTTTGTTTTCCGGAGTGTAACACTGCCTCTCGAAGGCATGAAAGTACATAGATGCCACTATATAGGGCCTATCGGCCGCTTTCTGATTGTGATAAAACATAGAACACCCGACTGTCTATCTTTATTGATTCTGCCTATTGTATATAAGGATCTCATTAACCTGTCCATTCAAACGCCCGTATCATCAGCCATTTCATTATGACTACGGGCATGGCTCAGGTAATCCTTCCATTAAAAAAGCCAACATATGTAGCCCGCATGAAGCTACGGCATGGGTGGATTTCAAGTAAAACACCGGTTCATTAAAAAGCCGATATATGTAGCTCAAACGAAGCTACGGCATGAACGGGTCTCGGTAAAACACCGGTTCATTAAAAAGCCGATATGTGTAGCTCAAATGAGGCTACGACATGAACGGGTCTCGGTAAAACACCGGTTCATTAAAAAGCCGACATATGTAGCTCAAATTAAGCTATGGCATGAACGAGTCCCGGTTTAAGAGGCGACAAATAAGCTCACAACGAAGCTACGGAACGAACTGACCCGGCTTATTAAAAAAGGCACCGTTCACAAAACTGGGAGTTGGTAATCTGTAACGCGCTACGGCGTGCACCAATATCGAGTTCATGCTCCGACAGGGGGCAATAGATTAACTCACATATTTTACCTCGATTCTTTTTATCATAACACTTCCGTATTACTAATAAGAGTAGCACCACATCGGCTTAACTACGGTATAAACCAGTTCTTGCTACTCCAAAAACAACGGTGATATCTTCAAATCAACGAGACTACGGTATAAACCAGTTCTTACTACTCTAAAACTACGGTGATGTTTTCAAAATTATCCAAACTATTATTCACAACTTGTAAACCGCATCATTATTTAAACAAGAATTTTATATGTGAAAAACAAGCATGAAACTAAAAATTAACTACGACAAATAAACGCAATAGATAAACCCCGTTTATTTATTTATTTAAAAAATTACAATAGAAGGATGGCCCATCACAGATCTGATTGGGTCCATCCCGAAGAAAGATAAACTAGGTTGCGGCAGCAGCCGAGCCTGAACCAGGAGGTCCTTTCCCGTCTTCACCATTCTTGCGAATGGTCTTCTCCTCCTCTTCTTTCTTCTTCTGCTTGGAAGCCTCGTCCATGTCATACTCCTCCAGGGCTGCCTGAAGCATCAGGAACATAACATCTATGTACTCATCCCAGTCGTTCATCTGAATCTCCTCGAGCTCCTCAGCAGTCAGGTCCAACACATTCTTTCCGCTGTACATTTTTCCTAAACACAAAGGGAAAACGAAGAATAAGAAATCAACCAAATAGCGAATAAAGCATCTCGTATTTAAAAAAGGAAAGAAAGAAAGGAGAAAACTCTAAAGAAAACTCGTCATAACAAAAAGCTGACTGAGAAATACCTGGAAAGAAAAGAAAAAATTCCGAGTAAAGAAGAGCGTCTAAGATAAATAAAAAAGGAAGGAGAAATTGATTATTTATAGGCCGGCGCAGACGAATGCGAAAGGGTGGAAACCATTGGAATTCCGCCAGAAATAAATGACTGATAGTTTCCAAGACAGTCAAACAGTCAAAAATATTGACTCAAGACTATCTTCTCATTCGCGTCTTCCCCAGGACAATACTGTAACGTCTGAGAATTTTTGTACATATATTTTATGATTAATAAGTAAAATTTCGTAATTTTATAATTTTGTGAATTTGCTTAAACGAATTGTGTGTTTACGATTTCTTTTCGAATAAAATTTTAGTGTGGCGTTGATTTTTGGGTATTAGATTGAATTTCTGTGGAATTTAGTTTTAATCATTATTTTGCTAATAGAATTCAATGTAATTTTGATTTTATTCTTTTCTAAAATTTTATTTATATGTCCTTGTAAAATTGAATTTGTTTAAGATTTTATTTATTTATTTTGGAGGCTATATATATTTATTGTGTTGGATTAAATTCTATAAATTTCTAAATCCTAGAATTAGTATAATTAGAGTTTGCCAATTACCATTTTGGCCTCAAGATAGAATTGGATTATAGTTTTGGGGGAGGGTATAGATGTATTTTCAGAATTTTATTCTTTTACAAGTATGATTTAAAGCCCAATTCTCTTTTCTTCCTCAATTCTCTTCTCTCTCTTTTCTTCTCGGTAATTTTTTTTCTCTCCTCCGAGTCTCTCTCTCTCTCGGCTTTTCATTTTTTCTCTTGTTGTCTCTCTCGAACCCTCTCTCCTTCTCTTAATCTCTTTTGTTGATTACACTATTTTAAGCACACACCCAAATCACTACTTAGTTGGGGTTTTGATAGTTATATATATATATGTGTGTATAGATTGTGGCATGCATGTATATAAAAGAGGGGTTTTTAGATTTTGATTAGTGTTATGTAAATATTGTGCCTAATTAATGAATGATTGGAGTGGGGATTTAAAAATCAATTTGAGAACTTGAATTATCAAGTCTCCTTGATGATGAATCGATTGTGGCTATGATCCGAAAGTGAGCCATGGTCATAGATTGTTATACTTATGATTTCAAGTGATGCATGTAATGGATTTTTAGTTTTTGTTGTGAAATTGTGGATGCATGTTAGATTAAATCCCTAAGTAGCTTTGGATTCTTGTTTTTCTATATGGTTATGTGGATATGTAATTGGTTTTATATATATATGGAAGAATTAGTGTGATTAGAAGTATGTCTTGGTTGTGGTGTGAATTAGTAGTATGCATATTAGATTTAGTGGACATGTATTTTCAAGAGAATGTTGTTTTAAATCTTTAAAGGAGTAAGAAATTGGAGAATGAGTGTTGGTGTGTTGTGTGTCTCGGGTGGGGAGGGGGCAGCCTCTCGGCTTAAAACCGAGAGCCATGCTCTTGGCCTCGACCGAGAGTAGTAGTGTCGAAAATGAAACTTTTATGCTTATGCGATTATTGTTAGAGTTTTGTATTGATTTCGTGAGTAAATTCAAGTATGTTTAATGGAGAATTTGTTATATGTTTTGGTTTTAAAAGTGGTTAATTTAAAAGACAATGACTATGAACTCCTTCGTTTCTATCTCTATTTCCGCATTGTCATTCGTGGGATTACAACAATTCTGAGTTCTTTCAAAATTCATATTTAATTCACTGTTCATTTTCTCATTATGATTTCAGACTTGTTGGAAAGATAATTCGTTTATCTTCGACTTTTGTTCTTTAACTTTTCTGAGATTCTGTCTCTAAGTACGATAAAAGCTGTTGTTTGTGTAATCTGGTGCTGTGTTTTGACTTGCTGTGCTGCACCTTCTAAAATTCATAGTAAATTGAATAATTGTTCAAATGTTATGAGTAATAATATTCTGAAAAGCTCATTTCAATCTCTATGTTTTGTGTTTATCTTCTGCTGGCAAAATTTGTGATTCTAGAGTCTTAAACTTCAAATTATTGTCATAATCAGGGCTGATTCTGTTACAGCAGTCCACATTTTTATTGTTTCTGGATTCATTACTTCTTTGTTTGAAATGAACCTTACCATTCTGGAAACGTCTTGGAATTCTCTACAAGTTTCATGATTTACACTTTTTGATTTGAGTTTTTCTTCATATAGTAAACTGACTTTCTTTCAGATTGGTCAATTCTGATTTTTAACTTCGATCACCTATTTTGTTCGATATTTGATTTGTGTGACATAGATGAGCGTGTTTTGAGTTATATGTAATACATGTATGTGTGGAATGGGTTAATTGAGTTCAATTCGTTATTTAAGAATAGTTAGTAAAGAAATTAGTTCATTTAGTCGATTAATTTTGAATTAATCCACTAATTTGACTAATTTAATTATTAACTATTTTAAATAGAGTTGACTTAATTAAACCATACTTCTCTTTATGAGTTTTAGTGATGTGCTAGACTAAAGGTGTGGTTATTTGGAGTAATAAATTATCAGTAATCTTAGATGTAAATGTGTATATGGGGTGTAGACATGAGATGAGATTTTATTTAAGGATATATATATATATATATATAATATGTGTAATGTAAGTATTTGGTTATTAAACGCGGGGTAGAAAGTTTACTAGAGGATTTATGAGTTAGAAGAAGATTCTGATTCAAGTGATTTCCTTTTAGGTACTAGTCAAAGAGCCGGAAAGGAGTCAGTGGTTGACGTATCCGTAGGAAAACAGGAAGCAGAGTAGCTGAATCTTCTCTATTAAGGCAAGTGTACTAATCCCATTTTGTCGTTCATATTTAAATTTCATAATTCTTTGTTCATCATATGCCATCATTGGTATCCCTTTTTGCCATGATTAAAAACAAGTGACAAGCATTGTCCCTATCTATATCCAATGTTTAGAATAACTTGATTCAGATTTTGTTGTTGACTCCCCATTTTATGGCATTGAAATCCTAAACTGCAATTTGTTCATAATTCATGATTCACACATACTTGCTCGTTGAAGAGTGGATATTGTCAAACCTTGTCATATTGCTTTACTCGTTAAACAAGGAAAAATCTCATTTTGAAAGTCTTATTGATATTTGTCTCGAAAGTTGGAATAGTTTTGACCGAGGCGCCGGTCTTTTATATTATGAATGTTAATTAAGGCCAATGTGTTGCCTATGGATCCATTTATATTTGAGAATCATGTGCGGCATGATTCGGAGCTAATGCGTAGGCTGATCACCTAGCTTAGCTCGTAGCGTCTTATCGTGATATTCCAACTACTTCTTTTATATTGAATTTGAAATCAAATAACTTGAGAACAATGTTTATAGCCTTTTGATTCCTTTATGGACTTGTTATATTCTTGTGAATGAAACATTAACATCCTATCCCAGCTATGAAATTTTGTAAACTTAACCTCATTTAGTTATCATTTTGTTTTGAACCAGAATTTATTTATTGGCACTTGCTGAGCTATTTAGCTCACACCTTTGTTCCTAACCCTTTCAGCTAGGTATAAGAATGGTGCGTACAATTCAAACAGCCCGTAAGATGACTGGTGGTGCAGGAAAGGCCTATAGGGAACAGTTCAATCAGGTAGGACATAAAACCAGGATGGTCATGTAAGCTAGTTTTGGGATATATGTAGATCATGTTAGCAATTGGTTGTAAGTCTAAAGTTTGGTTTTATTCAGATTGTAATATCTTTTGGTTAGTATGTTGTTTCACACTCTTACCCGGTGGCGTTCTAGGGATATGTTTTGTTATGTAATATATTATATTTATGCTCATCATAGTTAGCATGGTCTTTTTATTTATTAGAATAGTGGCACCTAGTTGGGGTCGTCACAAATACTCCCGCCTTTAAAAATTCAAAAACAAAACTACCGAATAAAGTGATGTGAAGCCACAATCGAATAAAAGCGACAATTAAATCAGAAAACCAGATTTCGAAACATAAATTAAAAAACCAAAGTGTTCAAATCCACAAGGAGAAATTGAAATGCCAAAAGAGATACATTCCACCGAATACACCTAAAGGCCGAAAGGGCTGAAAGAGAAACAAAAAACCAAAACATAAACTCAGGTGCCTACGGAACATCCGGGACCTTACGGAAGAGGCTCGTCGGACCCCTTTGTTGGGTCAGGGTCGCCTCCGGGCCCCCCTTCAGATCCTTCCGGCTCACGGGCCCCCTCCTCCTGCTCCCTCTCCTCAGCCCCGATCTCGTTTTGGACACCATCCTCACCCTTGTCTCATACGGCTCTCTCAGCCTCCAGTCGCGCTATTTCGAAATCGCGAAAAGCTTCTATGGAGTGTGCCGTAGGGTCCAAGGCATTACCTGCGCCCACAAATTTCAGACAATCGTTATAACCCTCCTCATGAAACTCCCCAGCCTTCATCTCCAACTCGGTGATATATGCCTCTGAACCCTTGTACCGGTCCACGCAATCTTCGAACGTGATGTTGGCCTCTCTTTCAACTCGCTCCAACAATTGAGTGGTTTTGGCCAACTCCTCGGCTAATTCCTTGAACTCCTTCTCTCGCTGATCAAGGGCGGCCCACAGACTTGCAGAAATCCCCTTCTCCGTCTGCAGTTCTTCCCCTAGCTTCATAGAACACTCCTCCGCCTGCGTCCGCGTTTCCCTTTCCTTGCTCAACTCTAGCGCCGCAGCCTCCTCCCTTGCCGGAGAATCCTTCAGCAAGTTTAAAGCTTCATCCCTAGCTTGTTTTTCGCCAATAGCCCTCCTATGCTCCGCCGTAGCCATACGACGGTTGCTTGCGGTTCTTTCCGTAGCTCCCATGAGATAAGCCCCCAGCTGTCATGAAAGAATAAACCACAGAAGACATACGGTTAGAATTGGTCGAAGACAAACTATCAATGAGAGTGATGCCGTGGAAGCGGGTACTACCTTTCCGTAAGCTTCCTTAACCTTACGAATCAAATCTTCATCATTCTCCCTCTCGATCTTCGCCCGATCCTGAGCCAAAGAAAAGGCGCTCAAGGCCTCCAAAGGAAGCTCAACTTGCGGATCCTCCCCCGGCCAACCTTGACGGGCTTGAAATCGGATAAGAGTGTAACACTCCACGCCTTCAACCGAAGGGGTCAAAGGAGCCGGAGGCAAACCGGAACCTGAACCACCCACATCTGCGGAGTCGGTCCTCATCCCTCGAGACGCTATCATGAAACCAGGGAGAACTTCGACGTCACTGTCATCTCCATCGGTCTCGTCCCTCAGCCGGAACCCGGACCCCTTTCCAGCCCTTAACTTCTTCGACTTTCCTGTCCCCCCTGTCTTGATCCCTCTTTTCTTGTGACGCAGTGTTTAGAGAGGTGTATTCTCCGAATCCGTAGCCCCGGTGGGGACAGCCGTATGGTTTCCCCCGGTAGAGACGGCAGGTTTAGCGGAGGACTCCCCTACGGCAGTATAAAAAATATTGTTGTGTGAATGCTTTTAAAACGACGAAGATAGAAAACACTTGTCTAATTTTAACAACAGTTTTAGAAAACATTGTCTGAAAGACTTCAGACAATGTTTTCTAAAACTGTTGTTAAAATTAGACAAGTGTATCTAACCACCGTTGTGTGAACTATATTAAGTCCATCGGAAGAAAAAAGACTTGTCTAACTGTAACAACGGTTTAAAAACATCTTGTCTGCGTACTCTTCAGACAATGGTTGCTATAATCCGTTGTGTAAATGATATGTGTTAGACAACACTATATTTGGAAAGCCTTGTCTAATTTGATCTAAATAGGCATAATAGACAATGATTTTTGAAACTATTGTAAAGTATGTGGGATAGACAATACAATATTTTTGCTGAATTTTAAACCGTTGTCTAAAAATTTCAGGCAACAATTTTTCGTCTGAGCGTTGTAGGATAAGTGTTATCTGATTCAGTTTTTCTTGTAGTGAGAATACAAGCTTACATATTATAATTTAAAATTCTCATATTTTATATGTCATTTTAATTAAAAATTTCAAATTTCATAATTTGAATTGTGAGTCTTCACTTTCCAAAAAAAAAATTTAATTAATCTTTGTTTCACTATTTTTGTAATTTTTTTTGTAAAAGCGGAATAAACAAAAAAATCAAAACATTTTTTAAGAACTTTCTTTCTATTTTCAGAGAAATTTTTCCCAAGAAATTTTTTTGGAGAAATTTTTTCTCGAGAATTATTTCCAGAGAAAACTTTTTTGAGAATTTTTCCCGAGAACATATTTGGGGAATTTTTTTTTCGAGAAAGCTTTTTGGAGAATTTTTTCCAAGAACATTTTTTCGGAGAAAACTTTTCTGAAAACATTTTTCTCGAGAATTTGTTATTTTTTTCCCGATATTTTTTCTCGAGAAAATTTTTTCTCGAGAAATTATATCATTTATTATAGTTTAGTACAAATTGATTAGTGGAATGTATTTCAATTTGTCTACTTTTACTTTTTTTTTTGAGATTTTTTTCAGGATATTTTTCGAGATATTTTTTCCGAGAAATTTTTCCGGAAAAAATTCTTTTTAATTTTTTTCCCAAATTATTTCAAAAGAATATTGTCGGGCACAAATTTTTTTCCCATTAAACTTTTTTTTAAAGAACTTGTTGGAAAAAAAAAAGTTTGGAAATTTATTTTCTTTGAAATATATTTTCTAGAAAGAATGTTTGAAGTTATTTTTTCGGCAAACAAACATAGCTTAGCTTATATATGGAGTGCAAGTAAATGTACAGTTCTGTCATTTTTCCTTTAAAATATGTAAATTGCAATTTTATCGGTTTCTCTGCACCTATTGTACTCATTTGTGAACTGTGAAATGCAGTGCAATTCTTTTTGCCAATTTTCAATTTACTTGTGCTTATTGCGTAATATTGAATACTGTTTTGGATTTAACATTTCCCATATAGATAATTACTTAGTTTGGTCTCAAAAAAGGTGTAGTGCTCTCGGACTTGATTGTAACAAACTGAGACTAAACAAAGCATTAATTCAGTTTCTATTGTTCGGTAGATATGAAAGCAAACAATTACACACCGCTAACAAAATTCTATTATGAACTATCCGTGGAGCGAATTGTAGCTATTGATCAAAGCCAAAGCATTGCTTGTCAAATGAACAACATTTACAATTTTTCCTTTGACTACATTCTTGGTGTTCCCGGCTTTCCCAGCAAAACCATCCATGCAAGTGTTCTCGTCTGTCAATGCGGCACTGACCCAGGTTTGTATGTCACTTATCAAGAGTCTATACTTTGGGGAGCCATTGAGCTGATTCATCTCTCCCATAGATCTTTTGAGCTCGTCAATCGAGTCAGTTAACTCTTGAAGACAATCGTTCATTGGCCCGACTTCTTTAGGCTTCATGCCAGGAGCTTTGGACAGCTTTTGCATGGCAGCAGATGTCGAAACCACGTGATTGAGAGCGACTGAGAGAGCTGTTTGAGCTAGAAGCCTGGGACTTGTTTGGATAGCACTAGTATGATGAGAGAGTGAGGTGAAACAGAGACTAGGGTAAGTGGTGGTACTACAAGAGGTTTTGATGAACTCGGTGCTCGCCTTTTCGGCCCCGTAGTCAATAGCCAAGCTTGAGCTAATGTAGAAATTAAAAGTAATGATTAGAATAAGAAATGTAGCAGAAGTGAACTTAATTGAAAAGCCTTCCATTTCTTGCTTCGGGTTGTAGGAGTTTTAAGGTTATCGAATATAAATTTATTGAGTGATGAAAGTGGAGAGAGAGCTTGCCTATTTATAGGAACTTTGGATATTATTTGAAGGATATTTGTTCAAAGAAATGAAGATAATGCAAGGGGGCAGCATCTCAGTTAATCAAGGCCTAGTGGGTGATTTAGACTCTTTTTTTTTTCTCGAATAGCGGGGATAAAATATTGAGCAATAGTCAACAATACTATTTTTTCTAAGTTTTTTTTTTCAATTTTACTATCATCTGAAATTATTTTCAAAAATACGGTCTGTAACTAGATGCAACCCAAAAATATTTTCAAAAAATACGGTCTGCAACCAACGCAACCAGATGCAACCAAAGCAACCAGATGTAAATTTTTAAAAAATAATCGAAAAAACAGCTAAGAATTCAAAAAAAAATTATTAATAAAAGGGGTAAACTTGTGGTCTTGGTTTACCCTAGGGGTTCAATAGTTAACTTTTGGGGTTCAATGTTTCTATTTTGGATTTTAGAAATATTAAGAATGACGAATAATTCGTATACAGACTTAGGGTTTAGGGTTGTTTCCCTAGACTCTAAACCCTAACCTACCCTGATTTTAGGGTTGTTTACAACCCTAATTAAATCAGGACGCCGGAAAAACATCATTACTAACAAGTTGAATCTGGTTGCAAAAGTTGCAGATGGTTGCATCTGATTCTGATTGCAAAAGTTGCACATGGTTGCATCTAGGAGCAGACCGTATTTTTGAAAATAATTTCAAAAAGATAGTATTTTTGCAAAAAGTTCAAAAATCATGGTATTTTTGAAAAAAAAACATTTAGGGGTGGGTATTTATGAAAAAAGCTCTTTCTTCAGGGTAACTGAAAGAAGAGCAAATTGCTCAATAATGCATGTGTAGTTTGTAACTTGTAAATGAATGAAGGAATGAAAATTTGGTTTAATATACTGAACCAGTGTAATTGGAGAGTCGACAGAGTTTGAGGCATGGCAACAAGGAGAATGCAAGTTGGAGAACTTTCCAGGCTGGACCACTTTGATGTTCTGTGTCTGCTTAGCATTTGGATTAGAGTGGAAAACAGACACTCTGAAATATCTAACTTTCTTGCCGCTCCTTTGCTTTCACAATGTTAAAGTTCGTGTGTCGACCAAATTGTAGCAGGGGAGGGATCAAGTGTGAACGAATTCTCATGTTCAAGTAGAACTTCATGTGTAAATGATGTCTTATGTCAGTTAAGTAGGATCACTTGTAGGTAAGTGTTTATTTTTGGCTCACACTATTCGATTTTTAATATTTTCGCTCCCACAATTCGATATTTACATAAATTTTGTTTTTAGTATCACGATTTAGCATAAAACGTCACTACAACACTAGTAAACAGAATCTTAAATCTTGATAAATATTTTGCATAGTTGAAAAGACGACATATAAAAATGAAATTGTGATCAAAATAAATGGAACGAAAGAAGTATATTACTCCCTCCGTCCCAGTTTTATTGTTCAGAATTTCCTTTTTCGTTCGTCCCAAAATTGTTGTCCACTTTTAGTTTATATGGTAAATTATGTGCTAATTATGTTAATTTTTATGAAAATCAATACAACTTTTTGGTAACTATCAGTTTATTTTATATGATTGAATAAAATGTGGGTTTTTGATGGTAAACAATAAAAATGGGACGGAGGAAGCAGTATTTATTTGATAAAACAGGAATAAAAACCTGGTGTGAACATGGAAACCTACGTTTTTAGTGTAAAAACAAGGTCACTAATAATAATTACTTTAGCATAAACTTGAACTTTAGCATTTTCTCTGAATGCTTGACATTAGCATTAATATTCATTGCTAACCAAACTTGACATCAGGAAAGTCGGGCCTGATGAGATTGAATTTAAGAAAATGTGAATCATGCAATGAACTTGAACTATATCATACACAAGAGGCCAACAAGCTTAGTTGCAAATTTTTATATTATTTCACATACATGATAGATACAGCAACAATCGCCCCCTCCAGAGTCCAGAACGAGCGACTTTCCAACTCAACCTAACGTGATTGACCGTACAGTTCCACCATAATCAAAGGCTTTGACCTTTTTTATAACGGCTAGGAGCAGTGTCTAAAGAATTTAGTCCAATTTTTATGCATACTTTCCCACGATATATACGCAGTCATGTGGGCCCCATGTTTGACACCTTTGGGATTTTTCGGCTGTGATGTAGTAGTAGTACCAGAATTAAGAGACTACTCTGATCAAATTATCGCATACGGCTGCTAAGTTTATCTTTTTCTTCCTTCTAGATTTAGTCATTCAAGATTATGTCTCCTACTCACCTTCATACTCGTTTTAATTTTCGAGATTAGCAGATCATCCGAATAATTTAGTCATTCTTTTAAGTTTTTTGCACAGTTGACCAGAAACAAATTTTAGGCTTAATAGGTGATCTTATATGACTTGTAATGTGAGTGTTTGGGGTATCACAAAAAAGTTGACTTATAAGTTATACGGGTGTTTGGATAAATTTACTTATAAGTTAGTGAAGAATTTGCTAAACTAAATTTGAAAAAATAATTTTTAAATATAATGATTTCAACATTTGTATTTTAAATTAAAAAATATTTAAAAACACAAATGTAAAAATATAAAATATTAGAAAAATAAAGAAATCAAAGAATAAGTTGATAAGTTAGGTAAAATGTTGGTGATTTCCAACATTCAACTTATCAATTTATAAGTTACTAGCTCATAACCCGTGCGAAGCACGGATCAAGAATAAAAATTAAATTACTAAAAAAGTAATTTAAAATATTGAGAATAAAAAACAAATTAAGTTTTATTTAAATATGTACTTGCAGTGAAATTAATATGAAAGTCTATAATAAATAAATATTATTTAATTATGTTGATAGAAATAATCAAATATTTGGTAAAATCAAAGAATTGAAATTGAATAAATAACTAACTTATATAATTATGCAATTGCAGCGAATCGAACATGAGTTTGGAATGAAACAAATTAATTTAGATATATCGTACTAACCAAAATTTGGCTTTGTACTATTGTTTTGCAATGACAAAGAGTTTTCCTTATCAATAAAGTCCCCGATCCCCCGAATAATTTTATTATACTTCTTTTCATTCCCTCCATCAATCCCCGAGTTGTTTTTATACTTCTCTCTGTTCTTGTCCTCAACGCGAATAATTTCTTAAATTCTCGTCGCGAATGGGGTGGAGAACATAGCAAGATTGACAGGACGGATAAAATACACATATGTAGTTGTTAGAAGTATGAGAGATACCAAAATTTGGCTTTGTACTATTGTGTTCCAACGAAAAAGAGTTTTCCTTATCAATCAAGTCCTTAATCCTGAATTCTTTTTATGTACTTTTCTCCGTTCCCGCCACCAATCCCCGAGTTGTTTTTATAATTCTCTTCTCTCTGTTCGTGTGTCCTGAACACGAATAATGTCTCAAATTTCCGTCCCGAATGGGACATGAGAACAGAGTAAGATCGACGGGACGAATAAAATACCGATATGTAATTGTTAGAAGTAGGAGAGATAAGAATTGTACTGATCGAAAGTAACTTATAAAATAATAGGTAATATAAAAAATCTTTTGATCTCAATTAAATTATATGTGTACGGCGGTATACATAACATATCAATATATGAGAACATTAAGTTGGATATCTGATTTTGATTTTATAATAAATCTTATTTATATTAATTTAGAATTATGTTAATTATATTAATATAATAATTATATGTTTATCGCTGTATATGACATACTTCATTATTAAGAGTGAGTTTTTGATTTTAATAAAGTAATAAAAATTAACTTTTAATTAAATAATAAATCATACTATATTAATTTAGAATTATGTTAATTATATTAAGATTATTAAGATAATAAATATATGTATATTGTGGTATACATGGCATACCACAATATGTTTTTAATAAAGAGTAAGTATAAGTTTTTAATTTAATAATAAATCTTATTATATTTATTTAGAATTATATTAATAATCTTAAGATAAAAATAATATGTATACCGTGGTATACATGGCATACCATTTAGAGGGGCCAAATTTGGCTTTGTACTATTGTGTTCCAACGAAAAAGAGTTTTCCTTATCAATCAAGTCCATAATCTCGAATTATTTTTATGTACTTTTCTTCGTTCCCGCCACCAATCCCCGAGTTATTTTTATACTTCTCTTCTCTCTGTTCCTGTGTCCTGAACACGAATAATGTCTCCAATTCCCGTCCCGAATGGGGCGTGAGAACGGAGTAAGATCGACATGACGAATAAAATACTCATTTGTAATTGTTAGAAATAGGAGAGATAAGAATTGTACTGATCGAAAGTAACTTATAAAATAATAGGTAATATAAAAAATCTTTTGATCTCAATCAAATTATATGTGTAGTACACATAACATATCAACATATGAGAACATTAGGTTGGATATCTGATTTTGATTTTATAATAAATCTTATTTATATTAATTTAGAATTATGTTAATTATATTAATATAATAATTATATGTTTACCATTGTATATGACATACTACATTATTAAGAGTGAGTTTTTGATTTTAATAAAGTAATCAAAATTAACTTTTAATTAAATAATAAATCATATTATATTAATTTAGAATTATGTTAATTATATTAAGATTATTAGGATAATAAATATATGTATACTGTGGTATACATGGCATACCACAGTATGTTTTTAATAAAGAGTAAGTATAAGTTTTTAATTTAATAATAAATCTTACTATATTTATTTAGAATTATATTAATAATATTAAGATAATTAAGATAAAAATAATATGTATACCGTGATATACATGTCATACCATTTAGAGGGCTTCCTGCTTTTAATAAAGCTTTTAATAAAGAGTATATAGTAAAGAGTAAGTATAAGTTTTTAATTTAATAATAAATCTTATTATATTTATTTAGAAGGTATACATGGCATAGGCTTTCTGCTTTTAATAAAGAATTATATTAATAATATTAAGATAATTAAGATAAAAATAATGTGTATACCGCGGTATACATGGCATACCATTTAGAGGGGATTTATGCTTTTAATAAAGAGTATAGATAAGTTATCAAATAAGCTGAGTAAATAAACACACCTCATAAGCTCTTATCAACTTATAATGCATAAGTAGTGTAAGCCAAACATGTCCAATATACTTTCTTCCATCGGATGATACTTTCTGTATGTAAATTTATCCAAGGGTGTGTAATTCAATTGGGATTTTAAAGGATTTTTATGAATTTCTGCAATCTTGGTGTATTCATTCTAGATTTTAAAAAATGCTTTAAAATTTTGTGGCATTCAATAAAGATTTTAAAAAATCTTTTAAAATCTGGGTGTATTCAATTTATATTTTAAAAAGTTTTTTAAAATCTAGTGGTATTTAATATGGATTTTAAAAAGTACATTAAAATCTTGTGGTATTCAAAAGTCCATGGACTTTTTTTTATTTGATAAAGTTGTGGATTTTCAAGGATTTGCTAATGTATTTTGCCTGTCTTGAAATCTTGTTAAAATTCATGAGATTTTGAAGGATTTGTCGGAAACTCCACTTTAAATCAGCAAGACTCTACGAAATATTACACAAACTTTGCCAAAATTTAAGTAAAATTAAAATCAACAACAATCTATTAAAATCTACAAATTTTTATCAATCCATTAAAATCTAAATTGAATACACCTCCTAAATACAATGTTGGGAAAAACAGAAATTGATGACGGTAGGAATTTTAGATATACTGTAATTCGTAGTGATTGGAAAATTGTTGGAGTATTTGTGTGTATTCGAATTTAGCATTATTTCCTTTTTCCTGTTCTCTGTCTTTTTTCATAGGTGTTTTTTTTTTTTTTTTGAGATGTGTTGATAATCTATAGAAGTAGAATAGGTAACGAGAATAAGCTACGAGGACATGTGTGGAAAAATTCAGAAAATCGAGAATGACCGAAGCGTGCATGAATGTCGAAGGGAATTACGGTTAGGGAAACCATTGAGAATAATTCTTAACATATATCCCAATAAAATTTATATTCAATATTTTATAATTTTGTGGGTCATCTAAGCTTTAAGACCAAATATAATAGGCTTGAAATGAATTTTTTTTAAATGGAGAGGGAAGGACTATGCAAGCTAAACTTACATTGCACTTTGAAATGAAGATATTCTGCTTTTATTCAATACGCATGTACTCCATTTTGTAAGGAAGAAGATCATGAAGATCTGGGTTTTGAACATGTGTATCACCTTGTCGGTCTCTCCTATTCTTACATCCTCCATTGATTTTGATAATAAAACAGGAGAGAAGAAGCTGGCCGAAGTGGTATATGGGCAGTACACAAGAGTGAAAAGAAATTAGGTACCGCAAAATATGTAGGTTTGTAGTCATTTTTATTTTAATATTCGAAGATTGGCATCTGACTTTGCTTCTCATAAAATAAAAGTGGCCTGGTGTCAGCAATTCGAATTTAACGTGTGCACATTGCTACTCCGACGCCTAGTCCTGGCAGCGCGCCTTCATCTATGGAGCACGTTGAGTGTCAATCTGGCTTCTTGCCTATTCTCCCGTCCATTCCTTTATTGTATCTCCATTTTATATTACATTTTGTTGTTTGAAATTATAAGTCACTTGACCTTTCATACATATTATTCTTAACTTCTTATCTGTCTATTAGATACTTTGATCATTCCCTTTTTTTAACATGATAAATTGTTGTATCAAAGAAGCAAACTATTTTTTTATACATTCTTCACATCACGATCCATTGATCTACATCTTTAAAAAACAATTCAATCCTCTCCTATAAATTCCTTCATTCTCAGTTCCCAATGCACAACAATATTACATCAACTCTCGCTAATCTACAGATAATTAAACTAGTTGTGATAGATAATCAAAGATGGAAGGAACAAAGCCAATTTTGTGCCATGCTCATCTTACATACATTGTTTTGTATGTTTTCTTATTCATGTTCTGTCTACAAATAACCTCAACTTCATCTGCCACTGCCAGTGTTCCCAAAGCCGACAAAGATTTCGTCAAAACTTCATGCAATGTGACTACGTATCCCTCGGTATGCAAAAAAGCGCTCTCCCCTTACGCTGGTTACATCAAATCGAGTCGTCTAAAACTCACGTACCTCGCCCTTTCCCTCACCCTTAAAGCCGCTAATGCATCATCCACCTTGATATCGAATCAAGCCAAGAACAAGCGGCTTACGGAATATGAAGCCGAGATTATGACGGATTGTGTTGAGAATATAGAGGAATCGGTTGATCAGCTTCAGCAAACTCTTCTTGCAATTGCACATCTTCGGGGTGCAGACAAGGCATTTCAGCTCTCCAATGCTCAGACTTGGGCTAGTGCTGCCATTACTAATGAGAATACTTGCATAGACGCTTTTTCGGAAGGGGATGTAAGTGCATCTGTCAAGAAGACTGTCCAGAACAGCCTGTTAGGTGTTACAAGACTCAACAGTAATGCTTTATATCTCATTAATCATCTATATTAGGTACTACTTAGCTAGTTTATCTGGCATGCTGGCCCTTACTGCATGTTGAATTGCTAAGAAGTTGTTATTGCAAATCATGTATCTTTCCGTTTAATTATGTATAGATTTATTTTTGTAAAAGGACTGTTATTAGATATCCAATATTAATTAGTTACTATGAACGGAATCTGCATGCGAGTGAATTGATATTGTGGTTTTAGTATAAAATACTGTTATCTTATTAATCTGGATTGAAGCTTGCTTCAGGGAGTGAAGTGCAACTGTGGGTTGACCATGCACGTTATTACGATGCAATGTGAACATGTATTTGGTATAATATGTTTTGTCATTTCATGATAAGCTGGATTCCTTGACATTGCAATCGCTGCCTTGTTGTCACAGAAAATATCAGTTGCGCCAATTTGTTCTTGGTACAAATCTGCCATAATTCTTCTAAGCCAAACCACTTGGCAAGCTGCTGAAGTTGCAGCAATATTCTCCGCTTCTGAAGATGACAAAGCTGTTGTACCTTGCTTCTTTGAACTCCATGTAATTGCTCCTGACCCAAGATTAAAAACACTTGTTGAGATGCTTTTTCGGTCTTCTAATGAGCTTGCCCAGTCGCTATTAGTAAAAGACTAAAGTTGGAAACTTGACTATACTAGATTCCAAAATTCTGTGTGCCAGCAACATACCTCAAGATCCTTTTGGCTGCTCCAAAGTGATGCTTTGTGGGATTTTGCATGAACCTAGAAATCATGCTAACAGAGAAAACAATATTTGGTCTAGTATTTGTTAAATAGATCAAACCTCCAACCAAACTTCTAAACTTTTTTGCATCAGCCTCTTCTGTGCCATCTTCAAGTTAAAACTTGTCATTCATATTCATGAATATCCTTTAGCCACGAGACGTGCCTTGTGCTTCTGAATAGTCCCATTGGCACGATATTTTGTCTTGAAAACCCACTTCAGACCAATTGATTTCTTTCCTTTTCGCAGATCAGTCATCTCCCATGTTTCATTTCTTTTAATTGTCATCAGTTCTTCTTTCATTGCATTATTCCATTCCTCTTTCGTTGATGCTTCTTCATAAGTTGTGGGATCAGTAGCAAACAGTGCAAAATGACAAGATTCATAAATTTCTGCCAAAGTTCTGAATTTCTGGGCTGGTGCTTCATCCGAGGTTTCTTGTGAGGATGACGTAGTGTTGTTTGACGTTGAGTTGTCACGTGTATGATCGCTTTCTTGAACAGGTTCAGAATCCTCAAATGTTGGAATTTCATTAAAGATACGAACCTTTGTCTCTGCATCTTCATTCCACTCCCAACCTGCATCTTCGTTAAAAATTACATCTCTCCTTCCAACAACCTTATAAGCATGAGGATTATACAACCTATGTAACACCCCAGTCCCACATCGAGAAAATTTTGGGACTTCTGTTCAGTTTATAATGTAAAGTACTACTACTAATTAGCACCAATAAAATCATGATATTTTGGGGGCATGTGGTGGGCTTGTCGTTACCCAAGTTGGCTGCATTTGAGTTAGTAGGCTTCGACTTATTCGGACTCGGAATCGGGACTTGACCCAATTTTCGAAAAAGGCTCGGGATTTGACCCGGGTTGTCACATATGGTATCAGAGCCGACTCTCGAAAGCTTGATTCGTCGAGTTGCCGTAGGTGGGGACACGAAGGCTGTTGGTATTATCCCACAATTGACAGAGGTCAGGAGGTGGGGACACGAAGCCAGCCGGTATTATCCCACAATGGCTAGGGAGGAACGATCTTGGAAGGCTTGACGAGGACGTCAAGAGTTTAAGTGGGGGAGTTTGTAACACCCCAGTCCCACATCGAGGAGATTTGGGACTTCTGTTCAGTTTATAAGGCAAAATACTACTACTAATTAGCACCAACAAAATCATGATATTTTGGGGGCCTGTGGTGGGCTTGTCATAACCCAAGTTGGCTGCATTTGGGCCAGTAGGCTTTGACTTATTCGGACTCGGAATTCGGGACTTGACCCAATTTTTGGAAAAGGCTCGGGATTTGACCCGGGTTGTCACATATGGTATCAGAGCCGACTCTCGAAAGCTTGATTCGTCGAGTTGCCGGAGGTGGGGACACGAAGGCTGGTGGTATTATCCCACAATGGACATAAGTCCGGAGGTGGGGACACGAAGCCAGCCGGTATTATCCCACAATGGCTAGGGAGGAACGATCTTGGAACCTATGGGCTATCCGTTCAGACTTGACGAGGACGTCAAGAGTTTAAGTGGGGGAGTTTGTAACACCCCAGTCCCACATCGAGGAGATTTGGGACTTCTGTTCAGTTTATAATGTAAAGTACTACTACTAATTAGAACCAATAAAATCATGATATTTTGGGGGCCTGTGGTGGGCTTGTTGTTACCCAAGTTGGCTGCATTTGGGCCAGTAGGTTTGACTTATTCGGACTCGAAATTCGGGACTTGACCCGATTTTTAAAAAAGGCTCGGGATTTGACCCGGTTTGTCATATATGGTATCAGAGCCGACTCTCGAAAGCTTGATTCGTCGAGTTGCCGGAGGTGGGGACACGAAGGCTGGTGGTATTATCCCACAATGGACAGAGGTCCGGAGGTGGGGACACGAAGCCAGCCGGTATTATCCCACAATGGCTATGGAGGAACGATCTTGGAACCTATGGGCTATCCGTTCAGGCTTGACGAGGATGTCAAGAGTTTAAGTGGGGGAGTTTGTAACACCCCAGTCCCACATCGAGGAGATTTGGGACTTCTGTTCAGTTTATAAGGCAAAGTACTACTACTAATTAGCACCAACAAAATCATGATATTTTGGGGGCCTGTGGTGGGCTTGTCGTAACCCAAGTTGGCTGCATTTGGGCCAGTAGGCTTCGACTTATTCGGACTCGGAATTCGGGACTTGACCCGATTTTCGAAAAAGGCTCGGGATTTTACCCGGGTTGTCACAACTTATATGCTTTGGAATCACAATATCCCAAAAGAATGCATTTCTCATACTTATACTCAAGTTTACTTCGAAATTGAGAATTAACAAATGCATAAGCAATACAATCGAAAATTCTCAAGTGACTTACAATAGGACTTTTTCCTTCCCAAACCTCATATGATGTTTGATTCAAAACAACTTTTGTAGGAGAAATATTGAGCAATTAAACCGTTGTTGACACGGCTTCAGCCCAGAACTGATATGGAAGTCCCCTGACTTTAAGAAAACTTCTAGCCATCTCCACTACAGTTTGATTCTTCCTCTCCGCCACACCATTTTGTTGCGGTGTGTATGGCGTTGTTAATTCCCTGAAAATACCATTTTCTTCGCAAAAGCTATTGAATTCATTAGATAAAAACTCACCACCTCTATTAGTACAAATAGTCTTTATAAATGTGTCTTTCTTCTTTTCTACAAGAGCCTTAAATTTTTTGAAATTTTCAAAAGCTTCTGACTTCTCTATTAGAAAATACACCCAACTCGTTCGACTATAATCATCGGTAAAAAGTAAAAAATAATTACTCCCACCAAGAGAAGTCGTTTTCATAGTTCCACATAAATCAGTATGAATCAACTCAAGACATTTAGAAGCTCTCCATGATCTCGTCCACGTGGGAAGGGTTGTCTTGCCTGTTTTCCATAAACACATTCTTCACAAAATCCAGGTGAATTAATTTGAGGTAGCCCATGAACCATGTTTTTCTGATTAAGGAGTTGCAAGCCTTTGATATTAAGATATCCATATCTCAAAAGCCAGACTTTGGTTTTATTTTTCTCACTTGCAAAAAGAACCTGATTTTCCACTTTAGTGATCATAAGTGGAAACATCTTATTTTCAGTCAGCTGCACACTAACAATAGGCTGACCAGATTCTTTGTCATTGATTACACAAGCCCCGTCAGTAAATACAATTGTATAACCACTGGCCATCAATTGTCCAACACTTAACAAACTATGAGCAAGATGAAGAATATAAAAAACATTGTAAAGTAATTTTTCTTTACGCTGATTGGTCTTCACAGCAAGAATACATTTTCCCTCAACTTGAATTTGCTTATTATCTCCGAGTCTAACTTCTGATTTTTTTTCGATTCATCGAGATCTTTAAACAATGATCTTTAAACAATGATGCATGTCATAGCTGGGCATCCCCAAAGTTTGAGTAGTGTATCGGGGAGATCAGTAGTGTGGAGTTGAAGACCACTTGGTGCATTCATGAGCAGTGGGGAGGTCGTGATTGGTTGTTGATGAGCGGTCTCTTATGGATTAGATCCATGAATGACCATCTGCAGGGGATTCGTCCCTTCAGCCGAAATTGGGATCTCCGGTCCTTGAGTATTGGTGGGGATATTCGCCTCTTCAGTGCCAGTAGTTGGCGGCGGTTGATTTCCGTGAGTATCAGCCTCAGAGGTGATAGGAAGTTCCTCAGAAACTGGAGTATCTCGAGTTGTTCTCCGTGTGTTTGCCATGGTTGATGTTGTGTTCCCACAGACGGCGTCAAATGTTATGGATTAGAAAACGTGCTTGTATATTAATTGCTAGGATTTATGAGCTTTCGAGCTTTAATGGTTGCACTTGTGTTTCGAAACTAAATCGGTCCTCACAAGATGCCTACGTATCTCAATTAATACTGAGAATCAAGCCAAAGACGTAGTTCTGATTGTAGGATCGGGTCCTTTATATAGGCGTCTGGAGCCTCATATTTAGGGTAAGTTTAGGAGTCTTAGCAAATAAGTCTCTTTTTTGATAATGGATAAACATTATATTTCTTGATGGATAAGTCTTTTCCTTGTTCATAAAGGCTATGACTCATTATTTCTTTTATTTGGTATTTTGGATCCTTCTTTGATGAATTTACCTTATTTTGGACTTCTTTCCTGAGCTGCATATTTTCCTTATTTATTAATTACGAATTTAATAAATAATCAGGGTTTTGGGTCTTGTTTATTGGGCCGTGTTCTTGGACCAATATAGGTCTAATTAATACGTCATTAATTGTATTTCTAGGCTTATATTTTAGCCCATATCACTATCTATCTATACTATATTATTAAAGCCGAAACATTGAAAGTTTTGGTTTTCGGTTTTCGGTTAGTTTTTGGTTTTCGGTACTTTTTCTAATTAATAAATTCATAATATAATCAAAATTCGGGAAAGTTTTATTCTACATTAATATTTCACTATATTTTACTACATAAAAATCAAATAATATTGAAATCTAATAAAAAAAAAAAAAGGAAATGTGGGATCTAATTTGTTTAAATTTAGGCTACATTGCTACAAATATACTTCTTTCTTTTTAGGATAACGAAAGCTACTACAAATCAAATCTTTTATGGAATTGTATTATTGTCAAGTTACCAAAATAGTAACTAGATGATTGGTTTTTATAATTAAATTTTTTTTTTCTAACAAAATCTACTCCTTTTCCAAAAATATCATTACAATTATCTTTAAATTAAAACATATTACCTTTTATATTTGTTATTACTAAAATCTATGTTTTCCAAAAATATGAGGTGCAATCCTTACTTATTTATTTTAAAACCTAATTTAATACTCTATTTAATAAATAATAAAATAATATAAAAATAGTAACTAACTGATTGCCTTTTATAATTAAAAAAAATCTAACAAAATCTACTCCTTTTCCAAAATATCACGACAATTACCTTTAAATTGAAACATAATATCTTTTATATTTGTTATCACTAAAATTTCTATTTTCCAAAAATATAAGGTGAAATCCTTACTTATTTATTTTAAAATCTATTTTAATACTCTATTTAATAAATAATAAAGTAATATAAAAATATTGACTAGCTAATTGCCTTTAATAATTAAAACATTTTTTTCTAACAAAACCTACTTCTTTTCAAAAAATATCACGGGCAGTTACCTTTAAATTAAAATATATTACCTTTTATATTTGTTATTACTAAAATCTCTCTTTTTCAAAAATATCAAGTGCAACCCTTACTTATATATTTTAAAACTTTTAATTATTTAAAAAAACTTACCTATTTTAACAAGTGAACGCATTTTTTTAACAAATATAATTAATATAATTAAAACACATCTAAAAATATTATAGGTAGTTACTTTTTTTTAATTAAAACATGTTAGTTTTCCTATTTGTCCTTATTAAAAAAACTTTCTTATTTTAACATGTCAACGTATTTTTTTAATAAATACAAGTAATATAATTAAAACACTTCTAAAAATATCACGAACAATTACTTTTTTTAATTAAAACATGTTAGATTTTCTATATTTCCTTATTATTAATATTATTTTATTATAAATTAATATTAATAATACCTCATTTATCTTCATCTGCCTCATCTGTATTTTTTAATATATTTTTTACGTTCCAATTAATATTTAAGTTTCTCATTTTATAATTTATCATATTAATTTTTACTTTTATTTTAATATTTTTCGTTCACATTAAATTTTTTAGTTTATTATTTTTTAAGGCACGTGTCTTGCACGGGTTATAGGCTAGTATATATATATATATATATATATATATATATTATAAGAAAACTAACACTTAAAACATGAACAAAAAATTTGATTTTAAATTCGGTTCTACAGTAGAACAATTACAATTCTGGATAATTTTAATTCTATTTTAGAATCATGTTAGAACAGTGATTTCTTAAAAGTGGAAAGTTGTATAATTGTGTTTTTAATTTATTAAAATGAAGTTCATAATTATATTTAATTAAAAATATGATAAATATATGTAATATAAGTATTTTTAATATGATGTGCTAAGGTTTAAGAGAGTGTGTTCTATAACGCTACCCATTCTAATTATTTAGTCTATGTAATTTAGTCATCTATTTTAATTTCACAGTTTAAGTTTATATTTAATTTATATAGATAAAATCTATACTTCTATACTATCTATTTATACTATAATAAACGAAACATTAAAATTTTGGTTGGTGTACTTTGTGATTTTACTTAATTATCATGACTTATATTTAAACAATGTCATTAAATATTAACATTATTCATAATCAATTATTTTTTTTAATAAAAATACATTATTTTTTCTATTTTTTCTAACAAAATTTCCTTTTTTTTCTAAAAAAATCACGGACAATTACCTTTTTCAACTAAAACATGTTAATTTCTATATTTTTCTTTACTAAACTATCTCATTTTCAAAAATCTCACCGACAAATTCTTACTTATTTATTTTAAAACATATTTTAATATTTTTAATTATGGGTAATTACCTTTTTCAACTGAAACATGTTAATTTTTCTATTTATCCTTATTAAAACCTCTCATTTTACAAAAATATCACGAGTAAACCGTTGCTTATTTATTTTAAAACATATTTTAATATTTTTAATTATTTAAAAAAATTTAACACACCTATTTTTTTTTCAACAAATGCAATTAATAAAATATTAAAATATAAATAATAAAATAATAATTATTAAAAACAATCGCATCACACGGGTTTTAAACTAGTTTTATTTAATTTATCAACTCCAAATTATCCAATTATTCAATCCAATTTAAACAGATTTCTGAATTTTGAATATCGGATTAAATAAAAACTGGAGGCATTATGGTTTTTTTTTTTTTTTTTTTTGCCAGAAGAAAGTAGACTTTCATTACTTCAAATCTTTCTCAAGTACAAGAGTTATTTCTGGAGAGACTTCATTTTCCTTCCAGATGCGGTCAACTACAGAATAACTACAGCTTACAAAAGCATGTGCTAAGTTATTCGCAGATCGCTTTACAAATTTAAGGACCATGCCTTTGTTTTTGACATCCTTCAAAAGATTTCTGCATTCCTGGACCAATAATCCAAAATAAGATGACATATCTGCACTTCCCCGGATTGCTTGGACTTCAACAAGACAGTCTGTTTCAACTATAACATCATTTAGTTGCTCATTTTTGATCCAACTCAATGCTTCTCGGATCCCCATGGCTTCAGCACATTCTGGCGTAGTGATCCCTTCCTTACATCTGGACCTAGCTTCTAACAACTCTCTTTTATGATTTCTTACAGCAAACGCAAAACTGAATCGATTTGAAGCTTCAAAAATCGCTGCATCAGTATTGATCTTAGTCTTATTTTTTGTAGGAGGCGACCAGAGCTCATCACCGTCATCTGGGTTTAGTAACCCCCATGATCGGTCGAAGGATTTGTCTTGAGCTTCTTTCCACTGACTAAGAACCACTCTAGCTGAATACACGGCTTCTTGTACTTCCATACTTTTTTGATTCCAGATTAAGTCGTTTCTGCAGTTCCAGATTGTCCAACATAACATGGCCCCAACCTGACGCTTAGCAAGACTCCATTCATCAAACACATTTAGAGCCCAATCTGAAAAAGAAACATACACAGATTTATCTGCATTAAAGCCTGCCAGCTCCCAACACGATTTAGAAAAAGAGCAATTTCGCAGCACATGACTTGTGCTCTCAGTTTCCATGTTGCAAAGCGCACAAACTTCGTTAACATTGACATGCTTTATACGCAGCATTAGACCCGACAATTTTATACACGACACGACTTACACGACACGAAAATTTAGTGTTTGTGTTTGCATTTTAAGTACACGGCACGAAAATACACGACCCCGATTTAGTGTCGTTTTTGGATTTACCCTTCAAGTACACGACACGACACGAAGTACACGACATAAATAAATATATAAATAATTAAAAATATATATTATATATATAGTATAAATATTAATTGATATTACACGAAAGTAATGTGAACTTTAAGAAATTTCGTGTAAACATTCGTGTTTTTGTTGCTTTTCGTGTCTATTTCGTTTCGTTTAGTTTCGTGTACACGAATGGTACACGAAAAAATTCAGGTATCTCGTGTCAAGTCGTGTATCACTCGTGTCGTGTTCGTGTAACAGTTTCAGGTACACGATTTGAATTTGTGTCGTTTTCGTGTATAGCCAAAAAGTACACGAAACACGAAATTACACGACACGAAACGACACGACACGACTGATTTTCCAGGTCTACGCAGCATATCCTTCGTTGGGAGACACCCCACCATAGCTCTCCACATGAAGTTTTTGATTTTTGGAGGGACTGTTAAACTCCACAGTCTTTTCCAAAAACGAGGGTTACCACATTGATTTGCCAGAGGTTTTGATTCTTGAATTAAACTGTATGCCGTCTTTACTGAGAAGTTGTCATACTTTTCTTTTCTGCAATACCAACTGTTGTTGGAGGAATTTCGTAACAACCCAAATCGGAGGTTGCTGAAATAACGAAATATGAAAATAGCGGGATTTAGGATTTTTGGATGTTTGGGGGCTGGACTTGGGAGGTGTCTCGATTTGTCTCAGATATCGGATCCCTTTGCCAAGATGCCTGCGTACCAATTTATATTGGATCAAGCCCACGTAGTTCTATGCAATTGTGTTTATCCCTGAGAGACTTTAGGGATAAACTTTGTTAATGTGGTAAATTACCGATTTTATCTTGCATTATCTTGGCGTTGTGATATCTTCCTGATTTGAAGGATATCGTTTGGGGATATTTTCCGTTATTCTTTGATTGAGATTGATTCTTTCCTCGTTTCAGGGAGAGGATATTACTTAGTGTTCAAGTAATTAATTATTAATCTAAAATAATAATTATTAAACGGAGAAATTTGGGACTATGCCAAAATGTGGCATAACAACAAGCCCCCAGTTCTTCATTGTAGCTTGCTGCAGTGGAGAACTAAAAATCTTCAAGCTTCCAAATTTCTTTGATTGCTGAAAAAGCTAAAAATAATAGGTCAATAAACAATACAGAGCACTAGGTGCCCATAATCTGTACGATGATACAAGTAGAAGACCATGCGATGACCAAAATAGGATATATATTTTTGCCAAGGTTTCAAAAGTGTGAGTATAAGTAATATCTTTTTGAAATCCGTTGTGGTCTCATTGTCAAGTTAGGACCTTGGCGTTCTGTATATAGCCCGAATTGGCGTACACGCTTTTCAAAAGTCATTGTTCACATAAGGATTTGTATTCGTTCATCCGCGAGCCCCCGAGCCGAGGCTTTAATAAGTCATGCTTTCAGCCTATATCATGTATGGTCCCACACGTTTTCCTACAATCTCGCGGCATATCCGCAATTATTCTCGTGATTGTAGGAAAGTCCCGTGCCAACCAAGAAATATTCATTTATCAATGAGTCTTCAATAATGTAATTTTATTCCTGGACTCTCCTCTAAGAGTAGTAGGGTCTTCAATCCAGAGGGTCGCTGACTCCTTTCTATAAGCATGTATCAATGCTGGACTTATAGCTTGCCCAACCTGTCCTACTTGACAATTTAAGTTCACAAGTTTGAAATATTTTTGACATATATGTATTATCGCGACGATATATGAAAAATATTTTGAACGCAATCCAAATGCAATAATAAATATGCCATTTAAAATTGTCGCGATATTTATTTTCTTCAAAAATAATGTCCTTTGTAAGAATTTTCTTCAAAAATTATGCGTCTCGCATAAATATTTTTTTTTCGTAAATATGCAGCTCGTTCAATATTGTAAAATATTCACAATTCTCCAAAATAAAAATATCGAACGATATTTTCTAAAATATATACGCGGATCTCGCAATAATTTTACAAGCACAATAAAATATTACTCGCACGAATTTTTAAGATAATAGATATTTTTCGTAAAAATTATTTAAAATAAAACATAATTTTATGCACGCATGACATAATATTTAATTTGCAGAAAATAAAATAAGAATTAAAAACTTATCTTTTAATGTCCGTATATTTGAGAGCTGCCAGTTTTCTGTTGCCCGTCCTGCGCGTTGCTTCTATTTTTTGTCTTGCTGTTGCTTTTTTCGAATTTCCGAGATCAGCTATTTTTTCTTTGATGGTTGTCCTGCGTCTGTTGTTCTTTTTCTCCATTTTATGCACACCGCGCGGGTCCCAGAAACATTAGTCACTCACCACTTGTATTTTCCCCTGTGCTGTTGTGTACCACCATTTTTTCTTCCTTTTTTTAAAAAAATTTCTCCTGCCATGCTTCTTCTCTTTTCTTGCTTTTCTTCTTTTTTGTTATTCTTTTTTCTTCATGCGAATCCTACCATACATGTATACAACGAACTGTGTTTTTCCATTCTTCTTATGCCGCGCACTGGTCCGCTATACACACCAACAAAGCTATTTTTTTATTCGCAGTAAACAATTGTCCAGCCATGTTATTTTTTATCGATAAAACCCAAAACCTCCTAGTTAAGATTATTCGTCCTCCACGAATAATAAAATATATTCCCCTCCTTCTAGCGCCAATTGTTGTTGGAGTAATTTCGTAACAACCCAAATCGGAGGTTGCTGAAATAACGAAATATGAAAATAGCGGGATTTAGGATTTTTGGATGTTTGGGGGCTGGACTTGGGAGGTGTCTCGATTTGTCTCAGATATCGGATCCCTTTGCCAAGATGCCTGCGTACCAATTTATATTGGATCAAGCCCACGTAGTTCTATGCAATTGTGTTTATCCCTGAGAGACTTTAGGGATAAACTTTGTTAATGTGGTAAATTACCGATTTTATCTTGCATTATCTTGGCGTTGTGATATCTTCCTGATTTGAAGGATATCGTTTGGGAATATTTTCCGTTATTCTTTGATTGAGATTGATTCTTTCCTCGTTTCAGGGAGAGGATATTACTTAGTGTTCAAGTAATTAATTATTAATCTAAAATAATAATTATTAAACGGAGAAATTTGGGACTATGCCAAAAATGTGGCATAACACCAACTATCAACGTTATTGTCGGATAACAGAGTGACTAAGATAAGATTAACGTCCCGCTGAATGAATAAGTTCTTGACCAAATCTTCGTTCCATTTTCTTTCATCCTGATCCATCAGCATTGATACTGTTTCATTCTCCATATCAGCCCTTACAATCATCACACACGGGTTTTCTGGACTAGGAAGCCACGGTTCATTCATAATCCTCACAGAACTACCATCTCCGACTCTACGACCCAAACCTTGCTTTAATATATGCTGAGCTGCTAAAATACTGCGACATACAAAGCTTGGACTAGCCCCTAGGTTTGCACTGAGAAAACTATCTTTAGGAAAATAGTTTGCTTTGAAGATCCTTGCTACCAAACTGTTCGGACTTGTGACAAGGCGCCAACCTTGTTTTCCCAGTAATGCAACGTTAAACTCATGAAGGTTCCTAAATCCAAGACCAGCATGGAATTTTGAAACACACATTCGTTTCCAACTCATCCAATGGATATTCTTTTCTTTCTTCCCTGATTTCCACCACTATTTATTCATCATTTTCTCCCTATCTTTGCCCATTTCGAGCGGAAGTAAGAAAATAGACTGAATATTGATCCGAATTTTAAACGATATGGATATTGAATTTGGTCACCGCTCATTATACTCTTTAGATACTGAAACTGCTGATATTAACAACTGAAGTAGGCCCCGTCTATTATCACGCATCATGTGCAATATAAACAGATTCTGGCCCATCATGGAGTTTACAAAAGTCGTGAAGCCCATGTGCTCGCTCCTTTCCGCCAGCTTATATTGTACGTGTGATTTGAGATGACACATTAATTATTTCATAAATAAATAGTTTTTACTTTTCCAAGAGTCAATTTCACTAATTTTTGATCAAATAATATATTTAATATTTTTAAAAACTGCAAATTATATTTGAAAATAGATCAAAAGTACTTTTTAAAGATATAATTTTTTAAAAAAAATTTCAATACATGTAAAATTCAGTCAAAATTTGATCAATTTAACTGATCAAAAGTCAAAATTGACATTTAATTAGAGACGGGGGAGTAATAATTAAGAAACTGCTCACTTGTTTTTACGCGACTACTCTATAATTAACTGATACATGCAAATATTTTAAAAAATTAAATAGTTCTTGCATTAAAAAGAAGATTTGAAGTCCGGAAGTACTGGTAAATTATTAATTATTTAAAACATAATAATTATTTAATTTAATCCATATTGAAGTCTAGAATTACTGGTATTAAAAATCACTAATTATTTAAAACATAAAAATAATTTAGTTTAACACGTCATTTCACACCATCTTACTTCTTACCCGTGATTTGTGATTGCCTAGATGCATACAATTTTTCTAATTTCAGTCGAAAGACATGATATGACTACGAGTCTACGACACGCAACTACCAATTACTTTATTTACCTATATTGATTTGAAACTACCTTGAGTTGAACATTCATTTGGTCATTTAGCACTTCATGGCTTTCCTCGTTCCAATCACATTGTTTTAAAGTAGTGTGCTCTTCCTAAGAAATTTGATTCAGCCAAAAAAATTGAATTTCCTTATTCTTTCACTGAAATTAGACAAATAAAGAAAAATACCGAATTTAAAATTATAATTGTTTGTACATTCATTCCCAAAGTACCGTGATTTTCTAAACGGGCCCATTTGCTTTCAACTTAGACTTTTAACCAAATACAGCCATATTTAAATTCTTTAACCAGCCTTACTTCTCACCCACGGGCTGCAAACAACACATAACTATTTAACTTGTACTTCTTTTATATTATTCTATTAAATAACTAAAATATTTCAAATAATAAAACTATAAAATATTACACACATAATATTATTTTTAAAAATATAAAACACAAAAATATATTTAATAAAAAATTTAATGTTAATTTTTGTGAGTTGTCAAATCTACTATTTCTGACGATTTTCAAAAGTAAAAAAGATATATTTATCGGTGTAATATTTTTTAAAAATCTTATCTTCCGAAAATTTGTTTAACTTTTAAATGAGTAATCCATTCAAACTATTTAAATTTTTTAATTTAATAAAAACAAAAGACTATGCTGTTTTATGTTTGGCTGTCCCAAACCAACGCGTGCAATACATGTTTTAATAGATCATGCTTTAATAAAAACTAGCTTAAAACCCGTGCGATGCACGGATTATTATTAATAATTACTATTTTTATTATTTATGTTTTAATATTCTATTAATCTGCATTTGCTAAAAAAAATAAGTATGTGTGTTAAACTTTTTTAAATAATTAAAAATATTAAAATAGCTTTTAAAATAAATTAATAACTGTTTGCCATGATATTTTTGAAAAAGGAGGGGGTCTTAGTAAGGAAAAATAGAAAAAGTAACATGTTTTAGCTGAAAAGGTAAGTGTCCGTAATTAAAAGTATTTAAATAGGTTTCACAATAAATAAGTAAGGATTTGTCCGGAATATTTTTGGAAAATAAGGGGTTTAGTAAAGAAAAATCAGAAAGAGTAACATGTTTTAGTTGAAAAAGGTAATTTCCCATGATTTTTTTAGAAAAAGAGAAGATTTTGTTAGAAAAGATAATGTATTTTAGCTAAAAAGGTAGTTGGTTATAAAAATGTTATTATTTAATAATAATTTTTTTAGAAAATAAAAAAATAGAAAAAAGTAACATAATTAAAAGTATTAAAATAGATTTTAAAATAAATAAGTAAGGATTTGCCCGTGATATTTTTGGAAAATGAGGGATTTTAGTAAGAAAAAATAGAAAGAATTGCATGTTTTTGTTAAAAAAGATAATCGCCCGTGATAATCGCCAGTGATTAGTATTTTATGCTATTAAATGGAATAGCATGTGATATTTTTGAGGTTTTAGTTAAAAGAAATATTAGTTAGAAAATATAAAAAAAATACGTTTTGAAAAAAAAAACTAATTGGTTAGTTATTAATAATTATAATATTATTATTTTATTTTATTAAATAGAACTATTCGTGATATTTTTGGAAAATTAGAGGTTTTATTTAGAAAAAATAGAAAAGTAGAAATTTTAGTTAGAAACTATAAAAAAAATATACACTTTGGCTAAAAATGGTAATGAGTTATTTATTAGCAATTATATCTTTATTATGTTACTTTATTAAATGAAACTGTCTGTGATATTTTTGGAAAATGAGATGTTTTAGTTAGGAAAAATAGAAAAGATATTCTATATACTAATTTTAATATTTTATCTAACGGTTCTCAATGATTTGATCAAAAATATCTAACGGCTATGAATGGAGTAACCAGACTACAAAAACTCTACAAAACTTTCAATGTTTCGTCTTTAATATAATAGTATAAATTGCTTGTATATTGATAGTGGGTCCCGTTTAACATAACAAAATTACAAAAAAAGATGATAGTCGAGGAAAGAATGAACAAATGAAGGTAGGATGGAAAACTGAATGAAAAGTGAGGTAAACAGGGAAAGAAATCGGGACGGAGGGAGTAATAATCATAATATCTGTTCGATACAATTTGATAGTGATGAGAATCGAACCTAAAACTTTCGTTCTTTAATTTTCGGGAAAAAAAGAATTTGACTGGAAGTTTCTAGTTTCAGATGCTATACTTCTTGGCAGCCGAGTATTAAAAGTAAATATATAGTCCAAGTTAGAACTTCTAGTTTAATCAATATTCTTCATCGGTAGTTGACTAAAGTTTATAAAAGATTAATTTTTTTTTATTGAGGTTCTTGTTTTTTAATAGACATTCGTACAAGAGAAAGGAATTGATTTATATATTTGAAAGAGAAATGTGTCACCTAATTATTAAATTGAAAAAACATGCTCATATTTATATTAGGTTTGCATATACAGTAAAATCATCTAGAAATTAATATTATTGAGATCGTTCAATTTTATTAATTTATTAAGTTTATTAATAAAATTCAGGCACAAATAAGGTTTCCATAGTTTATCATCACGATTCACGGCTCAACCTTACTCTGCACTCTGCAGTCCCCACAGTCAAGCTTATCGTTAACTCTCCACCGCCTCATATATGACTTGGTATACATTAGTTAAAAAATTTATTAGCAAAAAAAAAAAACCGACAGTGATAATGAAGGCCGTATTTAAAATGCCACAAATGGACTATCTCTTTGTATCCAGCTAACAAAGACTGGTTGATTCAGAATGACTCGATCAGTACTCACAGCAAGTGGTAGATTATTAGTATACTACAAGCTCGAATTTTGACATTTGGTAGACCAGGTCGATTCAAGAATTTATTTTTTTTTCGAGATTTTAGCCTAAATTAACCCGTTACTGATTCCGCAAATGCTATATAAATATAATATTTTTAACTTTCTCATATAACCTTCTTTTTGGTAAACTCGCTTGCCTATATATAAGCTTTGGTGTATATTACACTTCACTACAGGTCCGAAAAGTGGCCGAAAGAACAATACAATTACAGACCAATAAAAACACTAAAGACTTGTATTTTACATTCCATTTCATTACATAAATACATCCTCATATATATATATTTTACATATTAAGACACTGTTTCACTGGAGTAGATCTGACAAAACTTGAAGCAAGCCACAACTCTGAATCTCTAATTCTTATGCTTAGCAGCAAAGTTGTTAACCAAGGCAAGAGCATTACTAGTAACACGCGCAACAGCAACCACTTGTGCCCTAACAGACTCCTTAATTTTACCATCCATACCCTTACCTGCAAACCCATCCATGCAAGTTGTCTCATCAGTAAGTGCAGCACTAACCCAAGTCTCAACATTACTCATTCTAAAACTAAACTCATTCCCTTTAGCCCGGCCCAAATCCTTCATTTCATCACACGATCTGCTGACCCGGTCCAAACTATCTTCAACTTCTTCCTTACAGTCATGTATGGCTCCGTACTGTCGCGGTTTCAAGCCTTTGAATTTTCCGAGTCTGTTCATAAATGTTTGTGCCACTTTGGTTCGGTTTAGGCTGACTTGTAAGGCTATTGAAGCTAGCAGTTGTGGGTTGTTTTGGATTGTTTTAGCGTAGGCTGAGAGAGATTGTTCACATACTAAAGGGTAGGTTGTCATGGTGCATGAGGTTTTGATGTATTTGTTGGCCGGTGCTGCGGCGGCGGAGGATGCCGGTGCGGTGGTGTAAGTGAGGAAGAGGAGGAGGGCAGAGAAGAGAAGAGCGGATCTTGACATCTCCATTTTTGTGGAGTAAAGAAATTTAATTTTGTGGTTTGGTATTTTGGTGATGAGGGTGTGATGTGTTGGAAGTTGTAGATGTAAATGTTGCTACTTATAGAGGGAGAGTCAGAGTGGTTTGTTTTATGTCTGTAAGTAGGGTCCTTCGGTAATACATGTACAGACTGCAGTTATTTTAAGTGTGTTTACATTATAGCGTGGTGAAGACTGTATACGTGTGTAAGATTTGGCCTTTTGTAATTAGAGAGGCCCAGAGGGTATTTGAATATCGAAATATACCATTAATCACGGAGAGCTAAACGTACAGTTTGGTCTTATCATTAGACCCTTCATTTTAATTTCTTTTTGTCATATGTTGAGTAGAAAATTACACCCGAAATAAGATATTCACATCTTATGATTTTATATTATGAATATTGGCACCGTGTAGACCATTTAAATGGTTAGATAGATTAGATCAAAATTGCAATACATTATATTTTTGACTTATATATTAATATTGAAATTGTAGTACAATAAATTTAAAAATTGTAATACAATGAATTTAGATTTATAAAACAAGTTTATTTCGATTATGATTTTTTTTTAAAATAAAGATTATAAATTATCCGGAGATATAATGTATAAATTATATAAAAACACAAAACTTAATATGAATAATACAGTACAATGTATTTAATATATAAGTGGTCTACGCTGAATAAAATTATATGATTATTATCTAATGACTAAGAGAATCTATAAGGGCAATATGTAAAAATGGTTGGCTATCTCGTTGACTATAATGATTATAAAATTATATACAAGAGTCTCATTGGTTCAACAAATATAGTCAATCAAAAATGATTTTTTATATTTTTTTTCTAAGAACTATATAATTGGATTGTTAAAACTTTGGGCTTTTTTCATAAATATCCCATTCCAGAAATATTTTTGCAAAAATACCTTTTCAAAAAAAAATATTTTGCGAAAATACCATCTTATTTGCAAAAATACCTTCTGCAAACTGCAACCAAAATCAACCACGGATGCAACTGGTTAATAATGGTGTTTTTCCGGCGTCCTGATTTTAGGGTTGTAAACAACCCTAAAATCAAGGTAGGTTAGGGTTTAGGGTTGACCCTAAGTCCGTATACGAATTATTTGTCATTCTTAATATTTCTAAAATCCAAAATAGAAACATTGAACCCCAGGGTAAACCAAGACCACAAGTTTACCCTTTTTATTAATAATTTTTTTTGAATTCTTAGCTGTTTTTTCAATTATTTTTTAAAAAGTTGCATCTGGTTGCATCTAGTTTCAACCACATATGCAACTGGATGCAAACTACGTAGGTTGTATTTGGAAAGTCCAGTTGCATCTAGTTGCAATCACACATGCAACCGGATGCAACCTACGTAGGTTGTATTTAGTTGCAGAACGTATTTTTGCAAAAATCTTTTTAAAAGATGGTATTTTCGCAAATTATTTTTAAAAATAAGGTATTTTTGTAAACATTTTGAGAAGATGGTAAAATCGTAAAATAACTTTAAAAAAGTGGTATTTTTGATAAATATCCTAAAACTTTTACATATTATCTAAAAAGTGACACGTCACATAAATTATTTAGCTAAATATTTTATACCTTTGGAGATTCTCTAATAATACTAACTAGATAACAAACAGTACTCAGGCTTGTAAGTATTATATAAACAATACTAATAGTTGTTTATTATCTGTTGATCCCGGTTTGTAGGTCCAATTCTCCCTAATTCTAGCTCGTTATAATAACTTATTACGTATAAAACAGAAAAATATTAGAGTTTTTGAAAGCATAGTTAAAAACGTTCTCAAATGCATTAATATGAATATCGTAAATAAAAAAATGTCATATATTATTGGAGAAGTCTTCAATTTGGGATAGGATATAGCATTACATGAGTGAGATGATATCACAAATCAACAGTTTCAGCTACGTGTATCATAAAATTTTAGGTGTTATAGGTTAATATTCACTGGAACATGTAATAAAACAAATAAAAATAGGAGATAAGGAACAGAACTGAGTACAATACACGACTGTCTCCTTAAAACATATTAGCCCTCACCGTATGTGCGAGCGAATTGCTTTCCAGGATAAAACGGTTTGCAGTGAGATTGTTGAATAGCGTTACTCTCAGCGAGTTTGAGATAGGGATGGCAATTTGTACCGATCCAATTGATATCCGACCCGTTTCGACCCGAATAGGTTAAACCGAACCCGAAATTTTCGGGTTTGGATTCGGGTTTGGGTTTGTTTTTTAAACCCGAATTATTTTCGGGTCGGGTTCGGGTTTTGACAATACCGATCCAAACCCGACCCGAAAACCCGAAACCCGTTTCGAACCCGATCCGAACCCGAACCCGAAACCCGAATTAATTTATATATATAATATATTTTTCTATTATTTTTTTATATATAATTTTAACATATAATAAAATTATATATATGATTTTATATATATTTCTTAACATAAAGTTTTATATATAATTTTTTACATATAATTTTATATATTATTTAATATATAATTTAATATATAATTTAAAATATAATTTATATATAATATAATATATATTTTTACTAGTTTTCATTTCGGGTTTCGGGTTACCCGAAATCCGTTCGGTATCCAACGGGTTCGGGTTCGGGTTTAATATTTCGGATTTTTTCGGGTTCGGGTTCGGGTTCGGGTCCGGTTAAAAATTTCGGGTTCGGGTTTGGATTTTGTAAAACCCGTTTCGACCGACCCGATTGCCATCCCTAGTTTGAGACGAACAAGAAACTATCACCGGAGGAAGAGAATAGAAATGTGTATGAGAGAAGGATGTGTTTCGAATAAAAAAATTCTAATAATCTACACGAGTATATATAGGTTAGGAAAACTTGTGCGCTACACAATTGTCATAATTAATTTAACCGCGTTAATCAATTATATCGATGGCAATTTCCTTAATTAATTAGTCAAACTAATTAATTATGTCGGTGACAATTTCCTTAATTAATTAGTCAAACTAATTAATCGCATCATTGGCAAAAATTCCGGATTTAAAATCGGAATTGATTTTACCAAATCAATTAATTCACCCATATTTTCCAACAATCCGCCGCATGGGTGAGATTGATATATCAGTAGCACACACCAGACAGACAGACATAGAGTTTGACTTGGTGATAGTTTCTTCGATTAGATATATCATACGCTAGGTAGAGAATGCTCCTTGAACCTTCGCTCGAGTAAGCATACCGATTTTACTGGTAGACAGTAGACGCGTTTGTCTTTGAACTGTTCGGCCGTTTGTGTAAACGATGATATACTTATCACTATATCATTTCTGATTCGTTCAGCTCTCATGGTTCTGCAAGAGTTTCTAAAGAATTGTGTCTCGCAATTCTCCTTTGAAGCGACCCCACTTCTCTCCCACATAGGTGATATTTTTCCTTATAGAGTAACCCGCGTTTACACAACTGAATTTCATGCATTCAAACCCTTGACCTCCATGTATTCAATGAAAGATCATTAAAAGCTCGAAAGCTTACCCTCGTACCATACGGGTCTCACAGTTTCTTCATCATAGGAACAGGTCAGGGGTTACCCCCACAGTGATTTGATCATCATGATTTAGTTGGCCTATTGAACCATGTTCTTGGGATCTCCAGTCAGCAATGGTTGGGTGTCCACCATGACGTCATTAAGTAATAGGCTTAAGGCCCATCCCTTTAGATGATTTTACAACTATCTCTCGGTATAACCAGATTTTCTTGGCTTAACAAGATTCTCTCAGTTTAACCATCTGGTTAGTGGATCCACATAATTATCTCTTGACTTTACATGATCAATACCGATAATTCTCGTTGAGAGTAGTTGGTCTAATGGTATTATGTTTATGCCATAAAAGACGAGACTTACCATTGAACACATAACAATGTGATCTTCAAATTGCAGATTGATTACACAATACATGCACATTGAAAACACAGTTTTCTTGTCATTTAGGAATATCATTTAGAAAATGGCTGTGAAATCAACCTCTTACATGCATAAATCTTATGCAATAGACTCGTATTCCATCATGAATCGAGCTATATTAAATCGTATGTTTAGGATTTTCCATGACACGATTTCTTCCTTTAAAGTGAATTACATTCATCAATGACTTTTAGAATTTATAAAGTTAAACATCTAATTTCCATACTATATTTCCATAGTACAATTAGATATCTCTTGAAAGGCAATCCTAGCTCACGAGTACATTACTTACACCTTAATATCAATGCAATCACTTCTATGTGACCATTTTTCATTATACTCGTGCATCTACTCAGTCTACCAACTGAGAAATATATGTATGATAATGTACAAATCAACAAGTACAATAAACTTTCAATCATTCTTGAGAGATCCCCATTCATCTATCATTGGATAAATGCAAATTTAATCTAGCTATATTAGATTCTGTTCTGTTGATCTCTTCAAGATTCACATCACTATCACGTGACATGTATCCTTTAAGACTTTTAAAGTTATTAAGATTTTAATTTTAAAATCAAACTTCAAGTCTCGCCAAAATTGCTAGAGATGATCCTCTCGTCATTACTTCTCGTAATGATCAGATCACTCATATGCAATCATTATAATCTTGTCATCTCATGTGTTACTAAAACATACAAACTTGTCAATTCATTGATTTTCTATCAATTTGACATCTCAATATTGGCATCTGTCACATTTTGGTAATCACTTTACCAATCATTCGGTCAAGGCTTCAATTTGTTATTGACCTTACCAAATTTTAGCGTCCCAAAACATTAGTAATTTCAACTTATTTCATTACCAAGTTTAAGCGTCCCTAAACTGACAATGTTCATTCACCCAGCTACCAAATTTGAGTGTCCTTAAAGTGGCAACTGTATTGTTTATTATGAAGGCAATGCATATCACAACAAAATCAAATATATATATATATGCCAATTTTATTGTCTATGTTGTTTCAATCAACATAATGACCAAAATGCAGACTTTCTACTCTTTCCTTAGCCAGAGAAACCCTCAGGTTCACGTAGATTTCTCCAAATATCTACTTCGAAAGACTGTTTAATTCAACATTCATTGATGTACTTTAAATTTTTCAATGCCGACAATTTAAGTATCATCTTGATGAACCGTATTCTCGTAACTCAAAAATATATCATAAAGTTAGGTCTTCACTTTTGACTATAATATCTAATTATCAGTCTGACCTTTTACTTTTCTTTGACCCATATATTTATTTTCTAATTTGAAAATTCGATTGGACCCCTTGTCAATTGACTTCTTACCTCTTGTCAATTTCTCTATTGATATCTTTTTTTCCCGTAGGATCATCATAGAATTCTCATAGCTTTTCTCAAGCTTTGAGGCCTACCTTTAAGCAAATTTTCGAACATTTTTGTACTAACAAATTTTCCAAATCTTTGCTCTGTCTAGGTTCAGTCTCACATATCATCCAATAACTTATAGGTTTATTCGGATAAATTTTAATTACATATCTACAAGGAAATACTAGCTCACCATAGAAGTATTCCTAGATTCTGTAATTGCATCCTAATGAATCTCACAAATTAGATTCATTTTTGTTAGACTAAATCATTGTCTATATATCTACCCAAAATGTTGGAAATAATCAATACTACAGCAACATGGAGGCAGTTATATAATAGATATAGCAATGACAGGCCAATACCAAAGTTAACAAAACAAAGCATGAAGGTCGAAAGCATGCATATCAGAAACTGATAAATAACCAGTGAGACAGAAACAGTACCTGTAGCCATAGCTTAACAGTGTATATAAGAACAGAAATTACGAAGCAAACAGCTGAGTCGTCAGGAATTCGAGAAATCCTGAATGTTCTTGAAGAGTTATTCGCCCCCACTTACTGTGTCAGGTTGTCGGCGAGATACTACTTCCAGGATAAAACAGCTCCGAGCAAGGTGTTCACAGCAACAGCAGCGCTCAACTACGACCAGCACCTCAGTCGCCGGAGAACCAGAAAAACTACAGAGAATACTATATAGAGAGGGAGGGCAGAGAGAGTTTTTGAGAGAAGTGTGTTTTGCAAACTTCTGTGTCTTTCAACTGAGCTACAAGGGCCACTATTTATAGTGGTTCCTTTCTGTAACTGAAGCACAGGGGCATTCAATTTCGTAACTGCAGCACACACATTAATTTTCGTAACAGCTGATCATATTAAAAAAAAATCAAAACTGACCATTAAAGAATAAAACGTTTTGATTGAATTTAATAACCTGTAGCTGTTACATATTTTTCATGTTTATCCACATATCAGTTTTAATATTTATTTTAAACATATCCATCAAATCATGTCCAGGTTCATATCAGTTTCTGTTGCCCATCAGAGTTTAGTTTCTGTTGTCCATCAGAGTTTAACTAGTTGTCCATCAGAGTTTAGTTTCTGTTGTCCATCAGAGTTTAACTAGTTGTCCATCAGAGTTTACTGACAAACCAACTCCATCAGAGTTTACTAGTTAAATACTGATAAACCAACTCCATCAGAGTTTACTAGTTAAATACTGATAAACCAACCCAATTTGACAACTGATAACCCAGCCCAATTTGATAAATAATTCTAATAAAATATTAAATCACATAAATAAAAACTCTCGCCCAGGTCGCCTCGCGTACGCGAGACGCCGAGACATTCGCCCAAATCGCCCTTCGACCCGACCCGACCCGGTCCGGTGCGGTGCGGTGCGGTGCGAGGCGGGCGGCGGCGCGCGTGTGTGTGTGTGTGCGCGTGAAGCACACACCAACACCATGCACCATCACACACCTTAGTAGTTGTATACTACTCATGTGTATAATGCTATATAAAGCCACCAAGTCCCCTTATTCTTTTCTATGTGGGATAAATGAAACATCATTATAACAAGCTTTTTCAAGCTACTACCTTCATCTCAATTTCTCTTATGGATTTAAACAAGAAAATTATTAAACCCATACATGAAAGTTTAAGTTCCCATAGCAAGGAACAACTTCCAATCATTAGAAATTTGAATTAACATCAAGAATATACTTAATTATATCCTTAAACTATCAATTTTCTAACAATCCCCCACAAATCCATATAGAATTGTAGACAGGTTCTTAACATGACTTGGTTTTTCAGAGTCGGTACCCTTCCGGGTTCGAACCCTCCTAAGTCCCCTACTTCGATGGCTACCGGATTCAGATGGAATTATTTCACCTTGAATCTTAATCCGTTAAGTGTAACCATTCTCCATAGACGACGACAAGTCAAAGGCTATGGTGCCAATCTACGGCTTTGAGACATTAATGGTCTTGTCTCGATCCTGTTCGTCGAATGCTTCAAGGAATAACCCTTTCCTCTAATTGCGACCTCACAATCACATTCGCTTAGCTGGGCATCTCCAGAGATGTACTGCAACCATCTCGTCAAATGACTTGACCCCATTCAGAGTTCTTAAACTCTTACTATTCAGCAGTTTCAGTACCTTATAGGTTTACAGGGGATAGACCCAGATACTAAGTATCATCTATGTATCAAGGTACTCCCAACTCATCCTTACAGCTTGTTATTACCACATTGAATACACTTCGAGGGATCTCCTCTCATGTGTATTGGGTTCCCACTGTTGATGAGTCGTGATGGGTTGTCAGTCCCATCCCCAACCTCGACTTAAGGACCACTGCAGGTTCCAGTCCTTTAGTCAAAGGATCAGCTATATTTTCCTGAGTTCCAATGAACTCTACAGCTATAATCCTATCAGACACTAATCCCCTTATAGACTTAAGTCTAACTTGGACGTGTCTCTTTGTTTTAGCATTGTACTTTTTACTGCTAATCTTGTCGATAGTTGTTCGACTATCACAATGAATAGCAATAGCAGGAAGCGGTCTGCTTACTACAGGTATCACGGACATCAGTCCGTGTAACCATTCAGCCTCCGTCCCAGTGGCATCAAGTGCACACAACTCAGCCTCAAAAGTAGACCGAGTTACTATAGTCTGTTTTGTCGACTTCCAGGATATTGCTCCACTCCCTAGGGTGAACACGTATCCAGTCACTCCATTGGAACCAGACTTCTTAGCTATCCAACTTGCATCACTGTACCCTTCAAGTACACCAGGAAATCTCCTATAGTGTAATCCAAGGTACATTGTGCCTTTCAGATATCTAAGCACTCTATCAAGAGCATCCCAATGAGTTCTGTTCGGACAGCTTGTATATCTAGCTAGCTTAGACACAGAATATGATATATCTGGTCTAGTACAGTTAGCAAGATACTGCAAGCTTCCAATAATCTGAGAATACCTTAACTGAGACACAGGGACTCCTGAACTATTCTTGACAAGGGCAACTTTAGGATCATAGGGTGTACTAGCGATTCTACATTGTGAATAACCATATTTCTCAAGTATAGATTTCTCTATATAATGAGATTGCGATAGGGTTATTCCATCAGCTGACTGAGTCAGCTTGATACCAAGAATCACGCTAGCTTCACCCATATCCTTCATCTCAAAGTGCCTTTTCAAGAAATCCTTTGTCTCGTTAATAATCTCAATATTGGTTCCAAACAGTAGTATGTCATCCACATATAAGCATAAGACGACACATTCACTACCTTTAACTTTTGAGTAGACACACTTATCGCTATCATTACTAACAAAACTGAATGTCACAATCGTTTCATCGAACTTCTTGTGCCAGTCCCTGGGACCTTGTCTTAAGCCATAAATAGATTTGATTAACTTACATACTTTCCTTTCGTTGCCAGATGCAACAAACCCCTCAGGCTGATCCATATAAATCTCTTCTTCAAGTTCACCATGAAGAAAAGCTGTCTTCACATCCATTTGATGGATGATCAGACCATGTACGGAAGCCAATTCTACAAGCATTCGGATTGTTATCATTTTGGCAACAGGAGAGTATGTATCAAAGAAATCAATTCCTTCCATTTGCTTAAACCCCTTAGCCACCAGTCTAGCCTTGTACTTCTCTATTGAGCCATCAGGGTTCAACTTCCTTTTAAAGATCCACTTGCACCCAATAGTAGAACACCCAGGAGGGAGATCAACTAACTCCCATGTTCCGTTAGAAACAATAGAGTCAATTTCACTCTTTACAGCGCCCTTCCAGTGCCTAGACTCTGAGGAGTCCATAGCTTGTCGGAAAGTTAAAGGTTCATCCTCGACATTGTAAGTGATGAAATCACTTCCAAAGTCCTTGACTACCTTTGCACGCTTACTCCTCCTAGGTTCCTCTTCCTCCATAGGAGTAGAGCTACTACCAGGTTCCGCCCCCACATTTGTCATCTTTTCCACATGATCAGGAATAGAACTTGATGTATGAGTGAGATCTTCCTCAGAAGTACCTTGAGGTATACCAGTCTTCACAGGGTAGACATCCTCAAAGAATGTAGCATCACGAAATTCAACTATCGTGTTAGCCACTATACCATCTATGTCAGATTTTATTACCAAAAATCTCATAGCTGTAGTGGTTTCAAGATAGCCCAGAAAGATACAATCAACCGTCTTCGGACCTAGTTTCTTCCTCTTGTGTTCAGGGACAAGTACCTTTGCAAGGCACCCCCACACTCGAAGATACTTGAGACTAGTCCTCTTGCCTTTCAATAACTCATAAGGTGTCTTATCCATGTGTTTCAGAGGGACTCTGTTCAGAATATGGCAAGCCGTATTCAGAGCCTCTCCCCACATGTATTTAGGCAACCCAGAGTTAATAAGCATAATGTTAATCATATCTTTGAACGTTCTTTTCTTTCGCTCAGCGACCCCATTAGACTCAGGTGTGTATGGTGGAGTAACTTCATGAACTATTCCATTGCTTGCGCAAAATTCATTAAAGGAGTTGCTCGTATACTCACCACCTCTATCTGATCTCAACCTTTTAAGTACCTTACCAGTTTGTTTCTCAACTTCAGTTTTATAAATCATGAATTTGCTAAGTGCTTCATCCTTATGTTTAAGTAAATAAACATAACAGTATCTACTACTATCATCTATAAAAGTAATGAAGTATCTAAAATGGTCCTTAGTTAACATACCACCAAATTCACAAATATCAGTGTGTACTAAATCTAACAAGTCTGAATCCCTAACAACATTATGAAAAGGTTTCCTTATTTGTTTAGCAGACACACATACTTGACATTTAGAATTCTTTTCTATAGTATGTTTTGGAATCAACTCTAAGTTCATCATATTTTTAAGAGCACCAAAATTTAAGTGACCAAGTCTAGCATGCCATAAGTTGGATGATTCTACACAGTTAATAGAAGGTGTAATTTCATTAAAGGAAGTGCCCAAAACAGGCTCAGCATTTATAACAAATAAACCATTTGACAAGTAACCCTTGCCAAAGAAAGTACCAGTGTGAATAAGAACTACTTTATTACATCTTAAGGAAATTTCAAAACCATTCGTAACTAAACGGCTTCCACTTATTATATTTCTACGCATGTCGGGAACATTATGCACTCTTGTCAGGGATAGAATACGCCCCGAAGGAAACTTCAGGTCCACGTCTCCCACTCCATGAACTTGAGCGGCACTCGCATTCCCCATCGTCACTGTCATGCTATGACTCTGTTGATAAGATACAAACAAACTAATATCAGCACAAATATGCACATTAGCTCCAGTATCAATCAACCATTCATTTGACAGATAAGTGGAAAATAGTACAGGGTTGTAGGTCACATACCGGCTTTCGTTGGTTTCAGAAGCCGAAGCCTCACCAACAACCATGTTCACTACAGGCCCACTTGTGGTTCCAAGTACAGCATTCGCTTGTGCTACCACCTCGGTTTTCTTCGCTTTCTTTGTAGGACAGTCCTTACTCCAGTGCCCAACCTGCCCACAAGACCAACATGGTTTGTTTGCCTTTGGTTTCTTGGCCTTATCCTTGTCTATCTTAGGTTTATTAACATTACCCTTCCTAGCAACAGCCTTCCTTTTCTGTCCTACGGTTACTACATTCACCTTCGAGCTACCGTGTTCAGATGGCATCACATGTCCCTGTTTGGACTTGTGTTGTTCTTGCACCGAGATGTCCAGCATAAGGTTGGTCCAGGTGATCTCTCCTTTCTGTCTTTTCAGGGAGAGAGCGAACTCTTCCCAAGACTTCGGAAGCTTTTCAATCACGCTCATAACCTTGAACTTATCAGGGAGATCCATGCCGGATTCCTTCAAAGCATGCACTATCATCTCGAACTCATGCACCTGCTCAGTCATGGATTTGTTGTCTACCAGCTTAAATTCAAGGAACCTCGCTACAGAATACTTTTCCAGACCTTGAGAGTCAGTATTGTGAGTGAGGTCCAGCTTCTCCCATAAGAGCTTAGCACTATAGGCATCAGATGAATAAACATCAAACAGAGTGTTCGTTAAGGCTGCCAGAATGGCTGCCCTAGCCACCCCATCCTTCTCAGCCCACATTGCATAAGCCTTAACTGTTTCAGCTTTTTCTTGAACCACCACCGGTTTCTCATACTCCACAACAGGCCACAGACCCTTTACAGTTAACCACAATTTCACCCTTTTCTGCCAGCGTGAAAAGCCGACACCACCGTTGAATTTCTCAGGTAAGCCCGTTAGTTCAACGGGTTGTGGGAAACGGTAAGTGGTCCAATCAATGACCCCAGCAGACACATTAGACGTACTACCATCTACAGTAACTCCAGTTTCATTAACCATAATGCTAAATATTATATAACAGAATAACTCTTCAAGAATATTGGAAATAATCAATACTACAGCAACATGGAGGCAGTTATATAATAGATATAGCAATGACAGACCAAGACCAAAGTTAACAAAACAAAGCATGAAGGTCGAAAGCATGCATATCAGAAACTGATAAATAACCAGTGAGACAGAAACAGTACCTGTAGCCATAGCTTAACAGTGTATATAAGAACAGAAATTACGAAGCAAACAGCTGAGTCGTCAGGAATTCGAGAAATCCTGACTGTTCTTGAAGAGTTATTCGCCCCCACTTACTGTGTCAGGTTGTCGGCGAGATACTACTTCCAGGATAAAACAGCTCCGAGCAAGGTGTTCACAGCAACAGCAGCGCTCAACTACGACCAGCACCTCAGTCGCCGGAGAACCAGAAAAACTACAGAGAATACTATATAGAGAGGGAGGGCATAAAGAGTTTTTGAGAGAAGTGTGTTTTGCAAACTTCTGTGTCTTTCAACTGAGCTACAAGGCCCACTATTTATAGTGGTTCCTTTCTGTAACTGAAGCACAGGGGCATTCAATTTCGTAACTGCAGCACACACATTAATTTTCGTAACAGCTGATCATATTAAAAAAAAAATCAAAACTGACCATTAAAGAATAAAACGTTTTGATTGAATTTAATAACCTGTAGCTGTTACATATTTTTCATGTATATCCACATATCAGTTTTAATATTTATTTTAAACATATCCATCAAATCATGTCCAGGTTCATATCAGTTTCTGTTGCCCATCAGAGTTTAGTTTCTGTTGTCCATCAGAGTTTAACTAGTTGTCCATCAGAGTTTAGTTTCTGTTGTCCATCAGAGTTTAACTAGTTGTCCATCAGAGTTTACTGACAAACCAACTCCATCAGAGTTTACTAGTTAAATACTGATAAACCAACTCCATCAGAGTTTACTAGTTAAATACTGATAAACCAATCCAATTTGACAACTGATAACCCAGCCCAATTTGATAAATAATTCTAATAAAATATTAAATCACATAAATAAAAACTCTCGCCCAGGTCGCCTCGCGTACGCGAGACGCCGAGACATTCGCCCAAATCGCCATTCGACCCGACCCGACCCGACCCGACCCGGTGCGGTGCGAGGCGGGCGGCGGCGCGCGTGTGTGTGTGTGTGCGCGTGAAGCACACACCAACACCATGCACCATCACACACCTTAGTAGTTGTATACTACTCATGTGTGTAATGCTATATAAAGCCACCAAGTCCCCTTATTCTTTTCTATGTGGGATAAATGAAACATCATTATAACAAGCTTTTTCAAGCTACTACCTTCATCTCAATTTCTCTTATGGATTTAAACAAGAAAATTATTAAACCCATACATGAAAGTTTAAGTTCCCATAGCAAGGAACAACTTCCAATCATTAGAAATTTGAATTAACATCAAGAATATACTTAATTATATCCTTAAACTATCAATTTTCTAACACAAAATACCTTAAGACAGCGTTTGGAAACTCACATTTCATTTCAAATATTGGAATTCAATTCTGAAATTCAATTTTGGAATTTCAAATTCAAATATTCTGTTTGGTAAGCACAAGAATTTCAAATCCTGTATTTCAAATTCCAACACTGTTTGGCACAACTAAAATTTCATTTGAAATTTAAATTTAAAAAATACATCAAAAATCACTTGAAATACAATTTAAATACACTATAGAAATACATTTTAAATACATAATCTTTTTAATCAATCCTAAAAATATTCCTAAACACAACTAATCATTAATAAATTACAAGATCCGATTAATAATTTTTCTCTTGAATTCTTGAACAAAATGGTTAACCATTCTGTTGTCAAAATATTCACCACCAAGATGTGTGTCTCCGGCAGTGGACTTAACCTCAAAGATACCCTCCTCAATAGTAAGAAGGGATACATCGAAGGTACCTCCACCAAGATCAAAAATCAATACATTCTTCTCCCCAACATTGGTGGCTTTCTTGTCTATACCGTAAGCAATGGCAGAAGCAATAGGCTCATTAATGATACGCAAGACATTAATACCAGCAATGACCATTGCATTCTTAACAGTTGTTCCAAGAAAGGCCTCAGCAATCTCTCGCATCTTAATCAGGACCATAGACATCAGAATCCATTTTTTATTTTCGAACCATGATTATCACTCAGATCCCTACCTTAACATGTTCCTTAATCAACATAGGAAACAATCCAAATCAATAACCAACAAGCATTCAACTTTTGATGAAAGCCACATACAAGGAATGCAAAATGTGGAAAGTGTTAACCAATATGAGCAGTATATATGATTTTCAGGCACTGCATGAGCAAACATTATAATAATTGCAGGTGGTGTCCCGTCACTCTCACTGCCATGGCCTAAAAACCTGCCAGGAATATATCAGATAACTTTGCTGTCAGAAAATTAATATAAACTGAGCAAAGAAACGAGATTGGGATATTAATTACATCAACAGAATTGGGATATTAATTAAATCAACAGAAGATGAAGCACCACTGTTAACCTAATTACACAAATGACGAAAGGAAACACCACCGAATTCTGTCTAGAATAATTATGTATGCTTATGTTATGACTCTTTAAAGAAACATTTGCAGAAGCTCAAGTCAATAAACTTTGCAATCCTGACTGAATTAATGCCATATACATAAGTTAAAATCTGAAAATTGCATTGAGCCAGAAAATACCACCTTCCTCCCACTTCTAAAAGCTTTGGGTTTGGGGTTTTTCTCACAGATATTAATTTTTTACTTTAGATACACAACACCATCAGTTGAATTTGAATTTGGAACACAATGAGTTGTGATCTTGAGAAAATAGTTTTACTATTAATACAGATATCTTGAAAAACCCAATATACGCCGATATCATTGCTCTCACACACAGCTACATTAAGAAGTGTGTAAAATGCTATACCTAATTATCAGATTTCCTAGCATTTTTATAGTTAAAATTTTCTAGATGCTTATTCTAGCTAAGTTTGCATTGTTATGGTGTAGGCTGATGGAATGGATTAAAAGAAGATATATCTTAATTAATCCTGGTCACAACTTATTATATTTGAGTTAATGTGGAAGCTGTTTCACATTAAAGAGTGGTCAGACCTTATTGCTTCTAAGCTTAAGTTTCACAGTAACAAATAATTGGTCGCATACTCAACAAAACAAAAGACTCAATCATGTGAACCTGTCACACCCTTTCAAGGGAAACTTATATTTTCCTAGAGATAAACAGAAAAAAATCACCTTTACATAAATAATAAGATCATACCACATCAATGGGAACAACCACACTGAATGGCTGCCTGGGTAGGTTCCGATACTTTCAGTGGTTCAACCACACTGAATGCAGCCACTTTTGTGGTCTCCAATGCAGTAAGAAATATAACCCTGACAGGAATTGCTCCAGTAATGACTGTGCTAAAACCTCTGTATAAACCAGGAATACCTTCCGCTTTCAAAAGGCCTCTGATAATAGAGAATGCATTCCTCTCCGTAGAATTCTTTGAAACAACCTGTAGCCTGGTCTTTACAACAGAAATAGGGTAAAGTGCAACTGTAATTCCAGAAAATATTCCAGCTCCGACGGCATAAAACTTAGTTTTATTAAGCCTGCAGGATATGTACAAGAACTTAGAGACTAACTCAATTCCAATTAAGCTAACAAGCCCTAAATTACATAAATATTCAAGCACAAATGCAAAGTGTAATTCAAATATAACTGAGATGCAGGGCACAAACTGAGAGATGTAAGTAAAATTACAAGTGCATTATACTTGCCCCGGAGTTGATTTCTCCATGAACCGCAAAACAAACCAAGAGATATTCCTTGTTAAACATAAACATCTAATAATATTGATCGATTATATTATACATACATGTGTGTGTGTATTTGTGCGTTCAAATATTGAATCGAATTGGATTTACATATATTGAATCAATTAGACATTATATGTACACGTATACATGCCTCATGGTGGAGTACTCGGAAATGGAAGAGCGAAAGCAGAAAGAGAGATTGAGAAAGAGGGAGTGAAAGAGCAGAGAGAGATGGAGTGGAGAGGAGCGAGAGAGACTGAGTTAAAAGAGAGAGAGAGAGAGAGAGAGAGAGAGGGGGAGAGAGAGAGAGAGAGAGAGAGAGAGAGAGAATCGAGAGAGGAAAGAGAGAGTCGAGAGTCGAGAGTGGAGGGGGAAATTAAAAAAAGGACGCATTCTGATTTCAAATGACACCTCTGAAAATGTTATTTCAAATTCTAATAAATGGACTTTGATTTTGAGCACTAGGAATTTCAGTCAAATACAAATTCAAATTCTTTGTCAATCCAAACAAAAAAATTATTTCAAATTCAGCATTTTAAATGAAATGCAGCTATCCAAACAGGCCATAATTGATTTTGGATCATCTTTTACCTTCATAGGTATTGGTATCAAGACATCTTCAAGATACCCCCACACTTTAATAATTTTCAAGAATGTTCCACCACATTCCATTATTCATAGAAAATTCTTTTGTTTTCTTTTCCAGATACCCCCACAATTTTAGCATTTCTAAGAATGTTTCACTACATTCCAGAATTAATAGGAAATTCGAGTATTTCCTTCAATAGTATCTAGTTTAAACATAATTAGTCTCTTCATGACTAATATGCTCATATTCAGTGATAGTCTGAATTGATCAAAATTGTTTTTCTCATCTACATTAGAGAGAAACTACTTCATTTATATAAAGCGAGTAAGATGCAATGACCTTGTGAATATTCTCGTTCTGAACAAAATTCACTCAGTGATTATTCACTACCAAAGTCATCCTTTACCATCTTATTTCCGTATTAAGTGGTTTTTCGGTCTAGAACTTATAGAATATAATCTTCTCTATACAACTTCATTTTTACTCTTTAACGAGTATACACAATCAATGTATTATCATCACTTCAAAAAGTAATCACATTTCTTATCACCATCTCTCACTAGAGCTAGTTTCGTCGTCAATCGTTAAAAAACCTTTCAGATTTTAACGTCATGTCTTAAGAACTTTTCAAGTTTTCTTCACTGAAAAATTCAACGTCTGAATTTATCTGACATCTCAGTTAGTTCACAAGAACCGATAATTCTGGAACATCCACTGATACAACCAGAAAAGGCCCACCAAGAAAGAACATAAACTTCTAACAAAACCCACATTTAGTGATTCTTGATCAACCGATGCGTTAGGGTTAAAACAATTCTGGATTTCTCCAAATTTAAGCATACATAGCTGACTGCAATTCCGTATTAGGTATCACATTGATCACCATAACAGGCTCGTGTGTCACTACCGCAGCAGACCGACACCAACACAAGATAAAATAATTTACTAGAGGAATAAATCCAATCAGAAATTTATACATTTCATGTCGACCCTTAACCTATACTCATTGAATACAAAGCCCGTTGGGTTTTTGAACGTTACAAAGATTCACAAAAAATTTCTTTTCAGAAATATATATCAATCAATCATTAAATAAGATCAATTTATGATCAGGATCCATCAACATACATGCTATAATATGTACGGCTTTTCTGGTAACATTCATTTTGCTTGTGCTTAAGGTAGTTCTTGAAATCTTTCCAACCAGGTGGCAACTTCTCAATCACAGCAGCAACTTAGAAAGACTCACTTATGACCATCCCTTCAGCATGAATATTATGGATGATCACTTTGTTGGGTTTTATTGCATACGCGGAATCAAGGATAACAATTGTTTACATATAAAACCCGTATTTAAATCATACGATCCATGAATAAAATTAGAGAATCGATTACTCACCTTTAAAAGCGATCCGTGGATGAAGGATGGTGATGTAGAGAGGCTCATAGCAGTTGCTCCTCATATGTGAAACACTCCACAAGTATCCACCAAGAGATGATGATTCGACGGAGAGAAAAAACGACTGAGGGAGAATTAAGGTTGCCTCCTTTTTTTTTTCTTATAAAAATTAGGCTTCGAGGCTTAAGGTCTATAATAGTATATTTATAGGCAAATATTTCAGATGAAAATTTATCCTATAAAATATTATTATTATTAACCCCTATAATTAATTAATCTCATTAATCAATTAATTAATCATTAAAACTCTTTTAATAATTAATCCTTTTTCTAAACTCTTTAGAAAATAATTCTCTCACTTAATTTAATTTCTTAAATTAAATTATTAATTAATAATATTAAGAACACTTCTTAATTATTTTATAATTAATAAAATCATATTTAATTGATTATAAAAAATGCTATCAAATATTTATTTTATAAATAAATAGTGACTAGCCATTATTAATTAATTCCTTCACCATTAAATCATTCTCTTTTATGGTGTGACCCTGCAGGTTCAAAATTAAGCCGGTAGTAGAAATAAATAATAATAAAATAATTTTTTTTATTATATGAATTCTTTTAATTCATTAAATACGATTAGTAAAATTAATAATATTTATTGTACATCGTGAGAGATACTTCTCAACATAGCGCGACTATCCGGATAATATGAATTCACTACTTAGAATACCAAGAACCTATTCAGTGACTAGCTACCGTACAATTAATTCCTTCTACCCAGAAATGTCCTGATTAAATACAAGACATGGATCTCGTGTCAAGCCTATCTAATTTTATCATATTCTTTCCTATTCACCATGTCTAGTTCCGATTAATGCAAATTAAAAAATTATTTCTAATTTCATTCACTCTGGCAGAGATTCCTGAACTAGCATAGGGCATTCCTTCCTTCACTGGAAGGGGCAGATCCTTTATTGATCATTCACTATCTTCGTGTACAAATCCCTATACCCGGTAGAGCACTTATTATTGTCCCTCGAGACTAAGAGCTAAACCAAAGTATAGTTCAGTGTGCACAAGATGACTATGATAATCTTAAGTCTAAGGACACTTAACTATATGAACAACTACTGACACATGAGTGAACTCCATTAGTTGTTCAACTATTCGAGTCATGTTCAGTGAAAATATTCTGTAATAAGCACCCATATACTAGCTATAATGTCACCACACAAATGCCTATGAGAACAGACATCCTTCACAATGAAGCAAGCATAGTATGTACCGATCTTTGCGGATTAATTAACTACCAATTAATTATCCTACGACCAGGAACTATTTAAGTTTAGAGTTATCATCTTTAAGGTCTCATTATTATGATCTCATCATAATCCATAAAAGATTTACTCTAAACAACGGATCATCTAATTTAAACACTTTAAATAGATTAAGCCCGTAATAAAACACATAACTATTTTATTAATTAAAAAAAACTTGAATCAGATTGAACAAAGTGTCTCCTAACTCATCATCCATGATTGGATTTAGGACACATATCTTTCACACTTGCAGTTCTTGCACCTGACTGACCGCAGTCTTGGAATCCACCATCTTATAATCAAGAAAGCGGCCAACAATCCACTTCTTTGCCCCAGCGTCGTCCTCGGTTTTATACTTATGGTCAAGTGATTCCTATAAGACCTTAGTTGTTGGCTTCGAGCTATACGCGTTATACAACGAATCAGCCAAACCATTAAACATATAGTTCCGACAGATATAGTCGGCGTGCTTCCAAGCATCAGCTGCATACACAGCCTACACGTTACTCTCAGCAGTGAGCAACAGTACATCCTCTTTCAGATAACGATCAAGATGCAACGTGGTCAGATAGAACAACATCTTTTGCTGCCAGCGTTTGAAGTTTGTACCATTGAACTTCTCAGGTTTCTCAGCATGTGGAGTAGACACATCAGGAACCGTCGGCACAGCAGGTGCAGTAGCCATCAGAGGCATAATAGGCATCTGTACTACTGATGTTTGCACACAAGTAGAAGCGAAACCTCCCATAGTTTGTTCAAATGGAACACTAAACTGTCCAACGATAGTGTGTCCCAAAGGCACATGTGTTGTAGACACATGTCCAGCCGATGTCTGACCCCCCATCAGGTATAACCTGTGCGTTAGGGTTAGGCAACAATTGGTGACCCCCATCAGGAGTAACCTGTGCGTTGGGATCAACCGAGCTTCCATTGTTTACAGTTTCAATATTCTCCATAGATCTGTTACTCAAAAACAAACAAAGGCAAATGTATTAGTCACAGATTTAATAATAAGTAATATTATTATTTAATAATATATTTTTATAAATAAGTAAGGTTAATTAAGTAAAAATACGAATTTAAGAAAGATCAATTAAATATAATCACAACGTACCATACCGACCGACCAAACTTTCAATGTTTCGTCTATTATATAATAATATTGATAGCATTGGTAGTATAAATTTTTCAACATTATGCCATTCAGATTATCCTCGGCATGCGCCAAAGAAATTAGTAGTCCTAACAAAAAGTAAAAGGAAAAATGGAATTAGTTATGATTCCAATAAGAAGAACAGGAAACGGAACAAACCAACTCATGACTATAAAAATATAGACTAAAAAGTCAAATGCAAAGGAAGAAAGAGTACGGAGGATTTGACAAAGTAAACTCAACAGAACTTGTTCTGCAAGTGCTACCGACATCGACTAATAGCGAACACAAACACCGTCTTAATTAAGTCGGTGTAGTCTGAAAATAAATATTAAAGAAGAAAATAAAGAGTGGGAAAATTATAGTTCTAGTAGAGTCAGAAGTCCACTGATAATAAAATCACATACGTATATTAATTTAGTGGTCGGTCATTAAAAAGGAGAGTAAAAATATTAAGTGCTCTTCCTGTATGTCTCTCGCGGGGACGTGTTGTGGGGGCTAATTTGCCTGCAATTATGTATGAATGACTTTTGTCAATCAATGTGACTTCTAACTAAAAGCAATTTTAACACCCCATGCCTCGCATTTATTATTATTATTATTATTATTATTATTATTATTATTATTATTTATACTCTAGATAAAGTTAATTATTTCGGTTTCAATATCTTTGTTCGCAAAAATGTGGATTTCTTTTTTAAGTTAGAGTTTGTGTTTTGCTTTTGAACTATTCTCCCAAACTTGAAAATAATAAAGTTAGACAAAAAAGTGATTATCATTACGATTCTTAGGCTCGTACCAAAAGCATGCATGGAGAAGAATAATGCAAAATTGTCATGATCTTGATACTTTTTTAGGTTTTTTGTGAAATTAAACTAAGAACAAGAAGGAAAAATGCAAGAAAGATAAAGATAAAAATTAAATATTTATTTCATTTCATTGATAACCGTAAAATGAAGAAGAAGCTACAATATATATGCAGTAACTCTCCTCTAGATACCAAGTCATTGGGTCAGACCAAACCTATAACCCAACTCTATACTTGGCCCAATCATAATATCTAGCCCAACATTGTCAACAAGTTCAAATCGTGACATATTCCTCTCCTTCAAAATATCCTTGTCCTCGAGGATGTAATTCAAAAAAAAAATTGTACTTAGCTTTAACCAATGCTGGCATGTAGTTGCTGCTTATGTACCATTTGTTAGTGATTCAGCATGTATATCTTTATCCACCCTCATTTCTACAGGGAAGAATATAAAATGATGAATCATAGTGACTGAAGCGGAAATCTTTGAATTTTGAGAACCATCCCAGACAAACATCTTGTGTTCAACCTTCTCGATCTTCATTACCTTCCCTCTGTCCACTTGTTTTAAGATAATGTTTTCCCTTCTCTGTTCAAACTTAGCTAGAGTAACGAATATATAATCTTTACCAGAAAGCATTTGCGGTGATTCGTTCAAATTTTGCAAGATCAGATGAACCAAAGAATCCTCCAAATAAGAATCACAACAATTCCACTTCCTGCTTCTGGTCCCCTTATTAACACATATCTCCTCATAATTCTTTTTCGTTTGATGATTATCTTTTATTTTACTACACCTCAAGAATACTTTGATCTCATCATAAGTAACATCTTCCAGCAACTCAATCACACAAATATATATAGCTTCCTTTATCTTGAACCACATATTAGTAGGTTTATTAAGTTTCTTCTTGTCAGGTGGCTCTTTTAGAGAATTCGTTTGAACATCGCACACAGTTGGCTCAACGATTTCACTACTAAAACTGACCTTTTGCTTTACAAAGACATTGTATTCAAGTATTCAATTAAGATTACATATCTCAGCACATCTTGATATAACTACGTCAAAGGTGACCCCATGAACGAGAAAAATTTCCATCATATCCGAAGACCACATAACATTACCAAGATAAAATAATTGAGCATACCTAATGATCATCAATGTCGACATAGCTGCATTCATCTCAGTCATTTGAGCAAGTAATATCCTCGCACACTTCTCGTCTACATCAGGCTTCACCTTTTCATATGCTGACAATAGTTGAACTAGCACAAAAACTTGCTTATAAAAATATAGTAGAGTATTTCTGCAGAGTTTTCCACTCTGTCCGATAATCCTATACTTAGTATTAGCTGGACAAGTCTTCATCACTTGATTGGCCTTTTTCAAATAATAATAATAAAAAAAGATCCTTGACATTCTTATCAACTATCAAGTAATCGATAATAGATACAGGCAGGTTGACCATTGCGTTGAGCATATCTAAATACAAAGATAAACTATTAGCAGTACTAAGAAAATCTGAATCCAGAGTATGACAACCCATAAATTGATAGGGTCTCTGCATTTCCTCAAACAATTTCCCAAGCATCTGATTCAGTACACAGTCTTTTCCCCCAAGAGTAATTTGCTCAAGTTCTTGAATCTTCATTACACACACAGGCTCCATAAGACATAACTTAGCATTTAGTTGCATAAATATATTTGGTATATTCTCATACTGTTCTCCTTTAGTGCTGACGTAAGTTACATGGTTTCCATGAAAGTTATTATCATCTTCAGAAAGTGAAAAAACAAGTACAAATGAAGTCCCAATACTTATCCATATTTTGTCTTGCCGATCACGAAGATAATTAACCACTTCCTTAGAATCCCACTCAATAGAATAGATAGAACTTTCAATGATTAAAGAAATTGCATTTTTTGTTAATTTCGAAAAAGAGTTCTTCTACATCATTGATTGCAACTTCCATCTTCTCCTTTCTTAGAGGAACAATGTCAAATATTCTATCTTGCAACTCGCTTGGCAGGACACTAAAGTTCCAAGGAACAATGTCAGGCACTTCTTCGTATTCTTTCTTAATCTCCATGTAACCAGTCTTTAAGGTATGCACAACTGCTTGATTAAGCTCCATTCCCTCCATTTTTGTGAACAAAACTAGAGCAATCAAACCTCTTCTTATTTGACACATTCCTGCCAGCAAATCAATGTACAACACTATTTTCTTTTCTAGCATCCATTTGAGACACTCCATCGCTTGATCAACAAGTTCCCTTGTTGTTGAAACCATTATCACTTTGTCAAGCAACTTCAGAACATATTTAGATTTCCTAATTTCAGCAAGAGCCTCAACCTTACCATGCTCATCTTCATGTAACTTAAAACACATTATTTCATCATCATCATCCCAACCCTTTAAATTCCTATGAAGCTTATGGTTAAACTGTTTCCATCCTCTTACATTACTTGATCTATTTTCCGACCCCAACAAATTCATCATTCACACAACTTCATCTTTAACAGGCAATTCTTCTATTTCTATCACTTCATGTACCATCTATTTATAAGCCTGATACAGCTCATGTTCACCAAGTTGAAAGGTATCAGGGCTCTTATTTCCATCATATCAACTTTTATCTTTTTCCTTATATCTCCCTTTCATTTTAAACTTACCAAGTTCGTATTCGTGAAGTTTATAAACCATTTCCCTATTATTCTTAGCAAATTCAATAAGAAAAAAGCTGTTGCCAAAGCTCTTTCAATTGACTTGACATGAGAAGCTACAGAGTCAAGAGCGTATAAAGGCATTGCTGGAGTTTGTACCACGTATACCTTCTCAGGACTTTCGTCGAACACATAAGGGGCATAAGGTTGTGATACTTTTAATTGTTTCAAATCTTCATCCTTAACATCAATCATCTTCTCATATTTCATCTCGGTGAGTGTTCTCTTCCTCAGTTTCATCACTATTCTCCAGAACCGGATTCACATTGAGAACACTCTTCTCCATCCTCTTTAGCATTTGAATAATTTGGTTGTGTTTGTCCTCCCATTCCTTATTTGCTTCAATTTTCACAGAATTATGAAAGTGAGCACTACCTTCACAAGGTTCAGAACTTTCTTCAAACACATCATGTAGAATCGACAGATCAACAACTCTCTTCTTCTCCTCGATTATCATTCTGAGTTGATTGAGTTTTACATCCAACTGAGTGACCTTGTTATTTAATTGATGTTAGAAACATTTGGTAGTATCAGAAATAAGTATCGGTGCTGTGGTAATGTAAGATGTTTGGGGAGTAGTGTAGAAATGATACATCGGCTCTGGTGGTGGTTGAATATGGCGATAGACATGAGGAGGCGTCGATGGTGGTGTATACTGGTAGGGATGATAGAAATTAGGGTTTTGAATTAGATTTGAAGAATATTGAGCCACTGGAAAATCAACAGCAAAAGTGTTAGCCATGTCCGAGGATAGACTAGTTCTGATACCACTTGTCATGATCTTGACACTTTTTTAGGTTTTTTTGTGAAATTAAACTAAGAACAGAAAGCAAGAACAAGAAGGAAAAATGCAAGAAAGATAAAGATAAAAATTAAATATTCATTTCATTTCATTGATAACCGTAAAATGAATAAGAAGGTACAATATATATGCAATGACACTCCTCGAGATACCAATCATAACTAGCTTTATAGCCCGTGCGAGGCACGGGCATGCTCTAGTTATTTTCGGTTATGTTGGTGTCATCGTTTGGTGGAATGCATGTAGAAGAAAAGACATAAGCATGTAACGGTATATCAGTAGGAAATATGTCGAAGGTTTGATGATACATGTTTTACAAAATCTCAGTCTATAAGGTTGTTATTATGACCTGAGTAGGCGCAAATATTTTGACTAATTAACATGTTTTGTTAGCACGCATGATCCTTCTGTACTGCAAGATTTCGTCGGTTATAATTTTGCCAATCGTATTTGAATGAGAAGATGGTTTTAGTGTCACTTTGAAATATCGGGCATCTTTTATCATTTCCATTGCCTGGGGAACGTTGGCACTCCATTTACTTGTTTGTAGTTCATGGGGTAGTCGTGACCTTGTGTACTGCAAGATTTCAACGATTATAATTTTTCCAATTGTATTTGAATGAGAAGATGGTTTTAGTGTCACTTTGAAAGAGAATTGGGCGCCTTTTATCATTTTCATTGCAGGGGGAACGTTAGCACTCCATTTACCTGTTTGTAGTTCATGGGGTAGTCGTTAAGTGGGTGTTGTAAAATTTGATCGGTGTGCATAATAGAGTAAAAATGTAGAAGTACAAGTTGTATTAGTATGTGTGGATACACTATTTAAACGAATGCATACCACTTTGCCCGTTTTAAGAAGGGTCTCCTTGCAGACACGTTGAATACAATAATTGTACAGGTGTGGATATAATTTATTTTAGAAAACTATTACTTATACCTTTCAAGATAATGCTAAACTGATTCGTGATAAGTTACTCGTTTCACCTTACAATTGCCACTTGACACAAATAATTTAACATTTAGTACTTTTAATATTTTATCATAGATATTCAAAAAAATTAAACCAATTTAGTTTAGATTTGATTTAGTCGTACGATGACAACTTCAACTTTCTTGTAAAAATCTCCAACACAAACTTTTTTATTTATATACAAATATAAATTTTTTTTGCATTTTTCGGGTTCAATACTTTATATACTATAGTGGATTTTTCGAAAATGACCAACGTATAAAATTTATCTATTGAAGACGAGATTTATAATATATTGGATCATAATAAAACTACAGTTTTAATCTTATTAGTAGCTAAAATTTCAAAAATGCATATATAATTATAAGTTGTTAATATCTTATAATTAAACAATAATAAATGTAAAATAATGATAAAATCCATTTTTACGCTTATTATATATAAGGATATAATTGAAAAGAAGTAAATATGTTGATAGTTTTAAATTTAAAAAAAAATATTTAAAAAAAATATAATGGGTGATATTGGATATAGATGTCAATATTTGTCACACTATCACCTAGGTCATGGTTCAATTCACATTAAAAAGAATTTTTTTTATCATCAATATACAATTGGAGGGATAATTTATTAATCTAATATCATCAATATAATACTGAAAGGGTAATTTAGTAATCTAATATATATATAATCTGATAGTATATAGAATTTGTAATCTAATAGTATATATAATATGAGCCATTATGTACTTAATGCAAATAAACATGATTTATAATATAAGAATATTAATATAATCCTTTTTTATGGATCAATTCCAATTTTATAACATTTTTTTAAAATACAATTTTATAACATTTTGCGCGAGTTTTTCTCAAATATGGTTAGAAATATTTATTTAAGGCACTTGCGAAAATAAATTATCTACCTTATCAAGTAGATTACAAAAAGAGACCAAAATAGAGTATAACATATTGAGTGTTTGCGCAGATTAATAAAAAACTTCATAATATAATCTAAATAGATGTCTATCATAGTGGTAAGGAATGTTACTTTTAATTTAGAGATTAAGGGTTCAATTCCCATCAGAAACAATTTTTTTGTACTAAAATAGAGTATAACATATTGAGTATTTGTGCATATTAATAAAAAGTTTCAAAATACAATTAAAATAGATGTCTAAAATAGTGGTAAGGTATGTTACTTCTAATTTAGAGGTCAAGGGTTTAATTTCCATCAGAAACAATTTTTTTGTTGTGCTATTATATAGGGGTAATTTAGTAATTTTATGATGAATAAATTGTCTCACGAACCCCCCGTGCAAAGCACGGGATCGCTCTAACCGACAGAACTTGATGTTATTTTGTGACGATATTTTCTAGTTCACGTCAGTTTAATTTTGTGATGATAAGTATTCTTCAGTTTGTTGTGGTGATCCTGCCACCGGTTTGAACTTGTTGGTGACACTATGTGACATGGTTGAGAAGATTTGCAAGGAAGATCGGTTTGGTATTAGTCCGAAGAAGATTTTGTTCTTAGTTGAATGTATTTGATGATTAGTTTTATAAGCTCATTAATAATCAGATAGGAATTAGTTAAAGGTGTCAAATAAATGCTCCATTTCAAAAGTACCAATACTCTCCGGGCTCCATAATTCTCTATAAGCGGCCGGAGTAGTATACATGTCCTTAATGCATGAGGTGGCGGGATTGAGATGCACACAAATTCGTATTCGAAAAAAACTGTTCGAACTGGTTAAAAAAATCGGAAAAAATCTGATTAAAAAAAAGTCCACCTCAATTGGATCCAGCCCGCAGGCTTAAACGAATCGCATATTTTTCACAAAACCCAGATCCGGTTCGAGCCGAATAAACCCAAATAATATCTCGATTTGGACGTAGTCTTGATCAGGATAAAAGTCCAATCCAAAAAGCTAGAATTTTCAATTAAATATCAGATAAACGCTTAATTTTTTAATTAAATCCGAAAAAATAAAAAAAAGGTAAAGTTAAAGTTAAAGTTAAAGTTATCAATATCTAAAATAATTTGTAAAAATCCGATTTGGCCCCTCCTGACCCGACCCTATCTACATGTATAAATATTTTAGAGAAAATTTGTCTCGATTTAAAAAAGCCCGGCCCTATCGGTTATCGAAAAATCCGACCTGAATCCGGATTACGTATCTCTATTCAGGGTAACAACTATAGAGGTGCTTATATTATTACTTATATTATCTCATATGTATGAATATAGTTGAGACAAAATGATTACTATTTTGTATTATTTTATATTATTGGATGCTCGGACTAAAAAGTGATATTATGTGACTAAAAATGCATTTGTACTTTGTCTTAAAATTGTGAATACAAAGGAAGAAACATAATTAAATTTAATTAAAGAGATACGAGTCTATTGGATATACTTTATACCAATAACCACTTTTATCAATAATCAGACAAATGAAATTATCATGAAAGAATTTTGAATAAAAACTAAAGCGTAAAATAATATTTGTGAAAGATATTACCACACTAATGGGTTCTATACAACAACAAAAAAGCCCAAGTAGCTCAATGGTTAAATTGGTGACTTGAAATTCTTAGTAATTAGTATTGAAGTGTCTTAGGTTCGATTCCCATCAAGATCAAAATTTTCTTACATTTTTATAACATTTGACTTTGGAGGGGCAGTTATGTAATTTCAAGTGTTGAATAAAATGGTTCACAAAGTACTTGTTGCAGTATAAGATATATAATAGATAGATAGATATCTGACCCAACATTGTCAACGAGTTCAAATCATGACAAAAATGTTATTGATTAAGATCTGCAAAGGTGAAATTAAATCCGAAGTTAATCCTTAAGTTATGGATAAAGATACGTTAGAAGCAGAGAACTTGAAGACAAAATTGCTATTTGCTACCGGGAATCGACCTAACGCCCCATTCGGAGAAGTCATCAATAAATTAATGGAGCACCTTCGAACAAGCGCATCATCTTCTAAGTATATGATTGTGTAGATTTAGACTTTAAAATTTCGTCGTTATTCAAATTTTCGTAGGGACCTACATTTGTTTCAGGTGATTTATTTAATTTCTTTGATCGAATTAGATAGAATAAAGTGTCGGATTTTTTTATAAATTAATCCATATCTACTTCACTCCAATCATCGATAATCAAACCGGATATTTTATATTAATTTTTATTGTTTTAAAAAAATCAAATAAATAAGGTACTAATAATTTTGTTAAAAAATTACCGAAACATAGAAACGTTCTAACACGAGACTAAAAATCAATATTTGCATAACTAATGTAGATATACGTATTTTTAATTATTTTTGTATGTTAACAATAAAAATGTATCAAATTGTTAAATAATGAAAGTTCTTAAATTGAGTTCTAAATATTAGTCATTTGATCCACCATGATCACTAAAAAAATATTAGATGATACTTAATAATCTCAATTTCATAAATTATATCTTTATATATAATTAGTGTAAAGCACTTAAATGGTATGGTTTGGTTTGGTCGTCAGCGGGTCCTAGATAAAAACTCTTACTATAAAACGGGTCCTAGCTAAAAACTCTCTACTATAAGCTAAAAACTCTCTTTTACACAATTAGAGTTATTAATAAACAATTACACAATTAGATATAATTAGTGTAAAGCACTTAAATGGTATGGTTTGGTTTGGTCGTCAGCGGGTCCTAGATAAAAACTCTTACTATAAAACGGGTCCTAGCTAAAAACTCTCTACTATAAGCTAAAAACTCTCTTTTACACAATTAGAGTTATTAATAAACAATTACACATTATATCTTTATATATAATTAGTGTAAAGCACTTAAATGGTATGGTTTGGTTTGGTCGTCAGCGGGTCCTAGATAAAAACTCTTACTATAAAACGGGTCCTAGCTAAAAACTCTCTACTATAAGCTAAAAACTCTCTTTTACACAATTAGAGTTATTAATAAACAATTACACAATTAGAGTTATTAATAATGCTCTACTTTAGAGAAAAAGTAATATTTCTATAAAAGTAAATAATAATAGAAGTAGTATAATTTTAATATTTTAAATATTTACACTAAAATTTATTAAAATTGAACTTATAAAAACAATGAATAAACATATAAATAATCATTATTTTAGTGAATTTGTATATAAAAAAAATTCATATTTTTTATCATTTCAAGAAGTACAACATAAACCGAAATAATATATACATATGAAAAAACATATTATTAACTTAATGAATTTATATTTTTATGAAAATACAAAAAGATATTAATAAATAAATAAAATTATAAAAACACTAAAATAAAATAACTTATTAAACGTTCTCGTGCATTGCACAGGTATAAAGCTAGTAAACCATTATTCGAGAGACAACCATCATAAAGAATCGGAGTGAACAGTTGGTTCTACCACGAAAATTTTCAAATAATTTAATTTTTTTATTTCACAAAATATAAAATTTGATTCTAATATAGAATATTAATTACATATAAATTTTATAAAAAAATTAAACATTCAAAATTTGAACAAAAATTTGATTTTAAATTTGATTCTACTGTAGAATCATTTTGAATAAGTGTGATTCTACTGTAGAATCACTTTGAACTATTTCATTAATTTTTAATAAAAAATTAGTGTAGTTTTATTTTTTGATTTACTAATTGACATTTGTAATTGTATTTAATAAAATATGAAATTAATATATGTTATAAATATATTTATATAGTGGTTCTCTCCCGGACTCAAGGAGTTCTATCTAGAATGTTTATTCTAAAAAGATGATTTTTTTCTTTCGAAAGGATTTGAAAATTTTATATTTTCAATAATATGTATAATATAAATATTTATATTATTTATATAATAATTATATAAGTTCGGATCGAATTTTTAATAAATCGGATCATATAAAATTATATTCATATTTATTAGATCAAATTTTTATTGGATCAAATCATTATTAGATCAATTTTTTTAAGTTAACTCATATTTAATTATAATTTCTCATCGAAAGGAATCGGAGGGACAATTCATTGAAAGACCTACCTGATAAGGACAAATTTGTCAAATTTGTCTTTATATTGATATACAATTACAAATATTGGTAGTGAACCCTCATTCCAAATTAGTTGTCTCTTTAATTATTTACTCGTACTTTAAGATGCTTAGAAAATATAGCTCGATTTATTAATTTTTTTTCTGAATAAAAATTCAAATATCAAATTTTCTTCAATATTGGAGTTATGTTTAACAATATGTTTAATGCTTATTAATAAAAATACACAATACGTTTAATTCGCAATTAAAAACACACACATCTTGATTAACAGAAAAAAAAAAACACGTATGTTAAATTAACGACAATACTCAATAGCATTGCTGATTACGGCCCACAGATTTGATTCGCTGTTGTAGAAAAATCTGTTATGGGGATTCTATCTAGAAAACAACATGCAACTGGATGCCTTGTGTGCATTAACAGCAATCTCTTCTGATTCTTTACTCCTGCTGCTACACTTTCCGTGTTCAAACACTCTTTTGTGCTGATTGAGTGCATAGATCTCCTTTCCTTCTCAATTTCCAATTTGCTTTCTCCTATGTTTTTATATAGGATTAATTAAAAGCAAGTTTGTTATCATATGTCGGATTATCACTTGCATACGTGCATTTGAATGTTACATTTTGCATGTTACAGTAGTACCCTTTACCTTAAAGGAATACTCACCGGGAAAATAATCTCTCTGTAATAATAAAAAGTCTGTTATTCCATAAAGGATTCTGCTGTATAAATGTTTAATGTAATTATTTTCTAAAGTGATAATTTTTCCGGGTTTTAAGATATTAGATGGGTTATGTTATAATATTAATGCAGAAAGATAATATCAGTTTTAACTTTTGTCAAGATAAATTAAATATAACTCGTATATATTACCCGCACATATATACAGATACCGGAAGGTTAGTTTTTAAATAAATTAAGTTGGTGGAGAGACCGATGGCTAGATTGGATATCTTTTGAAAATGAATTCTATGTTCGAGGCCTCCACATAAGAAAATAGCCGTATCATGGAGCACAAGAATTTTCATCATTAATTTTCGTGAAAAGTTATAACAAAACGACGGTTGCATTATGAGATTAGTAAATACTTTTATAGATTTAAAATATACTACCTCTGTTTCACAATACATGTTCACTTTCTATTTTTAGATTTGCATTTTGAAATGTTTTGACCGAATACCTATTCAAATTATTTTTTCAATTTTTTTCTTGTGAATAAAAATTTAAATATCAAAATTTTATTCAAAAAAAGAAAATTAAAAATAATAATTTATATAACTATTCGATCAATACATTTTAAAATACGTGTCGGAAGGTGACAAATATTTTGAAACTGAATACTTCTAAATCATACAAAGCTACCTTATTAGTTATTAACTTTGTTGAAAATTAGCTATCAATAAAATATATGAGATTTTATTCAACTCTTTATCCGTTATGTCACAGCTTATTTCATGAAAATATCATACAGTTTGTGTATTCCGACTTTTCAGTAGGATAAGTGTGCATTCTAGAATTTAAAAATCCAATGACATAAGTTCGAATTGAAGACATTAGTCTCTGTACAATGAAACTGAGGTGAGCATTAATATATGTTTTAACTTCCAACCCCTTTGATAAATGCGCAGAAACCCAAGGTAATGCACGAAAGTTTGTTGTACGGACCCTTTTAAACAAATTGGGCCAGAACCAACAGCAAAAGATATACATAGCTATATATATTGGTCTCCAGCCCATTAATTAACAAAAAATGGCATGATTGAACTTGTTCTCCTAAGGGAGATCCCAAACCCATCAAATGGGTAAAAAGAATCTAATATATCTATTACAAGAATACGGAATTTAAAATAAGCTTCAGGTAATTTTTTTAAAATATTGAATAAAATAATTCTGTTTTGATAAAGTAATATAAAAAAGTTTTCAAAAGAGTCTCTAAAATTGCTCAAATGAGACTATATATTAAAATGAAAAATGAGACTAAATCTCAACTCCACATTTTTTTTAAATTTCTCTAATCATAGCCACATATTTTATTTAACTAGGAGAAAAAGAATTCAACATTATGTTTATACACACAGATAGAAATAGTACATAACTACTATGTTCAACTTCACCAACTTCGTTCATTCAACATCTATAGTGGTGGTGACGACGTGATGGTGGTTATACTAGTTTTGGTGGCAACTATAACAGCCGAGTAAAAACAATGATAATAACACGTATATGTATATAATATTTGATGATTTAGTGATTGGAGTCTCGGTTCTTATTATAAAGAATGATTAATCGAAGTGACTGGACTATAAAACTAGTGGTCACTTTTTTTTTTTACAGTGCTAAACTTAGTCACTTTCCTATATATAGCAAACAAATTCTTTGTAACTGAGTTTTATATAAGGCATTTGGATGTGATCATTCAGCTGATATTTCAGCAATACCAAACCTTGAATGAAAAAGTCTATCGTTGTTGGAGAATGGCGTGGCCAAATTTGGATGCGGAATCAGGTCCATCATTTGCTTGTTGGTCAAAGGGTTCATGATGAATAAGAAAAAATTGATGTATCTCAAACTTTAGCAAATCAATAGGTTCTAGATTCTAATATTATGCCTGAGAATCCGTCAAAAAGTCAAATTGTTGATCTATCCTTTGGGAGTAGCAAAGCCGCATAGATGAGAAAGACAATGGGTGATATTGAGCCAACCTCGAAGGAAAGTCTAAAAAAGTTGAAGGGTCAGTTTGGGCTACAGATCATTGACAAGGTAAAGTGTGTTAAATTTTAACTAAAAAATAGCTTCTTGAACCTAATACAATACATGAGAAATTGTCAAGAAGTTAAACAATTGATTTGTCCTTAGATATTAGAAAGGCCACATTAAAAAGGAATAATATGGCTAATATTGAGTCAACCTCAAGGGGATAGTCTCCTAAAGTTGAAGAATGACTTAAGGCTGCAGATCATGCACCCAAAATAAATGCATCATACTATGTAAGAGAAGAAATAAGCTAAAGGAGAAGGTAATACAAGAGAAGACTCCTCGACCTAAGAAACATCAAGACCCGAGCGTCGAACAATTTGACCTCAATAATGAAGGGAACCCAAAAGGTGGACCGAGCACCAGACTGAAAAAATGAACCGGAGAACATCCGGTAAACAACAACCTGGAACTTGTTATCAAAAAATTTGTAGCAAGAAGTTCATCAAAAAAAGCTCGCATGCACTAAGAGAACAAATTGGAGTCCCGAAATCCAGCCTTCAACTGTCAAAAGAACCAAAAAATCGGAGGAGGAGACAAAGTATGCATAAAATCTAGATGATTATCAATATAAATTCCAAATCTGTCTATCTTAATTAACTTTTTTTTCTGTTATAACTTGTGGATATTGTACTTATGTCACGTTCAAGACTAGTTCCCATATGCCCTTGAAAACTTCTGGACATGTTGGTTGTTCATTTTGGTCAACTTTATAGTAATGGATTTGGAATCTACGTCGATAATCATTTTAGGTTTTTGCATACTCAATCTCCACATTTGATTTCTTGGTCCTTTTGACAGCTAAAGCCTGGATTCCAGGAGTTCTCTTTACTCTCTAAGTGCATGCGAGCTTTTTTGGTGCAATTTTGCTACAATTTTGCCCATAACAAGTTCCGGGTCATTCTTTGTAGGCTATTCTTCAGTTCCTTTTCTCAGTCTGGTGCTCGACCCACATTTTGATTTCTCCTCATTATTGAGATCAAACTGTTCGACGCTCTGTTCTTAGTGTTTCTCAGGCTGAGAAGTCTCCTCTTGGATTACCATCTCCTTTAGCTTATTTCTTCTCTTATAGTATATGATGCAATTATGTTTTGGTGCATGATCTGCAGCCTTAACTAATTTTTCAACTTCGGGAGACTTTCCCCTTGAAGTTGGCTTAATACTAGCCTTATTATTCCTCTTTAATGTGGCTTCGCTAATCTCTATAGACAAATAAATTGTTTGACTTCTTGATTGTTTCTTAGGCATTGCATTAGGTTCTAGAACTTGTTGCTTAGTTAAAGTTTGACATACTTTACTTTGTTCATGACTTATAGCCCTAACTGATCCTTCAATTTTTAGAGACTTTCCCCTTTAAGGTCGGCACAATTCCAACCATTATCTTTCTCTTTCATGTGACTTTGCTACTTTCAGATGATATATCAACTATTTGACTTTTTGACATATTTTCAGGCATTTTATTTTAATCTGAAACCTGTTGTTTTGCTAAAGTTTGAGAGACATCAACTTATTCTGACTTGAATGCCTCGACTTATCAGCACGAGGGCTAGGCTTCTAGTAAATGCTACAATTGCACCCTTAGTAGAACTTGTTTTGAGTACTGAGAATTTATTTTATTTTTAAATAATAAAATAATATAATTATAGTAACATGGGCAAATGTTAATCATGAATCCTTTTATCAACAAGCAAATGATGGACTGGATTGCACATCCAGATTTTGTCACACCATTTTCTAGTAATGAGAGTCTTTTTCTGATCAAAGTTGGGTATTGCTAAAATATTAACTAAAGGATCACGTCCAAATGCCTTATACAAAACTAAGTTTTAATTAATTTGTTTATTGTAAATAGGAGAGTGACTAAGTTTGGCACTAATAAAAAAGAAAGACCACTAATTTTAGAATCCAGTCAGCATTCCCATAAATGGGCTCTTCATTATTTAGAGCTGATTTTATGTTCTCCTTGTCTTCTTCAGTGATTGTCCTAAAGGTAATATTACTCTTAAGATGATTTGCTCAAAAATTATCGGCTATTAGTTTCGTTTCAACATGAAATTTAGGCACATATGCATTGCTTAATGACATTAAAAGGACTGGTAACACAAAAGAAAAGTGTTAGTGCATTAAGACATATGCTATTAAGTAGATTATATTTCATTCTTTTCGTTGCAATTCGTACCAAATTGTTAGGGCATTATGCATATCATTGATGGAAAGTCTCCTAAAGTTGAAGAATGACTTAAGGCTACAGATCATGCACCCAAAATAAATGCATCATACTATGTAAGAGAAGAAATAAGCTAAAGGAGAAGGTAATACAAGAGAAGACTCCTCGACCTAAGAAACATTAGACCCGAGCGTCGAACAATTTGACCTCAATAATGAAGGGAACCCAAAAGGTGGACCGAGCACCAGACTGAAAAAATGAACTGGAGAACATCCGGTAAACAACAACCTGGAACTTGTTATCGAAAAATTTGTAGCAAGAAGTTCATCAAAAAAACTCGCATGCACTAAGAGAACAAATTGGAGTCCCGAAATCCAGCCTTCAACTGTCAAAAGAACCAAAAAATCGGAGGAGGAGACAAAGTATGCATAAAATCTAGATGATTATCAATATAAATTCCAAATCTGTCTATCTTAATTAACTTTTTTTTCTGTTATAACTTATGGATATTGTACTTATGTCACGTTCAAGACTGGTTCCCATATGCCCTTGAAAACTTCTGGACATGTTGGTTGTTCATTTTGGTCAACTTTACAGTAATGGATTTGGAATCTACGTCGATAATCATTTTAGGTTTTTGCATAGTCAATCTACACATTTGATTTCTTGGTCCTTTTGACAGCTAAAGCCTGGATTCCATGAGTTCGATTTACTCTCTAAGTGCATGCGAGCTTTTTTGGTGCAATTTTGCTACATTTTTGCCCATAACAAGTTCCGGGTCATTCTTTGTAGGCTATTCTTCAGTTCCTTTCCTCAGTCTGGTGCTCGACCCACATTTTGATTTCTCCTCATTATTGAGATCAAACTGTTCGACGCTCTGTTCTTAGTGTTTCTCAGGCTGAGAAGTCTCCTCTTGGATTACCATCCCCTTTAGCTTATTTCTTCTCTGTTAGTATATGATGCAATTATGTTTTGGTGCATGATCTGCAGCCTTAACTAATTTTTCAACTTCCGGAGACTTTCCCCTTGAAGTTGGCTTAATACTAGCCTTATTATTCCTCTTTAATGTGGCTTCGCTAATCTCTACAGACAAATAAATTGTTTGACTTCTTGATTGTTTCTTAGGCATTGCATTAGGTTCTAGAACTTGTTGCTTAGTTAAAGTTTGACATACTTTACTTTGTTCATGACTTATAGCCCTAACTGATCCTTCAATTTTTAGAGACTTTCCCTTTAAGGTCGACACAATTCCAACCATTATCTTTCTCTTTCATGTGACTTTGCTACTTTCAGATGATATATCAACTATTTGACTTTTTGACATATTTTCAGGCATTTTATTTTAATCTGAAACCTGTTGTTTTGCTAAAGTTTGAGAGACATCAACTTATTCTGACTCGAATGCCTCGACTTATCAGCACGAGGGCTAGGCTTCTAGTAAATGCTACAATTGCACCCTTAGTAGAACTTGTTTTGAGTACTGAGAATTTATTTTATTTTTAAATAATAAAATAATATAATTATAGTAACATGGGCAAATGTTAATCATGAATCCTTTTATCAACAAGCAAATGATGGACTGGATTGCACATCCAAATTTTATCACACCATTTTCTAGTAATGAGAGTCTTTTTCTGATCAAAGTTGGGTATTGCTAAAATATTAACTAAAGGATCACGTCCAAATGCCTTATACAAAACTAAGTTGTAATTAATTTGTTTGCTGTAAATAGGAGAGTGACTAAGTTTGGCACTAATAAAAAAGAAAGACCACTAATTTTAGAATCCAGTCAGCATTCCCATAAATGGGCTCTTCATTATTTAGAGCTGATTTTATGTTCTCCTTGTCTTCTTCAGTGATTGTCCTAAAGGTAATATTACTCTAAAGATGATTTGCTCACAAATTATCGGCTATTAGTTTCGTTTCAGCATGAAATTTAGGCACATATGCATTGCTTAATGACATTAAAAGGACTGGTAATACAAAAGAAAAGTGTTAGTGCATTAAGACATATGCTATTAAGTAGATTATATTTCATTCTTTTCGTTGCAATTCGTACCAAATTGTTAGGGCATTATGCATATCATTGATGGATAGTCTCCTAAAGTTGAAGAATGACTTAAGGCTGCAGATCATGCACCCAAAATAAATGCATCATACTATGTAAGAGAAGAAATAAGCTAAAGGAGAAGGTAATACAAGAGAAGACTCCTCGACCTAAGAAACATCAAGACCCGAGCGTCGAACAATTTGACCTCAATAATGAAGGGAACCCAAAAGGTGGACCGAGCACCAGACTGAAAAAATGAACTGGAGAACATCCGGTAAACAACAACCTGGAACTTGTTATCGAAAAATTTGTAGCAAGAAGTTCATCAAAAAAAGCTCACATGCACTAAGAGAGCAAATTGGAGTCCCGAAATCCAGCCTTCAACTGTCAAAAGAACCAAAAAATCGGAGGAGGAGACAAAGTATGCATAAAATCTAGATGATTATCACTATAAATTCCAAATCTGTCTATCTTAATTAACTTTATTTTCTGTTATAACTTGTGGATATTGTACTTATGTCACGTTCAAGACTGGTTCCCATATGCCCTTGAAAACTTCTGGACATGTTGGTTGTTCATTTTGGTCAACTTTACAGTAATGGATTTGGAATCTACGTCGATAATCATTTTAGGTTTTTGCATACTCAATCTCCAAATTTGATTTCTTGGTCCTTTTGACAGCTAAAGCCTGGATTCCAGGAGTTCGCTTTACTCTCTAAGTGCATGCGAGATGTTTTGGTGCAATTTTGCTATAATTTTGCCCATAACAAGTTTCGGGTCATTATTTGTAGGATATTCTTCAATTCCTTTCCTCAGTCTGGTGCTCGACCCACATTTTGATTTCTCCTCATTATTGAGATCAAACTGTTCGACGCTCTGTTCTTAGTGTTTCTCAGGCTGAGAAGTCTCCTCTTGGATTACCATCTCCTTTAGCTTATTTCTTCTCTTTTAGTATATGATGCAATTATGTTTTGGTGCATGATCTGTAGCCTTAACTAATTTTTCAACTTCAGGAGACTTTCCCCTTGAAATTGGCTTAATACTAGCCTTATTATTCCTCTTTAATGTGGCTTCGCTAATCTCTACAGACAAATAAATTGTTTGACTTCTTGATTGTTTCTTAGGCATTGCATTAGGTTCTAGAACTTGTTGCTTAGTTAAAGTTTGACATACTTTACTTTGTTCATGACTTATAGCCCTAACTGATCCTTCAATTTTTAGAGACTTTCCCCTTTAAGGCCGGTACAATTCCAACCATTATCTTTCTCTTTCATGTGACTTTCCTACTTTCAGATGATATATCAACTATTTGACTTTTTGACATATTTTCAGGCATTTTATTTTAATCTGAAACCTGTTGTTTTGCTAAAGTTTGAGATACATCAACTTATTCTGACTCAAATGCCTCGATTTATCAGCACGAGGGCTAGGCTTCTAGTAAATGCTACAATTGCACCCTTAGTAGAACTTGTTTTGAGTACTGAGAATTTATTTTATTTTTAAATAATAAAATAATATAATTATAGTAACATGGGCAAATGTTAATCATGAATCCTTTTATCAACAAGCAAATGATGGACTGGATTGCACATCCAGATTTTGTCACACCATTTTCTAGTAATGAGAGTCTTTTTCTGATCAAAGTTGGGTATTGCTAAAATATTAACTAAAGGATCACGTCCAAATGCCTTATACAAAACTAAGTTGTAATTAATTTTTTTATTGTAAATAGGAGAGTGACTAAGTTTGGCACTAATAAAAAAGAAAGACCGCTAATTTTAGAATCCAGTCAGCATTCCCATAAATGGGCTCTTCATTATTTAGAGCTGATTTTATGTTCTCCTTGTCTTCTTCAGTGATTGTCCTAAAGGTAATATTACTCTAAAGATGATTTGCTCACAAATTATCGGCTATTAGTGTCGTTTCAGCATGAAATTTAGGCACATATGCATTGCTTAATGACATTAAAAGGACTGGTAACACAAAAGAAAAGTGTTAGTGCATTAAGACATATGCTATTAAGTAGATTATATTTCATTCTTTTCGTTGCAATTCGTACCAAATTGTTAGGGCATTATGCATATCATTTATAGATATGAAGCATTTTACTCTTGGCATGTTTGTATAGGAAACAAAAATGAACAATATAGAGAAAAAATATGGGCAAAGTTGTGAGCGCAATATATCTATATTTTAATTCTATACAAGTTTACAATACATGACTAGGTAATGGGCTATATACAATACTTAAGGTCCCATTCTCACATTTTTTAACAAAAAATATTAATTAGTTCTATTTCGGGAGTTTTACATATAATTATTCTCAGTGTTTCCTAAAGATCTTACCGAACTATTAATGGTGGAGTGTCAATGTAGAAACTATAAAGATCAACAAGTGAAGATTTTAATCAATTAAAGAGAATTAAACAGAATTTTAATCAACAAACTTATAATCATACAAAATAAATTTAGAACAACAGAATAACATATGTAAAACAACAAAATCTAAATGATTTCATGTCTTGCTCTCTTTAGTATTTTATATACTTATCATCATAAAAAAGTTGTTTTGTATATTGATACTTATACTTGAGTTATAATATAAATACATTTAATTATATATGAATTACAAATTGAAGTGAAGTAACGAAGATTACCTATCTAATCGGGATTCTAAAGATCGGAGATTGAAAGTTGAGATATTAATTACCCGGTGTATGGAATTCTGGAGATCTGAGATTGAGAGTTGAGAAATTAATTATCTAGTATGTATCGATGTCGCTAGTCTGTATTGTGTGTTGTATAATTTGTAATGTAAGCATTAACAGGGGTATATGGATAACTTCACAAGGATCTTCTTTCTTCTTGAGCTTAGAGATTGTTCATCAACTTTCTTCTTGAGCTTCTTTTTACTACCCATACCTCTTTTTTAGAACAAGAATGTGGTATATCAAAAAGAGGCAGTTTATCTAGTTGGCAGCTAGGCTTTTTAGTGATAAGGGTTTTTTGTTAGCGGCTAGAATTTTTTGTGATCAAAGGTTTACAATGTTTGTTGATAAGATGGAAAAAAATGTTTATATGCTGCTCATTGAAACCCTAATAAACTTGGGCCTCGACAAATGGGTATTCAATTTTGGGCTTCTTTTAAATCAACATAATTAAAAATTGATTCAAGATTTATTTCAAGCTCGTAAAAGTAAAAAAACATAGTTCAATTTTTTTAATTGAGACAAGTAAAAATGGTTTTGGGCTTTATATTTAACTTAGACAAGTAAAAAATAAAATTGCCTTTTATTTTAAAATATAGGTTAAAAAGAGAAACAAATTTAATTAAAATAGATAAAATAAAAAAAGTTTTAGCCTTGATTTTAAATAGATATTACTCAATAAAATCATAATTAAATTGGGCTCTAGGCAAATGGGCTTAGACCAGAATAGAAGATGTTAAAACAGAAATAAAAAAAGTTAGAAAAATAAAATGGAAGACCGAACCGCACAATTTTATTAATTTATGTATAATTGAATGTATAAGTATTATAGTTTTTAATTTAGAGTATTTTGATGTCATAAAATGATATTAGTTCATAGTTTTTTAATATTAAAATATAATAATAGTTTAGTGAGATCCTTAATATTAATAAATCAACTTTCAAATTGATATAACGGTTTAAAATGCTTTTGTTGTTGGGTGTTGTCAAGCCAAGTACCACACTGATGGCACAAGAGAAAATTCTCTTGTATATATTGTTAGATCAGGATTCAATGATCGTCAGGATCTGAACTATTGATCAGGATTGCTGACGTCATCAGTATTGTACAAGAGTCAGTATCAGGATTTCTATCAGGACTGGAAGCTGATCAGGATTGTTACTTCAGGATAACTATCAAGTTCAGAAAATAAGGAAAGATTATTTGTCGGTTGTTAGTTTATGGAATGAAGCTGTCGGTTAGGATATGTATCAATATTTTGTAATTGATTTGGTCTTATCTTGTAATCGATAGAGCAGCTATGTGTACTATATAAACACAGTTTAGGTTTGATTTGTAATCAATCGCATACACGAGTATCATTGTACCTAGAAGCTTTCAAGAACATGAGGATTTCTTGAGAGAGTTTTGTAACAGTTTTATATCAGAATTAATAAAGCTGTTATTATTCATATTTGTGTTTATTAAAGTCGAGAATCTTATACAATTGTATTCAACCCCCCTTCTACAATTGTTAATTACTGGGCAACATATAGTGCAGCCGGTTAACTACATTAGTATGAAGTCTTTTGAATTATGCCTCAAAACAAATCAGTGCGGATTTGGCCCAAAACGGACAATATCATACTATTGTGGAGTTATGACTCGTTTGTGGCCAAACACAATTTTCTTATTTGGCATGTCATCTATCATTTTTAATTATAACATTTATAATAAAAATTATATTAAACTTATATGGATATAACAAACATCGAATTTTCATATATAAGTATAACACTTTAGAAATTTAGGGGAAAATTGGTCTCATAACAAACACTTTTTTTCAAAACCAGCACCCATATAATTCACTCATCGCACATTTAACATGTTAATAAGTCATAAAATTAAAAAAAAAAATTACAATTTATTCGAATCCATAACATGTTTAAATAGATATTTATTTTAATTTGATTAATTTTATTATAATTAAGTTCATTAAAAACATATTTTAAATAATTAGGTCGATTTAGAAAAATATTAAGTAAGTAAATTACAAACTTCAATTTAAAAAATTAAATTTATTTTAATTAGATAATTTATCAAAATAATTAAGTCCATCATAAAATAAATAAAAGTAAACACGAAGACAATTCAAGTAAAACAGAGGTGAATTCATTTGAGATCTTGAATAATTTTCCTTTTATTTTAAGAGTGAATTGCACTATGTGTACCTAAACTATCAACAAACTGCACTTTGTGTACTTAAACTATCAATTGAACACATTGTGTACCTAAACTACGCAAATGAGTGCACTTTGTGTACAAATGTTAGATTCATAGTAACCCCGTTAGTTTGTAGTTTAACGCCAAGATTGCACCCATTTCCCTCCCTTTCTTCCCTGCCATATACTTATACATCAATACTATTTTGTGTTTGCATAATAAATAGAGGGAATTGGGGCAGGAGGAGTCTATGTTATTGTGGTATGTTGGTTTTTGTAAGAACATCATGGACGAAAAACAATGTTGGGCGTATATTTCTTGGTTGTTTATATGGTAGCAATGGGTGTAATTTCTTTCATTGGGTTGATCCACCAAGTTGTTCGCATTGTTGATCGATAATCCCAGGGATATTGCGTAGGAACAGAGAGAATGAAGAGAAGTTGAAGGTGTTGGAGGCTGAGAAGAAGACAATTAAGAAGTGGTTTGTAATGTTTGTAGTTGTTGTAAGCATTTGGATAATGGTTGGTTAGATTAGATAATGTTTTAACCAAGTTTTTAATCATTTGTCAATTTCCAATGCTATGCAATTTTTCTTAGTTGAATTCGTTTGCATTTTTGTCTTTAATTCAGTGTTCAATTGTGTGTGTAAAGAGCATACTAAAGGATTTAAGAGAGAAAACAAGAACTTATCATTAAATTCAAAGAGTAAAAATGGAAGTAGTAGATCATAAACTATGTAATGACCATACTAATTTATACTCAAAATTATTTAGAAAAAATAGAAAAAAGACAGGGTACATGTTATTCCCAGACAATGAATTAAGATTGTAGAAGGGGGGGGGGGGGGGGGGGGTTGAATACAATCTTTAAAATTTCTTCAGTTCTTTAAACAAAAATAATGACTACAATAAAATCAAGAACATAAAACAAACTGTAAAACAATAACACAAGAATTAAAAATTCAGGTGGATTGATTGTTCCACCTAAGAGATTTTACTGAAAAAATCTTTGTGATATTTATGAATAAACACACAGCTGCATACACTATTTTAGGTTCAGCATATTACAGAGAATATTGCTTTGGCTCTAAAATAACCTAACTGATTTCTTAACTTCTAAAACAGTGTTACACTTAGTTATATAACCCAAGTTTACAAGACAATTTGAACAGCTAATGATACAAAATTGGTAGAGTCCAAAAAGCTTGTTTCTCCATTCTGAGTAGTGCTCCTTTTGTTGGTGGCTGGCTTTTTTTGGCTGAATGTCACTCCCGACCAAAGAAAACAGAATGCTTCTTGTTCTTTTGAGTTTACCAGAAATACTGGTTTCCATGCTCTCGTGAATTCTGTCAACCTATGTGCTCTGTCTGAACTGTCTTTTTCACAGTGTCAGGTGCAAATAATACATATGGCATCCGTTGAGGTTGTTTGAGTAGCATCCGTTGAAAGTATTGTGGAGTCATCCGTTGAAGGCTGAATGACTATCCGTTGAAATACACTTTCACTTATGTAAAATTACAAGGCATACACTATTTACAATTGGCCTGCCTATTCTACATATCCAGTGATAGTCAACATGACTTATCCAGCCTAGAACTAATACTTCAACTACTATTTCAGAACTACAAAAGCATGTTACATTAAGTCTTATCCGTAGATAAGCTACCCTTCAACGGATATTGTGTACTCATGCTATCCGTTGAAAGCTATATTTTAACTTATACAATTTTCACTAAGTTAGTTTAGTTATCATCAAGAATCAACATAATTCATAAAAGTACATGGTTGTTGTCTTTGTTGCTTAGATAAGATGGAACTTGTGTTGGCTCCGCAAACTCTTCCAAACCCCCTTCTCCATTAAGGCAATCGGTGGCCTGGACATTGGTAGCCACATTACCATCTGCACGGATGTGCTGGATGTCCACATGAGACCATGCCTCCCCTTTAAGCATGGTAATCATCTCAATCAAGGCAGTCATTGGATAGGCTGGATCAGGGTTGTTGATGAGCTCTATTGCATCCATCCTCTAAGTGAACACCACCACATATGTCATCTCAAGCTCTCAAGCCATCCTTAGACCATAGTATATGGCCCAAAGCTCTGCAGTCTGGGGGTCAGCCAAGCCAATCATGCCCCCGAAACCTCTCACCCACCTCCCATTGTGCTTCATAATTCCTCATACACTAGCTCTCATTTGGGACCCGTCAAATACACCTTTCACACATAACTTGCAAGCCATTTTGTTTGAGGTTAATTGTTGTATGAGTTGTAGATTTACAGTTTGCAAATGTGTGCTTCAATAGACAGTGCATGTGGTTGGGTTAAGTATAGTCAATGGTCATGGTAAAAACTGAGGATTACAAGAGTCTACACTACCTTTTTCCAATCATTCACCACCTTTTTCTGGAATGCAGGTAGGGGCCATGTAGGGTTCATCCTAATCTCATTCTCACAATATTGTGCAATCCACCTAGAATTTATCTGTCTCTATGTGAATGTTTGTGTGCAACTATGTTTGTGGTTGAGGTTCTTAATCTGAAATGTGCTGGACTTTGGCATTTGTGAGGCATATATCTTTCAAATTACAACCAAGACCTTTATAAACAAATCACACTCTATGCCCATAATTCCTTTTTTGGATAATTGCCCTTCTCTGAGATATAGCCTGATTTTTTACAGCACTTCTAAAAGAGCTTGCACTTGGAAAAGTCATACCAATCTCAAACTGTGGATTAGCCATGTCTGTGGCTTCATTAAAACGAGGAAATCTCATCTCAGAATCCTCATCATCAGTACTATTAGCTACCTTTATCTCCCCATCATCACTATCAATAACATCATTACTAAAGTCAGATTCCACAAAGTCTGTGCTCCAATTCTGATTATGGACTATAACATTCAACCATTCCTGAATTTTTCTTATCATTCTTAGCTTTTTGGTGACTCTTAACATCCTCATCAGTACTGTCTATGTTGGAACTAACCTCATGAAAATTAGCATCATCGTGGTCACTAACTTCATTTAGAGGTTCTTCAACTACGGGGGTTACCCAATAAATGATCTATGTTATACATGTCTTCAGTTATTCCCTCAAGCTCAAAGAGATCCCTTAACTGATTTCTTTCAAATTCGATACTAGGAGTGGGCTCAACATAGTATTCACATTGTGTATATGGAAATTGAGATGCTTGAGTCTCTTCACTAGTTTCACAAAACACATACATCAAGCTAGAACCCTCAACCAGCTTGCACATCTCAAGAACATGACTATCAGAATTTAAGGGAAACAATCCAAACTCCAATGCATATTTTGGAAGTTTGTAAAAAGTTCATACATTTCAACGTTTACTCCACAGTCAGTTAACATGCTAAATATTTCCAATAAGCTCAATTCATCAGTATCACATTTGTCCACATATCTAATTTCACCACCTACATATGTCTTAGGGTTTGATGAAAAGTGACCCCCAAAATGCAACTTTATAGTAAACAAATCACTACTACCTGAAACAAGATTACATGGGTACCAAAATCACGTAAAATTACGCACAACAAGAACTCATTCAACTAATTAGCAAGAACAAAAAAAAACCCCAAATTTAGAATTTTACAGCTCTTATATTTGAAGTAAAAACAGGAAAACATGAAAATCGATTTTTAACTGAGAATTATAACACTCAAAATGTAAATATTGAAGAGAAAAGACACACAAACTCACACATGACACAATACTTGAGTGTTACCTCCATAATCTAGTGTTTCAACGCCAATACTACCACCACTTCCATCATCGACATCATGTATCAACCATGTCATCTTTTTTTCCGATTGCAAACACGATCAAACAAGGTGATTTAGTACAAAGACATATTAATCACAAAGAGAAGATATATTGTTTAATTATTGATGTGAGTGTTTTGTGTGGGTATATAAGTAATGTTGTCCAAACACCAGATGTGCAAAGACAAGAAAACCCCTTGATTTAACAGGGTTACACTAAATCTAACGTATGTACACAAAGTACACTCATTTGCATACTTTAGGTACACAATATGTTCAATTCACTCTTATTTTAAAAGTTTTGGTGTATTAAATTCGAATTTTGAAAAATACATTAAAAATATAATGGTATTCAATTTGAATTGTAAATTATTTTTTAAAATCTAATCTATCTATTATATTATCAATATATATATATAAAGGAGGATACACGAGAGGTTAGGTGGTGCCCTAAGATCGTCTCAATTTATTTTTCTAATTTTCTAGAATTTTAGAATTTTAAATGCTGATAAATAAAAAAATATCCTTTAACATATTTGAAGTCGAATTTATTGAGGAGAAGAGTTCGAATTTATAGCGAAAACATATAATTAAAAGTTCTATTTGAAGTATAATATGTGTTTGAATTTGTAGAGGGAAAGAGTTCAAATATAAAATAATTACTTGCAAAGTTCTATTTGAAGTAGAATAGGTGTTTTGATTTATAGAGGAGAAGAGTTCGGATATAAAAAAAGTACTTGCAATTAAAAGTTATATTGGAAGTAGAATAAGTGTTTGTAATACATAACTAAAAGTTCTATTTGAAGTAGAATATGTAAAGTTATATAGATGTTTTTTCAACGAAAGAGTGTCTCATTAGAAAGGAGTATGGTAACATAAAAATTAATATATAAGACAAGTATATATTCAATATATTAAATTTGAGATTTTGATATTAAAAAGGAATGGCGCCCCTAAGATCGTCTCAGTCTATTTTTCTAATTTTCTAGAATTTTAAAATTTTAAATACTGATAAATAAAAAAAATATCCTTTAACATATTAGAAGTAGAATAGATGTTCGAATTTATTGAGGAGAAGAGTTCGAATTTATAGCGAAGACATATAATTAAAAGTTATATTTGAAGTAGAATAGGTATTTGAATTTGTAGAGGGGAAGAGTTCAAATATAAAAGAAGTACTTGCAAAGTTCTATTTGAAGTAGAATAGGTGTTTCGATTTATAGAGGAGAAGAGTTCGGATATAAAAAAAGTACTTGCAATTAAAAGTTCTATTATTGGAAGTAGAATAAGCGTTTGTAATACATAACTAAAAGTTATATTTGAAGTATAATATATAAAGTTATATAGATGTTTTTTCAACGAAAGAGTGTCTCATTAGAAAGGAGTATGGTAACATAAAAATTAATATATAAGACAAGTATATATTCAATATATTAAATTTGAGATTTTGATATTAAAAAGGAATGGCGCCCCTAAGATCGTCTCAATCTATTTTTCTAATTTTCTAGAATTTTAGAATTTTAAATACTGATAAATAAAAAAAATATCCTTTAACATATTAGAAGTAGAATAGATGTTCGAATTTATTGAGGAGAAGAGTTCAAATTTATATCGAAGATATATAACTAAAAGTTCTATTTGAAGTAGAATAGGTGTTTGAATTTGTAGAGGGGAAGAGTTCAAATATAAAAAAAGTACTTGCAAAGTTATATTTGAAGTAGAATAGGTGTTTCGATTTATAGAGGAGAAGAGTTCGGATATAAAAGAAGTATTTGCAATTAAAAGTTCTATTGGAAGTAGAATAAGCATTTGTAATACATAACTAAAATTTTTATTTGAAGTAGAATATGTAAAGTTACATATGTGTTTTTTCAACGAAAGAGTGTCTTATTAAAAAGGAGTATGGTAACATAAAAATTAATATATAAGACAAGTATATATTCAATATATTAAATTTGAGATTTGATATTAAAAAGAAAAGCGTGTTTCACGGAAGGACAACTTATTAACGAGGACCGAGTAATTTTCGTAATTTATTTGATATAATTTTTTAAAAAATTTATTACACCGCCGCGAAGCGCGGCTTTTTCAACTAGTTATATATATAATAGAGCAACTAGGGGGTTGCTTGAGACAATTTAATCGATGTGAAATTACCAAATTACCCCTACTTATTATATTAATGATAAAAAAGTTGTTTTTAATGGGAGTCGAACCTTTGCACTCTAAATTATAGAGAGGACACTTCTAACCACTATGCTACACATCAATTTTGGTTATATCATAAAACTCTTTATTAATATGTGCAAATACTCAATATGTTATATTCTATTTTGTTCTCTTCTTGTAATCTACTTGGTAAGGTAGATAATCTATTTTCACAAGTGCCTTAAAATCATATATTTGACCATATTAGAGAAAAACTCATGCAAAATAGATTTACAAAATGTTATAAATTGAAATTGGTCAATTGGAAAAAGAATTATATTAATATTTTTATATTGTAAATCATATGTTTATTTCCAATAAGTATATATTTGCTCAAATTATATATACTATTAGATTACAAATTCTATATAAAATCAATATATATTAAATTACTAAATTACCCTTTTAATATTATATTTATGAAATCAAATTACTAAATTACCCCACCAATTGTATATTGATGATAAAAAAAACTATTTTCATAATTTCTTTAAAATCATATATTTGACCATATTAGAGAAAAACTCATGCAAAATAGATATACAAAATGTTATAAATTGAAATTGGTCCATAGAAAAAGAATTATATTAATATTTTTATATAGTAAATCATGTTTATTTGCAATAAATATATAATTTCTCAGATTATATAGACTATTAGATTACAAATTCTATATACTATCAATATATATTAAATTATTAAATTACCATTTCAATATTATATTGATGAAATCAAATTACTAAATTACCCCACCAATTGTAAATTGATGATAACAAAAATTGTTTTTAATGTGAACTAAACCATGATCGGTGATAGTGTGACAAATGTTGATATTTATAGTCACCACCACTTATTATTTTCTCTTTTAATATTTATTTTAAAATTTTAAACTATCGACATATTTACACCTTTCCAATTATATCCTTATATATATAATAAGCGTAAAATAAATTTTATTGATGATATCAAATTACTAAATTACCCGACCAATTGTATATTGATGATAAAAAAATTGTTCTTAATGAGAACTGAACCATGACCGGTGATAATGTGACAAATGTTGACATCTATAGTCACTATCACTTATTATTTTCTTTTTTAATATTTATTTGAAAATTTAAAACTATCAACATATTTATATCTTTCCAATTATATCCTTATATGTAATAAGCGTAAAACGAATTTTATTCATTATTTAACTTTTATTACTACTTCATTATAAGATATTAATAACTTATAATTATATACACATTTTTGATATTTTAGTTACTAATATAAATTGAAACTGTAGTTTTTTATGATACTATATATCATAAATCTCGTCTTCAATAAATGAATTTTATACATTGATCATTTTCAGAAAAATACACTATTAGTATATAAAGTGTTGAACCCGAAAAATGCCAAAGAGTTTTCTCTTTGTATACTAATAAAAAAGTTTGTGTTAAATTTTTTTATAAGAAAGTTGAAGTTGTCATCGTACGACAAAATCAAATATAAACTAATATCGGTTTATATTTTTTGAATATCTATGATAAAATATTTAAACGTATTAAATGTTAAATATTTTTTGCCAAGTGGCAATTGTAAGGTAAAACAAGTAACTTATCACAAATCAGTTTAGCGGCTTCTTGAGAGGTATAAGTTATAGTTTTCTAAAATAAAATATATATCCACAACTATACAATTATTGCATTCAACGTGTCTGCTATTATATTTAAATTATTACATTTATAGTTAAATGAACTTAAATTCAAATGGAGATTACGAATATCAAAATTTTATGTATATAAGCATAACACTTGAACAAATTACGGGATCGTTAACTTCACAACACATATTGATGTCAATATTAACTATCGTATATTTGATTTATCGGGGGGTTGTTTGAGACAATTTATTCGGTCTAAAATTACTAAAATACCCCTATTTATTATATAATAATAATTTTATAATGAATGCATGTATTAATTACATCTAATTCATTAATCATCATTAACACGTCTATATTTATTAATCCATCATTATTAAATATTAAATATTATAATTATATTTATCTATCTACTAATACTTAAATGATTAGATAATTAATATCTATAATTATATTTAACTCATTATCATGCAAGTATTGATTACAAAATAATTAGTATAGTTAATGAAGATTAGTTATTAATGATTAAAGACATTAAAATGTATTAATAACGAAGATATTAATATGAAGTAAATAGAGTAAAGGGTTGAAAAGTCATTTTATACTTTGAGAGTATAATCGTCTTTTTAACGGTGAACAAATTGGCTCAATGTACAACCAAAGAGATAGTAAAAGAGGGATAAGAAGGATAAGAGAGGGGTCTCCAGAGAGTGACGTCGAAAATAGAAGGCAACCATCGTAGGAGGGGCATGAAAGGGGGAGAGAGAGAGATCAAAAAACAGATCCAAAACAAAAGTTGAGAAGAAAAAATTGATGAGACGGGGAAAAAGGAAAGAAAAAGCCAAAGAGACAGTAAAAGAGGGATAAGAAGGATAAGAGAGGGGCCTTCAAAGAGTGACGCCGAAAATAGAAGGCAACCACCACCGTAGGAGGAGGCATGAGAGAGAGAGAGGGGCAAATACCATAAATAAATTAACCCCAAAAAAAGTACAAACTCGACAATATCGACAAAGAACAATTTGTCACTACCAACTCAAACAACAACCCATGACAAATATTTACTTCAATGAGCAGACCAACTCCAAATGCATTTACATGCACAAAGCCTACAAATTTGGTTCAAGCATTCCATCAAACACATAATACACACTCTAAATAAACATAAACTAAACAGTCAAAGAATGCATTTGAGTAAACAATTATAACGCACCCTAAATAAACGAAACATAACATGCCTTTCAGTAAATATGTTGTAATATATTACGTCTTCCCGATGATCATCACATGAGATAGGGGTCTCTAGAGAGTGACACCGAAAATAGAAGGCAACCACCATTGGAGGGGGCATGAAAAGGGAGAGAGAGAGCGATCAAAATACAGATGCTAAACAAAAATTGAGAAGAAAAGGTAGAGGAGACGAAGAGAAAGAAAATAAAATTCAAAGAGACAGTAAAAGAAGGATAAGAAGGATAAGTGAGGGGTCTCCAAAGAGTGATGTCGAAAATAGAAAGCAGAGGGGGCATGAGAGAGGGGGGGGGGGGGATTTCAGGATGGGGGTGGAGAATACAATAATTTTTCAATGAGGTAAAAATTTCAATGAGTCAATTTATTCAATGCGAAATGATAATTATACTCTCAAATTTTAAAATGACATTTTAATCTATATTATAATTATCTGATATCAATATATCTGTAACTCATAAAAGACATTGAAATTAAAGAAATTTACGCAATATTCAAGAACATGCTCGTGCCTCGCATGAGCTATAAAGTTAGTTGTATTTAATTAAGATATTAAAATAGTATTTGATTTAACTTTTAACAACTCCATTAAAATTTGATTGTATTTAAAATTTCATGTTTCTTTTTTTATTTTAATGAAATAATAAATTTTAAAATCAGTAACAATTTTGTAAAGTTAACTGAATTTCATAAATAAAAAATTACACCGAATAGGCCTCCGAATCTTGTACTAAGCTTAAAGTTAAACATAGATAGCTCAAAATGAGATAAGGCACGTGGCAAAAACTTATCACTTAGTATTTCTGTGTTCGATGAAGAAATACTGATATAAGAGAGATATAAATTTAAATATTTAGGAAAACAAAAACAGATTTTATAAGCAATCGGTGTACTAAAAAAAACTAACTGTAAACTCTGACAGCGAGGCCCTGCTTGGCTGCTTGTAAAATCGTATTATGTTTTTAATTATAAACTGCTTTAATTAGCCTCCACCTCCAAACACTACTTTACCCCTTTCTGTGCAGCTAGGGTTTCGTTGAAATTTTCAAAGAATCAAATTACACAGAGACTGACGATACCCAGAATCAGAATTAGATATATATGATTTCTGTAAGCACATTTATCTTTTTACTTTTCTACTTGGTAGTGCTGTTTAGCCTCATTTTAATGCTAAATTAGTAATTATATTTATGTATTTATGGAATATTTGTATGCATTTTCCTCTAGTTTTAATCAACATGTAATTAGGTCATGTTTGTCTTCTGTTGCTACAAGAAAAATGGATGAAATATTTGTATGTATAGTTTATGGGAATTGCAAGTGTGATTTTAAGGTCCGGGAACTGATGGAAAGTAATGTGTAAAATGTTCTTGAATTGTGTTATAAATTTTATAGGGTAATGCTGCTTTTGTCATTTGATTATGTTATGGTTCGAAAAAATAGAATGAGTTTGGTATAATGAGGATATTATAATGGGAGAGTACGAATTTTCTATGATAAGGAATTGTGAATGACACACGTAGGTCATAGGAACTGGATGATCCTATTTGGTCAAATACCTAGCGATAAACTCCCATTTGCCTTTTATTAGTAGGAATGATTATTCGTCGCTAAGTCTGTGGGATTGAGATGTAGTTTAATGTTTTACTGTAACTTTTATGAATAAATAGACGATGGAATGATTATTATAAAAATTTACCTATAAAATAGCACATATTTCATTCAGTATTGCCCAGATTATTCTTTTCAACCAAACGGAGTGTTAGCATGTGACACTGAATTTTACTATGTTGTATGCCTTATTTATGATTTTAAATAGGTGACATGGTACTGTCAGCATCAACATCGTCATTGAACTATTTCCAGTGTTCTGTTCCGCCAGCTCCTTCTGGTGGTTTTATGCTCAACTTTTTGCTTGTCACTCGTTCATATGGAAGTGCATTGTCATGCCAGTGGAGAACATCATCTAAGTTATGTTTATGTTGTCTTGTTCAGTCTTCTCCGATCCACATATCAAAGTACGTCTTAAGTATATCGAATAAATGCTAAATATGTATTTCATTATCCATTACTTTTGTTTGTGGAATATATGGTATGAGTATCTTTCATTTAGCTTAAGTATTGGATGTGAGGGATACATATTCTACATTCATCATTGTTTGAGCGAAGGCATAAATATTTTCAGTCTTTATTGTGTTGCAACCTGCAAAGTTTAGACTTGAGAGCTACATAATTTAATGATCTAATATATTGGCGATTTCTCCATCCAGTTTCTTTGATTATTTTGAATTTCATAGGGAATCAAGTAATCTTACCTTTGAGTGGGCCTCTCAATACTCTTTAAGCACTGTAATACACCTTATAGCAATTGTTTCTCAGCCTGAACCTGTACCTCACATTACTAATGTAGCATTATCATATACTGCTTCAACTTTCATCCTTTGACCATAGTCCAGAACTATAAATAGGGTACATAATATTAAATCGGAATATCTAACATTCGCATTGATAAATGTAGTTCAGCATAATAGTGAATATGAATATGAGCATTTACCATTCTAATTGGAAATTGAAATAGTCCTGGTGTACATTTGTTAGGAGAACAACTTGGTCAATTAACAGCAGTATGGGTGGCAGCAGATTTAACTCCCCTCCTGGAAATAGCAGCAATGGCCCATCTCGGCTTGTAAAGATTATCAAAGATTTTCAAATCAAGTTGTTTGCAAGAGTCGAAGATATTAAGACTGAATTTCCAATGAAGTTGCTGTTTTTCTTGGTGGGATTTTATTGCGCAACAGGTTTTGCAACTGTCATTGGACAAACTGGTGATTGGGATGTTTTAGCTGCTGGTCTGGCAGTGATTGTGGTTGAAGGAATCGGGGCTCTCATGTATAACAATTCTTTTCCGTTACTAAGAAAGATGAAGAGTTTTATTTCCGTTTTTAATTTTTGGAAGGCTGGGGTTACTCTGGGTCTTTTCTTGGACGCATTCAAGTATAAAATAGATGATATTCTTGTCTTACCTGCCAATCCTCTCAATTTTGACATAGACGTGTTCCATATGTTCTTATAACAGCTTCTATTTAAAAAGTCTGTTTATATTTTCTTTTGTGAGCTCTGGGAAATTGAGTTTTTTGTTTCTTTCAGAACAGAGCATAGCAATACAAGAATGACAAATGCAGAGGATTATCTCTACAATGAAAACCAAATTGGGTTTTCGCCATTCAAATGTAAATGTAGTCTAACTTTGTATAATATTAATATAAAAGTAACGCCAATTTAAGGTTCATCATTTCTATTGTTCTGGTATATCTTCCTACGCATTCAGGACCAGCCTTGTTTTTGTTCCTTCCAAACAAGATACAAAAGGATATACTGGAATATCATCCTTGCATCCAGAACCAGCCTTGTTATTGTTTCTTTCAAGCAAGATACAAAACCATATGCTAGGCTATTCGTACAGTGCCCATTACTACATAACTTGAATGAGTATGTTGTATCTTCCTGTTAATAAAGATACTCATGTTATTTTAAACTACTAATGTATGTTATTCTGAATTAATTGCGCTGAAAATTGTGGCATTTCCTAGATAAGAGTTGTCCTGAAATCAACTAAATTGCAAATAGCATTCAGTTTCTTGTAATTAATTGAGATAGATAATGAAGTTAGGGTTGTATGATCCCCACTATTCAACAGTATCATCCACCTCTAATGTGAGGGCTTATTGGTGTAATGAACTCATTCTTCACCCTTCAGAGCACCTTAAGCTCTCCTCTGCAGCTCATCTTTTGAACCCCCTCGAGCCAGCTCATCAGTTTCTTCAAGCTAAGTTAGAATGTTAGTTGTCTGGAAGATTCCAATTAATTAAGATTACATTTCCAATGAAGTTGCCAGTTTTCTTCATGAAATTTATTGTGCTACAGCGGTGATTGAGATGTATTTCTTGCTGGTCTGGCAGTATTGTCGCTTAGGGAATGGGGGTTCTGATGTATAACAATTCTTTTCTTTCAGTTTGAAAGATTAGTCTTGTTTACAATGTTTAATTTTGGAAGGCTGGCATTACTCTGAGTCTTTTTCCTGGACACATTCACATATAGAATAGATGATAAATTCTTATCTTACCTCTTAAATCAGGGGCATAGCCGAGTAGGTACACGGGACTCAGGGTTACCTTTGGAGTACCCTAAGATTTTAGAACATACGGATTATATGTTTCCAGTATCCCTAAACCAGGAACTTGTGATAGCTGGGGTGGTCTAAACTCTAAACATTGTCTGTTTCTTAGTTTTTGGAGAACATATACTAGAGAATGTGTAGCTTGTATGTTTTAAATTAGCAAAAACTTTAAATGGCCACAAGTTGATCAGAAACCATAAGGTGAAGTGTCAACTCTAGACTCTAGCATTTTTTTATCCCTTCTTATATTGGATTACCCTCTATCATATTCCTCTTCCCACCGCAGGCTGACATTATGCCTCTTAATTTTGAGGTAGACACCACAAGAAAACATGATAAGCCCTGGAATTGGTTTAGACTCGCATTGTTCGTTAAAACCTTAAATCATACCACAGTGCACGGTAAAGTTACAACTGGTTAAGATGGTTCCTCGGTTTCATATCCTACGTGACATGTCAACTGGATTGATACCACAAATGTTAGCTCGTATATCAGGGCGATATATGTGATAGACATCAGTTGGCTTTCGCCTAGAAACGGGGTTCTACTAACCTGTCTCCTCTTGCCATCACATTCAGTTCGTCATGATCTCAGACCCGACTGTACTGTAAGATGCCACGGGTTTCCAAATGGCAAGGCCAGTCAGAAGTATCGTGCATGCAGTTTGAAATCTGTTTCTTATTTTCTTTTTATCATTATCCAGTACAAAGAACTGTGAAGTCCCCCGAACCAAACCTGCACTTTTTATATGATCAACAAGCGAAATACCTATCCAAACAATATTTGTACGTATAGTTTATGGAATGTGATTTTAAGGTCTGGGAACTGATGGAAAGTAATGCGTAAAATGTTCTTGAATTATGTTATAAATTTTATAGGGTAATGCTGCTTTTGTCATTTGATTATGTTATGGTTCGAAAAAATAGAATGAGTTTGGTATAATTGGGATATTATAACGTGAGAGTGCGAATTTTCTATGATAAGGAATTGTGAATGACACACATAGGCTAAGACATATTCTTTCGGTCTTTATTGTGTTGCAACTAGTGCTGGCCACACGGGCGGTCCGTCCCGTGCCGTGCCGGTTCACGGGCGGGCCGTCCCGTGTGAACACTAAATCGCGAACGACACGTTACTGGAGACGGGGCAGGGCGAGCCGTGCTATAAAAAAAATTTGGAAGAAAAGAGGACGGTACCTCTATAAATTTTATTAATTAAAAAAAATGTTACAATTAATTCGAGAGGACTCCTCTCTAAAAAAACGGAACAAACCGCATTAACATATTAAAACAATTACAAACCAAACAAATTATAAAAATACAGAACAAAAAAAATGCTATCCGGCATCGGAATCCGAAGTATCCATTGTCATCCACGGATCGTTTTCGCCGTCCGAGTCATCTTCTTTTCTTCCTTGTTGTCTTTTTGCGGCTTGATCCCAATCTTTTTTACAAACACAAATCTTTACTACGTCCGGCGCTAAACTCGTTCTCTTCTCGTCTAACACTCTTCTACCTGCACTAAAAGCGGACTCGGACGCAATCGTAGAAGCGGGGACTACAAAAATATCCCTTACAATTTTTGCTAAAATCAGAAATTGTAACTCATGATTCTTCCACCATGTTAGTATTTCAAAATCTTCATTTAATTCGTAATGATAAGAAAAAAATTCCCTAACCATACTATAAGAAGAAGCGGGTACGAGAGATGAAGTGGAAATTTTACATTTTTGTTTTTTAGTCAATATAGAAGAAATTGTACTATTAAACCTACTACGACCACCACTACTACTAGTACTACTAGGTTTTATAGAATTTTGAACTTTTGGAGCATAAATATCTACAAGACGATACAACAAGTCTAAACATTGATTAACATATACAACATGATCATATGAAACATTTAAAACTTCATAATAATGCCCTAAAATTCCGTCTAAACCTTCCTTTCTAACACCGGGATCAAGAAGACATGCAATACCATAAATATAAGGAAATTCCGTAAAGTATTCGATCCACTTAATTTTCATGTCAACAATAATATCACTAAAATATGGATCTCGTCCATATTCTTCTAAAGTAGTAACGATATTAACACACTCAATGATAACATGATGTACATTTGGTTCATAAACATAAGAAAAAACCTTAGTAGCATGTGCAAAACAATCAAGTATGTTACGTACTCTAGATGCCAATTCCCAATCAAATTCGGTAATAGGTCCACCTTCGTATTGGTTCCTAGGGTCTTCATTATATAATTCGGTGATAATGATCTTATATTGAATTGCATCATTTAATAATTTAAAAGTCGAATTCCATCTCGTAGAACAATCGATACCCCACTTCTTCGGCCTAAATCCATTTTCTCTACATAATTTTTTATACTTAGACCTATATGTACCCGCATAACGTAGATACTTAACTACTTTCCTAATAGGTTCTAATAAATGAGTTATTTGTGCAATTCCCTTTTGGGCCGACAAGTTAATTATGTGAGGACAACATCTAACGTGTAAAAATACCCCATCTAAAACTAAAAGAATGTCGTTCTTAACATAATCCATGGCTTTGTTATTAGAAGCGGCATTATCTAAAGATATCGTAAATACCTTGTTAAACAAATTAAATTCTTTTATTGTATCTAAAATTCTTTGTTTTATGTTATAACCGGTGTGTGACTCATCCATAATATCAAAAACAATAATTCGTTTTTCTATATGCCAATCACTAATCCAATGAACCGTAACACAAATATACGGCTCGCCTTGACCCGAACTCCAACAATCACTAGTTAAAGAAACCATACCATCAAAATTAACAAAACTTTCAATTAATTGTGCACGTTGAGCATAATACTGTTTTTGTGTGTGACGTTTAAGTGTGTTCCTAGGAATTCTTCTAAATGCCGGGTTTAGTGAATTTTTAACCATGTGCTCTAAATTCGGACTCTCACCGTGGGAGAAAGGTAACTCGTCTAAAGTAATATAAGTAGCAAAATCTTTTATCATTCTATCTCTATTATAGGCAAAAGGCATACCTCCACCGGGAGACGAAGTCACGAAACCACCAATTTGTGTTTGTTGTGAACCTCCACGTGCCGCTCAACTTTCATGACTTACCTTTGTTATTCCATGGTGATTTTTCAAGTGTCGATCAAGTGTACCCGTACCGCCCCCTTTAGTGTGAACAAAAGGGTCTTGTTTTCGATTATTTTGAATACAAAGCAAACTACAAACTTTAAATCGGTCCGGAACTTCCGTTGGATCTTTCGTAAAATAATTCCAAACATGTGACGAATGTCTCGTAGAACTAGAAGAACCACCTACAAAATCAAATAAAATCTGATTAATTTCAAAACACAAAAAATCGAAATAAAAACCAAATAATTTTTTAAGCATAAAAAACAAATCTTTTTAAAAACAAAAAAATAGAACGTTTTTTAAATATAAAAACCGAATAATTTTTTAAGCATAAAAACATATCTTTTTAAAAACATTTTATAGATAACAAATATAAAAAAAAACGAATATAAAAAACATTTTCCCGAATATAAAAAAACTAATATAAAAAACATTTTCCCGAATATAAAAACTGAATAAAAAAATTATAAAAATAAATAAATACCAGTTTCGGATCGAGGAGGTGGCATCGACGTTGCTTGGGTTGAACCTTGAGATGATACGGTGCCTCTTCCTTCTTCCATTTAAAATTTTTCAAGACTCGTTGGACTTTGGCCGGAAATGCTAGAGTTTGACTCGTCGGAATTTTTCTAAAAGCAGTGAGCAGAGATGTTACTTGTTAGCACTTAGAAAAGAGATAGAGACTGGAGACTGGAGAGATATGCAGAGAGATAGAGAGTGCAGAAATGGGGGTGGAGAGATATGCAGAAATGAGGGGTGAAGAGAAATAGGGTGGAGAGAAACATATTTATAGAGCAGAAAGAAGGTAGCCGTTGGAGATAGAAGGGTTGCTGAAACAAGGTGGCCGTTGAGTGCGCAGGTGTGCAGGTCTGCAGCAGAATGCTGCAGAAATAGCCGTTGTGGACGTGCCGGGCAGGCAGGCGGGCCGGTTCACGTGCCGGTTCATGTGCCGTGCCGTGCCGGCGGGCCGTGCCGGCGGGCCGTGCCGGCGGGCCGTGTCGTGCCGGTTGCGAATTTCAGTCCCCTAACCCGTAGACGCCCCGGTTTTCTGTTGCGGTTCGTGCCGGTTCGCCTCGCCCCGTTACCGAACCGAGTTCACCGAGTTAAAACGGCGTGTCGTGCCCGGGTTGGCCGGTCAGACCCGCCCGGGTGGCCACCTCTAGTTGCAACTGCAAAGTTAAGACTTGTGAGCTACATAATAATTTAATTGATCTAATATTTTTGCAATTTCTCCATATAATTTCTTTGATTATTTAGAATTTCATAGGGAATCAAGTAATCTTACCTTTGGAGAAGAAGGGCCTCTCGGCTTGTAAAGATTATCATAGATTTTCAAATCAAGTTGGTTGCAAGAGTCAGAGATATTAAGACTGAATTCCCAATGAAGTTGTTGTGTTTCTTGGTGGGATTTTATTGCGCAACAAGTTTTGCAACTGTCATCGGACAAACTGGTGATTGGGATGTCATCGGACAAACTGTCAACAGGTTTTATTTCCATGTTTAATTTTTGGAAGGCTGGGGTTAGTCTGGGTCTTTTCTTGGACGCATTCAAGTATAAAATAGATGATATTGTTGTGTTACCTGCCACTCCTCTCAATTTTGACATAGACGTGTTCCATATGTTCTTATGACAGGTTCTCTTTTAAAAGTCTGTTTATAATTCTAAATTGATTTCACTTAAAATTGTTGTTGTCCTAGAACCTACTAAATTGCTAATAGCATTCGGTTTCTTGTAATTATTTGAGGTAGAAGATCAAGTTAGTGTTGTATGATCACCACTATTCACCAGTAGCATTCACCTTGTAACCTGAGAGGGTTTCGGTGTGATGAATTCACTCTCAGAGAACCATAAGCTCTCCTCTGCAGCTCATCTTTTCAACCTGCTCGAGCCAGCGACAATTTATCAGTTTCTACAAGCTAGTTAGAATGACAATTTTCTGCTGGCTTGGGAGAATGAAATGAAATGGGAAGAACTAATAGAAAATAATGGAGTTTGGAGCGAAAATTTGGAAAAAATTATGAGCTAGTGCAAATTGATAAAAATTGTGAAGAAAATAGATGTGAGTAGTAATGGAGCATACCTTTTTACTTTTTACAATAGGTTGTTTGAAATATAATTTGATCGTTAAGAGCATCTTGATTATGTAATTTTTACATAATCAAGAGGTTGTTTGAAATATAATTTGATCTTCAAGGACAATAGCTAAAATGGTTGGTTATATTGGTTGGCTATCTTGATTATGTAATCACTACTAGAAAAACGTTAATAGACAACGGCTAAAAACCGATGTCTGGAAAAAAATCGGCCAATGTGTATGTGGGTGTAGAAAGATCATGACTATAGACATCGGCTTTTAGCCGATGTATTAGAAGTCTTCAGACATCAGTTTCTATCAAATTTACGATGTCTTTGCACTTGTTTTACATCGGTTTTGTACAAAGATCTAACATAATTTCCCCTCTTTTACATCATTTTTTTAATAGTTTCATTGTAATTACATCATATGCCATCGGTTTTGTTAAAATATTTGATGTAATAGACTGTCATATACATCGATTTTTTGGGAAAAACATCGTGGTATATAGTTAAACACATCAGTTTACTTGGACATTGATTTTCTTGTTAAAAACTGATGTCTCATATTCATGTTTTAGCATGTAGTATTTTTTACATATGCACCCAAAACTCAAATCAAACTAAAACACCAAAATAAGAAAATAGTTAACACTTACCATTACCAAACACAAAATATACAATCTTTACACCAACTAGCATAACCAAAACAGTACATCAAAGAACCAAACTAGAAATCGTAATTAACTAGCTTATGAACTAACTGTACTTCGACAAGTAAACTAATTGCTCGACAATTTCATTAAGTACAAACTAGCTACGTCTTGAGCCACACCTCTTCAAACACTTCAGTCTTGTAGATATCTGAGTCTTGTTAAGTTTCCGAGTCTTGTTAAGTCTTGTAGATATCTGAGTCTTGTTAAGTCTTTTAAAAATCAGTATAGTACAAGTCAAGTTTAGTATCAAAGTTTACTTTCCTGAGCACAATAAGTTAGGACTTGTTAAGCATTATCAAGGAAATGGTTTTTAGCATTGTTTACATACCTTCAACCAATGACCCTGTCCTAGCAGTTTTACCCTCACTCCGTTTCTAAATGGTTGATGTCGCGAGGGTCAAGCCTCTCTACACACAAAGTTAACAATAGATGTAAGCAAAAAAACATTTTTAGCACATACATTTATGTATACATGCATATAGGTAACATGTTGTAGATATAACAAGATTAATGGCAGAATTTTTTTTATTAACTTAGTTAATCGGAATGGGCATAATCTAAAAATACAAATGTTCTCCTAGATTGGGCGGTTCAATCAACTTTACAAATTATGCAGCCATTTTGGATTAAATTACATTTCAACTAATTAACCCTTATTCATGATTGCATCACTGTTTTTAAAAATCAGCAGCATTTCTGGTGTTCTTCACAATCAAACTTGAGCCATTTAAAAAGAGACAGTTATTGGAAATACTGATTACAGAATCTGATGTTGTGATAAAATTCCAAGTATGGAATCAGGTATGCTCCTTAAGTTCTACCCTACATCCACTTTTTCGGGTCGAGGTATGAGAGCATTGTGGCATACTATACCAGACAAGAGCCTGAGAATAATGTTTAGTATATTATCACTCGCTCGACCACAATATATAAACACACACATGTTGTATTACATTAATTCATTTATTTACTGTCATTTTACAGGGGAATCACTAGATTGTCGGTACTGAAATAACGAGACTAGGTTCGAAGAGGTACACTGCAGAGCACAGAAAAGGACAGATTCAATGAGGATGGTTTTGATACCAACAATAATAGATCAGACAATAAACTCTGTACCAACAATAACATATCAGCTAATAATAAACTTTATACCAACACCATTATTTTTTAGAATCTGCAAGAAAATGTACCTCCATCAATGCAGATACAAGCCGTGTAGCAAGTTGATCACCCTTCTTGGAGCAGACTAACAAATTACCTTTGGAGACCTTTTCAGCTTCATTAGTGGAGTGACTACAGAGACCTGATCGACGAGTACTATGTCAAAGATTTCCACATAAACAACATGCAGAGGGCAACAAAATATGCAGCGAAGATATGCGCACAATGCATGAAAATGCTGGAAGATATGTCGGGGCAGGAAAGAACCATATACTGTTACAGGAAAAGTACCTGGACAATTTTCATAAACAGGTATATCAAAATCTGATAGATATATGCAAAAGCAGATGAATAGTCATTTCTATCACCATGTGAAGTAAAAATTATTTATAATTCTCACCTGAAAGAGTCTCCTCAAAACATCGGTTTTTATCATGGTGCGCCGTATATATATGAACATTATGGCCATGTGATGCAAGTTCTACATCAGCGTCAACAATTAACCTTTCCGCTCCACCTACTCATCATGTCAAGTTAGAAACAGACCTTCTGGTAAAGTAATAATAACACTAGATAATAGATCAAACATAACCAGTAACTTTGAACACGGGAAAAGCAGCAATAAACTTTACATGCGCAAAAACATATAAAGCACAATATCATCTAGGTTTTATTTGACTGTGTATATTTGGGTATGCAGTTTGAACTGAAAATTAACCAATGAGAAGCAACGTCTTATCCTCTTCAACCTTCAAGTGTAGTTATTAGTAGAAAAAGACGAGAAACGTGTTTTCTTCTTCAAGTGCTTTTGCTTGTGTAAAATGATGACAAACACACATCTCTAACCAGTGGTATTATAAGTTAAATTCCACCAACTTATATATTCTTGTGCAATTTTGCAACTTTGGTCACATATACACACAAGTTTTAATTAAAATTAAACTGAATAAGACATTGATAAGGTGAAAGTGCAGAAGCTATACCAGATCTGCCTTCAACAAACAAAACAATACGAGATTGTCAGCTCAAACTACACAATAATCAAATATAATGATGTATCATATCTACTCATATATACAGAAACTATGTATACACACAAGCGCGCGCACACACACAGGTATGTTACTTAAAACCGAGAATTACCAATTCCAAGATCGGGATGTATGATGTCGATGTTTAACTTTAATCCACCTTTTTTCTCCATCACCTCCTTCCCTTGATCAGTAGCGAGCTACAATTAAATAAAGAATTATAATTCACAGTGGCAAACATGTCCTAAATCTCTCACAAAAATCTTTGGAAAATAAAACAATGAAAATACCATTATTATTGTTTTCTCTGCACCCTTTCTCTCCGTATCGAAGCAGCTCGAAAACAATCGCCTAATTTAGTTTCCAGTGAATAAGACGGAGATTTAGGGTTCTTCTTCTAATTGAGAGATGATAGTCGAGAGATTGTGTTTAATTGAGAGTTAATTTTAGAGTTAAGTTAGGGTTTGGGTTTGTGTTTAATTGTCGGAGTTGAGTTAAAGTTGGTCGGGGCTGAAAGATTTTAGGGGGAAAATATTTGTGTTTTAGGGTTAAAGATTTAGGGTTGAGAGATTGTTTTTGGGGGAAAATGTTCGTGTGTGTGTTTTGGGGGAAAATGTTTATGTTTTTAGGGGGAAATGTTTTGGGGGATAAGGGGGAAAGTTTTGGGGAGGGGGAATAAAATTTTCTAAGGGGAAATGTTATATTAGAAAGGGGGGAAATATTGCAGCGTATTTTTTATTTTTCTAAATATACATAAAGACATCAGCTTTTTTAAGAATCGATGTCTAGAAAGCTATTTAACATCTCTTTTAAAATTTCTGATGTTAAAAATATATTTAACATCGGTGGTTTTCTTAACCGATGTAAAAGCGGCGATGTCTATTAACGTTTTTTTAGTAATGACTTTTTTTGCTAAAAGTAAAAACATGTGCTTCAATAGTGTTATTTGTAAAATTTATACACAAGGGCCAAGGGGTTTGATGGTTCAACAAATATAGTCAATCAAATATGGTTGTCTATTTTTTTTTTGCTAAAGGGTATATGGTTGGATTGCTCACATTTTTACATATTATCTATAGAGTGACACTTAGATGTCGCATAGGTTATTTAGTAAAGGGTTTTATACGCTTGGAGATGCTCTAAGAATGGAATGAAAGAAAAAATTAAAAATATTAATAAATCTACATATTGTAATTTAAATTTTAACCATTCATTTCATTGTTATTCACCCCCAATCAAAAATAAGATAATTATCCTAGTAATCCTTTGATCGGCTCATTAAGGCTGCTAGAAATATTATCCTTTTCTCGTCTAGAATACCTTCAAATAATTGGTTCAATTTATCCAAATGCATTCCATGAAAAAACGTTTGGAATTTGAATTAGATTTAAATATTGTGATATCAGATCTGACTTAGGTGAATGCACCGGATACGGGAAAAAAAAACATGTCGCATGACAACGTAGAAGGCTGAACGGAGATATACGAGCCTAACTAGTAAGTAGTAACCCATGTTTTATTTTATATAGGTCGTTTACTGTACTCCCTCCGTCCTACCCATTTATTTACATTTGAATTAGGAATGGAGATTAAGAAAATATATAAAGTAGTAGAGAAAAGTAGGAAAAATTAGTAAAGTGGTGAGACCAATCAATATTTAATGTGTATAAAGTGGGTATAGCGGAGGAAAGTAGTGGGTTTAGTTAATTTTTATATAATAAATTCTTTACTACTTTAGAAAATTTTAGAAATGTAAAAAATTGAAAGACAACTCAAAAAGGAAAGTGTAAAGAAATGGATGGGACGGAAGGAGTATATAATACACAAGGGTGAAGAAATTTCATATTAATTACAAGAAAATTACTAATATTAGTATATGTTGTTCCGTCTCTACGCTTATAGCAATAGAGTGGCTAAACTTGGCTTGGTCTCATTAACTGAAACCATCCATGGTAATTTGGTTGTATGTCAAGGGAATTGTCCTAACTTTAAAAATGATAAAGAATTTAAAGAATGAAATGATAATCTTAGAATACCGTCGTTACCGTTGGAGAAGATGAAGAACTTGAATGTTATAAATCTTGTCATATTTGCACAAAAATAATTCTAAATTGATAACCTTACGTTCGACTTTCTTGAATGTAAATACGATTTTGCATAAACAGCCTATCGTGAGCCATTTTATACAACTGTGACGGTATTTCAGGGAACACTTCGTTGACCACTTCTAGAATATCCTCAAGATGGTTAAGATTATTAGGATAACCCTTTACAGAAAAAGAAAGCAGATTAGAATATGCTATATGATAAGACTGCATTTATATATGTAAACAATTACTACATACCGGCACGTGCTGGTACACATTTCATTCAAAATAGCGGGTCGTTTTCGATTCTTTATAAGTACCCTTTGTAGAGGCGCTCATGTATCTACCACTTGATAAGAACCTCTCAGAAATGGTCCTCGGATGATCCAACCTCCTTTTCCAATTGAGAACAACAGCCCGCCCATAGGATGTACAATCACGTACATACCTATCATAAGCTACATGATCACACGCTCGGTAGAGGTGCAACCTCATAATGAAGTGAAACCTGCATACAGAATTAGTTGCAATAAAGTTTTAATTACAATCAAAATAATTATTATTAATATTATTGCATATTCATAAATGTCAGACTAGTTCATTTTATAGTATTCCTTTCACAGTAAGCAACAATAAATAACTACATATTTAAACAGGATCGGACACGTTAGAGCTCATATCTCGAAAGATATTACATGTTCATAAATCATAATCTATATTTGCAATTAGTTGCAATATACATGTACCATAAATAATGTTGCTACAAAGATCTTATTTACTATAATTGTATGGTTACGTTTATGGAATGAACACACCATTAACTGTTGGTCCCAATATTAATTCATAATAACTGTTGATCTCTCTTCTCTTCTCTATTCTACACTAAAAAAATTTAACTTAGCCGGGGCTTAAGCTTTGGGAAGCTTGTACCTAGTTCTGCCCCCCGCAACAGAGTTAGGGACAATTTTTGAGAAATTTTAAACACTAATTTTACGAGTCAAAACAGTTCAAATAATTTAAAAGAGTGTCGTACTTGAATGTTTTATGCCAAAATATATTTTATATATTTATCAAATATTTATTACCAAATTTATTGACAAAAGTCATGCCAAAAGAACAAAAATAGATTTCATTCCAAAATACCCGTAAGTCTTTATTTATCTGGATAAAATCATTTTTAATTCAAATTTATTTACTCCTTGGACCTCGTAGACATTATTTTATAAGAACTATTATGTTTGAATATGTGTGAAGTCAAAAATTTTGTCTGAGTCGTCGGTAAACACAAATGAATTAACCATTGATCCAAAAACCCTTAAACTTGCCTATAAATACTACCCCAACCTCCACCCATTTCCTCAAGCCATTTGAGCCAAAGAAATGCTGCTAAACACTCTCTAGAAACACATCATATCCCAGATTCTAAAAGCTTTCAAAAGTTTTTAGAAAACAAGATTCAATCTTCATCTTTTACACCACTTTTAAACTTGTTTTACACCACATTTCTTGCTCATTTTTGCACCTCTTGGCCAAACTCTTTTAAGCAGTCCTTAAGCTCAGTTTAGATAGTCCTTAGTGTGTATTTTCTTGTGTCTTTGAGTCACCATTGATATTGCAAGGACCGGGAAAATGCGTGTAAAATTTTTGAAATTTAATATAATTGTTTTTGTGTTTATTTTAAAATCAAATGTTTTATCTGTTTAAATATGTAAATTTTTTCGTTAAATGATCAAATGTGCGTCCTACAAATGCTACGTGAATTTTTGTGATAATTAGATTTTTTTCTTTAAAGGGTTTTTTATTTTATTTTAATTTATTGAACGAAGAATTTAATTCGTTTCATAATCATTCGGGTAATAGGTATATCGTTCGTACCAATATTTCATTCATTGAAGTGGAATAAATTCTTAAACATTCGTTATAAATATATTTTGGTTCGTATATATATTATTAAACAATTCTTGTAATTATCCGTAATTTTTTTATAATTATCGTTTCGTAACCGATACGTTTTATTCGGATTAATAATGATTCAATGGATCAATATGGATCCAAAAATGATGTTTGGGGTATTATTTTTTGTTTAATATAAATAGCTTATCCGTTAATTTATTTTTATCGAAAAATCCATAAAATACCCGAATATACAAAAATCCCCGAACCGTGTTCTTCAAGATCAAACCCAAATTCGAAGGCGTTACCGGAATCCGTTTTCAACGCTCTAGTAGTCGACTCGAATCTCTCAAAATCCTCTATCCAAATCCATCATCAATTTCTGTGTTGATATGAATCTTGAATTTTTGATTAATTCAAATTTTTAGTTAATTTGGGGAAAAATTAAATCTTCATGATTCGTGTTAATTGATTACATGTTTAGATTGTATGTATTATTTCAAGCATGTTAGTAATTTTTATGTGATTTTCGGAGTGGTAAATCAAGCAAATCGGAAAGATGTAGCTCGCCGAAGTTTTATAGTTTTTGCCGGATTTTATAGTTCCGAATTTTGTTGCCGGAAAAGACGCCACCACCGGAGTTCTTCGTTCGATTCGAACGATTTTGACGATATTTAGGCTAGTAAAGCCTAGAACTGGTATTTTCGGGACATACCCGTGATTTTCCATAAAAGAAACGAATGTTGGGGGTTGGTTGGAGTGAAATTCCGGTCGCCGGAATGGTGGTGGTCTGCCGGAACGCCGACCGGAATCAATGTCCGGTGGATTAGTTGATTAATTTAATTAATTAAATACTTTTATAACTTTCGATCTAAAAATGTTTTATGATTATATTCTTTTAAAAACGAGAGTCGAATATTTTTCTAAATTATTTCTTGGGTGGTATGTGACTTATGTGATTTATTTATTGCATTTAAATGCCAATATGTGCTATATAAATTATGTGAATTATCTGGTTATCGAGTCGTAAATGCGAATAATTGTTATGAGACTTGTTTAAATGTCTTGATCATGTCTAATATTATCTCGGTGGGTAGTTAGTATATAAATTTGTCAATATCGTTAGATTATGAGATTGACGAGATCGTTGACTTAGACGTGACTTTTGTACAAAGGCTATTAGACGAGACGAGTCAAATTACCAGAAAATGTTAAATGAAGGAAGTCGGAGATGGATGAAGTATTTTTGTGACTAACTGGTTTATTTGTGAGGTGATTTAACATCGGGAAGACATCCACGTTCAGAGGGGACATTTTCAATTATTTCTTCCAATAGAGGTATTGGTAAGAATAGTTAATGCGTCATAATTAAGTTAAATAATGATCGTACTCTAGAGAATAAAATAGTGTTTATGTTGGACTATAAAAATATACATGTGAATTTGATCTCGGGGAATCAGACTTGTGACAACTGCAAGAATGTCATATCCATGAATGATCGAGAAAAGGAATTATGATGTCATGAAACCAAAGAGAAATGAAATCGTATTAATTCGGCTTTAGCTAAGGACCAGAGGCAAGTGTTTATACCATTCACGCTTATTGTTCAAGTGATATTTTCTTCAACTATTATGTAAATGATATCTTCGAAGTAAATTGCAAGTATTCGTACCTTTTTATATATAATTCAAAATTTTATCGTTGTGTTATTGAATATTGAATTTGGCATAAATACCTTTCTTCATATTCATATATCCAAATTGATTGGGAGAAACATATTTATTGAGATGAGTTGATTTAGAAAGTCACAATTACTGAATTTATATGAGACTTTCATACAACTATGCTGATTTGAAAATACTGAGTTGAAATGTCACAAATTTCAGATGTTTGGAAGTTGTGAACCCGATAAGGGTAAAATTGGATTTTTAAAAATGAAGGTTTTATTAATAACCCTAGGATAATTGGAATAGAGCATAAGAGGCCATGGCGCTGGTCCAGCGTGATGAATTATAGGCCAATGACAATAAGTGTCTGAGGGGCAATGAGTGCCCGGGATCCCTTAAATTGTTTAGAGCCTGTTGTGTACCACAGTATGGAGGGCGAGCTTTGAGCGACTGATCATCGGCTTAGCTCGTATGCGCCAGAGCAATTCCAATTTATCTGAGATTGAGTCACTGAATGATTTTGTAGTAAATCAAAAGGTTTCATTCCTGGTGAAATTGGTTATTGCCAAATTGTTGTTCTTCAGTTATATCATGTTTTCTAAATACAATACTGAATATTCTTATCTCACCCTTGTTGGTTTTTTGTATATCAAAAAATTGTTTTAACATTTTTAAGGTGAATCAATTATTGAATTTCGAAAATTTCTCTTTTCTATTTTAATTTTTTTTTGTTATAGATGTTCCGCATAATTTCAAATATCTATTGAAATTGGAAAACCCGTACTTATTTTTAAAATTATCTTATCATGTTTTAGTAATGTACTTTCTGAGCATTTCTTTCGCTCATACTTTTTTGCTTCATATTTTAATCTTTCAGTAAAAGATATATTGGCGAGACTTATCTGCGTAATACAGGCATAGATGAGCCAAGGTGCCATTACAAGGATGATTTGATCCTGAATATTCGGAGCTAGTGTAAGATTATTGTATAAAGTTGATTTCTATTAAATATTATTGTGTATACGATTGGTTTGGCCTAGTATACTTCTTGTCGAAGTTATACTAGTGTTATAGGATTTATGCGAAGAGATTGTTGTAAAGAAAATTTTTATTGAACGAAAATTTTGGATTCTTGTTTCTAGCACTATAACCTAAAAGATCTTGGTATAGTTGGGTCGCGGATGTTACATTTCAATTGTTAAACAATTACAGGTGTTAGTTTTAAGATTAAACATGTGATTCAATATTGAGATTTTAGGGTGACGACCAAATTTTTTGACCCCGAATTTGGGGGTGTCACAGATATCACCTTATAGTTTTCTTTATTAGAAGATATTTACTTGGTGGCTAAGTTTAGAGATTTCTGTTCGCACAAAATCACGCAAGCGTACGCAGTCACAAGTAATATAAGAATAAGTAGAGTTCGTTCCCATAGAGACTGGTTTACCACAGTTATGCACTTATGCAACAATGTATGGCTATTGTTCAATGCTAAGACAAGTATCAAATTTGTGTTTTGATTATCTAAATTAACTAAACAAATTATCAAGACTATAATTAACTAAGGAGTTACTGTTGAATTACTTATGAGAATAAAACATGGGATCCTAACTTCATTAAATACTTCATCTAGAGTTTTATGTCTTTAATCAATGTATGTGACGGTTGTGACAACTAATCGGATAACACGAAATCAGTACACGCTACCTTTCAGTATACGTTTACCAAACCACTCAAACATCCACAAAAGAGATAGAAGTTGGGCAGACACCAATTATGCTTAGACCCTATATGTCTATAAGATTTGAAAACATAACGGTTTAACGAGCAAGTTATCCATTCAGATTACATAGGGCAGGTAAGATGGTTAAAATTACCTACGAATCATGCATGACAAACATACATAAACCTATGCTAGCATGGTAAGTTCTAAATCTCTATATCCACTTTCGCAATCAATAGAGATTAACAAACAATTTAGATGTTAGCTACGCATCCAAGAAGAATAAGCACAACCAAACTAGGTTATCAATAATTCATCACACACAAATCTTTAAAACAATTAACTACTAAAATCCATAAATAAATCCGTTAGAATCCCACGACAACGATTAGTTCATAATCGAACCGTTCATCATCGTGGGTTCTGATGAAAACATGATAATAAATATGTCTGCAATACTAATAAAGAGTACTGGTAATAAGGTTTATGAAAAACAACTCCAACGAGAATCCAAAGTATCGCCTAATTAGAAGAATACAGAGAAAAGATGAAACTATGTCTTCGTAATCAGCCGTCTTCTTGTTCTCCTTGATGGTGGATAGATATATAGGTAGGTATATGGATGTATATCTCTGAAATCGTCCACCAATTGCTTATATAAGCCTTCACGGTTGACTGGTCTCTGCTGATTTCCAAAACAGAACTGAAACAGGATTTCTTCAGCATTGGGCAAGCGCGGGCGCGCTCCTCACAGGTGCGGGCGCGCTCCTCACAAGCGCGGGCGCGCTCCTCAGCAATCATAGAGGCGCGGGCGCACTCCTCAGCAATCATAGAGGCGCGGGCGCGCTTCATACAGGCGCGGGCGCGCTTGTGTTTCTTCCAGAATTCATCAAAACACATTTTCTTGACATTTCTTCGCGCTCTCAAGTTCCGCAACCACTTGGCTTTCACTATAATGCTCAAACACCACCATATAATCACAGAAACTCCGCAACTCTGCCAATTACTAAGCTCTGCATCGTCTAGCTCAAATCACATTAGAAACACCAAGTACTTGAGTACAAACAGTCAATTTAAGCCGATTTGAAGCGTTCCAAGTAGATATAGAATCCACTTATCAATTTCTATATAACTTGTAACCTTTTTATTATTAAGTAGACTTTGATTGATATTAAATTGAGATTGTTCTCTCTTGTTATGGGTTGCGATCCATTACGAATTATTCTCTTCTACGGTTGAGAAATCCTAGGGGTAGTGATTCTTCTTCGGTTGGATCACCTTAGGCGTGGGTTTTCTGCGATTAATCCACAATTATCTATCATTTTGCTTATTTGTATAGTTGTCCTACATCAAAGTGGTATCAGAGTTTCGGTTTCAACATCAAATTCTTATTTGGTGTGAGATCTAGGGTTACGTCACTCTTCACCATGTACTATTCATTGTCCATGTTCAACCCAGCCGTATCACAACCACGATTCCTCCACCCAAACACCAGGTTCCTGCCACCATCAGCCTCCAACAGCGGCCAACAGTCACCAGAAAGCCACCAACGGCTACCATCCAGCCATTAGAAAGCTACAAAACAGTCCCAATCTTCCTGAAAGTTACAAACTAGGCCCTCAAACCTATACAACAGTCCTTCAACTTGCAAAACAGCCCCTGAATTTTCCTGGACTTGTAATTCAGCCTTAAATCTGACAAAATGGTTATTGCTAGCGAAGTGAACAGCCTTCTTGATACATATACCAAGAATAACAATCTAAGATTAAGAAGTTTAGAGAACAAAATTGAAGATTTGAGTTTGCAAATGCAAGATGTGCAAGCAACACTCAAAGAAATTATGGAAAAACTTGGTATCCGACATAATCCTCCATCCCTGCCTCAACAACATGTGGATATTAAAGGAAGTAGTGATCATGTTTTAATGGTTGAAGAAAATCAGATTGTTAAACCTTTTACAATTCACTGTTTTGACAATGGAAAATAAGAGGCAAAAAAGACGTTTATTCAGTGTTTTAACATTGAAAATGAAGAGAAAGAGAAAGTGTCTAAAATCGAAAAAGTTGTGAAGGAGACCAACATTATAATGGCGGAACATATTGACTTTTTAGGCGTGTACAATAACATATTGACAACTTCTATTGTCTCAAAGTATAGTGTTCTTTCGATGTTGTTTCCAAAGACATGGTTCATGGGCTTGAAATTTGATGTCTTCGAGTTCGGCCGCAAATTTTTCCTTGTATACTGATTCTTAAATTTTACAAAACTCGTGGACGAGTTTTTTTCAATGGTGAGGAGAATGTTGCGGAACAAGGAATAAAAACATTAATTTGTTTTTATTTTATATTATTAATTAAGAATAGATTTGATTGTAACTTATTAGGTATTAATTATATTAGATATAGATTAGAATATTCTAGATTATATGAATAGAATAATAAAAAAATTTGTTTCATTTATAAGAAGATATTTACTTGGTGGCTAAGTTTAGAGATTTCTATATAACTTGTAACATTTTTATTATTAAGTAGGCTTTGATTGATATTAAATTGAGATTGTTCTCTTTTATTATGGATTGTTATGGATTGCGATCTATTACGAATCCTTCTCTTCCGCGGTTGAGAAATCCTAGGGTAGTGATTCTTATTCGGTTGAATCACCTTAGAAGTGGGTTTTCTGCGGTTAATTCACAATTATCTATCCTTTTGCTTATTTGTATAGCTGTCCTACATCATTGATCTGATAAACATAACCTGCCATATTGATGATCTGATAAACTCAACATCCCATCATATATTCCATGAACAGCTAAGTAACTCATTTGTTCTGAATTTATTCCGAATAACGGTTCTCGATAGCATCCTAAAGGATTAGTTCTAATATAAAGACATGCTTCAGTGTCAATTAGATTTGCTGCGTAGATATATTTATTTGATTATTATGTGTGCCTAATGCTTTCCTAGCATATTTTTTTAAGCTCAGTGATAAGACACCGACAAGTTTTCAAATTCTAAATTAAAAGAAACATATCATTCAAGAACCAAATCAATAAAACAATTTAATTTTTACTGATAAGAGAATAAGCACAGACAAACGAGTACAATAAAAAAAACAGACACACGGGCACTAAAGAGGAATTTTGGGTGAGCTCTCATTCTATTTAACTTTTAAGTCACATTAATACAGAAAACCCAACATTTTCAAGTACCAGAGAGAACCCAACCTTTTCAAGTGTAAGGCAATAAAGTAAAACAAACATGTTCGTACACCTATAACAAAGGATTATTATTTCCGAGATTCCGTGCAGACGTAATATATGAGACTGTTGCTTACAAGATGCAAGGAAACCTATCTTTTAAGCTCCAACCACTTTAACCTTCAACTTCAGACTTCTTGGCTAGATCACAAATACTTTAAAATGTAATAACAAGGTAAGTGTGATCGGAAAATCTCATTTAATATCTTTGTTTTCAACTCGCTTTTCCTTCTCTGAAGAACGCCTGTTGGATCACTTCGATTATCTGGAAAAAAAAAGGCAGTTCTGTATGTTACACGATCATTATGTTTAACCTGACCCAACAAACAAGAATTCGGAACACCCACGACATAACTTTAAAAAAATAATAATAAGATAGACATGGCAATAACCCAAAGACATATATCTTATCTGCATCCTAGAACAGAAAAAAATGTACATACTTCCATGCATCAAAAACTGCACAAACTCGTTCAAAGATCTCGTCTTGTGTTCCAGTACCATCAATCTGCAGGCAAAAAGCCCCATTACAATAATCTACATACAATTTATAAGAAACATACCAACGAGACATACAAAACTAAAACTAACTTCATACCCAGACAAGACCAAGACCATTAATACAGAATATAGAATTGAAAAACATAATAAACCTGACCAGTAGCACTCAGTACTGAACACAATATACTCATCGTAAAAAGTTTCAACCTTTGAATTGCTCGATAAACATTAGCATTATGTATATCTATTACAAAGTAATACGCGTGATAATTCAAAAACAAATTGGAAGAAACAATACCTTATAAAGTACTCCTTTGTTGGAATAGTGATTTATAACAGGAAGGTTCAAAGATCTAAATGCTTTAAGGCGTTCCTTAACCGTATCAATATTATCATCAACCCGCCCCTGCACCAAAATAAAAACACCTCTTACCCTTCCTCAAAATATTAAAAGCAGCATGACAAGTTTATCGATTTTTGTTTTCAATATGGTAAAATAATAAACAAGCACCTCATTACGGCTTAGCACTCGTTTCACCATCACTTCTTCAGGGCAATCAAAGAAGAGCACAATATTTGGTTCTGCTCCGATCTGCACCTAAAATTCTTACATTATCATTTTGCAAGAATCAAATGACCTAAGATGATTTGCTCAAAGACTGAGCAATACAGCACTGTTCATGTAAAATGTTGGAGGCAGAATACAATTGGTTTTAAGTAATCACAAAAACTCACAATACGTTCATACGCAATACGGTTTTCCTCGGTTCTTGGAAATCCATCGATAAGAAATTTATCATTTTCAGTTGATTCAATTGCTTTTCGAATTAGTCTGATTGTCACTTCTGAAGGAACAATTTTTCCTTTTGCGATTGTGTCAAGAATCATGGCACTGAAATCATATCAAAGCATCAGTGCACTACTACACAAAGCAGGAAGGAGCATGGGGGAAGACATTATTAGCTGAAAAAAACTTGACTCCTACCCGTTTTCACTATTCATAGTTATTTCTTTTCTTAATAAATCACCAGCACTTAGATGAGTGAATCCATAGGTGTCAACAATCCTTGAGCATTGTGTACCTTTTCCACTCCCTGGGCCTCCTGAAAGTAAAAATCTTAAGCTTTAGCACTAACACTATTTGAGTACTGTGGTATAAAGTCTACAAAATAGTCAGTTTGCATGATCTAGCTTCACTATGCAAGACAGTCAGTTTGGAGAGATGTTAACCACAAAGGTCTTATATCTTTAATCTACAGAGCAAGTGCAGATTAATTTCTCCACAATTTTCTAAAAATTTAGAAAAGAGCTACAATCTAACAAAATATATACAAATATTGAGAGGAATAAGAATACAGGAGAAAGAACAGATTTACACTTCCGACAGAAATGAAAATTTAAATGACTTCATTAGGTAAAGTTAATTACCCAACACAAAGGTGATAAATGGAGTTCTCTCTTTTGAGAAGAATCCACCTCCCGGCTGCATCCAAATAAGTAATATATATTAACAAATATAACATCAGGAAAATATTAAACAAAATGGATCACTAGATCATAGATATCCTTTTATTATGACAGGTAAGAAAAATTTAAATTTTAAGGGTGAAATAATTTTGGAACTGGATGTAAAGACAGCACCAACTTGATAGTCAAAAAGTCATCAGAGTTTCTCCAACATAGAAAGTGAAAACAATATTCAAATCGGATAAGGAAAAAATTTATAAAAAATAAATAAAGGCCTAAAAACTGGAATATGAATATAAATATGTTGGATGAATCTGTGCAGAATCAAAATTCTTGCTAGTATACTGAAAACAAATCAAGAAATTTTCTAGACCTGTTTTGAAACTTCTGTACTAAGTGTTTCCCAGATCTTCGGTCCATAGCTTGCCTGAGATTTTGAACAATAATTGTTAATGAATATCAAACAACAGTTGTATGCAATTGTATGCCTGCCAGTAGTAGAACTCAAAGGAGTTCTAAGTTAATTTAGAAAACAACAAAGGGATGTGTTTTAGACTACTAACTTCACCAAAATCTTAAATTGTTAGTAGAAACTACTAAATAGATTTTATACTTTTAAGACTCTCCCTCGCTTGCACAAGTGAGCTGCCATAATAATTCCTCTACGAGACACAATACACTGAGACTTCTCATTCGGAAACCATGTTTAGGTGAACAAATCTAAAGGTTTTACTGGAAGGCACTATGAATATTATACTTTTAGCAATCAGCACATAAAGTAATCACCAATTCAACATACAAAATCTAAATGAGATGCTGACTATTGTCCTTGGCGCATTCTTCAATTTAGAGTTGTTCCTCAGAGTACATAATTGAGTAAATAAAAATACGAGGTAAGAGAACTGAAAGTTGAGGTAAGCCTTTCCGGACTTGTTTTTTTGTAAATACAAAAGAAAAATGCACAAAGGATAATCAACACATATTATGTCAAATAGCTCCCCATATGCTCACTAATACAACATTACATGAAAAAGTAGCTTGCGATATTTCAACACACAAGACTGACACTAGTGTATAAGTACAACTAAACCAGGATCCGCAATAGCATACGAACACGCTTAAACACACTATAATCTCCAGCAAATCAGCATTAATCTGCTGCACACAATCATAGCTTAAAGACAAGTTAATAGCACCTATTACTTGACAAAATTAAGTGAAATAGCACAGCAACACATATAACCGTGCTATAATCTCCAGCTAGTTAGTATTGATCTGTTACACACAAACAACTAATGCATAATCATAGCTTAAAAACACGTAAATAGCAGCGACTTGGTTGACGAAATTGAATGCAAATCATAAGGCTGAAAACACGTAAATAACATCGAGCTTTCCACTAAAAACAGCGACAATCATAGCATAATAAACAAGTATTAGCTCTCGAATACGATAACATATACACATACATACATATACGAAACATGAAAGATGAGCATTATATGATAATAATGAGCAGATCTCGTACCGGAGAAAGCAGAGATGATTTGGAGGAAGAAAGGAGATGAGAAAACGACGTCGCTCGTCTCCACATCGCTACGATCTACTCTGCTCTGTTCAGATTTGGTTTAGATTCAGCTGCGCAATTTGTCAAACACCTTGTGCTCAGTGTCAATTTCAGTGAATCAAGAGGGCTTTCAGGGGTTAAATAGCTTAAACGTAAATTATTGTTTCTATATATATAACCGTTTCACTGTCACACATCAACTTATAGATGTCGCTTTTGCGGGGGTAATGTTTTGTTTTCACCTCAGCTAAATAATTCTCCCGTTTGTCTTATAAACTCAAACTTTTTTTACAAGTTTTTATGGAAATACCATTTTTTTTTACAATAATACCTTCTTTTTCAAATAAATAATTTGATTATTCAATTTTTTCCCAAAAAGAAGAACTTTAAAAAAATAGTATTTTTGTCAATTTCTCAATTTTATATTTGAATAAATATAATTTCTAGTCGGATTTTGTAATGTTTACTTATTATTTTAATTTTGCAGTTTTGATATTACAAAAATATTAAGTAGTATGGAATAAAATAACAATAAAATCAGAATATCCCTTGTATGTTGTTTACAGAGCATATAAGAGCAGAACATGCAGACACAGCATGTTTATTGTTTGATAACAATGACAGTTGTGCTGCTATGCACCATCGAAAAAGAATATATTACATCTCAAGCTGCTGTTGCTGGACTGGACACCTAAAAGGCAGGTCTAGGCAAAGCTTAGTGCAGAACCAACTTTACATGTGAAATTAAATTCGTTTACATATACCAGAAGAATCGAATTCGAGAAGTTATCGCATGACTTGTAACCTAGTGGATACCCTCTGTTTTCGTTGACAAGAGGTTGACATTTCAGTCTCGGTAATGGCATGTAAATTCTTTCTCATCAGAACCTAAAAAGAGATTCCTCCTACCAAGCTAAATTATATTTTTGTTATAAAGAAGCTAACTGTTACAAAACAAAATACGTTGCCTGCCTATCTAATCGAAGTGCATCTTTTTCTTACAATTTTTGTTTTGTGCAGATAATTCCTGGAGGCTTTAGAATCATGCATGGACATGTTCAATGGAGGGTGAGCTTACAACAGAACACCACTCAGCCACGATCATCTTCACTAAAACAAATGCTAGTTATATTGTGGAGTACTCTCTGTCGCGTATATGCATCAGCATTACCTTGTTTCCACATATTCACTATGACTTGTTTTGTTACATCTGGAAAAGGTATGAATTAGACATCTGAAAGCTAAGTTCAGGGATCATCTGATTTTGAAGCTTCTACTGATTCTTTAGCACTTTTGATAAGTAAATCATAATTGATAGAAGCAAGTTGAGACAAGTTCTGCAAACAAACAGCGATAACAATTTTGTTAGGCTAAAGGTCAAAATGCCCATCTGCCAAAAATGACAGACACCTCCTACACTCGATTTTTATGATGTTCTGGTTTTACCTTGAACGAAAAATTACTGAACGAGTATTTCACATCAAGAGTTGGACCACCGAATTCTGTTAAGTTACCAAAGTCATCCCCCTGCATCAATATCACTCGATGATTAGTATATGCATTAAAATTTTCATTGTCCTTGGCAACCAGGACAGTCAAATCCCTTAACGCTAAGAGTGAAGTGGATGATTGCAGTAAGATGTAAATATGAAGAGAAATCTGATTAGATATCATTTCTACCAAGTTCACAATCACCTGATTGTAGGTATGAGATTAAAAAATGTAACTTTTTTACGGTTTTCATAGTAAACTGAATTTGAGTTGAAACAAATAAACGATGTGTTCATGATTTATATTTAGTATGTATACATACATCTTCATCCTGCATGTTGCTGTATGAACTGCTGCTACAGGAATGGCTGCCCGTTTCAGTCATTTCATCAAAGTCACTACCTCCATGAAGATGTTCATTTTCTGGATTCCAAATATACCGGCTTGTGAAATAACTAGTGTCAAGTGCTTCGGCTGTTGGTATGAATGTAGCCTGTGGAAGTTGAAAACTTTCAGTATTACAACTTTTTATTATTATCAGGCATGCCTTCCACAAATGTAGGAAAATATAGAATGACCTTTTGCCTCGCAAGTGTGTCCCAGTTTATATCTCTGAAGAAAGGATGATCTTTTACCTACCAGAACAGTGCATTATAGGGATTTTATAGATTTTGATTGCCAATATCAGTTGAGAACCAAAATAAGAAAATTATGGTACCTCATTAGCTCCTGTTGCACCTAGTCTTTGAACCGGATTGTCAATCAGCAACCTGAATTGGAAATCAGTAATTCTTAGTACGTAAATTTACATGCTGAATTTAAACTTTCAATTCGAATAAATTAATAATGAGTTCCGTATAAACTATTAGGTCCCCTGCAAGTAAGATACTGCTTTGATGGAGATTATAGCACTTCTAATTCTCCAATTCACAGTAACACAAAGGAAATAGAAAAAAATAGGCTAATCTATATGTGTTGACTCTGAATATGAAATAAAGCTTACTTTTCAATCAAGTCATATGCTTCACAGCTCATTTCTTCTGGGACTTTAGGCCAAGGTATGTCTCGGTTCATAATGTTGTCGAAAATTTTCTGTGTATTGGGATACAATCATTAGTATTGGCTGCCAACTGACCAGTATCGCATTCAAAACATCCTTTTTAGATGTGGCCAAACACTTGAGTTTATTGTGATATTCTTAATTTTCTTTCTCCGACATGGACTTACCATTGCAATTGTTTTTTTTTTTGATAGGTTACGTAGTTTATTTGAAGTGCAAGGAAAGGGGTAGTGAATTAAGATGTTATCCCATGCTCTTGTCATGGTAGTTTATTGTAATCTTTTGGATGCAATTGGATTGATAGAGTATGTGGCCTACCCGAGGATGATCTGCATTAAAAGGAGGAATACCAACCATAAGCTCAAAAAGAATAACACCTACTGACCACCAATCTGCCGTTGCACCTACAAAATAGGATGGTGGAAGAAATAGGAAATGAAAACTTATAGCAGCTTCACTAAAATGATCAACTTAGTAATAGAAAAACAAACCATGTCCCATTCCGAGAAGTATCTCAGGTGCCAAATAGTCAGGGGTGCCAACAATTGAATGCTTTTGGCGCTGGTCTCTTTTTGTTGATGATTGTGTGTCTGTATCAGATTCATCATGAACAGGAGTAGCACCACTGACGGATGAGGCTGATAAATCCTCTGTGCTGTTAATAAGACCAACTTTGGAGAGTCCAAAATCTGTCAACTGTAACAGGATATATGAGACTGTGAGACATGAGAAGCAATGATGTGGTCTTAATATGTATGACATATGTGGAACATCACAGAAATTTAAGTCTCTACAGCACAAAAGAAAGATAGAACGTGAATACGATGAGTACTTGGTTAGGCAACATAATCTCTTTATAATCCCGTTTCAGTCCTACTTGTCTCGTCAACAAAGAGTACAACAAAGCTATTTCAATCTTAGTGCTCCAACAAATAAATCTAGAATGCAGATGAGCTTTACAGAACTTTATTTATGTTTGAATCAATAAACCTCCATACACACAAAATCCGAAGGCTTCATATGATATCAATCTTCCAATACGTTTAGTTCATCTTATAAGCAGCAAGGAATATGTGCATCTTTCTTTAAATGTACATAGAGCGGGGGGCCTTCCACATTTAGGGTTTGTACCATGTTTTTCGGCTTATTGCACCTGCATCTCATAAGTTGATTAACAGAAGTTACCAGTTGAGATAGTCAAATATGACTACAGTAAATATCTTCAATACCCTTTTACGGAGAATACAGCCTTATGTGAATTACACACAACTGAATCAACAATGTGCTAGGATGGAGCACAGAGTTGGACACTTCTCAAAGACATAGAACGATTATCGCAAATATACATTGCATCTCATAAACCAAATAATGACATGGTGAATGTCTTATGCAAAGAGTTGGAAAAACAAGATTGTATTTACTATGTATTGACCTTGATATGACCATCTGGACCTATCAACAAGTTGTCAGGCTTCAAGTCCCTATGAATAACATTCATGGAATGCAAATACTTTAAAGCAAGGACCTGCAAATAGAATATCAGAATTATAAGGGGATTAAATGTGCTGGTAAGATAATACTGGAAGTGAATGGAAGAGCAATATTTTGCAGGCAATTCTGATACTCGATTATTTTGATATTATTATTTGGAAATAAATTATTGTAAACTAATTTCCATTAGGTCGATTATTAACTGTATGGTATATCTCAAATATGGAGGTAGAAGATGAAGCACTGTAATTATTTTACCATTAGGAGAATTTCTTTTTGAACAGATATTTACTCAACTTATAAAGCAATCTGAATTTATATCACTGTATTCTTTGACTTGATAATTGGTTTCAGAATGAATTGTCTTAATCCCTTAACCCCTGTCCAACATCAAGGGTACAGTAGAGAGGACCATAATCGTATCCTTACAAGTTCCGCGATGTATACACGTGCCATGTCTTCTTCCAAACAGCCAAGATTTTTCAGTAGCGAGTACAGATCTCCTCCATTTAAGTACTCCATGACCAAATAGAGGTTATCCCGACATGTGAAGGAATAAAAGAACCGGACCTGTTCATCACAAAAACTATGGCTACATTACAACTTATGTGCACAAACAGCAAGTGCCAAGTTGTTTAACATGTTACAAACGTAGACCTACTCACCACAAATGGATTTCGAATTGAAATTAGGATATCACGTTCAGCCAAAATGCTTTCAACTGCATTTTTACGAATCATATCAGCCTTTTTAAGAACCTGGAAAGAAACCAAATATATGAAGCGAAACACCCTGTAGAGAACATATTATACTTGTGGTCAGATGCACACTTGCTGTATTAGTTTAGCTTACAACACCCTGTAGGGAACCTATGCACACTAATTCTTTATGGCTATATATTAAGTTAAATTTATAATTTAATAGGCTAGGCAATAACAATTCTTGCTTCAACTATGCATTGTACTTGATAAGAGTTAGTAGATGCTAGTATTACCACCATTGCAATATGAAACTGAACTCTTTTCCATATGTATCAATTTCATTTACCTTGATAGCAAATAAATCACCCGTTGCTCTTTTTCTGGCCAAGAAAACTCGTCCAAAAGCCCCTCTGCTAATGGGCTTTATAATTTCAAAATCTTCAATAGTTGTCCGATCCTTATTATATGGATTAATAGGACTAGCACGCAAACTGCGAACTGCATCTTCTTCCACTGAACTATCTTCATCGCCCATGTTAGTTGATGATTCCACCTTTTCATCTTCAATCTGCCCACACAGCTGTACATATTTCTCCCTGTAGAGTTTAGTAGGCAAAATACTGATGAGAAAATTAAATGCATATACAGCACACAGAAATTAAGCAATCTGAGATTTTAAATATGAAATCAAAGGTACATCACTACAGACATGTACTTCATGTCTTCATCAAAAGACATGACATATGATTTAAGAATTAAATATGTATCGAAGTAGAAAAACATATTTTATAAGTACATTAATCAATGCAGTAGTTTTAACTAAAAACTAAAACTCACTGCAATAGTTTTTCTATTCGTCGGCCAAAGGTTTCAACAACTAGCGCATCCACCTTTCTATCTTGGATGGAGTATTTGAGGTCATCTAGACGATCAAGCATATATTCCAGCACACTGTACTCATTTGTGTTTACATTGCATATAGATCGAGCAATTTCCAGTAGCTTATGTATCTGTCAATCAATGGTAACATAATAAAAACATGCAATTTAATTAGTTGCAACTATATTCTTAGAAGAACAGAGACAGCAAAAATCATTGTTTAAGTGAGAACAACAAAATGTTCTTTTCCTTAAAACTATTTGAGAAAAAAAAAAACTCTATAGAGAGAAGTTATTACTTTGTCCACTTCTTGTTTGTCTTGTGTCCTAAACTTCAGTGAGTACTACAATTTTGTAACCAAAATTTTCTAATAAAGAATATACATGCCCCAAATCCGTATGCAAAGAATGTGCAGGCCTATCGAAATCTAAGAAGTAGAAGTCTAAGCAGGGAAATGGAAATTGAGACACAAGGTTCCAAAGAAAGGCAACAAGTTAAATGCTTTAGTCATCTGTTGTGAAGTAGTATTCTTTATCTGCCTTCAATTGATATGTGTATAAAGGGCTAATATATATGACTTTAGATGATAGAAGACAGGAAATTATAACTAATTTAGTTTTTTTTATGCACAATAGGCACCTGATCATAGCTTTCATGTTCAGATATGTTTCTCCTGCCACTCAATAAAAAATCAATTTGGTTTGTTCGTGGGGTTAACAATGGTGATCGGGGCGTCAAACTACCATGTGATGAGGCTTTCTTCGGTGTTAAAAGTCCACGTGTTTCACATGACATCTCAGGAGACAGACTGTCAGAAAATGCATTATCAACTTCAGGGACACAATTGAGCATGTCCTCCGAGAATCGACGAGACAAAGCATGTCGTCTTGGGGAAAAGTCATCCAATTCTTCAGATGCACTTGAGGTAGACACTCTTGATACCTCAGGACTTCCTACAGCAGAGTCACTGCCTTTTGGAGTCCATGTCTCAAGTATCCTTTCAAGAGTTTCTACAACTCTGTCAAGTCGTTCATTTACTGTTAAACCCTTTAAATCACATCTATCAGCAATTGTGCAAATTCTAGAGTGCTCTTCAACATGTACAGTGGGTATTTCAACCTCACATATACGACAGATCAATGAATTCTCATACGTTACATGGTGATGGTCTTCTCCGATAACCCAAGCAACTCTTTGTACTTTCAAGGGTGTATCTGAATGATCAGAAGTGCAAATGACTGATTCTGAGGTCCTGACACTGTCAGCAGCCCTATTCATTTCATCTTTCAGTTGCACACTATCTGATTTATCCTTAGATGAGATATCAGCAGTTTCCACGCCTATCCGGTTCTTCTTGTATGCTGATGGAAGCTTTTTGCAGGACGCCAACCTAATGCTGCCAGTCGAAGAAGCAGTAGTTTTGGCTGTGCTGACCTCCACAATGTCAACCTTGTCCTCTAAATTTTGGCTAGAGTGACCTTGACTATTAGCCAAATTGCTTCTGACACTGGCACGGTGCTTCCTGGACTGTCCATGTCTTGCCTCCTTCCCACCAAATGAGCTATTAAATTCCTGGTGTGAGGTCACATTAATTTGTTCAGAGTACACTCCACCCGAAGCATGGTCTTCTTCGTAGCCACACTCCTTATGGAACTGTACAAGCCTAGTGCATCGAGTAAGAATAAACAAAAGGCGTGTATGTAACTGTTTGAGGGTGCCCATTGGTAGTTCCTGACGTCGATCATCTAAATTCTGAACAATGCGTTCACACTTTGTCCAAAACTCACTAGGTGACATTTTAGCACATCGTCTGGCCAAAATTAATAGATCTTCCAAACCATCTTTCCATTCTGGATGAGATTCTGAAGTTTTGTCAAGTATATCAATCAAGTCCCCGGCATATATACCTAAGTCAGAATTAACTTCTTCCTTTAACTTGTCAAATTTGGATCTCATCAGTACCATAATTTCCTGAAAAGATGCAAGTAAATGACCTATCAATTGTGGAAGTAGAGCAATTCCTATACATGTTTGGGCTGACCGGAAGTAGAGCAATTTCTACCATTAACAAAAGAGGAAAAACTGGAAGTAGGGGGAAAATTCAAAGGGGGAAAAACATGCTCTAGCTGAAAAGATTAATACCTCCATGCGACCAAATGCACGAGATTTCCAGAAAGGAAGAGGCCTCACGCCTTTGGAATTAAGTTCATGAGAAAAACTCTTGATATCTGTTGCTTTCTTGTAACGGCCACTAGTAACTCGCAGTATAGCCTGGAAGCGTGGAGATTGAATCTCCTTCGACAAAGCAGCATGCTGACCATACAACAAACAAAATGAGGATGCAGACAAACAAACGAATTCCTTGAAAGTAAACTGAAAAATAGCTGGCATACCTCACTTCCTGAAGGAATTGAGGTTCTGATTCTAGTAGATTTGGATTGACCCCATTGCATTTTCAAGCCTGTATATATTCACAAACTACTTGAAGTGATTACTTTTGCACTTATCCATATTTCCTGGATACAATTTAGTGCATGTTCAAAAGCCAAGAAAAATAACATGTAATAAACAATGCAATCAGGTATAATATGCTAAATATACCTAGAGATTGGGCTTCCATGGATATATTAATATTGGCATCATCTCATCAAGATTATCGACATTCTATAGAGTCTACGTTCCACTACAAACCATCTTAACTTACAAACTCTACGAATCCGTCTTAAAAAAACTATATAAGATTCACTCATTTTAAAAATAAGATTATTATATAAGCTGAACATAAATATATAGTTTACAATTCACTAATATAAAGAATCACGAGTCATACAATTTCGAAACGAAATTTACTAATAATACATAGAGAAAAGGCCACGTATATAAAACAGGGTAATTGAAATCACCTGGTTCCAAGGTGATTGCATGTTGAAGAGGAATAGATAGTTTAGCTGCATCTTTAGGCGGCTCAGGAGGCAATTGATCATCTTTACCTAGATTAGAATTTTTACGATCTAACGAAGAAGAAAATCGAAGACGAGAAGGATCGGATCGTGTCCGAATATGATTAAGGCCAAGAGCCGAAGCTTGAACAATAACAGGATCCTCATCATTATTAGAATCATCATCATCTTCGTCGCTACATTCTTCTGAATAATCAGAGGATGTATCTTGAGTTTGTCGAATTGGAATAGGAGGAATTTTCCTCAGCTTCACAATCGACGGTGAAGATGGCGATGAATCGGAATTATTGTTATTAGTAGGTGGCAAATTATGATCCGAGGAATCATCAGGTGGAGTCGACGACATTGTAGTCGAGAAAATGCAATGTTCTTCCTTACATTGTGAGTGTACGTACAAGATTATTACTAGTGCATGCTTCTTCTAGTTTATGACATAGAAATATAATGGTAACTAATTTGTGATTATAGCTTGGATCATGCACACATTTATAATGTGCATGTAGTATAGCTTGGAATGTTGGACTGTAGATAGATGTTAGGGTGGTACAATCTTGATTTTGTGAAACATATGTGTATGATGATGAAAATGGAGAGGAGAAAAGAGGTAATGGAGGGTGGAAGGAAGATAGATAAAGGGAGAGAAGGGTTTGTTGAAATATCCAGTTCTAATGTGTTGTAGCCATTTGTATGCTATTTTTACTAGCCATCACTAGAATAAATATTGTTGACTAGGTTTTATGCTCGGTGTATTTTGAGGACTAATAATTTCGCATGCATGCATATATTTTGGGAGATATGACATAAATTAAAAGAGCCAATGCTAAAGTTAGAAAACTAAGAAAAAGTTAACAAAAATGAAGCTAACCATCTACAATTACAATGTATAAAATTACTGGAGCATTGTCAAGACTACTATTATCAGATGGCGCGCGGTGTGCTGTTTTCTTTAGTAGTTGACATTGTACAAAAAGGTGGTAAATCAATGGAGTTCAAAAACTGGCCAAATCTATACTCTTTATTAATAAACAAAATAATGTGAAAATGGTGCGCAGTACTAAAGTACCAAAATACCAAAATACCAAAGTACCAAATTTGGTTATCACTCAACCCCGGTTCGATTCCTTGCAACTACATAATTATACAAGATTTATTTACTTTAAATTCTTTAGCTTTATGCACAGTCTATAACTACATATATAAATAGTTATTTATTTATTATATATTTTTATCATTCAATTCTCGAGAAATACATTTTTAAATCATATTTATTAATAATTTATTAATACTAATATTTTAATATCGACTCATGCTCGGCCCGGCACGGGTTATAAGCTAGTATGCTTAACTGAATTAAACATTTTGCTTGGACGTGAAAATGCTTCAATCTCATGTGTAGCAACTAGCAACAGATGTAAATCAGAGTTGCAAGTGTGGCAAATTAAAATATCCATAAATAAAACGTTTATTGTAGCAGGCTCAAAAATTATATAAAATTGTGAGCCAGCAAAAGCAAAACCCTTGCATCGTACTATACTATTAAAAGCTAACTGAAATATGATCAGACTAGTTTAAGTTGAATTGCTGGAGAGTAGAGGTAAAGTGTGTTGAGGAATCCTTACATTATAGGTGGTTTGGTAATTTAGTAGTGATAATTAATCAGGAGTATACTGCAAGCTTTGCCGGCCAAGAGAGCCAATGTGTAGATAAATATGGAGAAGGTCCCTGTATTACACATCAGTTTAACAGATAATCGTGGAATCAAGTATGATTAAGATGGGAGCTAAAAGAAGCCGAACAACCAAACAACTTTCTCCCATTTCATGTGATTCTGAGGTGAAATCCTCTCCAACAATAGCATCTGCGGTCAAAGTTGCTTCAAGCGAAGACCTTCTGATTCAGATCCTTTTACTTGTCCCCATTAAGACACTTATGGGCTTTAAATCTGTATCCAAACAATGGTTATATCTCATTACTGATCCTCGCTTTATTCGTCTTCGTTACCCTCTCCCACCCTCTGCCTCTGCCCTCTTCTTCCCTAGCTCCTTCTGCAGAAGCAACCCCGACTACCAGTTCATTCCTCTTGACATCAGTGAAGTTAGCCCAACCCCCTTCAAAACTCTTAATTTTACCCGTGATCCATTAGGCTCAGGCATATCAGTTCTACAATCATGCAATGGCCTATTGTTATGTGCTAGCCATCAAGCACGTGAGTTCAATCGTAGATATTATGTGTACAACCCTACCACTAGGCAATTTGCAACCCTTCCAAAAATTAGACGTGAATATTCAAAAAATGTTCTCGGAATGAGTTTAGCCTTTGATCCTTCAAAATCACCTTCGTACAAAGTTGTTTGTGTTAGAACCTTTGGTAAACTTAAGCAGATAGAAATTTATTCATCTGAAACTCAATTGTGGAGAGTCTCTGGTGAACCTTTTACCGCACCAAAGTACATGGAATTCGGAAATTCTAGATTTTGGAATGGTTCTGTTCACTGGTGGAATAATTCTTTTCACAATAATACTTGGAGAGACGAGCCGTATTCTTTGTACTTCAAAGTTGACGAAGAGAGAGTAGAGCAACTGCCAATGCCTGTAAAGCACATAAGCAGGGTTCAAATGTATCTCGTAGCTTTTTATCTTGGTGAGTCCGAGGGTCATTGGCATCTTATTGAAGTCAATTCAGATTTCACTAGTTTGTTCGATGTGTATGAGATGGCAATAGATCACTCAGGGTGGTTTGTGAAGTATCAAGTTGATCTATCTGCAATTTCTAGTGTTTTTCCAGAAATAATCAAGAATAACCGATATGGCTACGCGTTTAATATTATTTCACTAGTGAGGAGAGGAAAAGAAGAAGATGATGAATCTTTTTTGGTCTTGGAGATACCTGGTGGTAAGTTTGTGCGTTACAACCTTATGGATAAAAGTGTGAAGAAGCTCTGGGAGTCTGCTCCAATTGGTTACAAGTTTTACAATGAAGATGGTTTAAAGTATGGTCGTGCTCTACCATATATTGAGTCTCTTGCTTGTGTGTGAGATAATTGTTGTAAGTTCAGTTTGACTCATTGTACAGTTGTAATGTATGATTCAAGTTTGTTAGACATGATTCCAGTTCAGTTGTATTCAAGTCTCAGAAAATGTGAAAATAGGGTTGGTCCCCTGCACTCAACGATTTCATGGTTGAACATATAAATAATGTGCTCATTTCAGCAATAAAAACACCTGCAATGAACTGGCATTAAATTTAAAGCCGCCCTGCAACTTGCCTTCGCCCTTCGCAACTGTTTAATTACAAGCAGCATCACTGTATCTCTCCCTTGTAATTTTAGTGTAAATAGTTCTCATTCACCTGATAATGGAAGATAAAGTAGCAGGAAGTGTAAAGATTTTGGCAGTAGCTCTTCTAGTGATGATTCAACCGAGTTTGACATTTTGCAAATTAAACATTATAGTTGGTGAATATGCTTTATTCAAAAGTGTAGCAAAGAATTTAAATCAGACTTGCATAAGGAATCTGTGTTCTAAAGCTCAGCAGGTTTGGATAATTTGCAATTTCATGAATTTTCCAGTGGAGTATCCGAGACATTAATTGATCGTGTATAAGGCCTTTTGAAGTGTGTCGATTATTATGTTTTTCTGAATGATTTGATATAGAATAAACTTGAGCAGATAGAATTTTATTCGCTTTTTATTTTTAAAAAAAGAATATATGCTCAGATATATGCTCAGATTTAAATAAGTTCAACTCTTTAGTACTGGGAAGACTGGAGGAAATGTGTTCAAGAATTCTTTCATGGTAGGTGATTGGCTATATAATATTTTCAAAACATAATCAAGAGTCCGCTGCAAGCTTTGCTGGCCAAGGGAGAGAGCCAGTAGGTATATAAATACATGAAGCAAGTCTCCGTATTACACATAAATTTAACACACATTCTCAGGATTATTAATGATTAAGATGAGAGCCAAAAGGGGCAGAAAACTTAAGCACCTTCCTCCTGTTTCATCTGATCTTGACCTATAATCTTCTCCTATAATAGAATCTGCTGTCCAAGTTGCTTCTAGTGAAGACCTTTTGATTGCGATCCTGTTGCATGTCCCCACAGAGACACTTTTGGGTTTCAAAACTGTATCCAAACAGTGGTTATCTCTCATTGCTAATCCACGATTTATTCATCTTCATCACCCTCTCCGACCCTCTGCCTCTGCTCTCTTTTATGCTATCCCCTGCAGAAGCAACCCAGATCACCAGTTCATTCCTCTTGAGGACAATCATGGAAGCTTACCTCCCTTCAAAACTCTTAATTTTATTCATGGCCCTTTGAGTTCAGGCATATCCGTTCTACAGTCTTGCAATGGCCTACTGTTATGTGCTAGCTACCGAGCACATGATCTCAATCGTATATATTATGTGTACAATCCTACCACTAGGCAATTTGCTACCCTTCCTCCAATTAAACGTGAACATTCAGAAACTGTTTATGGTATGAGTTTAGCCTTTGATCCTACAGAGTCTTGTTACTACAAAGTTGTATGTGTTCGACGCTCTGAAATCTCTCATTTACCACTTCAGATTGAGATATACTCGTCTGAAACTCGGTTCTGGAGAATCTCTGGTCAGCCTTTTATCGCACCAATGTATAAAGAATTCCAAAATTGTATATACTGGAATGGTTCCATTCACTGGTGGAATGGTTTTGTGCAGTATAGACAATGGAGAGACGGGCCATATTCTTTGTACTTCAAAGTTGAGAAAGAGAGAATTGAACAACTGGCAATGCCTATGAAGCACATCACAGTTGCAACGCCTTACTTGGAAGATCCAGAAACTTACTCTGAAGCTTCTTATGTTGGAGAATCCGAGGGACATTGGCATCTTATAGAAGTCTATTATGACAGCACCTGTTTGTACAATGTGTACGAGATGGCAAGAGACTACTCATTTGCAAGTCACCTGGTACTCAGGGAAACCATCACCACTGATACCAAGTTTTTCAATCATATTTGTTGAAAAATGAAGATGCTCTAATTTCTCCTCTCTTTATCACTTTCCTTTCCTCTAATCTCATCTCTAACCCTAACAAATATCACAATATCACAGAAGGCTGAAGAGAAGAAACATGAGGTGCAGAAAAGCTACAATGTGCCATAGCAACAGATGAGCACACCCACTCAAAAGTTAGTTACTAACTAACTGAATGACAGCTCATTACAGCTATTGATTGGAATATTCTGAGATAGAGTATATAAGATAGCAATGATAGAATATAGAGGTGTGTGATAGAATACTCTCTAAGTACTACTTTCTCTTTCAATCATGTAAAGATACGGTTTGTTTTTCTTTGTTATACAGTAAGCTACATTAGTGTTGAGTCTCTTGTTTCTGAGAATTGAAGTTTGAGTTGTTACAGAATGTGGTTTGTAAGATGGTATCAGAGCTAACCAGGTCGATTCTTCGGATGCTTCATCTGTTCATGATTACCAATTTCATCCTTTCTTTTTCTTGAAGGTACTTTTGTAAATCTCTAAGATTCTTATCGATCATTTTCTGATTGTGTTGTAATATCGTTGTTTTGATTAATCTCAATCGATCATACTCTGATTCGTGTAAATTTCATGAAATCTGGTTTTCTTGATCTCTCTTGAATCGTATCTTTTATCTCTTGAAATCTCTCTCGAATCTCTCTTAAAATCCTTCTCTCTTGATCTCTTTTGTAAAATCAATTCATCTTGTTTACACAATATGGCAACAAATCAAACACCGGTAGATCCTTCTCAAAATCCAACATCACCATATTTTTTGCATCCATCCGACAATCCTGGTATGAAATTAGTTTCTCTTAAATTTGATGGCAATTGTTATGGAGATTGGAAAAGATCGATGATGATAGCGCTTTCTACAAAGAATAAAGTAGGTTTTGTAGACGGCAGTATTGTTAAGCCTGCAATTAATTAATGATGGAACAGTATGTTGATTTCCTGGTTACTTGGAGTTTTAGAACAGGATATTGCAAGAAGTGTCTTGTATTTTACCACGGCTAATGAGATATGGGTTAATCTTGAAGAAAGATACGGTCAATCTTCGGGAACACAATTGTTTACTTTACAACAAGCTTTACAGAATATGAAACAAGGCACAGATTCCATTTCAGGATATTATACTAAAATCAAAATGTTATGGGATCAACTTGATTCTATAGATCATATTCAGGCTAGTTCTTGTGCGAATTGTACATGTGGCATAACAGGAAAACTGTTGAAATCTCAGCAAGACAGAAGGTTGATTGAATTCTTGATGAAGCTCAGTGATGGTTTTGAGGTTCTGCGAGGTAGTATCTTGGTGATGAATCCTTTACAGACTTTAGCTCATGCGTATAGTCTTTTGTTGCAAGAGGAGAATCACAAGAAATTGTTTCATAGTTCATCTGTGAATGAAGAGTCAATGGCTTTTGCAGTGAATCGAAGGAGGTTTTCAGATAATCAACATAATAAGTTTCGGTTCTCAAGGTCTAATCAGGGTTATTCTTCAATGCCTGGGAATCAGGATGCTAAAAATAGGTTCAACAATTATTTTTGTGATAACTGTAAGATTCCTGGCCATACTATTCAGAGATGTTATAAAATACATGGTTATCTGCCACATTTTAAGGATAAAAGATTAGCAGCAAATGTTAGTCTTGATGGTAGTCTTGATGGTTCTGTGACTTCACATGAGCAGCATAATGAATCTGTTAATGACAATGTGACTCTCACCAATGCTCAGTACCAACAGCTTTTACAACTGCTAAATAAAGACAAAATTGAAGACAATCCAAGAACAACAAATGTGGCAGGTAAATTCTGTTTTACCTCTTCATCAGGTTCTGATTGGATAGTAGATAGTGGTGCGAGCGATCATATGTGTCATGATCTTGCTTTATTTTCAACCTATGGTATGGTTACTGGTCCTAATCACATTACTATACCAAATGGAAAACAAGTTCAAATTACACATATTGGAACAGTTCATTTAACCAAAGATATAGTTCTACAAGAAGTATTGTATGTTCCAGATTTCAAGTTCAACCTTATTTCTATTCCTAAGATATGCAAGGATCTCCACTGTACAGTATTGTTCACTAATACTGAATGTTTGCTCCAGGGCCTTTCACAGAGGCCACTGCTTCTTGGTAATCTCAGAAACGGGTTGTATTACTTGGAGGACACCACAGTCGATAATTCTGAACCTCCAAGCACAGCAATGGCAGCAGCATCTGCTACTGCATCAGTTACTTCAGATAATAATAACATCAAGCTTTGGCATCTCCGAATGGGGCATATGCCTACTCATCTGCTATGACATCTACCTCTCTTTTCAAAATACAAAAATTGCTCTTTGGATTGTGTTTGTCAAATTTGTCCTACGGCTAGACAAACAAGAAAAGAGTTTCCAATCAGTTTTACCAAGACAACAGCTATGTTTCAACTTCTACATTTGGACATTTGGGGGCCTTACAAGGACTGCACATAAAATGGTTGTAAGTTTTTCCTTACAATGGTTGATGATTTTTCTCGTATGACTTGGACTTTTCTGTTAGTTCATAAGTCAGATATTTCTCAAATCTTTCAAGATTTTGCTGCATATGTGAAGAATCAATTCAAAACTGACATCAGTACCATTAGAACTGATAATGCTAAGGAGTTTTGTGAGGGCAAGTTTAAAGTGTTTTGTCAGTCATTGGGAATTTTACATCAAAAGAGTTGTGTTTACTCACCTCAACAGAATGGGGTAGTAGAACGAAAACATATACATTTACTTGAAGTTTTCAGGGCTTTATTGTTTCAGTCTAAACTGCATATTCAATTTTGGGGAGAGTGTGTATTATGTGCTACACATCTTATTAACCGAATGCCTTTACAAGTTCTAGAATTTCACAGTCCTTATTTTAAATTCTTTAAAGAAGATATTTCTTTGGACTACTTAAGAGTGTTTGGATGTCTTTGTTTTGTGGCCACACCAAAACAGAAGCGAGGTAAATTTGATGAAAGGAGTTGTCCTCATGTGTTTGTTGGGTATCCTATCGGGCAGAAAAGATATAAAGTTTTGAATACTCAGTCTCTGCAGATAATTGTCTCTAGGGATGTTGTATTTCACGAACAACATTTTCCTTTTCATTTGTCTTCCCCATCAACTTCTCATTTTCCATTTTTCTTACCTATAGCTACTGAACCTTCCTCTCTAGCTTATGTAGACATCCCTGATGTATTGTCTTTTGTTGATCAAGATATTGATCATGATACTATTACTTCATCTTCTACTGCTAATGGTAATACTGAATCAGAACCTCTAAGACGCAGTACTAGAACTTCCAAAGTCCCAGCTCATTTTTCAGATTTCTTGTGCAATAATAGTCAGGCACTGGTTACTAATACTTCACATTGGTGTAATCTGGTTTCTTATCAAGCCTTGTCTACTTGTCATCAAACTCAAATCTCACACACTGATGGTTTGTTTGAACCGATTTCTTATAAGGATGCTTGTAAATATCCAAAATGGGTGGCATACATGGACCTGGAATTACAAGCTCTTCAGAAAAATAACACTTGGGTACTGGTCACATTACCACCTGGTGCAGTATATGTGGATGACATTTTGTTAACAGGAGATAATCTGCATGAGATTCACAGTCTAAAAGCACACTTGGATGCTACTTTTAGTATTAAGGATTTAGGTCAATTAAGCTTCTTTCTTGGTCTTGAGATAGGAAGGATACCAGATGGAATTACTGTTACTCAAAAGAAGTTTGCACATGAGTTGCTTAAGGATGCTGGTGTATCAGAATACAAGTCAGTGGTAACTCCTTTACCTATACATCTTAAGTTGTCTGCAACTGAAGGAGAAGTGATCCCAGATGGAACTGTTTATAGAAGTCTAGTAGGAAAGCTCAATTTCTTAACTCACACAAGACCAGACTTAGCCTATACAGTTCAGCATCTTAGCCAATTTCTACAACAACCAAGATATCCACATTATCAGGCTTTACTTCATGTTCTCAACTATGTGGCATCAACAGCAGGACAGGGAATATTGTTAAGAGCAGATGACCAATTAACCTTACAAGCTTTTTCAGATTCAGACTGTGGAGCTTGTGTTGACTCAAGAAGATCAGTTTCTGGGTATGTTTTGTTGTTAGGGAAATCACCAGTAAGTTGGAAGTCAAATAAACAAGGATTTGTGTCCAAAAGTTCTTCTGAAGCAGAATATAGGGAAATGTCATCAGCAGCATCTGAGGTAACATGGCTAGTACGTTTACTTGAAGAATTGGGACTCAAACAGTTAAAGCCAGTAACTCTCCACTGTGACAATCAAAGTGCAATACATATTGCCAGAAATCCAGTGCATCATGATATAACTAAACATATTGAAATTGATATTCATTTTACAAGAGATAAAGTGATGGAAGGGCTACTGAAAATTGCTTATGTCCCAACAAGCTTGCAGCTAGCAGATGTATTCACAAAGATACTCCCATCAGCTCAGTTTAACAATTTGTTATCCAAACTAGGCATGTATGTGAACCAGCCTAGTTTGAGGGAGGCTAATAAATATCATATAAGTGATGCTGAAGAGAAGAAACATGAGGTGCAGAAAAGGTACAATGTGCCGCAGCAACAGATGAGCACACTCACTCAAAAGTTAGTTACTAACTAACTAAATGACAGCTCATCTACAGCTATTGATTGGAATATTCTGAGATAGAGTATATAAGATAGCAATGATAGAATATAGAGGCTGTGTGATAGAATATTCTCTAAGTACTACTTTCTCTTTCAATCATGTAAAGATACAGTTTGTTTTTCTTTGTTATACAGTAAGCTACATTAGTGTTAGTGTTGAGTCTCTTGTTTCTGAGAATTGAAGTTTGAGTTGTTACAAAATGTGGTTTGTAAGATGGTATCAGAGCGAGGTTTCAATCCTCGGTCCTGTGGGTTATGGGCCCACAAACCAAGAAAACTAACTCTTCTGTAGAAAAAATGATGTCTAAAAGTGATGCCTATATTGTCACAATATCATATACAATGTTTACATAAAAAGTTTTGAGCGTCAAGTTTTAAACAAAAATATTTTTTTGAGTAATTGTTCAGTTTATAAAATCTTGAGATATTTAGGTATGAAATGAATATAAACAAGTGTAAGGTGTTTCAGAAAAATAAGACAATAGTCAATATTTGAGGCGCTTCACAAAAATAAGTTGAAGTTGAGGAAACAAATAGATGCAGAACAGACACAGAAATACAAAACCGGATAAATTTACAATCTAGATTTCACAAGAAAAAAATAGACAGCTCAAACTTGAAATTTCAAAAAACTCAAAAAAAAAAAACACTTGTGCAAACTTATAATTTCAAACAAACAAAATATTTTGGTTGTGTGTGTGATTTTGAGTTCACAAAAAAAAATAGATGTGCACACACAAACAAAATATTTCAAATTTATAATTTCAATAAATTAAAAAAAACATTTGCAAAATTAACATTGTTTCATAATTAATTTAGTTGGACTAATTTTATAATTTATCTTATTAAATTTAATGACCATATGCAATTTATAATATTTATTTATAAGTGAAATTCTTTTTTAATGGTACTTTTTATTCCATCTTTTTTTTGGTTTCATCTTATCTCACATTGAACTAAAGTTCAATATGCTAAAATCATATCTCACATAAAATTTACTATTATTTTCTAATCTAAAATATACTATCTTAAAATCACGGTTGAAATTTAAATTTATTATTTTTTTATAATTTAATATTTCATTTTTATATTTATTTTTCATGAATATGATTTTAAAATTTGAATAGTTCTATACTCATATGTGGTTGTTGAATTCGAGGTTGAATTGAGGTAGGTGTTTGTGTTTGTTCGTGATTAGTTTGTATTTTAAGACTTTTGTGTATAATAATATAATAGAGATGTGCTTAATAGTTTAGGTAGTTATTATTAATAATTATAATATTAAATTTATTTTTTATTAATTATTTTATATGAATTGAAAGTTATAGAAAAATTTTAAAAAAATAAAAAATTTATAAGTTTAATATAATAATATTACCATTTTATATAGAAACAAGTTGAAAAAGCCGCGCTTCGCGGCGGCGTAATAATTTTTTTAAAAAACTCTATCAAATAAATTACGAAAATTACTCGATCCTCGCTAATAAGCCGTCCTCCCGTGAAATACCTTTTTCTTTTTAATATCAAAATCTCAAATTTAATATATTGAATATATACTTGTCTTATATATTAATTTTTATGTTAGCATACTCCTTTCTAATGAGACACTCTATCAGTATAAATATAACTTTTATAATCTTGTAATTGTCTTCTCACTTCGATTAAATATCTTCTGGAATTCTACTTTGTTATTAATTCCAACATCTTCTAAATATATTTTCTACTTCTAATATATTAGTACAAAAGTATACATCATTGATTCTCCTTAATAAATTCGAACACCTATTCTACTTCAAATAAAATTTTAGTTATATGTTCTTTATGAATTCAAATTCTTCTCCCCTATAAATTCGAACACCTATTCTACTTCTAATATGTCAAATAATGTTTTTTTTTATTTTATTAGTATTTAAAATGGTAAAGCTCTAGAAAAATTAGAAAAATAGATTGAGACGATCTTAGAGCGTCACCTAACATCCCGCGTATCCTCCTTTATATATATATATTGATGATTGATTTTTATGTTAGCATACTCCTTTCTAATGAGACACTCTTTCGTTGAAAAAACACATATATAACTTTAAATATTTATTTCAAATAGAATTTTAAGTTATGTATTATAAACGCTTATTAATAGAACTTTTATTTGCAAGTACTTCTTTTATATTCTACTTCAAATATAACTTTTCAATTACTTTTTTTATATTTGAACTCTTCCCCTCTACAAATTCAAACAGCTTTTCTACTTCAAATAGAACTTTTAATTATATGTTTTCGCTATAAATTCGATCTCTTCTCCTCAATAAATTCGAACATCTATTCTACTTCTAATATGTTAAAGGATATTTTTTTATTTATCAGTATTTAAATTTCTAAAATTCTAGAAAAATAAATTGAGACGATCTTAGGGGCGCCACCTTACTGAAGAAACTTTTAATCATATGTCTTCATATAAATTCATATTATTTTTCTCTATAAATTCGATTACCTATTCTATTTCCAAGAGGGCTTTTAACTATATCTCTTACCAATAAATTTAAATTATTCTTTTTTATAAATTCGAACACCTATTCCACTTAATAAAACTTTTAATTATATATCTTTCCTATGATTTCGAACTCTTTTATTAATTCAAACACTCATTCGACTTGTAATATGTTAAAGGATATTTTTAATTATTAGTATTTAAATTCTAAAAAAATTAGAAAAATATATTATATGATCTAAAAGTGCAACCTAACCTCCGGTGTATTGATCTATTGTTTGATATTAAATCTTACATTATCTCGGCGTACGAAAATAAGTGCAAAAATAAAATCGGTCCATAATTTTTTTTTTCCGGTAACCAATCATTCCATAATTCTTCATTCACATATCACAACACATTATTCTTGTACTTCTAATTCATCATGAAATGCATGCCCGACGCCCTGACCATTTGCACACATTTTAAGTTTTTCTGTTTGTACTAACGAAAGAAAATTAAAAAAAAAAGTAAGAAAAAATATGAATCCAATCACTTGAATATGAAAAAAGTATAGCCAAAACATTACCAGCAAAAACTTAAGAATTAGACGTACTTGGCAATCTTGTGTTGTCCTGCTTCCTTTATATGTCTCTTTAATGTTCACGTCATGTAATATCATCTAAATAATCTGATGTTTTGGTTTCAATGGAAGCACCTTGAGTAGTGCTTAGACCTGGTATGTTGCCAGCTTCCGTTTCATCTCGTTTTCAATGTCTACATTTCTACACACTCATCTAATTTGGTATGGGTCAACTGGTGATTGTTAGGACACAATCTCTGCCTTGCACTGGTCTGCGGTCAAGAAATCCATTTAAGACAAACTTGCTTACCAAAGTTTCAAAGAGCCTATAAAACCAACAATATATCAGTATAAATATAACTTTTATAATCTTGTAATTGTCTTCTCAGTTCGATTAAATATCTTCTGGAATTCTACTTTGTTATTAATTCCAACATCTTCTAAATATATTTTCTACTTCTAATATATTAGTACAAAAGTATACATCATTGATTCTTCTTAATAAATTCGAACACCTATTTTACTTCAAATAAAATTTTAGTTATATGTTCTTTATGAATTCAAATTCTTCTCCCCTATAAATTCGAACACCTATTCTACTTCTAATATGCCAAATAATGTTTATTTTATTTTATTAGTATTTAAAATGGTAAAGCTCTAGAAAAATTAGAAAAATAGATTGAGACGATCTTAGAGCGCCACCTAACATCCCGCGTATCCTCCTTTATATATATATATTGATTACCCAACTATTTTTAGAATATGAGTTGTTTTCGTTAAAAAATATAAAATAGATAATGTGTTGAAAAATGTAATTAATTATTTATTATTAATTATATAAAACTATATTATCTTTTAATATATATATATATATATTATATATATATTGCCCATATTATATTTAGAAGGTCGGTAGTTAGAAAATATAAAACAACTAAAGTGTTTTAGTTGAAATAGGTAACTTATTATTTATTAATAATTATATATAATATATTATCGTTCTATATATACGTGGTTCGTGTTATTTTTAGAAAATTGGTTATTTTAGTTAGAAAATATAAAATAAATAATGTGTTTTAACTGAAAAAGGCAATTGCTTATAAATATATAATGATATCACCATGTTGCCCGTGTTATTTTTAGAAGATGAGTTGTTTTAGTTCAAATATATAAAATAGGTAATGTGTTGAAAAAGACAGAAATTTATTTATTATTAATTATATAAAATTATATCACCTTTATATATATATGTGTGTGTGTGTGTGTGTGTGTGTGTGTGTGTGTGTGTGTGTGTGTGTGTGTTGTCCGTGTTATTTTTAGAAGACGAGTGTGTTGAAAGGCAATTAGTTATTTATTAATAATTATACAAAATTATTTTACGTTTTTATATATATGTTGTCCGTATTATTATTATTTTTACAAGATGAGTTGTTTAAGTTAGAAAATATAAAATAGGTATTTTGCCCATGTTATGATTTCTAGACAAGATGAGTTGTTTAATTTAGAAAATATAAAATAAGTAATATGTTTTAGCTGAAAAAATGTAATTAGATAGTTATTAGTAATTATAATATAAAATATTTAGAAGATGAGTTGTTTAAGTTAAAAAATATAAAATAGGTAATGTGAGTTGTTTTATTTAGAAAATATAAAACATGTAATATGTTTTAGCTGAAAAAGGTAATTAGATATTTATTAGTAATTATAATATAAATATTTAGAAGATGGAGTGGTTTAAGCTAGAAAATATAAAATCGATAATGTGCCCGTGTTATTTTCAGCGACGGAATTCGGTCGCGGTCAACACTAGCAGAAAAACTGGTCGCTGAGAAGCATTTCTGCGACGAACTTCGGCGACTGCATTCTCAGCGACCGATATTGACGACCGTTGTGGCGACCGATGTATCAGCGACCGAGATTAGCGACAAAAGTCGTCGCAGAGCTGAGTCAGCATCTGTCTCGTAATATTCCACGTGGTAGCGACGACATTAGCTATTGAAAGTCGTCGCTAGTGATTGCGACCGGCATTAGCTACAGATTTCTGTTACTGAAAATTGCTACATATTTAGTTACGAGCCACCGTCGCTAATATCTACTACCGTAGTCTGTCACTAACTTTAGCGACTGTTTTAGCTACTAGTTTTTGTCACTAAATCCCTGAATCCTACGACTATGTTAGCTACCGTTTTCGGTCGCTAATACTAATTTCAAGATTTTTTTTTATTCTTTGTATTTTCAAAATTTCCAAAATTTTATGCCAATTACCCAATATATTAACAACAATGCATCTACATTTCCCACTCATACACAACAGTATAAACATTTGCTCAGTTCCAAAATAATCAAACTTCTTAAACATAAAAACCCTAACGAAATTATAAGAATCTTAATATAAAGTTACATCATCCAAAAATCAAAGACAACCATTTTTAATAGTACATCATCCAAGTACGAAAGTACATTACGGAAACATAAGTGCCAAGTACGAGTACGAAAACATAAATGCTACCAAGTACGAGTTCAGTAAAAACATAGATACGACCAAGACACACTAAGATCCGCCGAACTCGTCATTCTGATCATCCTCATCCTCATGATGTGATCTCTGCAATAAAAAAACAAAAACAAATTTACATATACGTGATATGTAAATTCAGGAACAGAAATGCATGTAGATTTTCTAAACAAAATACCTTTTAAATTCTGAGCTTTTTATCTTGGACGGAGCCGAATTGGGCATGTTTTTTTCGAAGTAAGCTTTACGGATTTTTTTGGATCGGATGGAATTTGGACTTTGGACTTTGATCTTTTTGAACATCTCTATACGATTGATTGATAGAATCAGGCGCAGTTATCGATCGGTTACTTGAGGCACCCTATCCTCGAACACAATTTCAGGATAATTCTATTTTTTTTTTAATTAATGTAATTATAACAGATTTTATAATTAAAATAACCCAAAAAATTATATGATACATTAATTTTTAGTTTATTAAAATGTTTTAAATTAACTTAAAATTTTATAATATAAATAAGAAAAATTAAAATTTGAAAGAAATATCATTTAAATTGAAATACATTTTAATATATGTTAATTTTGATTTAATTAAAATATATGAGATAAATTTAAATATTTTATAATATAATTGAAAAATAAGATACAAATTTGTAAGTTATTTTTTTGCTAGGGAATTTTAAGTTATTTGAAATAAAATAAAATAAATTATTAGATATATTAATTTTAAATTTATTAAATTATTACAAATTATTTTTTAATTGAATATAAAAATAAAATAAGAAAAGATTGTAAGAAATTAAAAAATATGATAGGGCAGTTTTTGCTACTAAACTCGGTCGCGGTTGAAATTCTGTCGCTAATAAAAGTGCGTCAAAATTTCATATTAAATCAAATGGTGGTAAAATGTTTTTGCTACCAACTATTGTCGCTAATAAATTGTTGATGTGGCAATATCAGCTACTAACTTCGGTCGCTAATAATGTTTCGATCCCTAACAAAAGTGCGCCAAAATTTGGAGTCAAAATAATTCATGAAAAATATTTGCGATTTATTAGCGACCGGTAACGGTCGCTAAGCTATGGGCTGATGTGGCAGTTACAGCTACCAATTGCGGTCGCTGATAAGATTTCTTCGCTCATAAAAAAGGTGCCAATTTCTTCCTTCGTATTTTTTTTTTGGGGAGTTGATTGACCGACCGAACAGCGACTGCTTGCGGTTGCTAATGAAATTTTAGCTACCAACACTGTATCGGTCATAGAAAGCCGTCGCAGATAAATTGTTTTAGCTACCGACTTGGCGGTCACTGAAACTGTCAGTTGCTGATAGGCATGTTTCTTGTAGTGGTATTATTTTTAGAAGATAAGTCGTTTAAGTTAGAAAATATAAAATCAGTAATGTGCTCGTGTTATTTTTAGAATCAAAATTTTGAATTAACAAAATCAAATATTAGAAAAAGTCTCATTTACCTTTTAAATCCTTTCTAATGGAGAAAACTAAATATACAATTTTAATATTCTTGCTTTTAAAATCTTTACTAATGAAGGAAATTAAACATTAGAAAAAAAAATTCCTTTGACTTTTAAATTCTTGCTAATGGAGGAAACTAAATATACAATTTTAATATTCTTGTCTTTAAATTTTTTACTAATGGAGGAAAGTAAATAAACAATTTAAATATAATACTAATTTTTTGATTAGAAAATATCTCAATTACATTGTTAAATCTTTCTTAATATGTTAGATCAGAATTCAATGATCGTCAGAAGCTAGACTCAACTGATCAGGATTGCTGACGTCATCAGTATTGCATGGTCATCAGTATTTGATCAAGCGTCAGTATCTTATTGATCATCAGGATTCCTACTCAGACTATGATCAGGTTTGATCATCAGGACTTGAAGCTGATCAGGATTCCTACTTCGAGTTATATTTGGAGTCTAGATAAACATGGAAGTTTATTCTATTTGTTCCTGGTTTGTAGAATGCAGCTATCGATTAAAGATATGTTTCTATCTTTGTTATGATTAGGACTTATCTTGTTATTGATAGAGAAGCTGTGTGCACTATATAAACACAGTTTTGGTTTCGATTTATGTACTCATCAGAAAGAGAGAACATAATCGGAGAGAAGCTCTTAAGAACAGAATTTCTTGAGAGAGTTTTTGTAAGCTAGCAGCTCTTAAGAACATCAGAATTTCTTAAGAGAGTTTGTAACAGTTTTATATCAAAGTTAATAAAGCTGTTATTGTTATTGTTATTGATCTTTCATATTTGTGTTATATAAAGTCGAGAATCTTATACAATTGTATTCAACCCCCCTTCTACAATTGTTATTTACTGGGCAACAATTGGTATCAGAGCAAACTGATTTAATTCTGAATCAGATACGATCTAAAGATGTCGACAACCAAGTATGAAAGCATGAAGATTCCCATCTTGAAGATATCAGAATATCCCACATGGAGGGTAAAGATGCTGATGTACCTGGAGGCTATGGATCCTGACTACTTGGACAGGATTCGTGATGGACCATATATACCAACAAAGTTCGTAGAACGAACAGATACAGTACCAGAACATTATGTGGTCAAAGCTAAAGCTGAATGGACTCCAGAAGAAAAAGCTCATGTACTCAGGGAACCAAAGATAAAGAATATCTTGCATAATAGCCTTGATGCTGTTATGTCAAACAGAGTGATTGCATGCAAGTCTTCAAAAGAAATCTGGGATACTTTGGAAACTCAGTGCCAGGGATCTGCATCTGTCAAGAAAAACAGAAGGGCTCTATTGATTCAAGAATATGAACAATTCGATGCAAGACCTGAAGAGAGCCTGACTGAGCTATATGATAGATTCCTGACACTATTGAACAGCTTATCCTTAGTTGACAAAGTATATGAAACTGAAGATTCAAACACCAAATTTCTTAGAGCTTTACCTGAAGAATGGGATACTCAGACCTCAATCATTAGACACCAGTATGATCTGAACATTGTGTCTCTTGATGAGATCTATGGGATGCTAAGAACTCATGATCTTGAAGTTCAACAGAGAAAGAACAAGAAAAGCAGCAAGGCAAAGTCAATTGCTTTGAATGTAGAATCAAAATCAAAAGGGAAAGCTATGGAGGTCTCTAGAAGGAAAGCAAGAGTAGCTGAGTCAGATCCTGACGACTCTTCATCAGATACTGATGGCAATCCTGATGCCAATACTGGTGATGAATCTTCTGATTCAGACATGGAAGAGATGGTTGCTATGATTGTCAGAAACTTCAGAAGGATGAAGTTCAGGAAGAATAGAGGACAAGGCAACTTTCAGAAAAAGATCTTCAAAGCAGACAAAGACAAGTATATCAAGAAGGACAGCAAGGGTAGCAAATTTGACAAGTCAAAGGTTAGATGCTACAAGTGTAATGGTATGGGTCACTTTGCTTCTGAATGCAACAAGACAAAGGCACTCATCACATCAAGCAAGGATTGGATGGACTCTTCCTCAGAATCTGATACTGAGGTAGTCAACTATGCGTTAATGGCCAATGCTGATGTAACTGCTGCTCCTGATGATAAGGGTAAAAGGAAAAATGTGTTAGTCATGGATAGTGGATGTTCTGTGCACATGACTGGAAACAAAGCCCTGTTATCAGAATATGAGGAAAAAGCTGGCCCAACTGTGTCTTATGGAGATGGCAACATTGGACAAACCTTGGGATATGGCAATATAATCATTGGAAATGTCATCATTGAAAAAGTAGCTCTAGTGAAAGGACTAAAACACAACTTGTTGAGTATTAGTCAAATCACTGACAGAGGTTATCATGTCAATTTCTACTCCACACATTGTGAAGTAGTCAGTAAAGTAACAGGGAAGATAGCACTAACTGGCTACAGGCATGGTAACATATATGAAGCCAACATTCTCTCAGATACTGATGGCTCCCCTACATGTTTCATCAGTAAAGCTTCAATAGATGAAAGTTGGAATTGGCACAAGAAGCTTTCTCATCTCAACTTCAGCAACATCAATGAGTTGGTTAAGAAAGAGTTAGTAAGAGGATTACCTAATGTTTTATATACACCTGATGGACTATGTGATGCATGCCAAAAAGCAAAACAAAGAAGGACATCATTCCAGAGTAAATCAGAATCCTCTATTGAAGAACCATATCACATGCTACATCTTGATCTGTTTGGTCCAGTCAACATCATGTCCATCAGTAAGAAAAGGTACACTCTTGTAATTGTTGATGAATATTCTAGATTCACCTGGGTGTATTTTCTGCACAGAAAAGATGAAACTCCTGAAGTTCTGTTGGATCATGTGAGGATGATTGAGACAACCACAAAGTACAAAGTCAAGATTCTGAGAAGTGATAATGGTACTGAATTTAAGAATTCAAAGATGGAAGAGTTCTGCAAATACAAAGGAATCATTCAACAATTCTCTGCTCCTGGCACACCTCAGCAAAATGGAGTAGTAGAAAGGAAGAATAGAACTCTTATTGAAGCTGGCAGAACTATGTTGGAAGAAGCTAAATTACCTACATATTTCTGGGCAGAAGCAGTCAACACAGCATGCTATACACAAAATCTCACATTGATAAACAGGCATGGTGTCACTCCTTATCAGTCTCTCAAAGAGAAGAAGCCAAGTCTGAAGCATTTGCATGTGTTTGGCTGTAAATGTTTTGTTCTCAGAACTCATCCTGAACAGCTAGGGAAATTTGAAACAAAGGCTGATGAAGGAATATTCATAGGTTATCCTACATCAAGAGCCTTCAGAGTTTTTAATTTGAGAACAAGAACTGTCATGGAGTCAATACATGTATCTTTTGATGACAAGAAGATAACTGGAATCATTGAAGACTCGCATGATAGATTGTTATTTGAAAATGAAGCTTCCAAGGAACCTGAAGAAAGTGAATCAGAAGCTGTCCATTCATCCAGTACTGACGGGTCACCAAATCCTGATGACACACCAGATACTGATGGTGCTAATACTGATGATACAAACAACAGTGATACAACTAGTAGTGCTAATGTTGAGGGGGAGCAACGGCATTCAACTACAAGTTCAGAGTCAACTCAATCATCAGGACAGAATTCTTCAGATACTGATTCAAGTGAAGATCCTGATAACACATCAGGAGGGCATAGCAATAATTCAGGGAGAGCTTCAAATCAATCAAATTCTTTCAATCAAGATAACACCAATCCAGGGGAGCATCTACTTCAAGAAACAATTTGACACCAGCAAGGAAATGGACAAAAGATCATACTCCTGATTTGATAATTGGAGATCCTGATGCAGGTGTTCAAACAAGAAGTGCAACTCAGAATGAATGTTTATATAATAACTTTCTATCCAAGGAGGAGCCTAAGAAAGTTGAAGATGCACTTAAAGATGCTGATTGGGTTACTGCAATGCAAGAAGAACTGAATGAATTTGAAAGGAATGAAGTCTGGAAACTGGTACCAAGACCAAAGAATAGATCAATAGTTGGTACAAAGTGGATTTTCAAGAACAAGACTGATTCTGATGGAGTCATTATCAGAAACAAAGCTAGACTAGTTGCAAAGGGGTATTCCCAACAAGAGGGAATTGACTATGATGAAACTTTTGCTCCTGTTGCAAGACTAGAAGCCATCAGGATATTTCTTGCTTATGCAGCACATAAGAAATTCAAGGTTTTCCAGATGGATGTTAAAAGTGCTTTCTTAAATGGTGAACTGGAGGAAGAAGTTTATGTTGAACAACCTCCTGGTTTCATTGATCCTAAATATCCAGATCATGTCTACAGACTGGATAAGGCACTTTATGGACTAAAGCAAGCTCCAAGAGCATGGTATGAAACCTTAGCTCAATTCTTACTGGAAAGTGGATTCAAAAGAGGTGCAATTGATAAAACTCTATTTTATTTGAATCATGGTAAGGAGTTGCTGTTAGTTCAGATTTATGTTGATGATATCATTTTTGGGTCAACAAACAATAAGCTGTGTGAAAAGTTTTCCAAGCTTATGCAGTCAAGATATCAAATGAGCATGATAGGAGAAATGAGTTACTTTCTGGGTCTTCAAGTTAAACAGACTGATGAAGGGATTTTTATTAATCAGTCTAAATACACAAGGAATTTATTGACAAGGTTTAACATGCAAGACAGTACTCCTGCTTCAACTCCCATAGCTACAGCTACCAAACTTGATCCTGATCAAGGTGAAGAGGTAGATGTAACTCACTACAGAGGAATGATTGGCTCTTTATTGTATCTCACTGCCAGTAGACCAGATATCATGTTTGCAACCTGTCTATGTGCAAGATTTCAAGCAAAACCTAGAGAACCACATCTGATTGCAGTCAAAAGAATTTTCAGATATCTCAAAGGCACTCCTTCACTTGGCCTTTGGTATGCAAGGGAATCAGATTTTGGGTTGTGTGGTTATTCAGATGCTGATTTTGCAGGATGCAAAATAGACAGGAAAAGTACTTCAGGAAGTTGTCAGTTTTTGGGTGGAAGACTAGTTTCATGGTTCAGTAAAAAGCAGAAATCTATTTCCACTTCAACTGCAGAAGCTGAGTACATTGCTGCAGGAAGTTGTTGTGCTCAGATAATGTGGATGAGAAATCAGTTGTTAGATTATGGCCTGTCATACTCAAAAATCCCTATTTATTGTGATAACCAAAGTGCTATTGCAATGACAGGAAATCCAGTTCAGCATTCTCTTACTAAACACATAAGTATCAGATATCACTTTATAAGAGAACAGGTTCTGGAAGGAACAATTGAACTTCACTTTGTTCCTACTGATCAACAACTAGCTGATATATTCACCAAGCCACTACCTGAAGCTACTTTCAATAAGTTGGTGAATGAACTTGGAATGATGAATTTTGAGAATTTCTGAGGAAAAGCTACAGAGAGGAAATCCTGATAACTGTCAAATCCTGATGGTTATTCAGAAAGGTATGTTTTCTTTGATAAAATCCTGATAGGACTCACTCCTGACAGGAAGTCAACTGGTCAATTCTGATGTACAGGTCAGTATTTTCATTGCTAAATTTGTGCCTAATTTTTCGTCCGTATCTGCTAATAGACGATTGAGTTTTAGTAGGACAACTGTATACGCGCGTGTGTTGCTCTCTTATAGTTAGATCTATACATTCACATAAAAAGCGGTGCAGTTTTATTTAATGACACACGTAATCTGTCCACTAATTAGTTATGCACAAATCATATTTTACCACCTGTCATTGAGAGTAATATTTTGTTTTAACAAAATAATTTTCATTGTTTTACATCTTTCATTACTCTCTCATCATCAGTTTTTCGTTTTTATCTCTCTCTGTGCTTTCATACCCTAATTGCTTCAAATCTTAATTCTCAAGTTCTCAAAAGCATTATAATGGCGTCTTCATCATTCATGAACAAACAAACAGTAATTCGTGATATTACTTTTGCCACTAATAACTTTGTAGCCATACTAGACCATCAAGAATTGCCTACTGAGTTCCATATAATTCAAGATTTTCTTACTTCAAGCCCATTGAAGTATGCTTTAACAGAGCCTGCAAGTGTTTCTTTTAAGTCTGTAATGCAGGTTTGGAACACAGTTGTTTTTGGTCAAAGTTCTACAGGAACCATTCTGATGCAGTTCGAATCAAATGGGGTCACTCATCATGTCACCCCTGCTGTTATAGAAGAGGCATTGCATTTGCCTATTCTGGGTGAAAAAGTCCCTAGGGTGATTTCAGACTCTGCTCTATTTGAGTTTGTCAAGAAACTGGGCTACAATGGAGAAGTAAAGAGATATGGAAATCTCTTTAGGACAAAGCTTAAGAAGGAATGAAATTTCTTCTTTGATACAATCAGCCGCTGTTTCCTGAACAAGACATCAAATTTTGATGCTCTTCCATCAGGATCTCTTAAAATTGGGTACTCTCTTATCCATTCTACAGTGTTTGATTATGGCTCTTTTATCTTAAAAGCTTTAAGTGATAGGAAATCAGATAAGTTGGGTTCTGTCTGTTTTCTTAGATTTTTACAGTTGATATTTAATCACTTATGTCCTAATGTTGTTTTTGAGGATGATGTAGTTCTACCAATCTGTAAGATTACTGAGAATAATATTAAGTCCTTAGTCAACAGTGATAAGGCAAATGGTTTCATAGGAAATGCTTTTATTCCTGATGAGGTTAGGTTTTTCTTACATCAGAAAATGCCTACTCGTTATGGACTACTTTCTAATGCTATGGTACAAGGACCAACCCACCTTGTTCCTGACACAAGCATGCAACCTAAACAGTCTAAACAGTTAACAACCACCTCTACTGTCTCTCAAAAGACTTTAGTTGTAATTTCAAAGAAATCAGCTAGAACTGATGTGTCTGGAAGGCAATCAGGTTCAAAGGATTTTTCCTCTACACCACTCACTAAAAAGAAGATACAAGGGGGTGTACAAGGGGTCCTGGTGAAGAAAGTTGATGAGGTTGTTAAGAATGTTCCTGTGAAAAGGAAGTTAAGGTTGATTGATGAAAGTGATTCAGAGGATGACTTACCTATATCCTCTGTGATGAATGTGAACAAGGAAGTTGCTGATACTGCTACTAAATCTGTGGTACCTTCATCAAAACCACAAAAGACAAGGAAATTATCAAAGAGCAGGTATCATATTCCTTTGACAGTGCAAATGAAGGATACTGATATTCAGACATCAAATCCTGATGTTAGTATTCCTGATGCAACAACAAAAGTTGTCTCTTTATCAGACTCTCCAGCCTCTCCATCTCAAATTCGAGGACATTCTTGGGAGAAGGTATCTACAACTGCTTCCTTGGTTGGTCTTACACCTACATCAAAGAAAAAGAGGAATGCAGAAGAGTTAGTCTATCAGAGACAGAAGAAGCTGAAAGGATCAAGCCCACAAGAACCTGAATTTCAGAGTAATTCAGCAGCTACTGTTGATCCTGCCACACAAGAACCACTCAATCAAAGTTTGGGTGAAGGCTTAGCTAGTGGAATGGTCACACAAGAACCATTTTCTCAAAGGGAGAATGAAGACATCAACATTCCAGCTACACAAGAACCATCTTCTCAAAGTGAAGATGCAGGCAAAGCTACAGCTTCTGTTGAAAGATTGGTCGAGAACATTGTCACTGAGGGAAGCACACAAGAACCTTTAGCTCAAAGTGTTGAAGCAGCTTCTGAACCTCAAGCTACACAAGAACCATTGGTAGAAAATACTGATGCAAGCATTTCAAATCCTGACGATGTTCATCCTGACGCTAGTGGTGCTCCTAATAATGAACCTATTTTGATTCAGCCACTTCGTTCAAGACCAATAGATCATCCTATCTCAGAATCACAGGATAAACTGAAAGGTATTGCAATTCCTGATCCTGATATATCTCATAGTTCTGATGATGATAATTCTGATGATGATAGTGATGATGATAATGAGAATAGAAAAGAGAAGGAACAGCTTGCTACAGCACTCAAGATTAGTCTTGGAACTAATTTTGGTTCATCAAGTACGTATATGGCTGGCACAGCTTTCACTGGGAAAGATCAGAGACAAGATTTTTCTACTCCTTTCTTTGATCCTGCAGAGGCATTTAGACAGAATGAATGGAATAATTCATGGCACCAATCTGATGAATCTATCAGTTTTTCTTCTGCTATTGAACATGCCTATAATGCAGTAAAATCTATAGAGAATCAAGACTTGAAGAATCATCTGAAGGCTACTACTCTGTTATCCAAAAGCCTGAAAAGTGAGATTGATTCTATCAAGGGTTCAACTGAAAAAGTGAGGACTGATATCTTTAATAATTTTACAAAGGTGCCTACTACTTTTCAACTAAGGGTAGTGGAATCCCAAGTGAAATCTGTTGTTTCAGAACAAACCTCCATCAAACAACGAATTGATTCTCTGGATACTAAGGTAACTGACATTCAAGCCTCTCTTTCCTTAATTTTGCAATTATTGTCAAATCCTGATGTCAAAAAGGGGGAGAAGGTTATTCAGACAAAATGTACACCTGATCTAGTATTAAGAAATAATGATGATGATACTGGAGATGATGGTGGTGACAAAGCGATACAAGGAGAAACCTCTGATACTGCGGTTTTGAAGTCTACAATTCAAACTTCTCAAAGTCAAACTACGCGGTCAACTCATGTTTCTGATTCTGGAGTTAAGATAGTAAGAACATTGGTGCAATCTCAGATCCTGACGGAAGATCAAATCCTGACACCTGGTCATGGACACATTCTTGCTACAATTCCTGAAGGTGATGAAGATGTGATTATTGATAATCCTGAAGATGCATCAAATTTATTCCAGAAGTTTTCTACAAAAGACGGCAGAATTGTTACTCTATATCACACTGATAAAAGAGTTCAACAATTATATGCAAGAAAAGCACTCTCTACAGCAAGTGAAGAATATCCAGATCTCTCACATGAAGATTTCTTGAGACTACAAAGAGAGACAATGGAAAGCTATACTGCTCCTGCTAGAGGTAGAGGAAGCAGAGGTAGGAGAGGTGCTAGAAGAAGTAAAAGAGGTTCTTCAACTCAAATATTACCTAGACAGACAAGGTCTAGAGGGTTAAGAATTGAAGAAATTCCTGAACCTATTCAAACTCTAGTAGTTCCTGACAGATCTACTTTTGGTGATGATGGAATTGTTGAAGAAGAACCTGAATTGAGAAGAAAATCAAGAAAATCAACTCTCAGCAATACAAATCAAATTGAAGATTCTAATCCTGACAATATTCAAGATCCTGACGAATCTGAAATTCTGCAAGAGGTTGATTTGATAATCTTATCTACTGTTGTTGATTGTCACAACAAAGAAGTAGATGAAGAAGAAGAAGCCAGAAGAAGAGATATTACAAAGAGAACAAATGAAGATTTTAATCTCTATCTACAAAGGCTTAAAGTTTCAAATGAAATAAAATGGAGAAATTCAAGCAGACAAGAATCTTTACTTGAAAGAAGCTACGCTCATGAAAAGGAGAAATACAAGAAGTGGAAACATATTAGCACATTAAGTTGTGATACACCTATCAATTTTCAGTCTGGTGGAATTATTACAAGCGCTTCAAGTGTTGTTGATTTGTCTGATATGGCTAGATCAAAAGCACTCTGGTTAAAGATGTTTTCAAATCTGAAGCAATTGTCAAGTAATTCAAGAGGAGGTATTGGACACAGAGATGGTGAATATCTGAATATGTCATATGTTGATCCTTACTCCTTGACAGAAATTGGAGGTACTTTAACTTCTGAAAACCTGAACAATTTATTAGCTGTTGATCTAGTTATAGATTGTCATGATGGTTTTGAAAAGAAAGAAAAGCTTCTGTACTTCATGAAAGATGGTAGTGTGAAGATTCTATCTATTCAAGATCTGCTGATGAAAACTACACAAGAACTGAAATATGTTCACTATCTGTTAAGATGGAAGAACCAAGTGTACAAAGAATGGAGTGACATAATTTTGTCAACTATAAGAAGAAGACTGGATGGAAACAGTAATTTCGATGGTAATTATACTCCCATGTACTTAAATCAAAGAGGTCAGGATGTGGAAATGCAAAGGGGTTCTGCTGTTAAAGAAGTAAATTTTGGCATGACTCATCTTTCTCTCAATCCTGATGGGAAGGAAATTGCTTATCTTTTGCTTGAAGAGCACAGTCTACAGAGAAACTCCATACAGAATCTCAGAGCAGCTATCTACCAGATTAATGAGGAAGATGAAGAACTCAGAAATCTTAAGGAAAGACTGATTCAAATTCTTGAAGAAAAAGAAGAAAGTTTATTATCCAACTTCTTGAAGATGAATCTGTTCTATCACAAAGCTTAAACAGATAAGTTGTTTCTGAAGATACTTGTACATTTTGATACATGTTTTTGACATCATTGAATATTTGGAATCTATACTTTATTTCACAAAGTATGAGATTGGGGGAGATTGTTAGATCAGAATTCAATGATCGTCAGAAGCTAGACTCAACTGATCAGGATTGCTGACGTCATCAGTATTGCATGGTCATCAGTATTTGATCAAGCGTCAGTATCTTATTGATCATCAGGATTCCTACTCAGACTATGATCAGGTTTGATCATCAGGACTTGAAGCTGATCAGGATTCCTACTTCGAGTTATATTTGGAGTCTAGATAAACATGGAAGTTTATTCTATTTGTTCCTGGTTTGTAGAATGCAGCTATCGATTAAAGATATGTTTCTATCTTTGTTATGATTAGGACTTATCTTGTTATTGATAGAGAAGCTGTGTGCACTATATAAACACAGTTTTGGTTTCGATTTATGTACTCATCAGAAAGAGAGAACATTATCGGAGAGAAGCTCTTAAGAACAGAATTTCTTGAGAGAGTTTTTGTAAGCTAGCAGCTCTTAAGAACATCAGAATTTCTTAAGAGAGTTTGTAACAGTTTTATATCAAAGTTAATAAAGCTGTTATTGTTATTGTTATTGATCTTTCATATTTGTGTTATATAAAGTCGAGAATCTTATACAATTGTATTCAACCCCCCTTCTACAATTGTTATTTACTGGGCAACATAATAGATGAAACTAAATACACAATTTTAATATTATTGCCTTTAAAATTCTGACCAGACTACAAAAACTTTCAGTACCAGACTACAAAACTTTCAATGTTTCATCTTTAATATAGACTAGCTTAAAACACATGTGATGCACAGATTGTTTTTAATAGTTGTTATTTTATTATTTATATTTTAATATTTTATTAGTTGTATTTTTTTAAAAATAAGTAGACATGTTTTAATAGTTGTTATATTATTATTTATATGTTGTACCATATGAAAAAGTCAAAACTACATTAGTACCATATATAATTTTCCATCATTTTATATTACAGGAATTGGCTTTTAAACGGTTCTATAATGTTTCAATGGACGGAGGGTTATAATCGACTTAAAAACATAAATTTAGGGGTACCACATAGAGGAGCAAATAATGTGGTGGTACCATATGAAAAGGCCAAAACTACATTGGTACCATATAGAATTTCCCAAAATAGAAAAAGATACATGTTTTAGTTGAAAAATGTAATTGTCCGTTATATTTTTGGAAAAAGCAGGAATTTTGTTAGAAAAATTACAAAAAATAATGTATTTTAATTAGTTATAAATAGGTCATATTACTATTTAATTATATTTTTTTATTGATAAATAAGGGTAATTAAGTAAAACATGAATTACAAAAATTTGTATCGGCCGACTAATTTTTAATGTTTCGTCTAGTCTATTATTAGAAGAAAGTATAGATTTTATTTTATTGAATGGAATTACCCGTTATTTTTTTGGAAAATAAGAGCTTTGAGTTAAGAAATTTTTTAGTTAGAGAGTAAAAAAGAATATATGATTTGCCTAAAAAAGCTAATCGGTTAGTTATTAGTAATTATAAGATTATTATTTTATTTTATTAAATGGAACAGCTTGTGATTTTTTAGAAAATGAGAGATTTTACTTATAAAAAAATAGAAAAGTAGAAATTTTAGTTAGAAAATATAAAAAAGAATATATATAATTTGGCTAAGAAAAGGAAATTGGTTACTTATTAGCCGTTATAATATTATTATTTTATGTTATTAAATGGAACTGCCCATTATATATTTTCAAAATGAGATATTTTAGTTTGAAAAAATACAAAGGCTAATTATATATAACTTATTAATAAATATTATATTTTATTAAATGTAACTACCCGTAATATTTTGCTAAAAAAGCTAATTGGTTACTCTCTCCGTCCCGGAAGGAAGTTAACATTTGGAAGAGAAGGTTCGGCACGCATTTTAAGGCTCCGTTAAAGTATAGTTCCATTAATTGTTTTAAATTTTTTTTCTTCAGAATAAAAATTAAATGTTTGGATTTTTATTCAAAAAAGAAAAAAATTAAAAATAAATAGTATAACTATATTTTATAAGAGCCTTAAAATGCGTGATGATCCCTCCATTTCAAATGTTAACAAATGAATGGTACGGAGGGAGTACTTATTAGCAATTGTAATATTATTATTTAATTTTGTTAAATGGAATTGCCCGTAATATTTTTGAAAAATGAGAGGTTTTAGTTAAGAAAAATAGAAAAATGTAGAAATTTTAATTAGAAAATGTATAAAAGAATATACATTTTGGCTAAAGAAAGGTAACTGGTTAGTTATTACCTATTATAATTTTATTTTGTTAAATGGAACTGCCCGTGATATTTTTGGAAAATAAGATATTTTAATTTGAAAAAATAAAAAAAGTACTCTATATAATAATTTTTAGGATTTTATCCAACGGTTCTAATCGACTTGATCAAAAAGATCTGACGGTTGTGAATTGAGTGACCGGACTATGAGGACCAAACTACATACCAACTACAAAACTTTCAATGTTTCGTTTTTAATATAAGTCTATAACCCACGAACGACTTTATTATTAATTTTGAAATTTACTTTTAATTTTTTTGAGATTTTAATACTTCTAAAAATGCTATCTTTTTAAAAACAATTTAAAGTATTACTTTAGTACTTTAAATCTAAAAAAACTTATAGATTTTATTAAAGTTTATTAGCTTAGTAATTATGTCAGTCAAGATAACCGTCAAAATTATCAATATATTTTGTTGTAATATATATAAATATAAATATAAATATTTTCTAAAAAAAGGTCGTGTTTTTTAATTTTAAGTAGAGTATAATTAAAAGAGTTTGTAGTTATGTTATATATGTGAGAAAATCGAAAATCAAAACTTTCAATTTTTCGGCTATTATATAATATAATACAGATAGATAGATTAAATAGAATAAATTACCGAAAATCGAAATCAAAACTTTCAATGTTTCGGCTATTATATAATAGTATAGTATAAATAGATGTCGTCTGCGATAATTTTTGAAAATGAGAAATTTTAATTAAAAAAATATAAAAAAGAATATACGCTTTGGCTAACAAAGATAATCGGTTAATTATTAGTATTTATAATATTATTATTTTATGTTACTAAATGAAATTGCATGTGATATTTTTGAAAAATGTGAGATTTTACTTAGAAAAAAATTTAGTTAGAAAATATAAAAAAGAATATACATTTTGGGAAAAAAAAGCTAATCGGTCACTTATTAATAATTATTAATATTATTATTTTATTTTGACAATTGATATTTTTTCCATAAAACCTAACTGAACAGCAACGACGCATTTTAATCTCAACGGTAGCGCCAACACTTTACCGTACCGTTTTCAAAACAACTCCAACCCAACACTAAATTATCATAATAGTGATGTATTTAATGTGTTAAAATAACTCTGATGTAACACTAAAATAGTGATCCAAAAACATCAAATGATTTTTGGGTCACCAAATTTGATGACAAGTCCATTTGATGATTTTTTGACACCAAATTTGGTGAATTTCATAATTTTCACTATATTCTTATGTTTGTTAATAAAACAAGTTTTTTCTTGTCCTATTGAACTTATTGTTTTATATTTTTCAATTTTAAATTTTATTAACAATATAAAAATAAAAAAAATTAAAAAAATCTAATTTTAATGTAAAAGATTTTTTTAATATCAAATTATAATGTTAGAAGTACATTTTATTAATGAAGTATTTTTACACGAAAATAGTGTTACATTAAACCTAGCGACACTATTTTAGTGTATTCGGTTAGAGACGGTCTTACGTACACAGAAACGAATGTCATCGCTAGTTCGCCGTGCCGTTTCGAATCTCCGATCAAACTTCACCGGAAAACGACACCTTTATACCTCCGGTTCTAACACCACCGGACTCTATGGTTTTCACCAATTGAAGTCTCCTCAAGGCTTTCAACGATTCGTCGATGATGCTATCGAAAGGTACTACAGTATAATCTCGATAAATGAATAATCTCGAATAGTTTCAATGTAACTGTGTTAGTTTATTGTTTTAGCTCGATTAAAGAATAATCTCGATAAATGAATAATCTCGAATAGTTTCAATGTAACTGTGTTAGTTTATTGTTTTAGCTCGATTAAAGAATAATCTCGATAAATGAATAATCTCGAATAGTTTCAATGTAACTGTGTTAGTTTATTGTTTTAGCTCGATTAAAGAATAATCTCGATAAATGAATAAAATTATGCGGTTTTAAAGGTAGTAATTTATCGGAGGTTTAAGTGTGATACAGAAACCTAATTGTAATTATTCTGAATTTGTAATTTGTTAATTGCATTGTGTTTATGATTTTGTTAAACGTTTTTATTTTTCTGAGTTATATTAAAATATACAGGCCTTTGTATTAAACAGAAATTACTTGTTTTTTGGGCACAATGGTCAGAAAAGTATATTTAGTCTGCGTACCTTAGTACTCTGTAAATGAATGTGAAGTAATAATTTTTTAAATATAATCTGGTTTGCTCCAATGGTGGATAATTGAAAATGTAGACCTGTGGCTGGTTAACGTGCCTGGCCAATGCTGACGAGGACCTTTCTCTGATTACTTAATGACTTTGAATTATGATTGTAATGTTAGGTCAGGGGAACTTGTTGATTACATATCTGGAAAGCCGTCTTCGAAAGAAATTCTACAGGCGATGGATGAGATATCAGATACAGTAGGGTTTGAGTTCTTAACTACTTTGCTCTATGTATTTATCAGATTGTATATGCATAGGGTGTTTGTTAAAAACTTTTTGGCTGACAATCTATTTGAATTTCATTTTGGATTTCTAAAATTAGGGATTTGTTTGTATAATATGTATATTATACACAACCATGTAACTTGATGGGGAACGGTCGAAAACATAAACAAGAACTTTTATACATGTTACTAATCAGTTTAATTACATGTAGACATGTAGTATAGAGATATACAGTATATTTATCTATATGTGGGAATAGTAGTTTCAAATATGTAGTAGGTTATTTGTAAGAAGCCCACTTATTCACGGGCCTTAGTTCCATTAGGTTTATATTCCCTATATAGGCATTGTAATCCTTACTTATTATTGATGTAGTCCAGATTTGATGAAGAAGTAACTATGGAATTAAATAACAAGAAGATAGCTTGGGTGGATTAACCGCAGAAAATCCATTACCCCAAGTAACAGTATTGGGAGATTGAAGCGGAAAACAATCTCTACCTCAATATATAAACCGTTGAACATGCTACTTTGACTATCCTACTTTTTTTTATAAATAAATATTAGTATATTACAATATATTGAATTATCTATATATTAATAGTGTTAACCGAAGTTTACCAGTAACCAAAATGTCAAACCGCCAGTCTAGCTACTGTAATAGCATAGTGTAGATATATTCCATACAAGTGTTTATTATGTAATGGCTGATTGTATTTTTGTGCTTCTAGGTCTGTACGGTTCTTGATTCTACAACACTTTGCAGGCATACTCATCCTGACAGGTTACTTATAGTAGTAAAGTGCCACCTTTTCGTTTGTCATGTAATTTGTTGAAGTTTACTGTATCATGAGTATTTTCTTAACTTCACAGGGAATTTGTTCAAGAGGCAACAAAGGCATTAATGAGAATGGACGAGTATCTACATGTGAGGTGACCAATGATAGGTTTGGCAATTTTATAGTCTTAGGTTAAATGAGAAGGTTATTTTTTTCTGTTTATTGTATGAGCTGTATGTTGTCTTGTTTTATCATCTTTTACTATTTGCTAATACTAGTTTTTCATTTATATAATTATATCTTTAATATATAATACGAGTAAGAGGGATAATTAAGCAGCACTACCAAAGGTCTTGGGATTGGATCTAATTTTTTTTAAAAAGTGATGATCAAGACTATACAATATAAAGAAAAATAATTTTCTAAAAATGATATAAGTTAAAAGAGGTTGTATTAGAATTCAATTTAAAAAAAATTTAAAATGAGAAGTAATTATAATTTAATAAAGAGATCAATTTAATTAATACATAAATTATATTTGATTTCTATTGTATATCAAAATAATAAAGTTCGTTAGTCTTAAAATAGAGATATTAACCATTAGATCTAATATTAAAAAATGTATTTGGTTGTTAGTAGCACTATACTCAAAACCTAAAAAGGATAATTTGATATTTAAACCAGATATAAGTACATTTTCTAAAATTCTCAACGTACAAATACGTCATTTTCTTCCCCTTTTCAGTTCTTCCCTATTCAGTTTCAGAATAGTTTTAATTGAATAAAAAATGTTAAGTCATCACTAAATTAAAGATTATTTTAAGAGTTTCGAGTGAACTGTAAAATCGTCCGGATCTCCTTTTTGAATAACATATAGATACAAAAAAATGGAATAATAATATATAAATATTAAAAAAGAATCATGCGTTGTACGATGAATAATAAGAGAATACTATCATAATTCATAGGTGGAGGAATCGATTATTATCTACAACGTACTAAATACAAAAATTATATATAAAGATCTACAACTATACTAAAAATATAATTAATTAATAATTAAAACTATAAAGATAGTAATATAGGTTAATATTTAATATAAGTTAATATATAGGTCTCAGGTTCGAAACTGCAAACAACATATTACTGAAAGTTGTTCTCTGCAAAGTTTCAAGTTTCAAGATTCGAATCCTAACAACTACATATTAAAATTGATATTTATAATTTTATACTACACTAACATATTAATTTAGATTTAATACTAAAAAAATTCCTACACAAAAGTCTAAGGTTCGAATGTCCCCAACAACATATTAAAATTAATACTTATAATATTATACCATCCTATAAGCAAATTAGAAAAAAAAAATTTAAAAATACCCGTGCTTTGCACGGTCTATAAGCTAGTAATCAATAATAAAGAAATTATATTTATGCATGTCAACAATGCTTCTCATGATACTAATAATTTTACTGAAAGCACCTCAAACAGTTAACTTGCTATCTTAATTTTAAATTGTTCAATAACGTCATAGTTCTACATCCTTGAATCTTTGGTTTGCCAGTAGGCTCACTTTTTTCTCTGGCCTCTATCCTTCAGTTTCTTAACACGAACCAGAGCCTATACAATGCCGTGGTAAAAGCTGAGCAAGATAAAAATCTGCCTACATTAGAAGATAAGAGGGCTGCCTCTCAGCTGCGGTTTGACTTTGAGAAGGGTGGAGTTCATCTATGTAGTGGTAATCATTTTCACTTACGGTGGTTTTTATGTTTGCATCTTAGTAATTCTATCTTTTGAGCCGAGCTTTTTTTATTTGCTTCCAGATAAATTGGATCGAGTTAACAACCTAAATAAGGATATATCTCAACTCTGTATAGAGTAAGTGATTTCTTTTCCTGTTTCACTACATTGGCGATGGCATAAATTCTTTCATACTTTAAACAAATAATTACTTTTCCTTTTTTTTAATAAGTTCACCTCTTCAGTAGTGAATGTTTATGTCAACTACAGGTTGTCCCACAGCACTACAGCAGTATAACAGTAGATAGTGCACAAAGAAAATTTTATTGAATCTATGTACTCTATTTTTATCCCTTCTACAATAGCTTCCTTCTAACTTGGAAATTGCCAGTTAAATTTCAGATCATGACCCTTTTCACTGACTTCTTAAATTTGCGTTCAATTATTGACAGCTGTTCTTAAGCCTGACCGAGTAATAATTATTCCTTTTCAAATTTTGACAAAAGAATTTCGGGTTAAATGGCATTTTCATAAGTCCAACTTGCAAGTGGATCATCAAACTCAAAAAACTTTCAAATGCATAACTCAATTGATTAAAACTTGCAATCTAGTCACTAAACATAAAAAAAACTTCACGTCCGTTAAGTTGAGTTTGACTTTTACGGAAGTCCGTCAACTATTATTTTGTCGGCCTACCTCACTTGCCACGTAAGAAAATGATATCTAAATTGAAGGCTTAACTAGCAAAAAGATCACTCAACTCATGAGTCATGCCCAACTTGCAAGTGGGTCATCGAACTCGTAAAACTTGCGAATGAATAACGAAATTTATTTATAATTTGCATTTCAGTCATCCAACATAAAACATATTTCATAGTCATTAACTACATAAAACATATTTAATAGTCATTAACTAAGTCGGGTATGAGTTGGATATTGTTTTAAGCTATTAAAGAGCCACATCACCATTAAACGTCACATATCTGTTTGATTTTTAACAGTTTCTAACGGCAGAAACCTGATTGTAAATTTTAAATAATTTAGTGATTTGACTGCAAGTTTTTTGAGTTGGATGACCTAACTGCAAGTTGAGTCTGAGTTGAATGACCTTTTTGTCATTTAGCCCAAGAATTTTCTATTGCCCACCAGCTTTAGCCTTTCAGTCTATTTATTGATCATTAATGTATTCTAAGCCAATTCCTTTGATCCTCTTATCGTTTCCATTGAAATTGTATATGCATGCTCGTATCATCTATTTATGAACATGTTAACTAGTACTCCCTTCGTTTCAATTGAAACGTTTCTTTGGGCAAAGATTCGGTCAAATTGATCAAACTTTGACCTTTAAAAAAAAATATATGTATGGTAATATAAATATGAAACTATATTACATATACAATCATCTACAACTTTATAAAATATATAACTATGAATCAGTAATTATAAAATTGCAGTCAAAGTTTAGTCAATTTGACCAAATCTATGTCCTAAAGGAAGTTTACATACTTTTACAGAGACGTTAGCATATGTACAGTTGTTACTTGTATGCTCATATTCTATATGTGTTTGTTCAGGTTTGGTGAAAATATAGACAAAGATCCAGGTCATGTGGACGTTCCAGCATCAGTAATACCAAAACGTCTGCACCATCTAATGAAACCAATCAAAAGATACAGATCATTGGGTTCCATCAGTAAAAACAGAGAGAAGGAATTTCGGATAGTTACTGAGGAGAGTACTCTGCACACAATTCTGCAACATGTACCAGATGATGAGGTTGTTCTCGTTGATTGCTTCTCATGTGACTTTTTTAGTGGTTATACATGTCAGATGTCTAGAGTACTTCACTGTTCCCTCTCTCTTTCTGCCTAAACTGTGAAATTACCCCTCCCTTTCATATGCTTAGTTATTGAACAACACTATAATTTAGAAGTGGGCAGTCTGGTGGCAATGATTTCAGAATAATTTGATGTTGCCTTTGTTATTGCCCTTTTTGCTTTGTTTTTATTTCTTTTCTGGTCTTTTACAGGTTAGGAAGATGGCATATGCCCGAGGCAATTCTGTCCCACATGTGAACCTTGCTGTTCTCGATAAGCTGATAGCTGCCCGTCATGAACTTGCTCAGGTCGGTTATATCAAGTATAATATAGTCAGATGTATACTCTGAACAATTTTGTTTCATAGTTACATACATGGAGAAATTTCTGTACTGAAAGATAGTTCAAATTGTTTGAAAATAATTTTTACCTCTACGGTTCTGAGGCTGAGCAAAGTATATATAAGCTATTGCTTGCCAATCCTCTGCAGAATTGGGTTTGTCTCTATGGTCCTCTGTGCATAAACACCTTTGTTACTGGTATTGAACAATTATAAAACATTAATGATATGACGTAAACAGTAAACACCATGTATGAATTCCAAGTATAAGTCTACGTTTATATACAAATCATATCTGTTAAACAACAATTACTAGTGTTTTAGATTGTAATTGTATAAGATCATATATTAAGGGTTTTGTTTAGAAATATAAATTTGAATTATATGGAAATTAACTTGAAAGATATGTTTAACTGATTAAGTAAATGGCAGCCTAGTTTACCTATCATTCTTTAGAGTAAATATGATAAAAATGAAGACATTTCATGGAAGTACAATTGTGTATACATAAAATCAAGGTGCATTAAATTTTATGGGAAAAAAGTTGAACAAACCATGTCAGCTAATTAGGTTAACAACAGCCTTAGTTGTGTAGCCTTCTTTAGAGGAAAGATATTAAATATAAATACATTTCATGCAAGTACAATTCTATGTACATAATACCAGTCTTTTCAATTATGTATCCAAGCAGATATGTCTGATGAATAATAATGTCAAGTAACGGGATTCTGCAGATTGTCGGCTATAAGTCGTATGCAGAATATTGTATGCAGTTGAATTTGTCTTCAAGCCCTGATGTTGTTTATAGTTTTCTCCTTAAGATGAGCAAATTGGTGAGGCCCATGGCTGACGAGGTATGATTTTCTACACTACTTTGACACGAAATGTTGCTCTGTCAATTTGTTTATCCCCGCCTTAAAATCCTCACATCTCTACTAAAATGTACCTATATATTTTCTCAGGAGTTCGAGGCAATTTGGAATTTCAAAAAAGAGAAATACGGTCAAGGATGTGGAGATCTAGAGCCATGGGATGAGACATACCTGACAGGATTGATGAAATCTTCTGTTTCTGAGTTGGACTTTTCTGTAAGTTTTGTTTTTTATGAAATCGTTCCGACAGAAGTTTTTAATTCACCTTTTATGCTATTTTCCTCTCTTTTGATTGATGCAGGTTGTATCGTCATACTTCCCTTTGTCACAATGTATTGAGGGCCTAAAATTGTTAACTGAGTCATTGTTTGGAATGACATTTCGTAGTATCCCTCTAGCAGATGGTGAAACATGGCATACGGATGTGATGAAAATGTCTCTATATCATCCAGATGAGGTACGAATGAGGAGTAACCTATCGTACTGTGTTTCCTTTACTAAACACAGTAGAAGTCATCTTCTGTATGAGATGGAATTCTTCAAATTAGTGGCCTTATTTGATATTCTGGAATGAGTTTTGCTGATTGCAATATTCTTGATAGGCCTCCAAATGGGTGACATCTTCATCCAGATCTGCTCTGACTTGTCCATATGAAGGGCCCAAGCTCGAGTCAGTTTGCTCCAATGACTTTGTTTTTTCAGATACACCAAATAAATAAATATAATAATAATTAAATAGCTGAGCCAATTACATCAACTCCAAACAATCTTATAAATTTTTACTTCTCTTCTTCTGGTTTTCCTGTTCCTGTCTTTGTTCATTTATATCTCTGTTGCTTCATAATATTTGGAAGCAGTGTGTGTGTGTGTGTGTTATTGGCACTTTTTTTAAGTTTATAACCAGACAAGATAGAAAACATCAAGAATATAGAGTTGGATGATAGTTTATATAGGACAAGATAGCTCGGCTCATATATAAACGAGACAAGCTTTTATTGAGCTGCTCAGGAGCGTATCGACTCATTTACAACCCTATCTATTGGTGAACCCTAATATGTTTAATATATGATATTTTGTCTGATCTGTTGCAACGTTGCTATCTACATTGGAAACTGCTTCTAAATTCATACTAATGTTATCTTCATACAGGGTGACTTGGGGTACTTGTACCTTGATCTGACTTCAAGGAAGGGCAAGTATCCTGGCTGCGCACATTTTGCCATAAAAGGGGGTCGCAGGATCTCAGAATCAGACTATCAACTTCCGGTATGTAAAACTTCTTGAACTTTGCTTTGTTCAGTCCTTTTTTACCATAATTTATATATCAAATATGATTCTGGCTATAGAACACAGTAAAAAATCAAAATGGATGTTGCAATTCTAGTGTAACACCATATCTAGAACGACATTTCCTAGCCAACACCTTGACGTTGATGCAGGACAAATTGTAGAAAGACGGAAATATGATATAAAAACGATAGAAAGATAGAATTTTGGTGGATTAACCGCAGAAAATTCACTACCCCAAGGGTTTCCTAACTGCGGAAGGGAGAAAAAGACCCAATCCAATATTCAAAGATATTCCAATGATCAAGTCTAAGATAATATGCGGGGATTACAATGCTTATATGAGTAATAGAAACCCTACTAAAATAACCTAATGGACCAAGGTCCGTAAACAATTGGGCTATGTAAAATAACCTACATAATTGATAACTACTAGCCGCTCATAAAATGTAAACAAATAATTTTAATTCTCTCTAAACTAAACACATATAAATTAATTTGGAGGTACGAAGAACATGCTTTTTGAAAGATGATTGTGAGATATTAAGATAACTTTGAGCCAATAGTTTTAGAGACAGAGGGGTGAGACATATATATAGAGCGAGAGGGAGAGGGAGAGGGAGAGGGAGAGAGAGAGAGAGACTCTCTCTCTCTCTCTCTCTCTCTCTCTCTCTCTCTCTCTCTCTCTCTCTCTCTCTCTCTCTCTCTCTCTCTCTCTCTCTCTCTCTCTCTCTCTCCCTCCCTCCCTCCCTCCCTCCCTCCCTCCCTCCCTCCCTCCCTCCCTCGCTCAGAGGGAGGGAGGGAGGGAGGGAGGGAGGGAGGGAGGGAGGGAGGGAGGCAGTCTTTTAATATTACATCTTCATTAACTGGATGGAAACTAACTTTATTTAACTAGTATATTCTTTATTTTTAATTTTTTGTAGTGATACAAATCTATTCTTTCCAATTCACATGAGGTGGTGTTAGTTACTGTATATGTACATGAGATATGTGACACTTATGTCTACTTATACACTTTGATGATGAAATATAACATGTGCAATGCTATTACTTTCCATGCCAGCCAAGATCACTTTTATAATCCGAAATGGCTAAATATTTCCTCACTTTAGTTGCTTGCATGTTTTCCTTTCATCAATGAGTCATATATAACATTAGTAGTTTATTATTGTTCAAAATGTTGTTTATTCCTCATAAATTTCCAGTTTTATATGCATGTTGACATCTATGTACACGGGGTTGGTTTTTTTTTTTTTTTTTTAAGTTTTTTACAGGTTGATTACATCCTTATTTGATATGAATACTTAGCCTTTTTCAATGTTGTTGTCTAGGTCGTAGCCCTTGTATGCAATTTTTCCAAATCACGTTATTCATCGACAGTAAGGCTATGCCATTCGGAAGTAGAAACCCTATTTCATGAATTTGGACATGCTCTACATTCATTGCTTTCAAGAACGGTAAACTGTTAAAATTATTATATTTAATTTGTTTATGTTGGCTTCCATCTTATATCTTATTAACTTGCTGCTGCAGGATTATCAACATTTTTCAGGCACAAGAATAGCTTTTGATCTCGCTGAAACACCTTCAAATTTATTTGAGTACGTGGCATTCTACAACATGAATGCAAACTTTTTCTCAAAAGTTCAATTTATTACATAAACAATATCATGTTGTACGTGTTAAAACAAATAATTTGAACTGTTGCGATGATTTCTTGTTGCAAATTGGCTAGATCTAATTATCTATATAGATTGTAACTGTATGCATGTAGTAGTGTCTCCCTTTGATCCGTAAGAACATATTTTGCCTTTTTGTATAGGTACTATGCTTGGGATTACAGAGTGTTGAGGACATTCTCAAAACACCATTCAACTGGTGAACCGATTCCTGAAAAATTGGTGGAGGCGCTGAAGCGAGCCAAAAAAATGTTTGCTGCTACTGAGTTGCAACGCCAGGTCGTTTCTGGATAATAAAGATTACAAAGATTTATTTATTTTCATTTTTTCACTTCTTTTTTTTAACAAAAAAAATTCTGACATTGTTTTTTTGTTTGTTATGTCACCAGATCTTATATGCAATGGTTGACCAAAAATTTTTTGGGGAAGAATCTTCTGTACCAAAGGATACAGTCACTTTATTTAGGGATTTAAAGATGCAACATACGAGCTGGAAGCATATGGAGGGTACGCATTGGCACACCCGATTTACCCACCTATTAAATTATGGGGCAGGTAATCTTTAACTTTGTTTTCTCATGTTACAGTTAAATGAATCTTCATTGTATAATTTATTCTATTAGAGGTTTACTGTAAATGTTTTACATGATAGCTTAGTATCTGATCAAGAAGAAGATATGAGAATGTCGAGTATTACGAGTTTTGCTTAAAAATCATGATATTATGGTCTAATTTTATTCTTTCTTGATAATGAACAAATATGATTTTAATTTTTGTAGCCGTGAGAAATCGAACTTTTATTGTAATAAATATAAAGTCATTTCTTGTATTTGTTGGAGATTGAACTTTTAATCTACTGAATTGGTTAAATTGTTGGTTGAAATCGGCACATGTTATATTGTTGGCCCTTAAATTCCCAGTAACTAAAATGAAATATCTGATTCTTATTAAATGTATAATACATGTGGTCTTAAAATATTTAGGTTATTACACCTACTTATACGCCAAGTGCTTTGCTGCAACCATATGGCAAAATATATGCAAAGATGATCCGCTATCACGAGCCACTGGGTCTGCTATTAGAATGGGATTATTGCAACATGGTGGTGCCAAAGACCCCGCCGATCTGATGAATGACCTTGTAGGTGATGGAATTCTGACAAAGCTTGATGGAGGTATTGTTCCTGATGTAAGTAGTCTCTATGGTGAACTGGGATTGTTGTCTAGAGATCCAAGCAAGAGCCAGCTATAGCAACTTTTATAGCAACATAGTAATAGTCTCTCTTTGTATAAAAAGATAAAGTTATAGGAAGGTAATCATGATTCTGATTTTATTTTTTTTAGAACTGAAAATGTAATTTTAAAGTTATAAAAAGAAACGTAGTTGCACATTACTATTTCAAGGATTTCTGCTTAAGAAGAGTGCAAAAAATATGAAAGAAAAAAATACACAATTCTTCTCTGTTCTTTCAATCTTTTAAGTTTGTAATTTCAATCTCCAAGTACTTGCATATGCTATCATCTCAAAGAGCCAAGTTAAAACCTAACGTTACTTTTATCAATCAAAAGTTGTTCAGGTAAAAGGACGACGTGTTTTATCACCTATGAGAAGTTAATTTGCTTAACAAGATCTAATGAAAAAAATAAAAAGAACCCAACAAAATAGCGGTGTAATCTTTAAAGTAAACTGGAAGGACCGAAGGACTGCAGTTCTGAAAATGAGATTGTCATGGAGGAATAGCAAGTCTCAGCCTTTAGCTTAACTAAAAACAAATTTATACAAAAGATACACTTCATTAAAAAAGAGTTAAAGATCACAGGTAAAAGTTCCTCAGCGTCTCATAGATTTTCAACTCGACATATTTGACGAATTGATTGCCCTGAATTATATACCATTGCCCTAGTAACGCTGCCCAGTAAAACCGAACTTGGTAGGCTTATGTTAAGTCGATCACATTGTCGTAAAGGGATTGGTCAGGTGTTACAATAGCTCGCTTTTCAATTTCTCCAAGAAAGCAGCATTCTTTGTCAACTGTATTGATAGCTGCAACATCTTGAGCAAATATGCAACTGGAACCAGCAGAAACCTGCACAGTATTCATAATGCTTTAGTACAAACAACTTCATCCATTCCAACAATATTAACTATTTCATTTACCTAAATGCATATGTAGTGAAATTAAAAATGCAATCAATAATTTGATTAAATTTAACTCACGTCATATAAGATGTCTCCCAGCTTTAGTTTAATTGCTCCACTCTTGTAAACTAGCATTTTCCCCATGTATCCAGCTGGTAAGTCTTCTAATTGTTCAGTTTTCTTCCTTAAAAGCATGGTCTTTCCAACATTTTCCATTCCCCTTAAAGCAGGTGAAACACCATGTGAAATACCAGTAGCCCCTTGGTCAACTTTCTCTTTTCCCTTTGCTTTACCTACAGCATCTGCGTCTCTTAATGGTGTTGAACTTCTAGAAACTTCTTGCTCCCTTCCAATGCGCAAAGCACTTTCACTCTTAGATATCTTTGAGTTATCTGCAGCATCTGCACCAGCCCGGCTTCTAACTAGTGGCAGATTAGGAGGAAGCTGGAAAAAAAACATCTGTGCGTCCTTGTTCTCAGTCTGTCAGACATACACAGCACAAAGTCAACAGTCTACAAAAATGAGTGCACAAGATACAAACATATAACAGGTATATGGCATGTATTCAATACAAAAATATGCTTCTTTTGGAGATTGGCATTACTGACCAGCAACCCAAGCTCCACAGCAGAATTTGTAAGATCTTCATCATACTCCTTGGTAGGTCCGCCCTCAAATTCAGCTTCACTTAGAATTTCTTGCAAAAGAAAAAAGCTCCGTAAATGTGATTCGCACGGAAAGCCACACAAATTTGTTAAAAAAAATTGATGTTGCTACTTGGTAGACAATCATCGCTATAGATGACTTGTAATCTTGTATTGTACTCAATTAAACCATCCGACTGAAACAACACTTTCAAATGTATCTCTTTTGCTTCAAGGTGGTGGGAATTTTGCAACAAAAATCTCATGAGGCTGTACTAAACTATGACGCCATGGACCCATATACAGATATTATGAAAAGACCCTCAACTACAGATGCAAGAGTCAAGACTTTGGGTCAAGCTCCAGCAAGGGACCTTAAAATTATTACCAGAAAATTTTATAATGTTTTCTATAAATGATGACTATAGATCTCCCTCGGATAAAGAAAGAAAAAACAGGTCTCACAAAGATGCACTGGTAACATACCTGGATCCCCAGAGTAGGGTCTCCTTAAGGGGAGAGTGACAGGATAAAATGAGTGATTGTAATCCTGCCAAACATCAAACAAAAAGAAAAATTTTCAGCAAGTGAGTTTGGAGGAAGACGAAAATGTTACAAACAGTTGTTACCCAGGGCTCTATGTAATTCTTTTCAATCTTCTGATGTGATGTATCCACATGGACTATTGGACCTCCTCTAGTTTCATTTGTGACAGAAGTTGAAAGGGAAGAAACAGTGATCTCCTTAATGCCTCGGACAGGATCTTGTAATACCAAATCCTCGGTTTTACTAACACTTCCTTCCTTGGGCTTTCCCCATTTGGTTAAAAAAGTTGAAGTTTCAGACCTCCCACCAAAAGCAACATGCACTGAAGCTGCAAGGTGAATCCATGTATGAGGAACCACCAGAATTATAATAGCATCTACAAATAATATGAAACTAAGTCGATAGTAATTCATCTGAACCACAACTTACATTTCACAAGTCTTTACGAGTTACGAGTTCCCAAATCAATGTATTAGTAGCATAATTGCCACACAAAAAATATTATTAACACTATGAAGCAAGGAAAGTAAATTCAATGCTCTTAAACTTGTTCCGTAGTCATAAAGTTAAAGATATAGAGCTCATCATGGAACAACTAAAAATCTAAAAAACAATTTTACAGCTCTGACAATACTCAAACTGTATAAAGATATACTTCATTTATGTGCATCATGACATAAGAACTCCATTGTGATTTGTGACCACATGCAATTAGGACACATAACAAGTTCACACAACATTTTGCTTCGTTAATCAATCAAAAGCACTAATTTGAAAAGGAGTTACATTTCTTGTCAACCTTAGGTTCTCGTCTCCCACGTCGCTCCTGTAAAAACAGAAAAACATCAGATTTTAAATGAGTTACAATGATGTTAAAAGATACAATACCTATGGTACTCTAAAGTCTAAACGGCGTAATTTGCCTATAGTCATTCAGATGTCCTCACTGTCGATTTTACGACTAGATTCAGTCCATGTCAGGCTCATGTATAATCCAGGCTAAACAGTACAAGTAAACATTAGAGTGAGCTCATTTGGTCTTGACAAAAATAAATGAGCTCATTTGGTAAAACACTTAATTTTAATACTTGGCCAACTCTTGTTATCATCAAACATATAAAACTGAATATAACCAATTGACCAACCCACATAATGACCCCTAGCACAGTTGGTTCAGCAAGCCCACCAAAAACACACAATAAGAGCAGGTCACAGGTTCGAAACACGCCAACAACAAAATTTAACATTAATTTACTAAAATTAATTTTAAATGTTAAATGATAAAAAAAAAATTACATTGACTCTACGGAAGAGGGCCTGTGCAGCTTCCTCATCCCTTTCATCAGTCTCTTCCTCTCTGCAAATACAACATAAATTTATTTAAAATTACTTTAAATATAAAGTCATATTCTTATATGCACTATTAAACTAAAATAGAAACAAATAATCGTAACTAAAGATCGAGAGTTCGAGTCTTAACAAAATTAAATCAAAGATCGAGAATTCGAGTCTTAACAAAACTAAATTAAATCTCGAGTCTCGTAAAACATAAACATACATACAAAGCCTGTACATATACATAAACGGAAAAGGGAAGAGAGACATACGTTTTCGGGGCAACGGCGAGCTTACGACGAGGAGGAGGTCCTTTGGGAGCAAATCTGACCTGAAAATCGCATCAATTTCATCAAATTTCAGATCAATTAGTGATTAAATTAGTGTAATTGAGAATCTAATCAGTAAAATTTTAAAGAGAAATAAAATAAAAAATGAAGAGTAATTGGCAGAAGAGTATATTTATGAATCTGAGACCTTTCTTGCGTTAGATTTTGAAGGACTGCCGTCGTTATCCATGACTGAATTCCGGCACTAGATCTCCGATCTGTAAAAAAAAAAAAAATGGTGTGCGGTGATTCGAACCTGGGTCGATGTTGTGGAAAAAATTATGTTTGCCAGTGGGCTACATGTGAATTTATTAGATTTGTTGTACTGTCTAATATTTAATGGTAGTTAGTAAACTCAAGTTCGCTCCTTCGTTTTCTGTGGGACCAGGCCCGATTTTGAACCTTTTAGGACCTTAGGCAAAATAATAAATGAGGGCCCCTGTTTAAAAAAATTGATAGTTATTTGTTAAAATAATTTATTACTTAAGCGACTATATGTTTATTAATAAAAAAAATTTTAGCAACTAATTTTCACGGTTTAATACAAAATGTAAAATTTCAAAATAGAAAAAGGTTCTACAAACTTTTGGAGATCAAAACCTCCATTGGTTCACTATTCAAATTTAATTGTCTCTATTTAAATTGCAAAATAAATAAATATTGTTGTCATATTTAAGAGGAGGTAAAAATTTAAATAAGATTGAATATAAAAATGACTTAATTTTGCATTACAAAAAAAATGACTTAATTTTTGGGATGCATTGAAGTTTTTGATGTATTTAATGATAAATGGAGATAATATTGTGAATAAAAAGAGTTTGGATCTAGGTAGACAAATGGAAGAAGTCTAAAAATTTAATTGTGGTAGAGAAAGAGTGGTAAGTGAAACAATGATGAAGAGATCTTTGATTTTTTAGTATGCTTTATATTATTTTTATTCTCTATCAACGTAGTAGAACCTAAAAAAATGGGTCATTCTAAGCATGGGCCCTTGACTACTGCCCCTCCAAACTACCCTCAGAACCGGGCCCGTGTGGGACACACTAGGAGACCGAACACAGTTAGAAATTTTATACTCGCTCCGTCCTATCCATTTCTTTACACTTTCTTTTTTGGGATGTCTCATCCATTTCTTTACATTCCAAAACTTTTCAAAAATAGTAAAGTTTTATAATATAAAAATCAACTACTCCCCCTACTTTCCTCCATTTTACTTACTTTATACCTTAAATATTGACGGGTCCCACCACTTTACTCATTTTTTCTATTTTTTTCTCTACACTTTACTTATATTCCTTGACCTCTGTGCCCAACCCAAATGTAAATAATTGGGCGGGATGGAGGGAGTAATATTTAATGCTAGTTTTTTATATTTTAGATTTGATTATAGGACTTTTTTCATAAATACCCAACCCTAGAAATGTTTTTGCAAAAATATTATGTGTTTTTTGAATATTTTGCAAAAATACCAAAATATTTGCAAAAAGGGTTAATGATCTAGTTGGTCACTGAAGTCAGCTTAATGTATCAAGTTGGTCACTGAACTGAAATTGGACTCAAACAGGTCACTAACTCGATTCAATTGTTAACTCCGTTAAATGGGTTCACTTTTTTACACGAAAATTGCTGACCTTTAACATTATAACTAAATTGGTAGCTCGGTTTGATAATGTCTAAAAAACCATGATTATGTACATAAACATTAACCCTTGTTGACATCATGTAAAATTGAAAGAACTAATTGATATATACATTACAATCAATATGTAATACACAATAAATATGATTCATATGTTTTATTTTTGTTCTAATGTTTTATTCAATTGCTTAAACTTAGTTAACTAACTATAGTTAAGTTAATAGACGTTAGTCACGTGAATAACAGGCTTACCACGTAGCAATTTTTGTTTAAAAAATTCAACCCATTTAATGGAGTTAACAATTAATTCGAGTTAGTGACCTGTTTGAGTTCAATTTGAGTTCAGTGACCAACTCGATACATTAAGCTGACTTCAGTGACCAACTAGATCATTAACCCTTTGCAAAAATACCAATTTTTTGAAAATATTTGCAAAAATACGGTGTGCAACTAGATGCAACCATATCTGCAACCAAAATCAACCATAGATGCAACTTATAAAAAATTTAATAATCAAAATCATCTTTGGTTGCATAATAAGTTGCAGAAGTTAGTGGTGGTCTTGTTGATTAGTTAGAAACTCAACCTCAATTGTTGATTTGGTTGAGATGAAAATACTGTAAACTTTGAACTACGCATGTATCAATATATGTATATATAAGCATGTATGTATAGACGAAAAGTGAGGGAATATAACATTGCAAGATTTATTCATCTTTATCTTCATTCACCCCTTTTTACTAACAAACTTTTTGAATTTTCAGTTGATTTCAATTGTTTTTAAAAAAGTTGCATTTGCTTTGGTTGCAGAACGTATTTTTGTAAATAATTTTAGGTTGCATCTGGTTGCATACCGTATTTTTACAAATATTTTCAGAAAATGGTAAAATTGCAAAAAAAAACTTTAAAAAACAATATTTTTGATAATTTCTCTTGATTATATTTGAGTTCGGTTCGAGTTTTATAATTGTTTTGTTAATTAATTTTTTAACTTAACTTGAATTATTTTAGTACAAACTCATTGTATTTAGAAGATAATAAATAACTTAGTGGTGAAGCCACATTGTAATTTCAAGAAGGTGAATTAGTATAACATTTTGAACTACAAAAAAAATAAAAGACAAAGGCAATAGAAACATAGTTTTATCATCAGTTAGTTTCATGGTAGTGTTTTCATAATTCAGATTTCAGTATGTGACCAAAGGGTCAGCTTTCAGGGACTTCTGTGTCCAATTTTCAGAGTTGAGGTTTGGGGACTGGAGCACAAGAGCTGAAAATTGTATTAAGACTGCTTTTTTTTTTTTTTTACGTGTGGGTTGTACATGATTTTTTTTTATTTTTTTTAAAGTCATGGACTGGACCCACTGTTCCACGTGTGCCTTCATCATTGATCGAAATCTGGGTGAGATTGAAATGGGGAGTAAAAACAACATTTCTTAACGAATAAGAAGTGATCTGATGTTCATCCCTACTCCCCTTAAAAAATTGTGAGGGAGATATACTCACCATGCACATGTTGTTTGTTGGATACTTATTCTTTTTAAATACCCACATCAATTGTCTGGTGTTAATTTTAAGATTCTTAAAACAATGCTGCAATTGTTCAGATTTAAAGCAGCATGCTAAAGGCATTTTAGAAGTCAGAAATTTGGAACTTACGGTTGGCTACTATTACATTGAAATATGAAAGCACTACAAAATTGCTTCATACTATAATACTTCTCCCCTGCTTTTGTTGCCACAATTCTCTCTCAAGGTCCTTTTCTTGACCTGACCTGGATTGCGAATGCGATTTTCATTCAATCAGGTGTTTAATATGTAATTCAAATGTACGGTTAAAACGTACCTAACAAAGTGATTGAAGACATCTTGGAATACACAAAAGAACAAAGGCACACATGTTTAAACATTTCATAATTCAGATCCTTCCAGCAGAGAAATGGCAAAGACCTTGTATTATATTTTGCCAGAGAAGATAAGCAAACGTAGACTTGACAGGAACGTATCCAGACACTCCAACTTACAATTTAGTACAACAATCACATAATCATAAACTGAAATTACTTGTTGTTGTCAAACAAGAGACCATACAAACATCACACCGTTCCATTATTTCTTACACCTCTCGTCTCCATACTAAAAAGAATGATCATTCTCCCCTGCTTGGCAAAGACACAATACGATTCTTTTTACGGGACGTGATTTAACATACTAATTATATATGATTCATGACATCTTAAGAAGAGACGACGCCGGGGCTCAAAGAAAATTAACCACGGAACGATAGGTTGCACCAGGTTTCCATCCTACCGGGATCACATTCTTTGCAACTACAGTCTGTCCTGTATACTGAGAAGTTATTTTGATTGACAATGGGGGTTTTAATTCTCCGCCTGCATCGAGCTTCCAGACAGCGCCCCAAGATTGTTGCATTCCTCTCCACTCAGTTGTAATTACCTGACCATTAGTACTCGAGGTTTTTGATGATGAGGTAGTTTCCATTAGACCAACCCCAGCTATATCACCATCTCCTTCTTCGAACTCAACCACGAATGCAATGTAATTAGAGTTAGACCCCTGGTCTACGTGGAATGCTATGTTTGTCCCAGCGTAATCACATGCAACACTGAAATTAAAAACACAAGTCAATTCACAGAGTATTATTTTTAAAAAAATTGTTCTTTTAAGAGGACTACATTATACACACTGACACAAAAACACACACACATTCCCTCTCTTATCCATTAATTTATGATTCTGAGAAGATATGAGAAGTTGTAAGACATCAGACATCTCTCTGTAGCTTCTTAGTTACAATAAGCTGAGGTTTGAGAGGACTAGCTGTGGATATATTTGTGACAGTGTGAGCGTGATTGATCATTATAAAACAAATTGTTAATTACCGAGCAAATCTTATTTCTAAAATTCCAGCATCTCGAAGGTGTTTCTCTTCACCAGGTTTGGCCATGGCACCAAATGATGTTCCACTAAGATCGAAATGAGCTCTCTCGGTTGTGCATCCAGGGCAAAAATCAGTGATCACAACTCTTGCTGGATTGCCTGAACAAGAAGGGTGTTTTGTACATTTCACCTGCAATATTCAATAGGTTTCTCAACCACTATAACAGACTGAAAATATTGAATATTTGCTCTCATTCTACTATTTAAGTCCATTTTATATATTAGGCTAAACTAAATATTGAATATTTTATATATATTTTGTCTTCAATGTTCTGCTCTTCCCATGCACTATATATAAAATTCTGTTATGTCAAGTTAGATACCTGATAACAAGCTCCACATTCCTTGCCATCATTGTACAGGGATGGTCCGATTCCAGTAATCATTGAATTGAACGGTGCTTGTGACACTAAATTCCCATATCCACATGATCCACCTGCACATATTTTTGCGTAAGTGTATACATTTTTGTTCCATTAGTCACTGCACATATTTCGTATAGACTGTGCATGTCTGAGTTTATCGTCTCTAACTATCTAACTACACGACTTCATACTCTAAAATAGTCGTGTAGTTAGAGACGATAAACTTACACACACACACACACACACACTCGAGAATGAAAATTACCATCGCTTCCAGCACCATCAGGGCTGCCATACCATGTCGCGCCAGCAGTGGACCAGTGAGTTGCTACTGTGGACAAGTTTAAATGCATGGGTCTGATCCCATAGCACAAGTTATTATTAAGGCTACATAAAACTAGCAAACATGAAATGCATACGATGAACAAATGTGGCAAGTTAGAAACTGAAAAGAGCATTGCAGAACTAGCAGCCATTGAATAAATGTTTAGTAGCTAGCTAACTAGCTCCTCAGTTGTGCCATTTCAGTGTTGATTTCACTGTAATATATAGACGAAAAGCATGTGCCCTGTTGCTGTCACATACAAATTCAATAATGATAAATTTATTTAAAATTCAAAGGAAATGTTGAACGAAAAGTTACCCCATGTTCGTTATTTGTCATAGGCTTGTTTTGTGGCGTCAGTCCGTCACTGTATTTTGGCACTATCGCTGGGTTTTAGTAAACAGTCACGGCTTGAACATGCATGTCACCATTGAATCTGCCACAACTTCGGCCACACTTTTATAGCTTCATCACAAGTTGGTCTTTAAGTTCATATAAATTTTCTAAACTTCATCCATTCGCTTGAAATCAAAATTATCAGTGAAATACGCATTTAATCTAGTCCCGAATCCCGATATTTATCGAACATCAATACACAAATCATCGGTTGCAATTATTTAAATTTCGATACAATAGTACAAATCATCGACAATTTTCGTTATAAATTCCTAAATCCGCATCTTTTATCTGACGAATAAAGAAGCAAGTGGGGATAAGTAGCCTGTAGCCGTGACCGAATTTGAAGTTGCATGCGGGATTTAAGAATATAATCATACTGTAATCCTTGTTTGTCTTGATAATTTGGGTTTAATTTCCTCGTGCAGAGTCATAAAGCCACTAAACAAGTAATTAATCCAGAGAAAAATTAAAGATTGTCGGCAGAAGTGGGCCGTATAAAATCTTTCAACGAAACGTTCAAACTACTAAATTTAAAGACAAGAGTTCTGTGATTCTGCCGTTGATGGAGGTTACGAGTCGTTATTGTGCGCATTTTCCTCCCATGTTAGTTAATACTCCATGTATCAAAACGACATACATGCATGGCAATATGATATTATAATTTTTGTTATCTTATATGAATGGACTTTATAATTCAAAGGCAATAATAAAATGAATTATTGTTGATTTTCTTGGATTTATATGTTAAAACAATTATCTTAATTATGTTAATTATCTCTTTGAAATTGAAATCTCACCCACCGAATCTTTTTCTCCCTCTCTTTTCTTTGGGAGGAAATATTAATATTCTTCTTTTGTCAACTGCACATGTATGTATATGCATATGAAAATTTTAAAAATAATCATTATGAATTTTGCGATTTTGAAAATTATTATTTGTGATTGTTTAAGTATTTACACTTGTATATAAATTAATTTGGACACTAAAAGTCAAAAAAATTGTTTCATGGGATTCCATTCTTACTTTCTCCTATCTTCATTTTGGACTCAATCAACAACTTCTATTACTTATATGAGTAATGCCGGAAGTACCGAACGAATTGGGTACCGAATTTTGATACCAAATAATATGACAATGATATGAAAATTTGAGATAATTTTATTGAAGGAATTAATATGAATGCAGGGGATCCACCGTTATATTTCCTACTTTTCTTGTATATAGTTAAAACAACAAAGGAATGTTGTTATATATAGGGCATGTTTGGCATAAGCTTATTTTATAAGCTTATGGCTTATAAATCAATTTTGACTTATGGAGGGTGTTTGTGTACTCAACTTATTTAATTAACTTATAAATTATAACTTATTTTTTTAGCTTATGACTTATGGGGGATGTTTGTCTACCCAACTTATAATCTAACTTATAACTTATAAATTGATAAGTTGAATTTTACAAAATACTAACATTTTGCTCAACTTATTTCATTTTTCATGATTTTTTTATCTATTTAGTAGTTTATATTTTTATATTTATACTTTTAAATGTTTTTTAATCTAAAATGTATTTATCGAGATCATTATATTAATTATTTATTTTTTCAATTTATTTTTATATTTATACTTTTAAATGTTTTTTAATCTAAAATGTATTTATCGAGATCATTATATTAATTAATTAATTTTTCAATTTAATTTAACAAAAAAATTATTAACTTATAAGTAAATTTATCCAAACACTTACGTAACTTATAAGTTTGCATCAACTTATCACTTATATAACACTTAGGGGTCATTTGTTAAATCTGAACGAAATTTTCTGAATGATTAGAATTTTGAATGAATGATAAATCTGAATGTTGGATGAACAATATCGTTTGATAGATATTTTTTTTAATTTTCTGAATGATGTTATACTATTCTATTTAAATCTAATTCTATTGATTAATTTCTTAAAAATAGCTAATATTTCCCAAATAAGTTAAATAATTCTTCATTTGAAATTTTAATGAATAAACAAACTATTTAAAGTTAAAATAAATGTTAAGTTAAATATTGGTATATAGATATAAAGTGCGTGCAATAAATAATTTTAGAAAATAGTCTTATACTTGATTAATCGAATTTAAATATCATAAATGTAAAAAGTAATAATCTAAATTTAAATATACTAAAGTAGGAGCTTGACAAAAACATTAACCTGTATTAACATGTTTATATATTGGAACACTGCTTTAGTTGTTTCTGTCATGAGGATATATGTTCACTTTTTTAAGTTCACTTTTTTAAGTTCTCCCAAATACTTGTAAGAATTCATCAACTTATCACTTATAAAGCAATTACTCATTTTAAGCTATAAGTCAACTTTCATTTAATACCCCAAACGCCCACGTAAATTTTGCTTGAATCTGTGGGGTATATCTCTGCTGCTTGTAATTTTTTATATTTACAACCGCATTTGGTTTAGAGTTTAGACTTTGTTGTTTATGGATAGTTTCCGGTTTCACCACTTTTGATATGTGTTCATTGTTTATATTTTGCAAAATAATATATATATTTTTTAATATTTTAATTTTCAATAATTTACTAAAATTTTAATGCAACAATTGTCTGCACAAAACTTTTCTTGATATTATAAACTGAACATCAATATTTGCTTGAGTGATATGTAACTAATAATTATGTAATAAATTTGTATAATTAAATTACTTTTATAGATAAATAAACTATGTAATTTATGATTATTATTAAATCCTTATATATAATAAGCGTAGAAGAGATCTTATCCAAAATTTTGGCCATGTACCGCCAAATCAATAAGGACCGTTGATCTTAATATAAATGAATGAGAACCGTTAGATATAATATTAAAAAGATTTATTTTAATAATATAAACCAAATATGAGTATTTTTTCTAAGTTGACTAGAATTCTGTAAAAATTCGTAACTTCAAATTATAAGTTGAGTAGATTTATTTGATTCTTGATCTATATTTCTTCTATTTTTTTTTTGACAAAATTCTTAGTCTATAAAGTGCATTTTGTGTACTCGCACTTTAGTCAACACACCACTTGCAATACTATAATTCAAAATCGAGCACTTGCAATATCAATGTTTGTATTGCATTGCATTTTGTTGCATTCCGTTAACTGAGGTTAACTCCGTTATTAATTTAGAGAGTAAAGTCCACTTTCTGTACTCGCACTTTACCATAAAGTGCATTTTGTGTACCCACACTTTGCTCAAAAAATCACTTGCAATACTTTAGTTCAAAATTTAGAATAATTTGCGAGTACACAAAATGCATTTTAGAGTAAAGTGCAAGTACACAAAGTGCACTTTACTTCCTAAATTAATAACATAGTTAACCTCAGTTAACGAAAAGTAACAAAGTGTAGTGAAATACAAACATTGATATTACAAGTGCTCGATTTTGAACTAAAATATTACAAGTGGTGTCTTAATTAAAATGCATTTTAATTAAGACACCACTTTACTCAGATTGAACTTTACTCTTCTTTATTGAGTTGGACTTCACTCAAGTTATTGAGCCTGGAAATCGAGTAAAGTCTTGGACTATGGATCAGCGTGAATCCGACCTATATGATGTCCGGTTTTTCATGGGCCTAGTAACAATACCAATTGTGGCTTCAAAAGAAAAAACAACACCATTTGATTAGATCTTTGTACTGTGATATATTTAGAATAAGAGATACTCTATTTGTCTTATTCATTGGTTAACATTTGATCATTTGTTAACATTTGAGATAAAAGGTTCGACACGTATTTTAAGATTTTTATAAATTATAGTTTCATTATTTATTTTTAAATTATTTATTTTTGAATAAAAATTCAAACATTAAATTTTTATTCAGAAAAAAAATAAATTTAAAATAATTAATGGAATTATAATTAATGTTAACAAATAGATGGGATAGAGGGAGTATATTACGACTTTTTTTGAAAAATGTGAGGTTTTTTAATTTTAAAAATAAATATTCTTAGTCATCCTTGCAGGTATTTGGCTAAATGATAAACTTTGTTGAAAGAAGTTCAATTCATCAACGTGACATCATTTCTGACAAAATAAATAAATACATTAATATATGTCTTTCAAATGCATGCTTCCGCAAAATATGATATTTTAATTTTTTTTGTAAAAATATAACTTTGTAACGAAATATAACTGTATGCAACAGAATATAATGCAACTAAATTTTTTTATTACTTTTTTAAAAATATGTAAAAGTGGTTTAATTGATTGCAAATCCTATGTTTGCAAATATTTTCGAAAAATAATCGTAAAAAACTTACAAATGTAGTTTTATTGGTAATTTTTCATTATTAGGAGTGTTGTTTCACTCATACATGATGAATTCTAACTTCTTATTTTCGTGAATAACTTGTTCCACTATCTAATATATATATACTAGCCTATAACCCGTACAAGGCACGTGTCTTAAAAATAATAAACTAAAAAATTTAATGTGAATGAAAAATATTAAAATAAAAGTAAAAATTAATATGATAAATTATAAAATGAGAAACTTAAATATTCATTGAAACATAAAAAAATATAAAAAAAATACAAATGAGGCCGAGGAAGATAAATGAGGTATTATTAATATTATTTTATAATAAAATAATATTAATAATAAGGACAGATAGAAAATCTAACATGTTTTAATTAAAAAAAGTAATTGATCGTGATATTTTTAGAAGTGTTTTAATTATATTAATTGTATTTATTAAAAAAATACGTTGACATGTTAAAATAAGTAAGTTTTTTTAATAAGGACAAATAGAAAAGTTAACATGTTTTAATTAAAAAAAAGTAACTGCACGTAATATTTTTAGATGTGTTTTAATTATATTAATTTTATGTGTTAAAAAAATACGTTCACTTGTTAAAATAGGTAAGTTTTTTAAATAATTAAAAGTATTAAAATAGATTTTAAAATATATAAGTTGCACTTGATATTTTTGGAAAAAATAGATTTTAATGATAACAAATATAAAAAGTAATATATTTTAATTTAAAGGTAATTGCCCGTGATATTTTTGGAAAATAAGTAGATTTTGTTAGAAAAAAATGTTTTAACTATAAAAGGCAATCAGCTAGTTACTATTTTTATATTATTTTATTATTTAATAACTAGAGTATTAAAATAGGTTTTAAAATAAATAATTAAGGATTACACCTCATATTTTTGGAAAATATGGATTTTAGTGATGATGTGTTTTAATTATATTAATTGTATTTGTTAAAAAAAAACGTTCACTTGTTAAAATAGGTAAGTTTTTTTTAAATAATTAAAAGTATTAAAATAAGTTTTAAAATATATATGTAAGGGTTGCACTTGATATTTTTGGAAAATAGAGATTTTAGTGATAACAAATATAAAAGGTAATATATTTTAATTTAAAGGTAATTGCCCGTGATATTTTTGAAAAAAAAGTAGATTTTGTTAGAAAAAAATGTTTTAATTATAAAAGGCAATCAACTAGTTAATATTTTTATATTATTTATTAAATAGAGTATTAAAATAGATTTTAAAATAAATAAGTAAGGATTGCACCTCATATTTTTGGAAAATAGGGATTTTAGTGATAACAAATATAAAAGATATTATGTTTTAATTTAAAGGTAATTGTCGTGATATTTTTGGAAAATGAGTAGATTTTGTTAGATTTTTTTTTAATTATAAAAGGCAATCAGTTAGTTACTATTTTTATATTATTTTATTATTTATTAAATAGAGTATTAAAATAGGTTTTAAAATAAATAAGTAAGGATTGCACCTCATATTTTTGGAAAATATAGATTTTAGTAAGAATAAATATAAAAGGTAATATGTTTTAATTTAAAGATAATTGTAATGATATTTTTGAAAAAGGAGTAGATTTTGTTAGGAAAAAAATATTTTAATTATAAAAGTCAATCATGTGGTTAGTATTTTGGTAACTTGATAATAATACAATTCCATTAAAGATTTGATTTGTAGTACTTTCGTTATCTTAAAAATAAGTATATTTGTAGCAGTGTATCCTAAATTTAAACAAATTAGATCCCACATTTCCATTTTTTTGATTAGATTTCAATATTATTTGATTTTTATGTAGTAAAATATAGTGAAATATTAATGTAGAATAAAACTTTCCCGAATTTTGATTATATTATTAATTTATTAATTAGAAAAAGTACCGAAAACCAAAAACCGACCGTTAACCGAAAACCAAAACTTTCAATATTTCGGCTTTAATAATATAGTATAGATGAATGTTTTTTTCATTTTGTATTTATCATAAATCAATTTATTAGCCTCCTTTTAAATTCCTTGCAATGTGCATTACAACTAAACATTCTATTTTAAGTTGGGGTATGTAACTAAACAAGGAATGGATAAGAAGTGATAAGCTTATCTTTTATCGTTTCACCCGAGTTTGATTATCTTATTTATAAGGTATATAAATTTAAATAATAAAAAAAAACTTAATTGCAGGAAGATGAGCTGAGTTATTTTGTTTTTGCACGAAATTGGTCAATCTATAATAATAGACATCCGCATGACTCAAATTTAATTTTTTTTAACATCCAATTGTATTCCGTTAATTCTCTCTAACAAAAGTTATTTTTCAAGGGGTAATTTTGAAAAATAGTAATTTGATAACTAATTTACCCCAATTCACAAGTGAACTTTTAACTTAATGTTTGTCCAGTGTACTTGTGTGGTTCAAACTTATCATGTGAGTAATAATGCTTATTTTGTAAGAACCAAAGTACAGCATTACAGTTCTCCGAGTGTGAGATGGTGGGATGATGTTGTTGTCAAGTGATGCCATGAACATTGTCATAGTTGTGCAATAGTTTGATTGTTCATGTAAATCATGTCTACTGATCTAGGTATATAGTTAGATTTTTTTTTTTTGATAGATTCTGTGGTTAACAATTTTAGTTTTTGAACAACGCTTCATTCTGAAAGAATCCTGAGATCCGAGGCATTTTTATTAGAAACCAAGAGAAAGAAAACCAAGAGAAAGAATTCATACATCTGCTATGAGAACAAAATTTGATGTTATCATTTCTGAAGGTCACAGAGCATTATTTTTAAGGTCCCGAGCCTGCCATATGTGTAGTGTTGTAGTAGAAATAGTGTGACAACGGTAAGTGTGTTTAGACAATGTTAGTGTAATAAGTGGAGATATTATTACCGTGTTTTTTATGAGACACTTTTTTTTTTATTGTTAATATATATCACAAGATGATTTAAAATATAATTACTCTTTATCTTAATTTGTAAGTAATAACAAAAACAAAGCAATATTTTTATTATTTAACAATGTCACCCCATCACAATTTATTCTATATCTAAGAAAAATATTTTTAGTTTTAATTTAATTTATGAATTATTTATTTGATTTTGTTAGAAAGAAAAATTTAAAGAATTGCCACTAGCCGGCTCTGAAAAACTTTTAGTAATAAATTAAGTATATGTTATATGTTCAAAACTTTTCTTATTTATATGTGATGGTGTCGCTTTAAGCAGTATCTCACATTTGACATTTAAAAATATAAACAATTATCAAATTTTAGCCAAAGAATGAAGTAGCAAAATTATCAAATATCTAACTTAAAACATTTATATGGGTAATTTTCAATACATTTTTCATGTTAGTGTATTATGTGATTAAATATTTATTTGTGATTTTGAATAAAAATGTGTAATTAATTGTCGATGTTGGCATGTTGCGAATAATAATCGGGGAGTTCTTCATTTCTGTTTGATTGTTTTAGTGCTGTGCTTCCCAGATTTTAAGGAAGAAGAAGATAAAAGAAAAGAAATGAGAAAAAGTTAATCTCCCAAGTTTATTTAGGCAGCAAAGAAAATTTTGAAAAAAAAAGAGAGTAGATATGGAAATATGTAAAAGGTTAGGTAAGAGTAGACCCAGCAATTTTCGACACGACACGAAACGACACGAAAATTTAGTGTTTGTTTTTGCATCTTTAGTACACGAATACGAAAGTACACGATTGAGGTTTAGTGTTGGTTTTGTGTTTACCCTTAAGTACACGACACGAAGTACACGAAATAAATAAATTAATATTTATATTAGATATTTTAACATTTTTATTAGATATTTAACATTTATTTATGTGATTATACATAAATTTATAATATTATTTGTAAATATTATGTAAATATTTTTTTTAATACACATTTGTAAAAATATTACCTAAATTTTAATATTTCAATATATTTAATTATTTATTTTTATTTCTATTATTATTTTAAATTACACGAAAACACGACACGAAAAGTACACGAAACGAATGTACACGAACACGAAATTACGCGAACCCTAAACGAGTGGTTTTGGGTTTAGGATTTAGATACACGAAACACAAAAGCACACGACACGAAAGTAAACGACACGAACGACCATTTACGTTCATTCCAAACTTGGGGATAAAGTTTTCGAAAATATATTAAAAAACCTTCTCGCTAATTCTCTTCTAAAAAAGTTTTATAGCACCATTACAGAAGAAAATGGAATTTATTTTAAGATAAGTAATTTATGTAATTTCTTTTAATTCCTACATTAATGTATATATTGTAATAAATAAATATTTTCTATAAAAAATTACACTTATATTTTAAATCCAATATATTTGTTTGCGAACATATTTCTATAATAAAAATAAATAATTCCATTTATAAATAAAATCAATGCTCGTGCGCAGATAAAAAATACTAGTATATAACCAAACTCTAACATTTAAGAACAAAATCGGGCACTCCTAATTATACTTAAATAAGCATACGAGTTAAAAACAAAAAGAAAGTAGTACCACACCAAAAGTAAGCAATAAAAGAAACATCTACTGTGGGTTTAAGCTAGTGATAAAATAAGGCAAAAAGAATCTGCTTTAATCCTCTCGATTTCTATTAATACATCATATGTATGGTAAATAAGCACAATTTATCCTTAATCTCAAGAACAAAGATAGAAAGCAAAACAATGAAGCATGGTCTTTCTAAGAAAAAAATGAAGCATACAGAAAGGAACAAGATAAAACGACAATGGCAGCTCCCATATTTTGCTCCACAAAAGAAATTAAGATAAGTTTTTCTTAATCGGTTCTTCTGTAATTATATAGTTAAGAGGTTGGATTATACATGTTACTAACATAGAGAGAGCTCAGTTTGATGCAGATTAATCGTTAGAATCACTGTTTTCCGAAATTATCTCTAAAAAAGTAACGTTTGTTAGAGAAAAGTAACAAAATGCAATTAGGTGTTTAAAAAATTAAAATTGAATCATGCTGGTGCCCATTATCATAAATTAACTATCTTCGTACAAAAAAATTATAACGCCGACCATTTTCAATATGTTCCGAGTATTTTTGTAACACAAATATTTTTGCCTTATAAAGCAGTATACAAATCAGAATTGAACCAAACCAGCTTACTGTACCACTTGATTAGTTTTGACTGGTTCAAACTGATGGATATTTTGTGTTCTTCACCGTCAAAATTCAAAAGTATTAATCAAATAAAGGTTGAAACCTACCTATCAGTCTATCACAATAATTGAATATGCGCTGGAATAAAGATCAAAGTTTCTCTACCCACATGTTTCTATCAAAATCATACTCCCTCCGTCCCTCCACGTTCTATACATATAAATTGGGCACAAAAACTAAAAAAATATATATAAAAAATGAGTAAAGTTAGATAAAAAAATGGGTAAAGTGGTGGGAGCTATCAATATTTAATAATAGATATTGGTAATAGTGTTTTATATTATTATAGAATAGAGATAGTGGAGAAAGTAGTGGGTGTAATAGTGTTTTATATTATTAAAAGTTACTATTTTTGGAATGTATAGAAATGAGAGGAACATTCCAAAATAGAAATTGTATAGAAATGAATGGGACGGAGGGAGTATCGTTTACTGTAGTCTGTAGACTATCATTTGGAATAAAATCCCATTAATTAGATCCTTTATCAAAGTATATTTAAAAGGGAGAACTATCATTACACTTGATTGCTTCATTAGGATCAAACAAGAAGCTTAGAGTGTAACTAACTACATGTCATCAATTCAAGTACTTACCAAGCGCTCTTTGGAATAAATTCAGTTCATATGTCATCATCTTAAATCCTATTTTCGAGTGGAACATACTGAATTCAATTTGATTTAAGTGCAGTTGATCGATTATTTTCGAGTGTAACACATTTATACATTAATACTCTAACTTCAGTTTCTGTATAAATAGACTAGTCAATCTTGGATACTACTAATTTCCACTCTTTCAAAAGACAAAGAAGTGAAGTTACACGTAACTACTTTCTAATCCAGAGAGTTGTGTGGTAGCTGAAAAATAAACATCCATTGGTTGATAACCATGGCAGTCGGCATGGTCATGAAAGCTGATGAAGTTGGACAGTACAACTACAGAAAAAAGATCACAGTCTTTGTTGTTTTATCATGTATGGTTGCTGCCATGGGTGGCATCCTCTTTGGCTATGATATCGGAATCTCAGGTTCTTGCTACTGATGAAATGTGTCATTTTTTTAAGTTATCTGTGCGTGGTAGCTGCATTACTGCTGCAAGTTACAAAAAACTCCGTACATTTTTATGTATGCTATTGCTATGGATGTAAAATAATTATGATGTAAATACTGTGTGAAGGTGGAGTAACATCAATGGATTCATTTCTGAAGAAGTTTTTCCCAAAGGTGTACAGGAGAATGAAAGAAGACAATAAAATTAGCAACTATTGCAAGTTCGAGAGTGAGCTTTTGACCTCTTTTACATCATCACTCTACGTGGCTGGCCTTATAGCATCCTTTGTTGCTTCGATTATAACCGATTCATTTGGTCGCAAGCCAACCATTATTGCTGCTGGAATTGCATTTTTAGCTGGTTCAGGCTTTGGTGGTTGGGGTTATAATGTATACATGCTGATTCTTGGCCGTGTTTTGCTTGGAGTTGGGGTTGGTTTTGCTAATCAGGTAACAACATTGATCCCCCAGTTTATTCTCTTCTTTTAGCTCAATAAATATCTTACTCTTTATGTAGCTTATTCCACTAATATAACTTAAATCTGCATGCTTTTTGTTTAGATAATTTGATTGAAAATTAAACCTAGAGCGAGCAACAGGCTGCTAAGCAAGTCTGTTCTGGATGAAAAATCTATCTTCTTAAAATATGAATGTTTTTTTTTTGCAGTCTGTTCCATTATATCTCTCAGAAATGGCACCTCCAACTTTAAGAGGAGCAATAAATATTGGATTTCAGTTTAGTGTAGGTACTGGAGTTTTAATGGCTAACCTTATTAACTACGGAACTCAAAAAATTGAGGGAGGTTGGGGATGGCGAATATCACTAGAAATGGCTGCAGCCCCAGCATCAGTATTAACAATAGGTGCAATTTTCTTATCAGAAACACCAAACAGCTTGATTCAGCGCGGTGCTGATCACGAAAAGACCAAAAAAATGCTACAAAAAGTTAGAGGCGCAGAGGATGTTCAAGCTGAGTTAAATGATCTCATTGAAGCAAGCAACACTACAAAAACCATAAAAAAACCATTCAGAAACATACTACAGAGCAATTATAGGCCTCAACTAGTCATGGCAATTGCCATTCCTTTTTTTCAACAGGTAACAGGTATCAATGTAATTGCCTTCTATGCACCAATCTTGTTTCGAACAATTGGCTTAGGTGAAAGTGCATCACTGATGTCTGCTGTGGTGACGGGCTCTGTAGGAATTGTCACAACATTCTTGTCAATGTTAAGTGTTGATAAACTGGGACGTCGCACATTGTTTATGTCCGGAGGGATTATAATGTTTGTGTCACAAATCATGGTAGGAGCAGTACTTGCTGCAAAACTAGGGGATGAAGGTGTAATAAGCAAAGGCTGGTCATACATAGTTCTGATATTGATATGTATATATGTAGCTGGTTTTGGTTGGTCCTGGGGACCCTTAGGCTGGTTAGTTCCAAGTGAAATATTTCCACTAGAAATAAGATCAGCTGGTCAAAGTATAACTGTGGCTGTGGGATTTTTGTTTACTTTTATAATTGCTCAAACTTTTCTAGCCATGCTTTGTCACTTCAAGTCTGGAATTTTCTTCTTTTTTGGAGGATGGGTGCTTGTGATGACAGTGTTTGTTCACTTTTTGTTGCCTGAGACTAAGAATGTGCCAATTGAACAAATGGAGAGAGTGTGGAAAGGACACTGGTTTTGGAAGAATGTAGTAGGAGAAGATAAGGATAAGGAAGTTATATGATGTATTAAGTATATAGTTTTGAGATTTTGTAAAGAATTTGATACATGGTTAAACAATGGAAAATATTGAAATTTCCCTTTTATCAGATCTATGGAATGAAATGAGTACAAGAAATGCAGTAATTAGTGTCTATGAACTGATGTAAGACATGAACTTTGTTAAAAGGAAAAAAAACGCAACCTATGAACGTAAAAATAGTTTCTGCCACTTTCTGGAACATCAAAGTTCATTGTGCACTTGTTACAGAACCCTCATCTCTAATAATTATTATTTTTTATTTAAGAACAGAATTTAGATAATTATCATCACAATTATGTATGCAGTATACTCTTAATTCTGTTTATATTCAAAAATTCAATGTTAATACACTTTATTAGGCTCCCAAGAGAAGCTAACAATCTAACTAAACATACTCACTTCAGATGCATATCTGATAGCTTATTTGCCAACCTCTTCTAAGCAGAAGTTTTTAAGTTCTACTCATTTATCTGGTTGGAACAAGATCGCGGACATTCTTCCCTCCTCGAATCCTAATTGGGAGCGAAATATGTTGCAGGTGCTTGATTGGTTCAAGTGCAGTTGATTGTTGTCTTGTAATAGCATTTTCAGTCTTGATACTGACGGTACAAATTAAGTCATTGTTTCTATATAAATAGACTAGTCAAAGTTGGATTACTGGTATACTAATACTCCTACTATTTTTCTTCCTATATAAAAGAACGTAGTGAAATCACATATGTCTACTTTCTGATCCACAGAAACTGGTAGTTGAAAACCAAGGTTCTATTGGTACTTGGTAGACAGTCATGGCAGTGGGCATGTCCATGAAAGCTGATGAAGTTGGGCAGTACAACTACAGAAAAAAGATCACACTCTTTGTTGTTTTATCATGTATGGTTGCTGCCATGGGTGGTATCCTTTTTGGCTATGATATTGGAATCTCAGGTTCATGATTTTTGGTTATTTCTCTTTTTGGCTGTGACTCTGTTTGTGTGTTAGGGACTTAGCTGCATGTTTAATTCTACTGTTACAAGTTACAAATGAAAAAATTATGTATAGGCTAACCACAATTATCATGTAAATATTGTGAAGGTGGAGTGACATCAATGGATTCTTTTCTGAAGAAGTTCTTTCCAAAGGTGTACAGGAGAATGAAAGAAGACACTGAAGTTAGCAACTACTGCAAATTTGAGAGTGAGCTTTTGACCTTGTTCACATCATCTCTCTATGTAGCTGGCCTCATAGCATCCTTTGTAGCTTCAATCATAACCGATTCATTTGGTCGTAAGCCAACTATTATTGTTGCTGGAGTTGCATTTTTAGCTGGTTCAGGCCTTGGCGGTTGGAGTTATAATGTCTACATGCTCATTCTTGGCCGTGTTTTGCTTGGAGTTGGAGTTGGTTTTGCTAATCAGGTAACAGTTTCTTCCCTCATTCTAGTCTTTAGTTATGGTGTAGTTCATTCCACTAATATTTGATAAATTTGTATGCTTAATAGGTAATCTTGCTGCATTAATTAATACTTTTCTTTCCAAGAAATCATTATCGATTTGATTTTTTTTCTTACAAAAATAATATTATTTGAAAATTATACCTAGAGCAAGCAGCATGCTCAGCAAGTGTGGATGAAATCAGTTCTCTTAATTCATAAATATTTTCTGTTATTTTTGCAGTCTGTTCCACTCTATCTCTCAGAAATGGCACCTCCAACTTTAAGAGGAGCAATAAATATGGGATTTCAGTTTAGTGTAGGTATCGGAGTGTTAATGGCCACCCTTATAAATTACGGGACTCAAAAAATTGAGGAAGGTTGGGGATGGCGAATATCACTAGCAATGGCTGCAGCCCCAGCATCAGTATTAACAGTAGGTGCAATTTTCCTACCAGAAACACCGAACAGCTTAATTCAGCGTGGATCTGATCACGAAAAGACCAAGCAAATGCTACAAAAAGTTCGAGGCACAAACGATGTTCAAGCTGAATTAGATGATCTAATTGAAGCAAGCAACAGTTCAAAGACCACCAAAAAGCCATTCAAAACAATATTAGAGAGAAAATATAGGCCTCAACTAGTCATGGCAATTGCCATTCCTTTTTTCCAACAGGTAACAGGAATCAACGTAATTTCCTTCTACGCGCCAATCCTGTTTCGAACAATTGGCTTAGGTGAAAGTGCATCACTAATGTCTTCTGTTGTGACGGGCTCTGTAGGAATCGTCACGACATTCTTGTCAATGCTAACTGTTGATAAACTAGGACGTCGCACATTATTTATGTCTGGAGGGATTATAATGTTTGTGTCACAAATGATGGTAGGAGCAGTACTAGCTGGTAAACTAGGGGATGAAGGTGTAATAAGCAAAGGCTGGTCATACATAGTTCTGATATTGATCTGTATATATGTAGCTGGTTTTGGTTGGTCATGGGGACCCTTAGGCTGGCTAGTTCCAAGTGAAATATTTCCACTAGAAATCAGATCAGCTGGTCAGAGTATAACTGTGGCTGTGGGATTTTTGTTTACTTTCATAATTGCTCAAACATTTTTAGCCATGCTTTGTCATTTCAAGTCTGGGATTTTCTTCTTTTTCGGAGGATGGGTGGTCGTAATGACAGGATTTGTTCACTTTTTGTTGCCTGAGACCAAGAATGTGCCAATTGAACAAATGGAGAGAGTTTGGAAAGGGCACTGGTTTTGGAAGAATATAGTAGGAGGGGATGTTCATGTTGAAGCCAAATGATGGATTGAGCCTGAGAGACTGAAATTGTATAGGATCATGTGATAATGTAACTTATTATTTCCAGATTTTGCATACCAAAATCAGTGCCTACTTCTGAGAAATAAGATGAGGCAAACCGATACATGAAATTAAATGGTTTTAGTATTACTATTATTACATAAGAAATGCAATGTGCAGATCTGCCATTGTTACAAAACCGTTTGTTGTGGTTAAGTTGAAACTTCAAAGCCACCTCGGTGACTCTGTTCTCAAGGGATTACAGAACTTCAAATTTTATCTTTTTCAAAACTTTTATCTTTAAAATATATTTCAAAAATTTGTTGTTCATTTGTCACTTTAGTAGAATACAAGTATACTTTTAATTTTAGGGTTTTTTCATAAACACCCACCTAAATTCAAAATCTTTTTCACCAAAATATTATTTTTTTTTAAAAATATTTTCAAAAATACTGATTTTTAAAAAATCTTTTTAAAAATAAGTTCTGTGTAATCAACATTAATCAAAATCAATCACAAACCAAATGCAACCAAAAGCAATCTAAAGTGCAACCAAAATTAATTTTAATTATTTTTCAAAAAAACGTAAAAACAGATTACATTTAGTGGGAGATCATATTTCTCAAATATTTTTAGAAAAAAGTAAAATTGCAAAACAAAATTAAAAAATTATTATTTTTAATAATCTTTCTTTAATTTTTAAGTTTCCTGGTGTCGTGTATAAAATAATCAAATCAAACAAATGCAAAAAAAAAAAAAAAAAATATGGGTTATCCGAATTTCCCCGAAAGGTGGAAAATTTGAAAGGAGAAAGAACCGAAGAACCGTTATATTGGTTGGAAAGGTCCAGATTTTGGGGTATTTTTAACCTACATGCTTGACCACCAACAAAAATCTACACTCTATCAACAACCAATCAGCTTTGGCCATTGTACTTTGGCGACTTTTCATTTTTTCCCCTTTTATAATTCTTTCTTCCCCCTCTTGATCAAAACCAACAGCTCTTTCTGTACAAGTCTCTGTTTCAAGGTAAACTCTTCTTGCCCACTTGAAGATTTTCTTGGGTTTTGTGTACAAATTTAATCTTTTTCAAGTTTTTGGGTTTTTGTGTAAAGTGGTCTTTGAGATTCATGTTAAAGTTTTAAACTTGGGAGTGATTATATGTGTTTGTTTGTGTGTGCTTTTGGTGTTTGATTTGATATGATCATGGTTCATGTATGTATGTATGTATACAAGTAAAATTAATTCAAGGTTGAATTTTTAGTCTTTTTGTTTTTAGTTTGATGTTCTTGGAATTGTTTGATATGAATTGTGAAAGATTGTTTATTGTGTGAGTGAGTGTGTGAGGGACAGAGAGAACTTAAATTTGTTAGAACAAAATTAGGAAATATTGAAACTAAAATATTATGAACTAAATAAACAATTCAGAGAGAGAGAGAGAGAGAGAGAGAGAGAGAGAGGGATGGGGGGGGGGGGGGAGAGGGAGGGAGGGAGAGAGAGAGAGAGATTGAATCTAACTATCACCAAATTTAATCAATCAGTCTATCTATAATGAATTCTTTATGTTAGAGAGTTTGTTTAGCTGAATAAAGTTTACTACATTATAATCTGTTCATAGATTTGCTTTTTTTTTGACTCGAATTGTTTAGTGTCATATGTTGATTTTATTTTCTACTGATAGAATTAGGTTTAGGGTCACTGCAATGCCTACACCAGCATCACCTCAGTGGCAGGAGAAGGCTAGTGATTTCTTTTCAACTTCAGGTAATTAAGTATAATTTTCAGCATATGTATATTTTGCTTCTTTATCACCCTAGTAAATATACTTAATTGTTGATTCAGGAGTGAAGCTTAAAGAGGCTGGGCAATCTGCGGGAACATTTGTAGGTGAGGTTGCAAAAGATGCCAAAGGCAATGTCGCAGATGTGGCTGAAAAAGTTGGCTCAATAGTGAAAAGTCGCTGGTCATTTTTTCAACAACCGTCTACAAGACATGCTATGCAAGAGCGTCTTATGTCTGCCGCTGCCACAACTGGAATGTTGTTCAGGAAGGGTGTTTCAGAAACAAAAGAGAAAGTCAATGTTGGAAAGATAAAGGTTGAAGAGGTAATTCAGCATATGTTTTTTATTATATGCATCAATAAACACTTACGGTGGATCCGTCGGATTGAAACCTCCATAACTGTAGTAGGTTTGGTTTCTGGTTTCACACGTGTACACTTATGAGGTTATGGACTAAATATTGGAGTATAATCAAGGGGATGTCAAATTACTCTGGTTGTATTAATACATGCTTTTATTGAGATGTGTTAATGTTGATAGTTATCTTCAAATTTTTAAGTGTGCCTGAGATTTTAGCCAAAAATGTTATGTTGTAAATCTTTGGGTTGGGCTTTCAGTGTTCCTCACTTTATTATTATTTAATGACGTGCAATTTTGTAAAAATATAGTGCAAACACTGATCAACATATATCTGAAAAAAGTTTCGAATGCACGTGGTAGATTTACATAGTATGACACTATTTTGCATTGATTTCAAGAGAGTGAGCCATTAATAGGTCTTCAGCATTTTGGATAGCTACATAAATGGCAACGTCGGTATATTACTTTCATGGGATTAAAACCGGCTCTAGCCTCTCATGTATCACATCGTTACACATTGTAATTAAGATTCTCAATTGCGAAAAAATAATCATATGAGCTGTAACTTTATTATTGCAAGAGATGGCAAAGAAAACTATCTTAGGAGTGATCTTTGGGAATCTGAAATAGTCCTTTACTATTTATGTAACAAGCATAATCGGTAATATCAGGAATGCAGTAAACTTGTGGAGAAAGGACCATTGACATGTATGAGTTTGTCATATTTCAGGTGGCAAAGATAACTAAACAGAAGAGTAAGGTTATTTTGACTGATCTTGAGCGGTGGCAGAAGGTATATACATATGCATGTATATATTTGCTCTGACTTAATTAATTAGTTTGATATTTGTTTAAGTTGCACTTTACAAGTTGGAGGTCTCTTATGTCTTACATTTTTCTTGCAGGGAGTTGCAAGTACAGATGGTAAGATTTTACTAGCTAGCTTTTGTGGGAGGTTATCACTCTTATCAGTTATAAGAAGATGCATATATTTTCTTTTTGGAAGTCTACAATATTTAATTTCTATAGTTATCACAATTGCTGGCCTGCTGGGTATTTTAAAACTTAAATACAATTGCGGTTCTGCCTCATGTCCTCATGTCCTCTGTACAATTAAATTCTATATCTTGGTATTTTAAAAATGCCAAAAATCAACCTTCAGGTCAATAATAGGGTGAAAATGTTTAGCACTGAAAAAGATTTATGTTAGTTGAGGGTCAATTAGGAAACTTTTGCGCAAACTCATTTGAACATCTCACTCTTATTAGTTTATATCTATGCTTGAATCGATCGAAAAACTTTGAGTTTAACTTTTAACCATGATGGACCCATGAGAATAGAATTGGGTTAAGGGTTTAGAAGTAGGAGAGATGGAAATGCTGAGGGTGAGGGGAGGAAAAGCTGCTGGTGTATTTCTTTTACAATACAATATTGGTAGACTTGGAATTGTTGAGCTGGGCAAAAGCAATGAAGATAATATAGATATTGACTTTGTACATGTGGAGACTTGGGTTTGGTGCGTAACGTATTAAGAGATTGGAGAAATGTATTGTTTGTGGATCTAATGAGTTTTGAGGGAAGGTGATGGGTTTATATTTTTACAAAAAAGCCAGGGAGGAGATAGAAATGGCTAGTGGGAGGTAAGATTAAACTCACACAGCTAGCAAGGACACACATCTTGACTGGAGAAAATGAAGTGTGCAACTGTTTAAAAAGAAAAATGAAGAGAAATATCAGTGATATCAATCTACAATTTGGAGAGTAATATATGTGAAAACATAAAGATGAATCACTGACATCACATGATTATTTACTATATTTTACATAAAAAAGTTATTAATAATAGAAATTGTATTTATATAAAAAATTCCAATTAATGTTCCGAGTACCCAATTATTAACTAGGGGCTAGGTAGTACATTTAACGTCTAGGTCCTCCTAGCAATTTTTAGGACATTGCTTGCCATTAATTTTAACCTTGAAAGTGAGGCTACCAAGAATGAATCTGACACGTTAATACTTCCCAGAATATACTTTTGACAAGAAATCGATAGTAACATAGGATTGTCGGGATCCGATGGTATGCTTTATAACTTGAACTCTACATTAAATTCAGGACAAATTGAATCTAATGACTATCATAAGCTTGAACGACTGATTAAAACATAGGATTTGTAACTTCAGCATCTGACTGGGAAGTAAGATTTTAGACCCTGTATTAGTACTTCTTATATATGCTTCTCTGCTGATATAATAAAGATTTTAGTGCACTTGATAAGGGTAAAAAATAATCCACTAAAAAATAAATGTATTAACTTTTTTGTTTTTGTTTTTGTTTTCTTCAGTATTTGGAGTTCCAATTGAAATTACTGTGCAAAGGCAAGAGTCAACCAGACCTATTCCTTATATATTAGTTAAGTGTGCAGATTATCTCGTACTGTCAGGTAAATTGCATGACTAGTAAGTTACTAACTATATACATGATGGTAGTTTCCATTCTATATATCATGACCATTTTTATTGCTGATTTAGGATTAAGCTCTCAAGAGTTGTTCAAGTCTGAAGGAAATAGAAAGGTTATTCAGCAGTTAGTTTCATTATACAACCAAGGTATAAAGTGCAAGATTATTAAAATTTAACCATGTATATACTGTAAATAGCGTAATTGGCGTTTGTTCTTCACAGATCCCAATGCTCCGCTGCCGGAAGGTGTAAACCCACTTGATGTTGCAACCTTGATCAAGTGTTATTTCGAAAGCTTGCCTGAGCCCTTAACTACATTTGAACTACATGATGAAATCAAAAGATCACGTTCCAGCATAGTTGGTTTACGAGATGTATTGAAAAGGCTTCCAACTGTTAATTATATGACACTAGAACTTGTTACTGCACTCCTACTCCGTGTTAGCCAGAATTCACTTCTTACCAAGGCATTTTCAAATTCTCTCTCTTTCTAAGTATATATTAATATATTATATATCTGTATGTGTATCCTCTCTCTATGGTCTTGACATCTACCAAACCTTTAGAAGAAATGAGGCTGAGTCTTGTCCTCTTATTTTATTAATGTTAAAGTGCTTATCCCAATAAGATTTAGAACCTTGTGAATAGTCTGTTTCGATTGTTGTGGTTGTTGAGGAACCCTTGGATTATGATGGTTAACTGAACTGATTCTTACAGATGGATGCTCGGAGTCTTGCTATGGAAATGGCTCCTATCATAGTGTGGCAGAAGGGTCGGAGGCCAGAGTTTCATAGACAGTTTTGGAGTCATCCTTCAAGAAATCAACCCAAGAATAATGTGGATCTGTCGAGAGATAATGTTGAATTTGATATGCTTGCAGGTAAAATGACCCATCTTCCCCTCTTTTCCTTTAATATTTATATCTAGACATCTAGTATCAATTTGGTTTTTTTGTATAAAATTAATTTGCTAGATATTGAGAACGTCTTTCAATAAACTTTAATAACTCACAAACACATGTTAGAAGGAATCTTTAACTTTTCAATGCCATTGATATTCTAAAATCTTTACTACATTTGGTTAAACTTCGGATTGCATTCACTTTTTAGCTAAGGCAGGCTAAGGTAAATACGGAAGTAATGTTTTGTTGGATAAAATAGTTTGCGCACTTTCTGTACTATAGTATAGATATAAGCTATGAATGTTCTGTAGTAGATTCAGTCCTGAGATTTTCGTCATTTCTGTTGTTTCTATTGCAGAAGAGAACGAAGGAGTTGATGCATCTACACCCATTTCTTTGGATGATGGCCTTCCAGCTGATTTTGGTGCGATTGATGTTGTTCAATGCTTAATAGAACATCACAATGAGATTTTCACTGATGCAAATGAAACTGTCTGGAGATAATTTCACGTTGTGATCCCTCAACATGATTTCTTAGAATCAGGACTCTTAAACTTGTAGCTTCTCAATCATTTATGTCTCTTAGGACTGGGACTCTTGAACTTGTAGTTTCTTATAAAGAAATCGATCTCATGATGAAATTGATCATTGTCTGGTGAATGCTATGCTATGTCTTCACCCTGCTTAATGTGACAGTTGTAAATTTGGCAAGCAATTTAGGAAAAAGTTTTATACATGTATCTGATAGACTTCATCATAGGGTTGTATACATGTGATATAATGTAAAGGGATTGATATTTCTGTCAAGACACGAAGCTCCTGCAATTTTGACGGGCAGACGTCCTTTGATCGGTGTAGGTTTTCTTTCACTTCTGAATACAGATACAGAATGCAACTCAGATGTCATATTTGTGATATGTTTTATGTTTTGATCTTTACTGCAGTCTCTGACCAAAGTCTCAATGAATGTTGGAACTAAAACTTTCTAGTTTGTGCATACATCGAGTAGTATTTTTTTTTAAGTATATGTTGGGGTACAAATTATTTTATATTAATAATAGTAATTAACAGCCGCAAATCCTTGATTTATAATTTAAGAAATGTGATTAGCTCATCCATCCTCCGGAAATCGGAATAGTGGGCAAGCAAAAGTAACAGGAAGGGAGTTAAACAGGATGGTCATAGAAAAAGAAGAAACAGACATTGATTGGCAGCTGCAGGCAATGGAGTAATGGAGTACTACAAACATATTCTTTAAAAGAGTAGTTCAGGTCTCCTCTTTTTCGCAGAACTAAGCCAGGGGTGTACTCATGTGACTGTCCTTTCTTCACTTCTTTTTTTTTATTTTTTTTATTTATTATTATTTAATTTGGCTGCTCAGAGTGTGTTGAATCTTGTTGGCATACATGCTCCTTGGCTAAAAGTGTAAACACTAGCATACAGTATCAAAATTATTTTGAAAATTATAGTATATAATAAGATTTTAAGCACTTAATATTTATTTAGAAACGTACTTAGGTGATGCATTAAAAATTATTAATTTCCCGATATTTTTATTCTCATTAGAAAAAATCAGAATATTTAATTTTCAATAAAATATAACCAAAAACTCACAATTTAAAAACTTGTGTTATCGGATAAATTTTACAAACATAGTACATTTAAAAAGACATTCTTGGCCAAAAGATGTTTCTTGCCAACCACGAAATGTTTCTTGCAAACTCCGGGCTATTAAAAAAATACTCCGTACTAACTAATTACTCCATCTTACAGGTACTTTCTTTACTTTTTTTCTCCCTTCTCTAGACAAAGCTTTGCCTGCATCATTAAAACCCCCGGCTAATGAATTCTCACTTGTTGTTATTCAGGTTTGGTCTTGTTATTTATAATTGAGGCACGCTTTTGACACCCACAGATAGTACTATATATACACTACATAGTCTAGCTTGTAGTTGAAACTAAAACTTTCTAGTTTTTGCATACATGTTTTTGACAAGGTTCACAATATCATACGAATGTTGTCAGAATTACACAAAGATAAACATTGCTTATGTTGGAAGCATATCCAACATTTGGCTACTTAATTGCATTACATTGTACTACTTCCCTCCGTTTCACCCATTTATTTATATTTGATTTGGGCACGGAGGTTAAGAAAAAATAGTAAATTAGTGGAAATAGTAGAATAAGTGAGTTAAGTAGTGGGGTTAATCAATTTTAAATGTATAAATTGAGTATAGTGGAGGAAAGTAGTGGAAGTTGATTTTTATATTGTAAAACTTTACTATTTTTGGAAAGTTTAGAAACGTAAAGAATTGAGAGGGACATCCAAAAATGAAAGTGTAAAGAAATTATTGAGACACAGGGAGTAATAATTAATAAATATGCAATGCAACATGCTACTCCTTTTGATCCGAATGAGCCACACGGTTGATACAAATTACAAAGGGGATAAGGAATCGAACATGTGATGTATCGTACAAAAGACTTTAGTTACAAGTAGAATCAATTGTTAGTCATTCGGAAAAAGAAATACCGGTGGAAATGCTGAAGAGGGAGAGGAGATGGCAAATAAAGTTGTGTCTACAATGTGTGTAGGAGTGCTGACATCATCAAGCTTGCATTCTCTTCTCTTGGAAGATATTGACTTCTTTTGCAATTTCACCTTGTTAGAACAACTCGAGAAGTCGTGCTTTCATATTAGCTTCGACACTTGGACTACGAGCATCTTCATGCTCTATTCGCCCTATCTCCTTGTCTCCGTCATTGCTTCTGTATCTGTCTACCCTCAACTGCCTTTTCATTATAATCGAATCTTTGGAAACACGTCAGTTTTTCTGTAATATATGGAAAATGGCATATGCATCAGTAACTGCACTACACTTTCTTGATCTTTGTAATTGTGTAGTTAATCAGTCAAGAACAATGTGAGATGTCATCCCAGTGGCTAGAGTTTCAAATGTGTAATATGGTGGTCTTATTGAAAACATGACACAAAAAATCACCAATTTTTCGCGATTAACCACTATTTTAAAAGGTGAAAAAATATTTATCCACCATATTACAAATTTCAGGTTCTCGTCACCAAAGTGCTATAGTTAATAAAGTTTCGCCGCCAATCTGCACTTTTCTTGACAAAAAAATGGGATGTAAAATGCATTTTCATAAATTTAAAAAAAAGGGAGAAAAACATTTGTTAATATGAAGTTGCGGGAAGGTGGAAGCAATGCATTTGGGCATGTCCGAAACCCTTAAATATTGTACGGATGGGGTAGGTAGGTTAGTACTGTATATACATTGCATCCACAAATTCCTAAACTTATGGGGGGTACAATAAGCAACAATGGGAGTAGTTGTTTTATACCCGAAGAATTGGTGTTCAAAATACTTATATTGTTGTCTGTTATATCACTACTCTGTTGCAAATCAGTTTGCAGAACATGGCTATCCATTATATCAAACCCGCAATTTATCGAAACTCACCTCATTGAATCCCACAGAAAACAACCATCCTACGTACTCAGAATTGTCCGTAAATCCATCTATATTGATACTTGTGAAAATTCAACACTCATCTACGTGCTTCAATTTTTTAAACGTTGGTCGATTGATATAGTATGTTCTTGTAATGGTCTTGTTTGTGTTTGGTTTTGATGATATTTCCAACGACTACAAGATTCTCAGGATTGCGCGTCTTAAGTTCACCATTGACATACATACATACAAAGATTGTATCTATATACTGAAGAAGATGAAATGTTTCTTATTGATTAAACAAAAAGTCAGTACAGAGTAATGTTCTCAAATGAGTATATATACAGGTGGAAATTCTGTTATGATAAGAACGAGAACTTATCAACTAAGTGATAAGTAGAGTGTGTGATGTGTGATAAGTTGTTACAAGTAACTAACATATACGCAATAGTCCCCCTCAGATTGAAGGTGGATGACAAACATTCAATCTGGAAAGAAGATGCCAATGTGCCTGACGTCCAAGTCCTTTGGTGAAGATGTCTGCGAGTTGGAGAGTACTGGGCAAATAACGTGGTTGAATCAGGTTAGACTGGACTTGTTCGCGGACAAAATGACAATCCAGTGCGAAGTGTTTAGTTTTCGGATGAAAAACATGGTCAGCTGCAATGTCTAGGGCAGCCTGATTGTCGCTATGAATAAGTATTGGAAGAGACTGAGGAATCTGTAGTTCCGAAAGCAAAAGAGTAAACCAAGACACTTCACATGCTGTATCAGCAATGGCACGCAATTCGGCCTCTGCAGTGGATCGAGAAATAACCTTTTGTTTGGTGGAATGCCAAGTAATCAGGGAAGGACCAAACATCAAACACATGCCAGTAATACTCTTAAGCATACCAGAAGAGTCAAAAGAAGAACCCCAATCGCTGTCACAAAAAGTTTCTAATTCCAAAGAGGAATTTGCAGAATAAAACAACCCTTGAAAAAGAGTACCTTTCAAGTAACGGAGTACTCGCTGAACAACAAGCATGTGAGACACTCATGGAGTTTGTAGAAACTGGCTAAGATGGTGGACAACATATGCTATATTTGGGCGAGACACAGTAAGATATAATAACTTTCCAACGAATTTACGATAGACAGTAGGATCATCAAGAAGAACACCATCCGTGGGGGAAAGTTTGACATTTGAATCGACGGGAAGCGATAAAGGCTTAGAATTTTCAAGCCCTGCTTCAAGTAGCAAGTCATGGATAAATTTGTGTTGATGAAGATAAAGGCCAACAGAAGTTCGATGTATCTCAAGGCCGAGATAGTACTTAGCCAAACCCAAGTCCTTGATAGTAAAAGTAGAGTGAAGGACATCCTTGACATGCGAGATAAAAATAGTATTGTTGCCTGTGAGAAGAATGTCGTCCACATAAACAAGAGTAGTGACAAAAATGTCTTGATCCTTTTAAACAAACAGAGAGTAATCAGCAATTGTTTGGATGAAACCCATTTCAAGTAAAACCGATGCTAACTTTTCAAACCAAACCCGAGAAGCTTGTTTCAAGCCATAGATGGATTTGTGAAGCTTGCAAACATAACCAGTACCATAAAGGGGATGTCCCTTAGGTAATTCCATGTATACCTCTTCAGATAATTCTCCGTGGAGAAATGCGTTATTTATGTCTAATTGATGAATGTCCCATCATTTGACAACAGCCAAAGCTAGAATAGTGCGTACTGTCGCCATTTTTGCAACAGGAGAGAAAGTATTATGGTAGTCTTGACCTTCAATTTGAGTGTAACCCTTTGCTACTAAACGGGCCTTGAATTTATCTAAAGAACCATCGGCTAAATATTTCACTTTGTAGACCCATTTGCAGCCCACAACCTTTTTATTTGCAGGTGTAGGGACAACAGTCCAAGTGTGATTAGTTTTAAGAGCTTGCAACTCTTTATCCATTGCTTCCACCCAACGTTTATCTGAGACAACTTGGTTATAGGTGAATGGTTCAGGAATTGTAGTTTGTGGACTAACAGCACAAGCAAAAACTGGAGTAGGTGGTGTATAATGAGAAATGTTATATTTGGTAGCAATGGGACAGTGAAGTAAAATAGTATTAGCCGTGACAGTGTTGGGAACAGATGATGTAGACACAACAAAATCCTTCATCCAACTCGGTTGAATTTTGTGCCTGAGAGAAACACGTTGGGGTAATGGTTGTGTGGAGATAGACATGTGATCAATAGAAGTAGGAGGAATAGGTAAAGGAGTAGGAGTAGATTGTGAAACAGTAGGAGTAGGAATAGGTAGAGGAGGAGTAGGAGAAGCAGACACATGAAAATCAGTAGACACTGTAGGAGTAGTAATAGTTTCGAGAGTATATGACAAAGGTGTGTGTGTAAAATACCAACATAATCAAAAGAGGAAACAGGAGGAGTAAATAAAGGAGTACAATGCTAAAAAATGGAATCAAAAGGAAAAAAAATTCATTGAAGGTAACATGTCGTGACACAAGAAACTGTTGTGTAAGAGGATCAAAAAGCTTATAACCCTTTTGGGTCATAGAGTATCCAAGGAAAACAGTTTTAATAGCACGAGGGGAAAATTTGTCCGAATTGTGAACTGACATATGAGCTAGACATCCAAACACTTTTAGGTGAGAATATGTGGGAGGTGTATGAAAAAGCTTTTCAAACGGAGAAATGAAGCCTAAAACTGTTGTAGGAATACGATTGATAAGATAAGTAGAAGTCAATATGGAATCACCCCAAAAAGAAAGAGGTAATTTAGCTTGAAACATGAGTGCTCTAGACATTTCAAGCAAATTTCTATGTTTTCGTTCAACTCATCCGTTTTGTTGAGGGGTATTCGGACAAGAGGTGTGATGAATAGTAACATGTGAGAGTAAAAAACGAGACAAATCAGTACTAACGAATTCACCCCCATTATCGGTTCGAATACATTTAATGGTGGTATGAAACTGGGTTTTAACATAAGAGAAAAATCTTTAAGGGACTGATTTGCATGTTGTTTAGTGGGTAAAAGAATTGTCCAAAGACCTCTAGTGCAATCGTCGACAAGAGTTAAAAAATATCTGCAACCATTATAAGTTGGAATTCTATATGGACCCCAAAGATCACAATGCACCAAATCAAATGGAGTAGTAGCTTGTGATTGACTAGAAGAAAATGGTAGATTACATTGTTTTGCTAAAGGACAAACAGTACAAGGTGTTAAAACACCATTAGGAACAATACAGAGAGGATCTAAAGGATTTATTACACGTATTTTTGACAAAATCTTGGAAGGAACATGACCGAGACGTTTATGCCAAAGAGAAGAATAATCGGAAGAGTGGGAAACAGCAAGAATTGACGGAGTGGATGGCAGATTAACTAGATGATAGAGACCTCCAACAATGCTACCAAGAACCAATTCCGTCTTCTGGTATTGGTTCTGCAGATAACAATTATTAGAAGAAAAATGAATGATAGTGTTGAGTTGAGAAGACAATTTACTGACAGACAACAGATTGAAAGTGAAAGTGGGTATGTATAAAACACTAGTAATCAGTGTAGAGATAAGATGTAGGTAGACAGACCCCATGTGAGTGAGTAAGGCATTTTCACCATTTGGAAATTTTACTGTCAAAGGATCATTCAAAAGAATCACATCTGACAAATACGCAATGTTGTAACACATATGATTTGTGGCCCCGGTATCAAGAACCCAAACATTATCGGGAATGTGTGTAGAAGAGAATAAAGAGAAAGTTGTACCTGCTATGTGAGAAGCCAGACTATACTGAGTGGGGGCAGCAGCAGGTTGAGGAACATATTGTGATTCAGGATTTTGTAGAGATTTACCAGGTTTGCCAGAGGTGTGGTTAAGATTCTGAAGTAATACAGCTAACTGAGATTGTAAAACATCCACTTTAGTTGACAAAGACTGATCAGATAAAGAGTTATCAGAGAAACTTTGAGTAGACGCAAGCATGGTCTGAGAAGCAGTAGACTGTCGAGGGTTGAACTTGGGATTCTGAGAAAAACGTCGTTTGCCTTTGTTATTTGGATGGTATGGGTGATCAAGAGGATACCCGATCAACTTGTAGCAACAGTCTTTAGTGTGACCTTTTAGATGACAGTGTGCACATTCTTGAACAGGATAAGGAGGTCGATCACTAAATCTGTTGGGGACATAAAAAGAGGAACTAGCCTGATGTGGTTTAAACATGTTAACCATCATGGCAACAGGAGAACCAATAGTATTTTGAGTTTGGCATTGTTTTTCCTCTTGTTTAAGTAGCATAAAGGCTTGGTTAACATTTGGCCAAGGAGACATCATCAATAATTGGCCACGAGCTGCTGTATAAATCGAATGTAAACCCATTAGGAATTGGATCAACCTGGTTTTCTCAATTTTTAATTCCCAATCCTAAGTAGCACCACAAGAGCACTTAATCACAAACTCCAAAGCACGAATTTCGTCCCAATAACCTTTTAGCTTGTGAAAATAGAACTCAATCGAATCATTGCCTTGTTCCAACTTAAACAAATCACGCTGAGTTTCATAAAACTTGTGTCCACTTACAGTAGAGAAACGCTTGTTTAACTCACTCCAAACAGTGAAAGAATTGTCAAGATAATTCATATTATTGCTGATCTCATCCGAGACAGTATTTAGAATCCAGGTGATGACCATGTCATTCACACGCTTCCAATGAACATACAATGGTGAAGACTCAATAGGTACATCAAAATCACCATTAACAATGACGAATTTATTCTTCGTAGAGAGAGCGATTTGCATAGAACGCTTCAATGAGGCACAATTTTCAGAACCGAGTAATTTCTTAGAAATCAAGATCATACTCTGCTGATCATTGTTGTGCAAATATAAAGGATGTGAGTTGTTATCGATGATTTGTGTGTATGATTGTGAAGAATGTGTATGAGGATTATCACTTTGAACAGTGTTTTGAGTAGTGTTTTGTGTATCATGAGAAATGTGTGGAGATCGATTAAGATTTTGTGAATTTGTCATATTGTTTAACACAGCGCTGGCATATGAAACAGGACGATTCATTCAAGCGATGATCACAAGAAAAACACAAATTGAATAGTCAACAGAGACAAAACACAGATCAATAGACATAGAAATTGACATATCTCAGATCGAAAACACCGAAATAATAACCAGAGAATCAATGGCGTCAAGTAGGTAACGACAACAACGATAACGATGAACTAATCAACGCAAACATAATCGAGAGACGATTAACAAGATAAAAGAAAACTCACAGATGTCGATCTAAACATAATCAATGGTGAAGAATCACAGAAATTGTGGAAGATTGCTATGATACCATCTTAAGTTCACCATTGACATACATACATACAAAGGTTGTATCTACATACTGAAGAAGATGAAATGTTTCTTATTGATTAAGTAAAAAGTCATTACAGATTAATGTTCTCAAATGAGTATATATACAGGTGGAAATTCTGTTATGATAAGAACGAGAACTTATCAACTACGTGATAAGTAGAGTGTGTGATGTGTGATAAGTTGTTACAAGTAACTAACATATACGCAATAGCGCGCGCCTACAGATGTGGATATGCTTGACGAGTGACGACGGTACAACTATTTGTGTATTACAAGCGGAGATATATTCTGCAAATGATGATTCTTGGAAAGAGATTCGGATGCCATAGACACTTACATTTTTTTCGATTTCTCGAAGTGTGTGTGTGTTAATCCTAAAGGAAGTCGGTTTTTGTATTTCGAAGGCAGACATGCGCTACTATCGTTTGATTTACATGATGAAGTGTTTAAAGTATATAAACAAAGAATGTCTTTTGTTTTTGATTTTAAAGGTTATGTTGCTATGATCTTTAATGAATCCACTAATGATGGATGGGTTCCTAGTCTATGGACATTAAATGCAGTTCTTGGCAACTGGTCTTGGACTAAAGAGTTCAATCTTGACGATAGTTTGAATGTAATTCGTGTAATTAGTTTTTATTTGGGTGATGGACTATTTTTTACACGTGGTGCTGCAGGTGAATACATCTTCTATGACTACAAGAAGAAACATGTCAAAACATTTCTTGATCAGGCCCCTCCCGCTGGAAATCTGACCGAGTACAAAGAGACCCTTGTTTCACTCAAAGGGTTTGAACAGCTAGAGTAAAGTGGTGACTGATTGTAGCTCGCATATAGGGCTGTAAGCGAACAGAGCCATTCGTGAACAAAACTCGAGCTCGGCTCGTTTTAGATAGACTCGGCTCGGTTCGTTTACTAAATGAACACGAGCTTGAACATGAAAATGTGTTCGGTTAGTAAATGAGCTCGAGCCGAGCTTTACACCTGTTCGACTCGAACTCGGCTCGTTTTGCTCGGGATCGGCTCGAGCTCGGCTCGAGCTCGGCTCGAACTCGTTAAACTCGGCTCGATTCGTTTAACTAATTATAAATTGTGAATTTCATAATATCCTTAACAATTTGAATATGTTAAATAAAACTTAATTGCGATCTATTTTAGTTATTTTGCGGTTGAATAGGGAATTGTATTTGTTATATCTAAAAGGTATAACATCAACGTACTACCAAAAGTTAAACTCTTTATATCCAATCCAAATTAGTTTTTCATTATTAAAATTTATAAGTTGCATTAATAAAATTACAAAAGAAAGTGAATAGAGAAAAAGAGTTTGTCTTATTAATTTATTATATAATATTATTTAAAAGTGGCTCGTACCTCTTAAAATTGAGGAGAAAGATGAGATTTTTAGTGAATTTAAGGTTAATAAGAGTATCTTGGAATAAAAAGTTGTTATCCTCCTCAAATTTCAAGTTAAAAGCCAAGATAGAGAGGCTCTAAGTTGGTGATAAAATTGTTTTATTTTAACTATTGTTATTAGGTGAAGTGAGTAAGGTTTGATTACTCATAAATACAAATATTAACCTAATATGATTAATAGAAGAAAATAAATTAACTTTAGTATTGAAATTTAAACATAATCGTGTATTCTTAATATGTGATTTTAGGCGCGAGACTGTAAATCGAGTAAGTAATTTTAAAAATTGGATTTGGTTGAGTATAAAAGTACGAACTATAAGTGAACAACTTGACTCGACTCGAGTTCGGTTTGTGTTCAGCTCGACTCGAAATGTTCGTGAACAAACTCGTGTTCAGCTCGTTTATTAACGAGCCGATCTTGAACATCACTTTTCGTTCGATTAGAAAGCTCGGCTCGACTCTGTTCGTTTTAAAAAAAAATCAAGCTCGATTCGATTCGGACAAAACTCGGCTCGGCTCTGTTCGTTTACATCCCTACTCGCATATAAAACAAACAATTAGCTTTTGAATTTCAGTTATCGTAGATTATCGTACTTTCTTGTGTTAAATTTTTTTTCCCATCAGAGCACCATCATAGCTCAAGCTATCTAACTTGGCTTTTGAATGAAGTTTCTATATTTTTTTTAAAGCAGTTACTTCGCTATTACGTGTAAGTTGATTATTTGTACTGTTTCCGAGCTATAATTTTATAATTAACTTTTTAGACCGTCTAACATATTTAATGCATTGTTTTATTCATTATCCTTCTCGTTCTACTGTACTTTTATTTATTGGAGGTTCAATACTTGTTTTATGAAAAATGTGTAAATTTTCATAATGTACTGTAGTATCTAATTTTTTTAACGGAGTAGTTGGTTGCTGCAAAAGGCTATTGGAGGCTATGGTTCAGTCAATATGGAATCATTTCTTGTTAGTTAGTTAGTTATCCAGCTAAGCAATTTTCCACATCAGCATAACAAGCTTTGTCTTGTATATAATCTTTACTTTGTATTCTTGTGAGTTAGTTTTGTATTCTGGAAAAACAATAAGGCTTACATGTTTGTAGAGATGGTTAGTTAGCAAGCTTGTATTAGTTCAACAATGGAGTTCAATACATTTTCATTATAGAATTGTTCGTTTATCATGGTATCAGAGCGAGGTTCAAGCTTCGTACGATCTAAAATTCTGCATACTATACAGATTTGAAGTTCTGAGTTCTTTTCTCGAAGAAATCAGGTGTTATTCATTCTTATTTTGCGATTGTTTTGCGATTATATGATCATTTCATGATTTTGTGATTTGAGATGTTTTTTTTGTGCTCGCAAGTTTGTAATCTCTGAGTATTGATGGCCTAAAGTCTAAGTTTCGAAGAGCATTTTGTTAAACAGATCATATACAATTAGTTTACAATTTGTACATGTACTGATTAGATTCTTGATTAAAGTCATGGCTACAAGAATTGTTCAAGATCCTTCAAGCATTTATTTTGTTCATCCTTCTGATTCGAACACAAATCAACTTGTTTCTGTTAAATTCAATGGAGAGAATTTTAACAATTGGAAAAGAAGCATGATGTTAACTTTATCTGCTAAAAACAAACTTGGATTTGTTAATGGAACTATTGAGATTCCTGAGGTTTCTTCTATTGATTACAAATACTGGGAGAGATGCAATGATTTAGTGATTTCGTGGTTGTTATTCAATCTTGATGAGAATATTGCTAGAAGTGTACTTTTCCTCACAACAGCAAGAGAGATTTGGAAAATCGATTTGGTTTTACTTCAGTTACACAAGTTTTTTCATTGGAACAGAAATTAGCTGAGATGAAACAAGGACAACAGAGTGTTTCTGAGTTCTATAATCAAATCAAAACGGTTTGGGATTTACTTGATGATGCAGATCCTTTACCAAATTGTGGTTGTGGTAAATGTACATGTGTTTTGGCTGACAGAACTAAGAAGATGCAGAAAGATCACAGAGTACTGCAATTTTTGATGAAACTAAATGATCAATTCTCTATGATAAGAGCTAATATTCTCATGGCGACATCACTATCTGATCTGACTCAAGTTTATCGAATTGTGGCTCAGGAAGAAAGTCACAAGGACTTCTGTCAAATACTAACCAGAATGATAGTTTGGCCTTTGTTGCAGACAAAAGGAAAGTTGATTCTTATCAACCTAACAAAGCTTATGGTTCTAATTCTACTAGCTTTCAGAAACAGGCTCCTAATTCAAGTGGATTTCAGAAGAAGTTTAATTCCAAGCCTGCAGATACATACTTCTGTACTCATTGCAAAATTGCAGGGCATAGTATAAAGAGATATTTTAAAGTGCATGGTTACCCACCTGGTTTCCAACATAAGGAAAGGAGATTTGCTGCAGCAGTAGAGCATGAAGATCAATTTACTAATTCCAAACAGGATCAATCAGCTCCAGTCTCTATGCAACAGTATAATCAACTAATTGAGTTACTAAACAAGCAAAAGCTTCTTGATCCTGATGGAACTAAGCAAACAGAAATCTCTGGTCATGCCCTTCTAGCAGGTAAAGTTTGTCTGACATCTTTTCATTCCACTGAATGGCTTTTGGATAGTGGTGCCACTGATCAAATAAGCAACTCCATGCTAGATTTTGATACTTATGAATGTGTGACTGATGTTGATAGTCACATTACTGTTCCTGATGGAAGGAAAATCAAGGTCACTCATACTGGAACAGTCATTCTTAATGCTAATATCACACAACAGAATGTACTCTTAGTTCCAGATTTCAAATATAAGTTGATTTCAGTGCAGAGGTTGTGTGAGGATATGCATTCTTCTATTCTTTTTTCTGAAAAACAGTGTTATCTTCAGGACCTTTCTCAGAATCATCCTCCACAACATCTTGGTGAATTGCAGAATGGTTTATATACTGTTCCTGCATCAGTTTCACATGGTACTACTTTCAATGGCAAGTTTTTTCACAATAAAGGGGCTTTTCTCAGCATTTCAGAAGAGACCAAGTTATGGAATCTACGGCTTGACCATATATCTTTTCAGCAACTCAAGTTACTTCAACCGTATTGTTCAGTACAAGAACATTTAGAAGATACAATTTGTCATATTTGTCCTTTGGCAAAACAGTGCAGGAGTTCTTTTCAAGTTAGCGGTATTAAAACTACTTCAATTTTTCAAATGATTCATGTAGACATTTGGGTCCTTTACAGAGTTAAAAATCATGATGGATGTAATCAGTTCATCACTATTGTGGATGATTTCAGCAGATATACTTGGGTACATTTGATCAAATTTAAGTCAGAGATTGTGGATGTTATTATCAAGTTCGTTCAATATGCCAAAGTGCAGTTTAATTCTACAGTTTCTTGTATATGGTCAGATAATGCAAAAGAAATCAGTGAAGGTACATTGAAATCTTTCTTTCAAACTCAAGGCAGAATTCATCAAACATCATGCAGCTATACTCCTCAGCAGAATGGAGTAGTGGAACGGAAGCATAGACACTTACTTGAAACGGCCAGGTCCTTATCTTTTCAATCAAAATTACCTTCTCATTATTGGGGTGAATGTGTACTTTGTGCTTGTTATTTGATAAACATTATGCCTCTTAAGAGTATAGATAATATGACTCCTTATCAGAAACTTTACTCTAAGCCACTTTCTCTTGACAACCTTAGAGTTTTTGGATGCTTATGTTATATTTCAACTCCTAAACCTAATAGATCAAATTTTGATCCAAGGGCATCTCCTTGTGTTTTCATTGGATATACAACTAATCAAAAGGCCTATAAAGTTCTTGATTTGGACAGTAAAACCATTCTTATTTCTAGAGATATTGTTTTTCATGAACATCACTTCCCATATCATATTCTGTCTCAATCTCATTCTAATGTCTATTCTTCAGCTATATTTTTGCCTACTGTCACTTCTTGTACTTCTGACTATGATGATTTAGTCTATGATGATCATATTCCATTATCTCATAATTTTACAAATCCTACAACTGCTAGTTTTGATTTTCTTAATTCATCACACTCTCATTCAACTACTGATCAAACAGCTTCTGCATCTTCTACTGAGTTAATCACCGCATCTTATACTGTTTCTTCTGTTCCTGTGAGACAGTCTACCGGACCTAGAAAAATACATGCTTATCTGAATTCCTATAAATGCAATTTCAGCCAGTTAGCTCCTTTGAAATGTTCACCTCATTGGTGCAATTTAGTTACATTTGATAAATTTCCTGTTGCCCACAAAGCTTTTCTTGCTGTCACTTCTGACATTCATGAACCCCTTAGTTATAAAGAGGCATCTCAACATCCACTTTGGGTTGAGGCTATGGCTAAGGAACTCAAAGCATTAAATGATAAATAATACATGGGATTTGGTGGATCTCCCACCTGGTAAGAAACCAATTGGCAATAAATGGGTGTTTAAAGTTAAACTCAATGAAGATGGTTCCCTTGAAAGATGTAAAGCAAGATTAGTTGCCAATGGTTTTAATCAAAAGTATAGGATAGACTATGAAGAAACTTTCTCTCTTGTGATTAAGATGACTACAGTTAGATGCCTGATTGCCCTAGCAGCCAGCAAGCATTGGGATTTGTTTCAGTTAGATGTGAACAATGCATTTTTGCATGGTGATCTTAAAGAAGAGGTGTATATGACAGTACCTGAAGGAGTGCCTCATAAACCTAATCAAGTATGTAGGTTAAAGAAGTCTTTATATGGTTTAAAACAGGCATCTAGAGAATGGTTTTCAAAGCTTCTTCAGGAGTTGGTTTTTCAGGGCTATGAACAGTCAAAGAATGATTACAGTTTATTTCTTAAGAAAACTGGTGACCTTACTACTATTGTTGCTGTTTATGTTGATGACATAATTGTCACTGGTAATAATTTGCCAGAAATTTCTTCTCTAAAGCAGCATCTTCACAAGGTATTCAGTATTAAGGACTTAGGGAAGTTGCATTATTTTTTGGGTATTGAGGTTGGTTATGTCCATGAAGGCATACTTTTGACTCAAAAGAAGTTTACATCTGATCTACTTCAAGCATGTCCTTTCGATATATCAAAGGCTGCTTTAACTCCATTTCCTGTCCATATGAAGTTATCACAGTTTGAAGGTGCTTTGATTGATACTCCTGAGCTTTATAGATCTTTGGTTGGTAAATTGAATTACCTTACAAACACTAGGCCAGATTTATCATATGCTGTTCAGACTTGAAGTCAGTTTATGCAGAATCCCAGATTACCACATTTACATGCTTTAACACATACTCTCAGGTATGTTTCTTCTTCTTCTGGCCAAGGTATACTATTGAAGGCTTCTAATAGTCTTACTGTCCAAGCTTTTTCGGATTCTGACTGGGGGTCTTGTCCAGACACTAGACGGTCGCTTACTGGTTACATTGTTCTATTTGGTTCTTCGCTTGTTTCTTGGAAATCCAAGAAACAAAGTACTGTTTCACGTTCCTCTTCTGAAGCCGAGTATCATGCCATGGTATCTATAGCTTCTGAAATTACTTGGTTGGTTCGTCTTCTACAGGAACTTGGTGTTATAGATTTAACACCTGTTACTTTACATTGTGATAATCAATCGGCCCTTTATATTGCTAAGAATCCAGTGTTCCATGAACGGACTAAGCATATTGAGTTATCGTACAAGGAGCTTTTATCCAAGTTGGGAATGTCTGATTCTGCTTTACACACTGCTTCCACATTCTTCAACTTGAAGGGGGGGGGGGTATTGGAGGCTATGGTTAAGTCAATATGGAATCATTTCTTGTTAGTTAGTTAGTTATCCAGCTAAGCAATTGTCCACATCAGCATAACAAACTTTGTCTTGTATATAATCTTTACTTTGTATTCTTGTGAGTTAGTTTTGTATTCTGGAAAAAAAATAAGGCTTACATGTTTGTAGAGATGGTTAGTTAGCAAGCTTGTATTAGTTCAACAATGGAGTTCAATACATTTTCATTATAGAATTGTTCGTTTATCAAAGGCCCTACTGTATATCAGTAATTGGTAGAAATAATTGTAAAAGCAAACTATTTATGATCATTACAAAAAAGAGTTGAAAGGATTTGTAGGGCTAACTTGAGCGATTGTGTGGCGAAATGAGAGATGTCGTCCTTAGGATTTAGGACTGTTGTTTTGGAGGGGTGTGCTTGATTCTAAGAAGAATATTTTGCAACATAAGTAGTTGATTTGAATGTTGTTGGCGCAATCAGTTCTTTAGGAAGGGTTCGCAGAGATCCAACTCTTCAGTGATACCAGAACCCAACGTACGGCCCAACCATACCCGCTTCATCACATCTTTTGCTTTCTGAGAGACTGATGAAGTAATATTATTTCTGTAGTGAAAGTGCAGAACAACAGGGGTGATAATCTTATTCAAAATTAGATACTTTGACGCATTAAAAAGTACCTACATTTCTATACTCTGGCGATTTAAAAAGTGTTACAATTTATATTTCTATACAAGTAAAACAAGAGTCGTAATAGCTCAAAACGTATGTCGAGGACCTCCATTCTACGTGGCCAGGCCCGGACGACTATACAAGTCCCAAAAAATCAATATTTGTTAGTTAACTAAATTTGCATCAAACAAAAGAGAATATAAAGTATACGGGGCTACAAATTCGAGTGGGAAAGCATGAAACTTAAGCTAGATAAGAAATGTTAAGATTAAATTTAAATATTAAAAGGAACATATTTAAACAAAAAACATGATAACTGATCAACAAAAAATATAATAAAAACACTTTATACCCTAATTTTAATTTTTTATTATTCGATCAAAACCTACCATTATTGGTAGGAAAGCTGTACAGAAATGGGCCGATTTGACTGGGCCGATTTAACACCCCACACTACAAAAGCAAAAAGGTGATGGGTCCAAAATTTGATTGGGCCTATTTCCTGTTTGTGGGACCAAACAAAAATAAAACCGACATTTTCCTACCATATATGCTAGGAAATGACGCTGGCAAAATGAAAATATTTCTTATTTAAAAAAATGTTTATTAGTTTAAAATATGATATGGACGATGGTGGGGTACCATCACGAATAAAACCTACCAAATCTGGTAGGTTTTACTTTCCTACCATATATGGTAGGAATTGACCATGACAGAATGAGAAATTTTTTATTTTAATAAAATTATTTATTACTTTAAAATATGATATGGCTGATGATGTGGATGGTGGGGTACCATCACGAATAAAACCTACCAGATTTGGTAGGTTTTAGTTTCCTACCATATATGGTAGAAAATGATCATGGCAGATTGAAATATTTCTTATTTTAAAAAAATGTTTATTATTTTGAAATATGACATGGCTGATGATTAGGATGGTGAGTCTTATCTTTGTGAAAATGCAGGCAAAACCTACCAATATTGGTAGGTTTTAATTTCCTACCAACAATCGATAGGATTTGGTGCTGGCTTTCACAAAAACTAGGCTCACACGCACCATTTCCTACCATATTCATCGTCGGTGGAAAATGATGGGTCAAGTTCTACCAAGTTTTTTTGGTAAGATTTATATGGTAGGAAAATGTCGTTTTTGGTGTAGTGATTTCTATACTCTGGCGATTTAAAAAGTGCTGCAATTTATATTTCTATACAAGTAAAACAAGAGTCGTAATAGCTCAAAACGTATGTCGAGGACCTCCATTCTATGTGGCCAGGCCCGGACGACTAGGCCCGGACGACTGTACAAGTCCCAAAAAATCAATATTTGTTAGTTAACTAAATTTGCATCAAGCAAAAGAGAATATAAAGTATACGGGGATACAAATTTGAGTGGGAAAGCATGAAACTTAATCTAGATATGAAATGTTAAGATTAAATTTAAATATTAAAAGGAACATATTTAAATTCTCTTGAGAAATATTTTTTCAGGAACAACTCTTTTGAACATTATCGAATTCACTTGAGAAAGAACAGCTTCCTTCATTTTATCTACCGTGGAGATAAAAAAATTCTTCTTTTATGTATAATAATATAATAATGCCTATTGAGGAGATCGAAAAGGTTTTGTACCAAGTTTTCTTAATTTTATCATTTATGTATAAAAATATATCACATGTCGAGTAATAGCATGCCATTGCACATCCTGTAGTTTGCGTACGTTCATTAATAACGAGTGCGGGGTGTGCGATCACCATAGCTCTCGAAAATATAAGATCCCCAAATTGATTTTAAATATCTCTGTCATAATGTATTCCAATAACTTATCTCATTCAAGATAAAATTACTTAAATTTATATTAAAAAGTCCAATTTTAAAATTTAATTCGAATTAAAATTGGGGAATTTGTATAATATGTCCCAAGTTAATGAGTCACTTTATCAATATGTCCCTCTTTATTCAATAATTATAAATATATCCTATAGTTAACTTTTAGTTCATATATAACTTATATAAATATAAATAATTATAAATATAAATATTTGTGTATTTATTATGACTAAAATGCCCCTATTACAATATTTTTAAGATAGAAGAATGGAAATTAGTTTCAGAAAATCAGCTAAAATCACCCGGCAATTATTTATGTTATATGTGTGTGAAATCCCATCTATTACCTCTATCCGGAAATAGTTTATGATTACTGACGTCGAGGACAGAAAGAACTTGACCATAACTTTTCTAGGTGTAAATGCTGTTAAACTAAAGTATAGAGTGATGTAGGTTCCTCGGACCTAAGCAAGCATATAATTTGACCATTTCTTTCCTCGCCGAAACAACCTATTGATTGATATATCTGTAGAATGAAACCTGTTTTTCTAAGATGATTGTAAATATATGAACCCCAAATTACTAAAATAAGTTGACATAATATTTCAATCCTAGTATATAACTTGTACAAAGTACAAGTACAAACTTAACTTTGTATAAACTATTCTGAATTCTTGTATTTTTCATTTATGTATCAACCAAATTGAATTCTTATATTTTTCATTTATATATCAACCAAATTGTAGCTAAGGTGTCTACTTTAAATTGTAACCTTGTAGACTGTAATCATGTACGTTGATAAGTAATTAAGAACAAACTTTCCTGTAAACTTGTTGATAAGAAAGGTTATATATGTCATTAAAAATGTGAAGTAGTGAAATTAATCATGATTAATTTAAAATTGTAAATTTTTTTGAATATAGGATATATTTATAAATATAATTATAAATGACATATATTCATAAATCATATTTTAAAATGGGACATATTATTAAAAAAAACCCTTAATATTGATCACAATTGTCTACGAGCAAAACAGTCCGAGCAATTAGTCATATATATAATACAAAACAGAGAAAAGGGGAAAACAAAAAGAGAAAACAATCGTAAGTCCTTTATCCCATATACAATTTACGTTTTCCTCTGCTGAGGATCTAATTTTATTATATATAGTTAGGGTTTCTATTGGGGTCAATTCGTAGCAATTTATATATATGGCCAGAAGCAAGAAAAGCACTACTTGTTATTTACCCGAAGAACTCTTGTTTAATATTTTTACATTGTTGCCTGTGATATATATCACTACTCCAATGCAAATCAGTTTGCAAAACATGGCTCTCCCCATTATATCAAACCCGCTATTTATCGAAACTCACGTCTCATTCAATCCCGCAAAAAACAACCCTCCTCCATATTCTACATGCTCGATAAATCCATCTATGTTGATACTTGTGATAATTCAACACTCCTCTACATGCTTCTGTCTTTTATTTGGTGGGAAACTGGAATAGTATGTTCTCGTAATGGTCTTGTTTGTGTTAGTAATCTTGCTACTGATGTTATTTATTTGGGGAATCCGATTACTAGGCGATTTAAGAAACTTCCTCCCCCTAGTGACCGAGAAGATTGCGAGGACTTTATGCTAGGGTTTGGTTTTGATGATATTTCTATTGACTACAAGATTCTTAGGATTCCAAAACTGCTTGAAGTTACTTGTGCTCTACAAGCGGAGATGTATTCTGTGAATGATGATTCTTGGAAATAAATTCAGATTCCAGAGACACTTACCTATTTTCCGATTCCTCGAAGTGTGTGTCTAAATCCTAAAGGAAGTCAGTTTTTGTATTTCGAAGGCAAATATGAGCTACTATCGTTTGATTTGCATAATGAAGTGTTTAGAGTACATCCGTATCCCGAACCTCCGGATCAACTTCAACAAAGAAAGTCTTTTGTTTTGGATTTTGAAGGTTTTGCTGCTTTGATCTTTAATGAATTAACTGATGATGGATCTGTTTCTAGTCTTTGGACATTGAATGAAGTTCTTGGCAACTGGTCTTGGGATAGAGAGTTCAATCTTGACGACAGTTTCAAGGAAATTCACGTTGCTAGGTTTTGTTTGGGTGATGGACAACTTTTTGCATGTGGTGTTCGTGGATACATGTTTTATGACTACAAGAAGAGACATGTCAAAGGTGTTCTTGATCAGACACCTTGGGTGTAATATCTAGCAAATTTTAGATATAATAATAATAATAATAATAATAATAATAATAATAATAATAATAATAATAATTACAGTTAGAATTAAAATAAGTGATTAGTTAATTATTAAAAAAATTCTAAAAATAATAGGATATAAAGAGCTAATGATGTACACGATGATCTAATAACAAAACCCTAAACCTGTTACGTAGAGAGACAGAGGAGGAAAAACAGAGAAGTTTCTTTCGATTCATCCAATTCAAGATCTGGCCTTTAAAGTTTTCGATTAGAACAGGTAATTAGAATATATATATATACACGTTTTTAATTGTCACCTAGAGTACTTGTTGCTACATGTATATATCAATATTTTGGTGGTAGTTGATTCGATTATTCTATACGACGCTGCTGCACTAACTTGTTATGATATATTATATTATTAATAAGTTATTACTGTATAAACTATATAGGCTAAATTATGACAATCGGTAGAAGCATGAATTCGTTTACTTGAGTGCATAATTTTAGTTTACATGCTCACCATATGTTTTATTATTATATTATATTTATTTTGTTTTGTTTAACCAACTGCACATGACTACATTGATTTTATGGCTCAAGAGTTAAGTCAGATTGCAAGTACATATTCATTAGCTTACAAAATTGTTCACCAAGCCACTGTATTAGTTGTACATCTACATGGTATTAATAAATGATTTTATTAAAGTGGATGCATTGGTCAGGTTATTGAGACCGAAGGATTTAAGTTGTCAACAAGATTTAATCAAATTCTAGGCCATGGGAATGATGTGAATGTGGTTTAATATGTCTGCGTTAATAGCATAATTATGCAATAAAATGACGAGTCATAAATTATACTAGTATAATTAAGTAATAAATATATTTCGTTAATAAATTATATTTTGTAATTAGGTTGGGAGCCGCGAGTTTAACGAGTCGTGTGTGGATTTTGTTAGAATTTGAGATTTCGATTTTGAGGTACGGATTCTCTCCTATTTTATTCAGCGCTACTCCTCTTAGAAATATTTAAATTAAATTCGTTTTGACCTCAAATCTGTTCATTTGATTTTGAATCATTTTGAAATGTGAAAATTGTTTTGATTCTGAAAAGTATATTTAAATCTGTTTCGAAATACTTAAATATTTGTTTCTGCAATTTTCTGATATTGCGTCTGTTGGAAATATTGAGAATATCTGTTATATGAGATTTTAAAATATTTTACGAAATATTATATTTGAACCCTTAGTGATATAGGGTATACCGAGTTAACCAGCTGTAGGGGTACTACAGCCATGTCATTGCGGCACCAGTGACATGACACTTCCGTGACAGTGTGATTGGTCACGGCGTATCCTTCTGATAGCTCAGGAGGCGAGCTTTTGCGCATTTGATATTTGTTTCAGGATACGTGGGTGCACCCAGAGTTTATGATTTGTGATTTGTGATTTGATTTGACGGTGACGTTGTATATGCCGTACACGTTATCTGATTTGTTGCACACATTAGGTACCCTATGATGTGTGTATTTGTATCTGTTTTGTTCTGATCTCGGTATGAAATATCCTAACCCCTCGTTGCTTCAGCCATAATTATTTTTAGATAAATGTTTCATTATAAACTGTCAAATATGAATATCCGTTTTCTGTTTTATAAACTGTATTCCAAATCCGTACTGAGCGATTGGCTCATGCCGTATTCTTTTTCTGGCAGGTGCTTAGGGGGATCTGGGATTGTGTGATGGAGAGCCACCCCTTTATATCATTGATTAGGATTTGCAGACTTCTATCGTTATTTAGACTTGAATATCATTTTAGAGATTTTGGTTTTCGTATTTATTGTTTTGAACTGTTTTGGAGGTTTAATATTATATTGGAGATTATTAGACTATTTAATTATCATTTAGAGATTATTTTAGTGCTCTGTTTGCAGGTTTATGGTTTAATAAGTAGCCCCTCATTTAGATATAGATGGGGGTGTTACAAAGATGGTATCAGAGCTATAGGTTCTTTCTTGTTGAAAACCTAATTAGGTTGACCTGTGAGAGTGGGTAGGCGTTAGGATGGGTATTCTGCTTTAGAATTTTGTTTAGTCATGTTTATTTGATACCTATTATGCTTTCATGACATAAAAAAAAAAAACTACTTTGGCTGATTTCTTTCTTGTGAACTTCGTTCGTACATGAATCTGTTATTGTAGATCATTTTTAGACATGAGGCTATGGTGTTAACTAATTCTGCTTTGACTCATGTTATATGTTTGTTTAGTATCGGGAGTGCTTAGAAGTTCGAGGAATTATATAAACATCAGACGACTTGATTTCAATAATGGTGCATTTCCTTAATTGACATTATCATAGGCATGGATGAGTTAAGTTAACAATGTGCAAGAGTTAAGTCAATTTTCCGATGAGTCAATCGACAAGAAAAGTGAATGATCTTTACAGATGCAAATATATGAGAACATGTTTAATAAGATCAACAAATTATTTGAAACTTTTGTTAGCTTCACAAGAGAGAAAAGTTTTAGATAAGGATTGTGTTAAATTTAGATTTTATGCATCGATAAGATTGCATGTGGTTAGAATGTGATTTTGTAGATGGTCTCTAGACTTGACCTGTGAGTTGTGGGTTGACTTTATATGAATAGATTTAAGCATTTTGATTTTGAATTTGTAAGATTATGTTCATGTATGTTGTTATATATATGATAATAAATTATCTCTTGGTTACTAGCTTAATCTTCTTATTTATTTTTTAATATTAAATTAAATTTAGGATAACTTTTTACTTATTTCCTGTCTATCTGTCATTTTTACATTCTGAATTATATAATAATAATAAAAAAAAGTTCTATATGCATGCACCTTTGATAATTTGCTTATTTGAATTAAGTAAGAGTCTTTGAGAATACAAATCCTCAGTCCTTTATTTTTTTTAATTCTTTTTTTTATTGTGATTTTCTTATACTCATATGTTATAATAGTTTACATGTAAGATTACAGGATATTCACATTGTTTTGACACTGGTTGCCACAATCTATTTTCAAATATTAATAATATTTTTTTTTCTCAATTCAAATTATGGCCAAAACATTTATGTTCCAAAATTTAATTATTTAATTATTTTATTTTGAGGACGCTCGAAATAAATAATTAAATGAAATGATATTATTGGTTTTAGGGACGCCTGAAATTAATAATTCAGTAAAGGAAAATAAGTGTTTTGTAGGCTAGGAATTTTTGACAAGATTCAAGGTATTTTGAATTATCCGTATATAATATTTAATGTATTGCACGCTATCTAATGGTCATCATTTGGTGTCCCAAGTAGGTTCAAAAAAAAAAAAAAAAAAACAAATCATACATATCTGGTTTTTTTTTTATTTTTTATTTTGTTAGTATCAAGAATTATTATCAAAGACTAATGACTTGGTTTTATGTGCTTTAATTTTCGGAAATCTTTCCACGTTGTATAATTGAATAATTATTTTCTTTAATGTTTTAATTGTATTTATCTAATAAAATCATGAAGCGTTATAATTTAACAAGTGATGGGACTTGTATGATTAAGTTGTTTGTTATAAGATATGTTATATGCTCGTATTTAATATTTAATTTTATACTTTAGAATATAATTTCGTTCAGAATTATTATTCTGCGTTTTTTTTTTCTTCGTATATTTGTTTCATGATAGACACTTGTACATCTTATTCATATTAGTATGCACATAATATTTTGGTGGCAAAAAAAAAATCAATGTTTTCATTCTTGATTTTATTTAATTACTTTAAAACAACTTATGCATAGTATTTGGTTCCAAATTGCTACTAAAGAATGTCAGTCTCTCGAAGAATCAACGCGTCTGTTTGTCCGAGTTATCGGAATATCATTAAATTTTTAATTTTCAAAAACAAAATTTTTATAAGTGAGAGAGAATGTAGTATCTCATAAATTTTTTTTAAAAAAAATTTACTTTAAGTGTTTTTGAATTATATACAATTATTGATAGTTTTTAAGTTGAGTTAAATATTATTTTATATTGTATTTATAATGTATGGCAATTAAATTTGTTTGAGTTTGGATATATATTATCGTTAATGAACTCTATAATTAGAAGTTGTTCAAGAAAAAAAAAACAGTCCAAGCCATGCGTGGGACATAGGAGAAATAAAAAGCAGACCACAGATATTCCATAATTTTATTCTCGTACAAAGACAATTATCTTTTGTAATGAGTATGATGTGCAAGAGGTTGGCATTATATAATAATATGTGAGGTTAGACTATTTCCCATATAATGTACAAAAATATATTCCTAATTACACGGGTTATACTTGAATTTACAAAGACACCCTTAAAATTTGACATGTAAACTTTATAATACTGTTGTCACCTAAGATTATCATCAGACCCATTATTCTCTTTTGTAATTACGTGGTATGCTTAGTTGGGCACTTGACTATTTTCTAGCTGATTTATGCATGCATATTAAGTTTGTGGCTTTATCTTTTGCGATGAATCAAGTATCTTGATATTTCATAGAGTATCATAAGAATATTTATATAACTCATGTATGCAATGTGCCTTGATTGATTTGAATTGTATGAGATTATATCAGGACTAATTTAATTAAACTTGTGTATTTGTAGCATGAGAATTGTTTTTTAAAATTTATTTGAACCATTACTATATGTCTAATTTCTAATATTAAAGTTGTCAATTTTAAAAAAAAAAATCATTGTTAATAGGTAAAGTGAAGGCATACATATATTTATGTATAAAAGTATCCAAAAAGATAAAATAATTATGTTTATTTTTTTTTAGTGAAAACGTGAGATATAGCTGATCCCAGTAAATACAGTCAGTGCTTACGTGAACATATCATTCTTGTACGAACACTAAGTTTCAACACTAGTTATTAATTAATTACAAATTAATTTAACAGGTTGCAATCATCCGGACTTTATTCCTAATTTTACTAAGCATTTACATGCATGCCGGAGGTCGTGGCCTAATCGGATAAATATTTATTTATTTACATTTTTTACAAAACTATATATTATACTTGTCGTTCTAATTGTGCTAATTATATTGGTGTCATTAATCATATTAAAAAAATATTTGAATATGTAAATTCACTATTTAATATAACAGCAAATATATGAGTTCAGGGCTTTTCGATATTTGTATATTACTCGTGGTTTTCATTTTTGCGTGCACTTGTTAACATATATTTCTCCGTTACTAGTAGCAAAAGACTAAAAATTTGATAATTTATTTTGTAGACATGGTTTGTTTATGCTATATGTATTTATATGTAATAGTAGCTAGTCTTGCATGTAAGAAATAAAAATATCTGTATATTTAAAAAAAAAAAAACTCTGATGATATATATTGGGGCATCAATAGAGGGAGTCACTGAAATTGCTCAAAGATTCAAATAACGACCCAATTATCTCAAATGTGTATATGTTTTGTATTTTAATTTTAAGGGATTAGAATTGTCATACGTGTTTGTTACTATATTCGTTATACAAGTTTATACATTAATTTGTGAGGCGGAAGTCAAAGTCAAAGTCATCTTACTTTGAGAGGAGCTAATTTCTAGAAAAAAAAAAACTATTCTTATTGTCAAAGATTTGTGCAAGGATCATTAAGTTAGTGAGGAATGCGAGGAATATATTCGTTAGAAATATCGGCACTTGTTTGAATTAGGTACGGATCTTAGTTTCGTTTGATTCCGGGGACGGAATCCTTTTTAAGGGGGTATATATGTAATATCTAGCAAATTTTAGATATAATAATAATAATAATAATAATAATTACAGTTAGAATTAAAATAAGTGATTAGTTAATTATTAAAAAAATTCTAAAAATAATAGGATATAAAGAGCTAATGATGTACACGATGATCTAATAACAAAACCCTAAACCTGTTACGTAGAGAGACAGAGGAGGAAAAACAGATAAGTTTCTTTCGATTCATCCAATTCAAGATCTGGCCTTTAAAGTTTTCGATTAGAACAGGTAATTAGAATATATATATATATACACGTTTTTAATTGTCACCTAGAGTACTTGTTGCTACATGTATATATCAATATTTTGGTGGTAGTTGATTCGATTATTCTATACGACGCTGCTGCACTAACTTGTTATGATATATTATATTATTAATAAGTTATTACTGTATAAACTATATAGGCTAAATTATGACAATCGGTAGAAGCATGAATTCGTTTACTTGAGTGCATAATTTTAGTTTACATGCTCACCATATGTTTTATTATTATATTATATTTATTTTGTTTTGTTTAACCAACTGCACATGACTACATTGATTTTATGGCTCAAGAGTTAAGTCAGATTGCAAGTACATATTCATTAGCTTACAAAATTGTTCACCAAGCCACTGTATTAGTTGTACATCTACATGGTATTAATAAATGATTTTATTAAAGTGGATGCATTGGTCAGGTTATTGAGACCGAAGGATTTAAGTTGTCAACAAGATTTAATCAAATTCTAGGCCATGGGAATGATGTGAATGTGGTTTAATATGTCTGCGTTAATAGCATAATTATGCAATAAAATGACGAGTCATAAATTATACTAGTATAATTAAGTAATAAATATATTTCGTTAATAAATTATATTTTGTAATTAGGTTGGGAGCCGCGAGTTTAACGAGTCGTGTGTGGATTTTGTTAGAATTTGAGATTTCGATTTTGAGGTACGGATTCTCTCCTATTTTATTCAGCGCTACTCCTCTTAGAAATATTTAAATTAAATTCGTTTTGACCTCAAATCTGTTCGTTTGATTTTGAATCATTTTGAAATGTGAAAATTGTTTTGATTCTGAAAAGTATATTTAAATCTGTTTCGAAATACTTAAATATTTGTTTCTGCAATTTTCTGATATTGCGTCTGTTGGAAATATTGAGAATATCTGTTATATGAGATTTTAAAATATTTTACGAAATATTATATTTGAACCCTTAGTGATATAGGGTATACCGAGTTAACCAGCTGTAGGGGTACTACATCCATGTCATTGCGGCACCAGTGACATGACACTTCCGTGACAGTGTGATTGGTCACGGCGTATCCTTCTGATAGCTCAGGAGGCGAGCTTTTGCGCATTTGATATTTGTTTCAGGATACGTGGGTGCACCCAGAGTTTATGATTTGTGATTTGTGATTTGATTTGACGGTGACGTTGTATATGCCGTACACGTTATCTGATTTGTTGCACACATTAGGTACCCTATGATGTGTGTATTTGTATCTGTTTTGTTCTGATCTCGGTATGAAATATCCTAACCCCTCGTTGCTTCAGCCATAATTATTTTTAGATAAATGTTTCATTATAAACTGTCAAATATGAATATCCGTTTTCTGTTTTATAAACTGTATTCCAAATCCGTACTGGGCGATTGGCTCATGCCGTATTCTTTTTCTGGCAGGTGCTTAGGGGGATCTGGGATTGTGTGATGGAGAGCCACCCCTTTATATCATTGATTAGGATTTGCAGACTTCTATCGTTATTTAGACTTGAATATCATTTTAGAGATTTTGGTTTTCGTATTTATTGTTTTGAACTGTTTTGGAGGTTTAATATTATATTGGAGATTATTAGACTATTTAATTATCATTTAGAGATTATTTTAGTGCTCTGTTTGCAGGTTTATGGTTTAATAAGTAGCCCCTCATTTAGATATAGATGGGGGTGTTACATTGGGTTAGGTATTTAAGAGTTCACCGAGACCCTTGTTTCACTCAAAGGGTTTGAACTAATGAACCTAACTGATCCAGATAAGCTTATCCAGAAATCTCGCAACTGATATACTTGGTTTGGTTGTGATATGAGTTGTTTAATATTGTTGTAATGTTTATCATGTAGATATACATTATTATAGATAAGTATGATCTTAGTGCATGTACTGTAGTACTTTTATAAACAGCACTGATCGATGTAAAGGATGATTCAATAATACAATACTCAAATCTCAATCCTCAGTAATTGTTTTGTTATGGTATCAGAGATATACATGTTCTAACGAACCAGATCCTGCAATTTATTTTTCCTCTATTCTCAAAATCAAAACTATTCTCCACCATATCACTCATGGCTTTAATTAATCCTACAGACTCAACAATGACAACAAATATGAATGCCCTGACTCAGTTCAATCCAACTGCACAATTACCTATCAAACTTACGGGTAGTATGAATTTCACAACGTGGAAAGCTCAGTTCGAGCTTCTTCTTTTCGGTCATGATCTGTTGGGACACCTTGATGGTACTCTCTTGCCGCCACCAACTAATATCGAAGAAGGTGACAAAAGTGTCCCTAACCCAAAATTTCGACTATGGCTTCGACAAGACAAGCTAATTCAAACAACAATTCTTGCTTCTGTGGAACCTAACTTGGCATCTATGGTTGCCACTGCGTCTTCTTCCCGTGCGGCATGGGATTCATTACATACGACATTTTCTAACAAATCACAGACAAGAATTTTTAGTCTCAGAGACCATCTCAGTCGCTTGACAAAAGATGCAAAGCCTGTTGCTGAATATTTACGACAGATTCGTACTATTGATGATGAACTAGCAGTAGCTGGTTCTCCTCTTTCAAATGAAGAACTTGTGGTGAAAGTATTAAGTGGTATTGGTCCTGACTTCAGCATCCTTGCTTCAGCCATCCGTGCACGCTCTTCAGCAATATCTTGGGAAGAATTAACAGGACTGCTGCTTGATGAAGAACTCTCACTCACACATGTTGAATTGAAGAAGCATCTACATCCTATTACTGCAGCTGCTGCTCAGCGTACTGGCCAGCAAAATAATTCCATGTTTCAGCAGCGTCGTACTCAGCCTTGGCGCCCAACTTCTATGCAGACTCGTAACAGTAACTCTGGATGGCGTCCAACCTCTATGCAGTCACAATTTCCAGTACAAGCTGATACCAACAACATGTATGACTTTGTGAATCATTTTGATAATCGTCCTCGATGTCAACTCTGTGATAAGCCAGGACATATAGCTAAAGTTTGTCGGTCTCAGTCTCACAACTACATGGAAGCAAAAGCTCATTTTGCGAGTCGTTTTCCACATTCTGCCACTCCTTGGATTATTGATTCTGGTGCATCGCACCACATAGCCGTTGATGCCAATAATTTCAGTGAAGTACAAGCATACACGGGGCCTGATGAAATTGCGATGGGAAATGGTAATATGATTCCTATTTCTAAAACTGGTACAGTAGAACTCAAAACACCCAACTCCAATTTCATCTTATCTAATACTTTGTGTGCTCCAAAAATCAAGCAAAATTTGTTATTTGTTTCCAAGTTCTGTTCTGATAATCTTACGTCTATTGAATTTTTTCCTTCATATTTTTGTATCAAGGATTTGAGTACGGAAACAGTTCTGGCGGGCGGTCCGAATAGGTCTGGTCTCTATGAATGGTCTTCACTTTCTTCTCCAAATAATCATCACCCAGTTGTCAATCATGTTGTTTCTTCCATTCCATTGTCCCGGTGGCATCAACGACTTGGGCATCCCAGTCTTAGGATTTTGAAATCAATATTACATGATTTTTCTTTAAATTATTGTCACTCCAAAAATTTTACATCATGTAATTCCTGTTTATGTAATAAAAGTCACCGTTTATCGTTCTCCAGTAATTCATTGCAAACTCAAAGACCTCTGCAGCTTTTATATAGTGATTTATGGGGTCCATCTCCACTTCTTTCAATTGATCAAAAATTGTATTATGTGATTTTTGTAGACCACTACACTAAGTATATCTGGTTATATACTATCAAGTATAAATCTGAGGTGCTCTCCATTTTCAAACAATTTCAGTCTTTAGTTGAGCGATATTTTCAAACAAAAATTTCCACTCTCTATACAGATGGTGGTGGTGAGTTTCAAGGCATGTCTACTTATCTTGCATCTCAGGGAATTGAGCATTTAGTTTCCCCTCCATACACACCACAAAGGGTAGCTATGGCAGAACGGCGTCACCTTCACATAGTCGAAACTGCGAAAACATTACTCCATGAAGCCTCTCTACCCTCTAGTTTTTGGTCGTTTACGTGCTTACATGCTACATATCTCATTAATATACTTCCAACCCATGTTAACCCTCATTGTTCACCTTACGAAAAGTTATTCAAAAAATCTCCAGATTATACACATTTGCGGGTTTTTGGATGTCTATGTTTTCCATGGTGTCGCCCATATGCCTCTCATAAACTTGCTCCGAACTCCACTCCATGTGTCTATCTTGGTTTCTCTGTCAAACACCATGCTCACCAGTGTTATGATCCGCAAACATCCAAAGTATATCTCTCACGTGATGTTGTGTTTGTTGAGCATAAGTTTCCATTCACTGATCTCTTTGCACATCTTTGTCCGTCTTCCACCACTATCAGTTGGGTACCCATGTCAACAACATCTTCGCCTAGCCAACCTAATGTGTCCTCACCTCCTTTGTCATCAGCTTCTATTCCATTAGTTGTGCATGTACAACCTCTGCCAAAGACTCTTAATAGTACGCCACCTGCTCCAAATGGTGAAGTTACTATGTCTCTTGGTACAGATTCTAGTCAAGCTTCACCAAACCCAGCTACCCCATCTATCTTGTCTGATGAAAATTCGACTTCAAATATGTCCTCCCCAGCCACTTCAGGTTCGACACCACCTGAACTCCAAAGTCCAATCTCAACTTCTAGACCAGTTACAAGAGCACAAAATCAGATTTTTAAACCAAATAAATTCTATGGTTTTCAGGCTACCTCATCATCAATGTTTACGCCTACAACCTTTAAACTAGCCTAGAGATATGCCCATTGGCGTGATGCTATGTCTGCTGAACACGATGCTTTGCTTCGTAACAAAACCTGGATTTTAGTGCCCAAAAATTCTTCTCAGAACATTGTTGATTGTCGTTGGATTTTCAAAATTAAACATAATCCTGATGGGTCTGTTGAGCGCTACAAGGCTCGGCTTGTAGCAAAAGGGTTCACCCAACGTCCTGGCATCGATTTTAATGATACTTTTAGTCCGGTTGTTAAACCAGCAACAATTCGCCTTGTTCTGTCAATTGCAGTACAACGTCACTGGTCTATCCGCCAATTGGACGTGAATAATGCCTTTCTTCAGGGCAGACTTGAGGAAGAAGTGTACATGCGCCAGCCTCCTGGCTTTATAAGCAAGCAATATCCTGATTATATATGTAAACTTCAAAAACCAATTTATGGTTTAAGGCAGGCCTCTCGCGGATGGCATATTGAGTTAACATCTTTTTTGCTTCAGATGGGTTTCAAAAAATCACATTCAGATAATTCTTTGTTGATCTTGCATCATGGTGATTTAATTGCCTATGTTCTTATTTATGTCGATGACATTGTGATTACTGGTTGTGATGACTCTCTCATCACACACATAATTCAGACTCTTTCACAACGTTTTTCACTTAAAGATCTCGGCAACCTACATTATTTTTTGGGTATAGAAGTACTTCCTTATAATGGTGGTCTTGTTTTGTCACAAACGAAGTACATTCAGGACCTCTTGCATGATTCTAATATGCATGAATGTAATCCAGTAACTACTCATATGAGCTCTTCTTTATCATTGACTATTGATTCAAATGCATCTGTTGTTGATGTTACTGCATATCGTCGCATCCTTAGAAAGCTTCAATACCTCTCATTTACCAGGCCAGATATTGCCTTTGCCGTCAACAAGTTGGCACAATTTATGCATCATCCACAACAGTTGCACTGGCAGGCTATCAAAAGGTTACTGTGTTATCTTAAACATACTTCCATGTTTGGTTTATACATCAGTTGCAAGTCTGACAATGCTCTGTATGTCTACTCCGACTCTGATTGGGCAGGGAATTTGCTTGACAGAACCTCTACAACAGGTTATGTATTATATTATGGTGATACTCCTATTAGTTGGTCATCTAAGAAACAGAAAACTGTAGCTCGGTCTTCTACAGAGGCTGAATATCGCTTTGTTGCTAGCTCTGTAGCTGAACTAAATTGGGTGATGAATCTTTTGACTGAACTTCAGCTTCTTGTTGCATCTCCCCCTCGCATTTATTGTGATAACATCGGGGCAACCTACTTATGTCATAATCCTGTGTTTCATAGTCATATGAAACATATTGCTCTTGATTTTCATTTCGTCAGAGATCAAGTGCAGCGCAAGCTAATAACAGTCCATCATGTTAATTCCCTGAACCAGGTGGCTGATCTCCTCACAAAGCCGTTGTCCAAGTCATTGTTTCAGAAGCAATTTAACAAGCTTGGCCTCGTGGACACTTGGCTTCGCTTGAGGGGGCGTAATGAACCTAACTGATCCAGATAAGCTTATCCAGAAATCTCGCATCTGATATACTTGGTTTGGTTGTGATAGGAGTTGTTTAATATTGTTGTAATGTTTATCATGTAGATATACATTATTATAGATAAGTATGATCTTAGTCCATAATACAATACTCAAATCTCAATCCTCAGTAATTGTTTTGTTATGAACAACTAAAATGGTAACTTATTGTAGCAGCGCGCTTATAAAAGAAACAATTTTGCATTATCTGAAGAGACCTGAATATTGTTGGTGAATCAGTTAATTCTTTGAGAGGGGTTCACAGAGATTCGACTCTTGAGTGATATGAGTACCCAACCTTCATCACATCTTTTGCTTTTTGAGAAGCTAATGAACAAATATTAGTTCTGCAGTGAAAATAAAGAACCGTAGAGGTGATAATCTTATTCGAAATATATTTTGAGGATGGTTTATAATTTATTCTTTTATATTACACTGAGAAAGGCTCTGTTTCTATACTTTGATGCAGTAAAAAAGTGCTGTAATTTATCCGTTCTATGTGGCCACCGGCTAGTCTTAGACATGGGTAAAAGTAGGGGGGAGCAAAAAACCGAATTAAAATCGAAACCGAACCGAAACCGATAAAATCGAACCGTAAAAAACCGAAACCGAGTTGAAACCGAAAATTAAAAAACCGAACCGTTCTTGAGGTTTCGGTTTCGGTTTTAGGTCCAAACCGAACCGAAAAAAACCGAACCGATCCGATTAATAAAAATAAAGAAATAAATATATTATATATTCTACTAGACCAATTTTTATGAGTAGTTGGAGTAGATTAATAAAGATCGTGACATTCCTTTTAATAATTATACTATTTTGTTCTTGTTTTTGAAGTTTTAATTTGTAATAGTTGATTAATAAATGTAGTTTAATAAACTTCTATATCTAGATATTTTATATGTTGTTTTATTTTTGAATGTGACAATTTTTCTTGGCTTTCTGGAAAAACTCTTTACTTATACAAAGACTTCAGATAGACTCGAGATTGTTGAATTTCTAACATTATCTTATATACATTTCAAATAAAATATTTTTGAAGATCATGTTAAATTTTTATTATTCTTGGATCATGTTGGACTTAAATAATTTATTATGAAAACTTTGTATGTTTATTTTGGATGAAAAAATAATTTGTAACTTTGCAAGCTTAAAAATTCGAAGTCATTTTATTTATGTTGTTGTATTTATTTGAGGCGGTTTTAAAACCGAAACCGAACCGATTGTAACCGATCCGATCATTTTAAAACCGAAACCGAACCGACGGTTTCGGTTTTCGATTTTAAAAACCGAGAATATGCGGTTTCGATTTTAACCTAAAACCGAACTGATCCGACCCGCGCTCACCCTAGGTAAAAGTCCCAAAAATTCCGTACTAGGTTGTTTCTTAAATAAAATTGCACCAAGATAGGGTTAGGGGACACAGCCAATATATTTAATCAATGCTGCAAGAGAGAATCTATCTTATACTCCCTTCGTCCCAGTGAATTCTATACACTGGGACTGGGCACGTAGACTAAGAAAAGATATAAAAATGAGTAAAATTAGATGAAAAGTGAGTAAAGTGGTGGGACCTATCAATATTTAATAATAGATTTGAGATAGTGGAGGAAGTAGTGGGTGTAATAGTGATTTATATTGTTATAGAATAGAGATAGTGGAGAAAGTAGTGAGTGTAATAGTGTTTTATATTATTAAAAGTTACCATTTTTGGAATGTATAGAAATGAATGAGACGTCTCAAAATGGAAAGTGTATAAAAATGACTGGGACGGATGGAGTACTAAAACAAAGAACAAGCTAAGACAAGTTGCACTTTCTCCTGCACACCTTCAAGCTAGACACATGTCACACTCTTCTTTAATATTTATTTATTAATTAAATATTTTTCATCAAACTCTCGGCTAATTCTTTTTCCTCCTCATTTTCTCCTTTCGCCGATTCTCTCTCTACTCCATAATTCTCAATTTTTGTCTTTTATTATTTATACATATATTCATATTAAAGAATTTATTTAACCTATTTGAGAAAAATACTAAATATGTCACTGAAAATATACAAATGAATCTATAGAATTAAATTAGTAAAAACAAATACAATATCTATCTGTAATTTATAATTTTAAAATAAATATATTATGATAATTTATATATAATTTTATAAATACATAATTACATTATCAATAAATATATCTAAAATTATTTTTATTAAATTATAATATTTTTTTTAAATAAAAGTAAATATCACAAGACGGGCAACTGCCCGGGAGCTAATCTAGTATTAACTACCCTAACTAGTGTCCGTGCCGTTTGTACGGATATTCAGTTTTTTATAAATTTAGTAAGTAACGTCTTTTTTTATTGTTTTAACAGCTACTTAATTACTACTCCCTCCGTCCCAGTCATTTTTATACACTTTTCATTTTGGTATGTCCAATTCATTTCTATACATTTCAAAAATAGTAACTTTTAATAATATAAAATACTATTACACCCACTACTTTCTCCACTATCTCTATTCTATAACAATATAAATCACTATTACATCCACTACTTCCTCCATTATCTCAAATCTATTATTAACTATTGATAGGTCCCATCGCTCAGTGTATAGAATTCACTGGATGGATGGAGTACTGTACTGTAACTAGCGTAACAGCCCGTGCCTGCATAGAGATGTCAATAATTTTTATCGTGAAAAAGTTGGTCGTGATCGATTTATTAGATTAAGGATTGTGTAGTCTAAGTTTGAGAGCGTAAAATGAGAAGTATGGTTCATGCATAGTGAGGAGTAAAGAATTTTTTTGACGAATGGTGTAATTACTTTGAATCACAAACGTAACTATGTCAAGGCTCTAAGACTTGTTTATAGTGACTATTATTGATTTTGAGACCAGATTGAAATAATGTAGAATTTGAAGCACGAATGTACTATTGTTCTTCTTGTGATTATAAGCAGGTTTACCTGTGTTTTGTGTGTCAGAGAAAGGATAGTTTGTAGATTGGTAATTTGCGTTAGAGAGCGGTTGTTATATGTTTTTCGGGAATTGATTGGTTTTTTTTTTTTTTTTTTGCAATCTAGGTTATGAATAGGTTATATGCATGCAATGTTATTGTAATATAATCGAACATGCATGAATGAGATAGAGGATTTTGAAAAGAAGCTGAAGGCCGACGCATCTTTGCACACCCTCACATCACCCAAGTTTGTGATAAACACCTTGGGAGATGAACACTTATTACAGTTTGGAGTATTCATGTCACCTATTTGTTTTTGGTTTTTTACTTGGGAACTGATTCTGCACTGCTCTCATGTGTTCATCTTTATATTAAATTATATTAACACACTTAGTAAATGCATTAAGAATGTGTTTGGAATATCGTTTTACAGTTACACATTTTAATCTAATTTATTACTATATATTAAACCTCAACACAAGGGCAAAAATTTCCAATTAAATGGTCGTCACAAAAATGTCACTCGTATATTATTATGCAAAAATATATTAATAGTTGTTAGTACAAAGAAACAAACCTCCAACCTCCTTCTAAGATGTTCATGGGTTTAACCACTATTCTACATGCCTGTTTGAGTTTACTTCAAAAAATTTATTAAATAATCCACGTCTTTCTTCTCTTCTCTTCTCTTATATTATTTTTACTTTGATGTTTAAATAAATAAAATATTGATTTGTATTATTTATATAAATCAGTTTTTCTTTTCATCTTTTCGTAATTTTGGTCAAAAATTTTATTTTCCGGACACCCCAACCGGTATCACGCCAGACCATAGAGTGCAAGAATAATTCCCCACGCTCCCATGAATCAAACCTTGAATGCTTTGGTCAATAACCAGTGCTCTCACCAACTCATCTACAAGCCCGGATGCTTCTTTTTGTAATTTTATATACCTATATATTCAATCACTGAATTTTATTACAGTTGTATGTTTTCGATTAAATATATATTAATTATGTTGTTTAAAATTCATACTTTTATATTATATATCTTTATTAAACTTTATTTGAATTAAACTAATTATTCATACATAAAATATACTATTGAAATTCGACCTAATATAAGAAATATTGTATATGTTGTAGAGGATATCATCAAGGACCCAGAAACCCTATTTAGAATTTTATTTTATCAAAATGATTATATGACATTACGAATCAATTTAATGTATTCTATAAAGTTCTATTATTATTATGAAAGATTATACTTTTTTTTAACATCGTAAAATAATTTTTGGAATACAATTTGAAATTCTATTTTCAAAACTTGTAATTTTCAATTTTCCCAAACTTTATCGTCTACTAACAATTTGACTGATCATTATGTAATTATATACTATGTAATATCCTATATTTTAAAAACTCACCCCGATTTTTGACACGAACGTCACTGGGGTTGAAGAGGAGAGGGTTAGAAAGGTGAAAAAAATATAGATAAGTTAATAAAGAATGACATGTTACTTTAGAAAATGTTAACAAATGAACAATACATTCTGGAAAAGAAAATTGTTAAGAAATGGATGCGACGAACATAGTAGGTAGACGAATTTTTTGTATAATTTGAATGCTAATGTTCTTAGTTTAAAAATTATATAAATAACTAATAATGAGAGATATAATGTGTATAATATTTCTTATATTAGATCGAATTTTAATAGTATATTTTATGCATGAATAATTAATTTAATTCAAATAAAGTATAATATAAATTATGAATTATAATCAACATAATTAATATATATTAAATTGAAAACATACAACTGCAATAATATATAGTGATTGAATATATAGATATATAAAATTACGAAAAGGAAAAAAGAAAAACAAATTTATATAAATTATTCAAACCAACATTTTATTTATTCAAACATCAAAGCAAAAAATAATAATATAAGAGATAAAATACGTGGGTTATCTAATAAGTTTTTTGAAATAAACTCAAAAAGGCATGTAGCATAGTGGTTAAGCCCATGGATATCTTGGAAGGAGGTTGGAGGTTCGAATCTTTGTAGTAACACATCTATTATAAAAAATTTGTATAAAAAATATACAAGTGGCATGAAAAGGAAAAAAGAAAAACAAATTTATATAAATAATTCAAACCAACATTTTATTTATTCAAACATCAAAGTAAAAAATAATAATATAAGAGATAAAAGACGTGGGTTATCTAATAAGTTTTTTGAAATAAACTCAAAAAAGCATGTAGCATAGTGGTTAAGCCCATGGATATATTGGAAGGAGGTTGGAGATTCGAATCTCTGTAGTAACACATTTATTAAAAAAAAATTGTATAATAAAATACTAGTGACATTTTTGTTATTTTTCAAAAAAAAAGGTAAAACGGTAATTTTATAAATAATTCAAACCAACATTTTATTTATTCAATCATCAAAGTAAAAAAAAATATTATAAGAGATAATAGACGTGGGTTATCTAATAAGTTTTTTGAAATAAACTCAAAAAGACATGTAGCATGACCTATTATATATAGTAATCGATAGATAGATAGATAGTTACTTCATCTGTATCCCAATAATGTGTATATAGGGTCGCGCTCCAGTGAGAACCTCCGCTATTGTGAGATATGAGATCTAATCCTAGCCATTCATTAATACATCTTATATTAATCTCCCACCACCCATTAAATTTATTAATATTTTAATATTCCATCACCCCCACCCATCCACCACCTCCGACCACCTCCTGCCACCAGTGACCACCATTTCCGGCGACCACCACCTCCGGCGACCAGCAGTAATCACCAACGTCATAACTAAAATCACCACAGTTCAGAATAAAATCACCACCGGAAAACAGAAAATCACCATCATCTCCTTCAAATTTCAACCATCTCCCACCATAACTTCCGGCCATCACTAACTCCGGCCACCGTCATAATCAATAATCACCACCACCGTTACCAAAATTCAACACCTAATCATCACATTTTTAATACAACAACCATTAATCACCACCGTCGTCATCAATAACCACCACCGCACCACCGCCTGAACCAATAACCACCACTGTAGCCACCAGTAATCACCACACAGCCACCACAACAGAATTTTCAAATTACAAAAATCACCAAAAAAATGAACGAAAATCAAAGTAAAATCAAATCGGAGCACTAATTTCAGATCTGAAAAGGTCGGCATCGAAGATGGTGGTGAAGAAGGCGGCGACGGTGGGTGATGGTGGCGGCGGCGCGGGTGGCGCCGACGCGGTGGCAGCGCGGGGGAGTGGTGGTGGTGGTGGTGGGCGGAGGGTGGAGGCGGTAGAGGCGGTGGAGGCAGGTGGTGGTGGGCGGAGGGTGGAGGCAGTTGGTGGTGGTGGTGGTGTGGGGTGGAAGTTATGGTGGAAGAAGAAGTGGGGTGGATGGATTAAAAGATGAGGGTGATACATATACAATTGTATGTATATAATTCAAATGTGTGGTTAAGATTAAAAGAAAATGAAGGGCTGAGATTAGATCTCAGTTCTCATTTTAATAGGGGTTCTCATATGAGCACAAGCCTGTGTATATATGTACATCAACCGAGGCATTGTGCATTTGTGCCGAACTAATGTTCTTTTTTCTCATACGATAAAATCGAATAAAATTTCAAAAATTTCACCTAAATGAAATTTTCAACATTATTAAAAAATAATTGAAAAGAATATTACTATCAAAACTCAAATATGTTAATATCTGAATAAGAATAAGTTTAATCCTAGCTGTGAACCTAAATAAGTTTAGATATTTTTCAAAAATAATTTGCGTCCAATTGTCCGATTCCAAAAAGCAAAAAATTTAGTCCAAACCATTTTAAAGAACTCAATCGGGCCCTATCATATGAATAATGTGAATCATCGATATTTGTTACAACGTCTCAATCCAATTCTCGTCCCGTTTGAATCAGTGATTGTGAAAATATTTCAGGTTCGGAACATAAAACGAAAAAAATTATAACAAAATATATTAAGGTTGAAGCTTGAAGGTATTCTAGCCCTATTCACCGTTATCCATATTTATAAAAATAATATTTTTGTATGTATATTAACTAAATAATTGAGATAAAAACTTGACACGCATTCTGAGTTATATATAAATTGTAGTTTCACAACTTATATTTTAAATTTTTTTTGAATAAAAATTAAAATATTAAATTTGTATATAAAAAAATTTAAAATAATTAATGAGACTATACTTTTATTTTTTAGGAAACTTAAAACATATGCCTAGACCCAGAAGAATGTATTCATTTGAGATTCTGTTAGATTTTAGATTTGGACTACATGAATTTTGGACTATCTTGCACTATTTATCTATAATTTTTTTTTATTAATATATGGATATTATATTATAAAAAAATAATAAGAAATCAATCTCATAGAATATGTTAGATTTTGTTTAGTCCACAAAATTTTTAATAAATCAATTGATTAAAATTCAACAAAATCAAAATAATTTATGTAAACTATGTAGGGCCTCTTATATATTTTAAATAATTCATGAATCTACAAAATTCATAAAAATCTATGAATTATTATCGATCCATTAAAATCTAAAATATAAATACGCTCCCTTATGTTCAAAATTTCAAAAGTTAATAATTGTACAAGAGTACATTTTATTTTGAGAAAATAAGAACTTCCTATTTCTCAAAACGTATCAAAATTTAGGGATAAATTGAGAGTGACAAATTAACAGTACAAGACAGAGAAGAGGGGTAAACAGATACAGGGAAATGGGAGAAATTTAGGGCATTGAGATTCAATTTATCTGCTTGGAGCACTCGTAAGTCTATTCAATTTATCTGCTGAGATATAATTTGCAATTGAATTCAGACTTCAATTTTCTCTTGTTAATCCTGCTGTTATACATTGCCTCAATTCGTAGCATTCCCATTACATTTCATATAGTTAGGGTTTATATTGGGGTCAATTCGTAGTAATCTACATGGCGACGAGCAAGAATAGCGTTACATGTTTTTTACCCGAAGAATTATTCTTCAAAATATTTACATTCTTGCCTGTATTATCACTACTCCGATGCAAATCAGTTTGCAAGGCATGGCTATCTATTATATCAAACCCCCAATTTATCCAAACTCACCTCATTCAATCCCGCAAAAAACCATCCATACTCAACGTTGTCGATAAAAACATCTATGTTGATACTCGTGACAATTCGATACTTCTCTATGTGCTTCAGTTTTTTGACTGGCGGCATATTGTGATAGTCTGTTCTTGTAATGGTCTTGTTTGTGTTAGTAATCGTGCTACTGATTTTATGTATTTGGGGAATCCGATGACTAGGCGGTTTAAGAAACTTCCTCCTCCTAGTGAAGAAGAAGATTGCGAGGAGTTTTTGCTAGGGTTTGGTTTCGATGATATTTCTAATGATTACAAGATTCTTAGAATTTCGCAAGTGCCTGAGCTGGAGGATGAAGAGGATGATGATTCTATTATTTGTGCATTACAAGCGGAGATGTATTCTGCGAATGAGGATTCTTGGAAAGAGATTCAGATTCCAGAGACACTTAAATATTTTCCGATTTGTCGAAGAGGGTTTGTTAATCTTAAAGGAAGTCGTGTTTTGTATTTAGAAGGCAGAGATGAGCTACTATCATTTGATTTGCATGACGAAGTGTTTAGAGTATATACGTATCCCATATCTTATCCCAAATCTCTGCAGCAATATCAACGAAGAAACTCTCTTGTTTTGGATTTTGAAGGTTTTGTTGCTTTGATCTTTAATGAGTCCACTAATGATGAATCGGTTCTTAGTTTATGGACGTTGAATGATGTTCTTGGCAACTGGTCTTGGACTAAAGAGTTCAACATTGACGATAGTTTGAAGAGTATTCCGGTAACTAGGCTTTATTTGGGTGATGGACAGTTTTTTGCATATGGTGGTGATGAATACATCTTTCACGACTACAAAAAGAAATGTGTCAAAGAATTTCTTTATCAGGAACCTCTGGCTAGAAATTTAACTGAGTACACCGAAACCCTTGTTTCACTCAAAGGGTTTGTACAACTAGAGTAAAGTGGTAACTGATTGTAGCATGTGAAAGAAACTGCATTGCACCCTGTTGATCTTTAGCTTTTAAGTCTCAGTTATCATAGATTGAAGTACTTATTTGTGTCCAAACTTGTTTCCATCGAAGCATATGAAGAAGCAAAGTTAGCTAACTTGGCTTTCGAATGGAGTTTTTTTATTAAATGCAGTATGTTGATTATATGAATTATTTCTAAGTTGTAATTCTATTAAATTTTAGACCTCATAATCTTTTTCGTTATTCTTCTCATTCGTGTGTACTTGTATCTATTTATAGGTTAACTTCTTATTTAAGTGATACTCCTATACATAGCGTGTGAATTTTATAGTGTATGTTTAGTATATACTCCTTGGTTGCTGCAAATGCAACAAACAACCAATGCAACAGATGCAAAAGCGGACTGGTTATGATCATGACAGAAAAGAGAGTTGAAGACCTTTGTAGGGATAACTTGAGCGAGACAGCGAGTGTGTGGTGAAATGGGAGATGTCGTCCATGTGATTTAGGACTGTGGTTTGGAGGGGTGTGCTTGCGTCTGAGATGGGATTTCTGCAACATAAGTAGTTGGTTTGAATATTGGTGCTGCAATAGGTTCTTTGAGAAGGGTTCTAAAGATTCGACTCTTGAGTGATACGATTACTTATGTAATATTTTAATCTATCCAGTAGGCAAATCACATATTTTAATGTATGAGCTTGCATTTCATTTTTCAGTAGTCTTTTCTTTTGGATTTTGAAGGTTTTGTTGCTATGATCTTAAATGAATCCACTAATGGTGAATCGGTTCTTAGTCTATGGACGTTGAATGACGTTCTTGGCAACTGGTTTTGGACTAGAGAGTTAAATTTCGACGATAGTTTGAAGGAAATTCAGGAAAGTATTCTTTATTTGGGTGATGGACAGTTCTTTGCAGATGGTGCTGCAGGTGAATACATCTTTTATGACTACAAGAAGAAACATGTCAAAAAAATTCTTGATCAGGCACCCTTGGCTAGAAATCTAACTGAGTACACCGAGACCCTTGTTTCACTCGAAGGGTTTGAACAACTAGAGTAAAGTGGTGACTGTTTGTAGCATATGAAAGAAACAATATTGCACCCTGTTGGTCATTAGTTTTTGAATTTCATTTATCGTAGATTATAGTAATTTCTTCCGTGAAAACTTGTTTCCCATCAAAGTATATGAAGAAGCGAAGTTAGCTAACTTGGTTTTTGGATGAAGTTCATTCCTATTAAATGCAAATACTTTGCTATTACTAGTACTTTGATTATATGCATATTATGAATAATGTTGAAAATTGTATAGTATACTGTTAGTATATAATATATTTTTTTCTGAGTAGTTGGTTGCTGCAAATGCCTCCGTCATTGGTAGCAAGAAATGCAAAAGCAAACTGGTTACAGAAAAGAGTTCATGAGCTTTGTAGGGATTACTTGAGCAAGTGTGGTGAAATTGGAGACGTTGTCCATAATATTTTGGACTGGTTTGGAGGGGTGTGCTGGACTCTGAGATGAGAATTCTGCAACACTAGTAGTTAATGAGGCGTGGCCATGATTGGTTTGGTTTTGAAGCCGAGTTTAATTAGTTGAACGTGATATTTAAGAAATTTAAAATACAATATCTGAACAGACCTGAATATTGTTGGTGAAATCAGTTCTTTGAGAGGGCTTCACAAAGATTCAACTTTTGAGTGATACGAGTACCCAACCATTCCTGCTTCATCACATCTTTTGCTTTTTGAGAAGCTAATGAACTTATATTATTTCTGCAGTGAAAATACACAACTGTAGAGGTTATAATCTTATGCGAAATTTAAGAACCTGGTTTGTTATCGCTGGTGCTACCCATAGCTGCTTAACTTTTTTGTAGTTAGGTTTGGCTGTAGTTTGATATTGAGTGGACCTCTAACTGTTGTCTGGGTGATATATGCTAGCAGTGCCTCCACTTTTTGCTGCCTTATTGCTTTATTTGCAATATATGTTATACAAAGAACAGAGTCTAATTCATCATATGAACAAAAGCCGTAGGAGCAGTGACAATACCATGGATTCAATACTTGATTATTAAAGCGTTGCTGATTACTGGATGCGTGTATCTTTTAGTTTTCAGTTATCTTTTTGAAGTGATTCTATATGAATTTAATTTTTTATAAAGCACCATTAAGGTGAAGTCAGTCAAAGTTAAGGGTGCTGGAAGCAGACTTGTTGCCGGAAAAGACACTCACACCACTCTTTTTTGTATGTGTTACACAAGTCCGTGCAAGACTAGATTAAAGGTGTACATACAACAGCATATTAGCATAAAACACAAAACTAAGTAAATATAATTTTATTTACGTGATGCACAAATTTATTCTTTGGATGATCGTAGTCCAAAACATTGCCTTTCTGCATTCTTTGTGGAGCACAAGTCAAGTAACCCTGTTAGAGGCTCTGTTTTATATATGAAGCACAAGAAACTAGAAAGTGCTGAAATCTATACTTGTAGAAAAGAAGTGATACTAAAATAACGGTATTATGATTGCAAAATTTTCTGCAGAAATGTATTGCCAAGGACTCCAATCATTTGTTCGATGGGGCCAACCATAAAGGGTAATCCTGCTGGATCCATAGTAGTGGTTTCTAATAGATGTAAGCATGTTAAGCAACCTTCATGTTTTTCTCTGCAGTTATTACAGAGTCCCTTGTATGCAAAAGAAACAGAAAGGTGGATGAAAACATGAAAGGCACCTTTGGCTAGAAATTTAAGTGAGTACACCGAGACCCTTGTTTCACTCAAAGGGTTTGAACAACTAGAGTAAAGTGGTGACTGTTTGTAGCATATGAAAGAAACAATATTGCACCCTGTTGGTCATTAGATTTTGAATTTCAGTTATCGTAGATTGTAGTAATTTCCTCAGTGAAAACTTGTTTCCTATCAAAGTATATGAAGAAGCGAAGTTAGCTAACTTGGTTTTTGGATGAAGTTTTCTTTTTCAAATTAAATGCAGTTATCTCACTATTACTAATACGTTGATTATATGAATTGTTTTTAAGTTGTAAATCTGTATCTACATTTTAGACTGTAACATGTATATTGCATTATTTTTATTAATTATTCTTCTCATTCCAGTGTACTTTTTGTAGTTAGATTTGCCTGTAGTTTGACGTTGAGTGGACCTCTAACTGTTTTCTGGGTAATATATGCTTGCAGTGCCTCCACTCTTTGCTGCCTTATTGCTTTATTTACGAGATATGTTATACAAAGAACAGAGTCTAGATCATAGTATGAACAAAAGCTGTTGGGGCAGTGACAATAATGGAGATTTAATACTTGACTATAAAGCATTGCTGACTGTTGTTTGCTTGTATCGTTAGATCAGTTAAAATGATCCAGTTTCAGTTGTATGCTTCTCTGCGTTTGTAAGCAAGATTTAAATGCACTTGATGAGGGTAATTATAAATCTATTCAAAATGATTATGTATTAATCTTTTTTCATTTCCTTCAGTATTTGGAATTCCAGTTGAAATTACAGTGCAGAGGCAAGAATCAACCAGGCCATTCCTTGTATACTAGTTAAGTGTGCAGATCCCGATGCTTCACTGCCGGAAAGTATAAACCCACTTGATGTTGAACCTTGATCAAGTGTTATTTCAAAAGCCTGCCTGAGCCCTGAACTACGTTTTAACTACATGATGAAATCAAATGATCACGTTCCAGCATACTTGGGTTACGAGATGTGTTGAAAAGGCAACTGTTAACTATATGGCACTAGAACTTGTTACCGCACTCCTGCTCCGTGCCAGAAATCACTTCTTACCAAGGCATTTTCAAATTCTCTCTCCATATATATAAATAAATCTGTATGTGCATCCTCTCTTCCTATGGTCTTGACATACCAAAATTGCCTTCAGAAAAAAATAAGGTTGAGTCTTAAACTCGTATTTATGAATGTTAAAGTGCTTCTCTCAAATCTGAAATAGTTAATATTTATAATTTTTTGAATAGTCTGTCTGGATAGTCATGGTTATTGAAGAACCTCTAGATCATGATAGATAACTTTAGCAAATATTTACAGATGGATGCTCGGAGTCTTGCTATGAAAATGGCTCCTATTATAGTGTGGCAGAAGGGTCGGAGGCCAGACTTCCATAGACAGTTTTGGAGTCATCCTTCAAGAAATCAACCCAAGAATAATGTCGATCTGTCAAGGGATAACGTTGAATCTGATATGCTTGCATGTAGAAAGCCCCATCTTTATTTTTAGATCTGGACATGTAGTATCAATTTGGTTTTTTGTATAATATATATGCTAGATATTGAGAGCTTCTCTCTCAGTAAACTTTAACAACTCAGAAGAAATAATCTTTAACTTTGTGATGCATTTGCTGTTCTGGAATCTGAACTGCATTTGCTTAAATTTTGAATTGTTGCATTCACAATTTGGCTTAGGCAGGCATAGGTAAATATGAAAGTCTTGGTTCGTTGTGCACAGGGGCGGACCGGGTAGTGGCTAGGGTGGGTTGTAGCCCGGGGGAAACAAATTTTTTTCTCCAAATTACTACTAGGGACTTGGCAAAATATGTTATCCAGCCCCGGTGTTGTTGGGGAAAAAAAATTAGCCCAGGTCATCTTACAATCCTAGATCCGCCCCTGGTTGTGCAAACTTTGTGGATACTGAATTATAGATATAAGCTGTGAATGTTGTTCTGTGGTAGATTAAGTTAGAAACCTGAGATTGTGCCTTCATTTCAGGTGTCGTTCATTAGCTTTTGAATTTCAGTTATCGGATTGTAGTACTTTCTCGTGTTAAAACTTTTTTCCCATCAAAGCTCAAGTTATCTAACTTGGCTTTTGATTGAAGTTTATTTTTGTTACTGCAATTATGAAGTTTATAACAAATGAATAATGTTTAAAATTTTATGATATACTTTGGTATCTAATTCTTTTTAACAGAGTAGTTATTTGCTGTAAATGCCCTTCCTGCATATCGGTAATTGGTAGCAAAACAAATGCAAAAGCAAACTGGTTATGATCATGAAAGAAAAGAGTACATCCATTTTTATACTTTGACGCATCATAAGGTTCTGCAATTTATATTTATGTAGAAGTCAAACAAGAGTAATAGCTAGAAACATATGTCCAGGGCCTCCGTTCAATGTGGTCAGGCTCAGGCCTGGACGATTAGAAAAGTCCCAAAATTTCAATACCCGTTTGTTTGCCAACTAAATTTGTATCAAACAAAAGGGAAATAAAGTAGAAGGGTCTATAAACTCCTATGGGAATGCATGAACTTGCCAGGATATATGAAATACTAAGATTAAATTTAAATCTTCGAAGGAACATTTTCAAATTCACTTGAGAAAGGCTTTTTCAGGAACAGTTACTTTGATTTTATCTACTGAGGAGATAAAAGTTTCTTGTTTATCGGTGATCTCTTGATCTACTAGTATCACCCTCGCTTCCTTTACGGGATGTCGACGGTTCAAATCTTTTCGAAGACAAGATGTGCAAAATCTGCTGTAGTTTGATCAGGTCTATTAGACCATCTCATATCCAACTCATGACACTTGGTGTCAAACATTGTTCATTATATTTTAAATTGCAATATTATTATGATTATATAATAATATATTTTAAATTAAAATATTGATATAGTCACAAAAGTCTTGTTTTGTTGGATAAAATAGCTAGTGTGCACACTTTCTGGATACTGAATTATAGATATAAGTTGTGAATGTTGTTCTATGGTAGATTAAGTTAAAAACCTGAGATTGTGCCTTCATTTCTGAGATTTTAAGCCAATTCCCACTTTCCTTGGTAAGGGTGATGGCCCTAAATACCTATTTCCGGAGTAAAATGTGCCAAAATACCTATCATCAGGAAGTCTGGCCCTAAATACTCACCAAACACGCATGTAAAATATGCGTAATGTGGTTACGCATTTGAATCATGCGTGTTCGGTTTAAATTACATTTTTATTATTTTGTTTTTAATGTATACGCATCTTTAAAATGCGTATTCAAAGGTAGTACACGCAAATATGGAATGCGTATAGTGTACTACATCTTGTAATCGGTCATACACATTCTCCCATACAAGTGTGAACGGCTTCTCTTCTGACTATATGGCTGCATATGTGGCCCCACATCATTTAATAAATAAAGATCTGAGTAAACCCAGTTAGGTGGTCACTGAGCAAGCACACTACAGGTGTGAGTTTATAATTTACATAGTACACGCATACATATAGAGCGTAGACGTTGGGTATATATGACCATAATCTCGCCTAAAGGTATATTGGGCCATCAATCTTCACCCGTAGGTATTGTGGTCATTCTTTCCCTTGGTAATTGGTATGTTTACGTGTTTATGCACATTGAACCATGGAATATATCGGAAAAGAGTTAATCACTAAAAAAACCAATCAACTTTCAATGTTTTTTTCATTTTAACCATTCAACAAAAAATTTAACGGATTAGACCAACCAACAATTGAAAAATATGAAAGATTTAATCAGAGTTAAAAATGTGATGACTTGGAGTTTAAGTGTGTATACACAAGTTGAATGTATAGTCTCACAATATATCACTTAATTAACGATAACTAGCTTTATAGCCGGTGCGAGGCACGAGCATGTTCTAGAATATTGCGTAAGTTTCTTTAATTTTAACGTATTTTATGAGTTACAGATATATTGATATGAGATAATTATAATATAGATTAAAATGTCATTTTGAAATTTGAGAGTATAATTATCATTTCGCATCGAATAAATTGACTCATTGAAATTCTTAGTTCATTGAAAATTTATTGCATTCTCCACCCCATCCTGAAATCCCCCACCCCCCATCTCTCTCATGCCCCCTCCTACGGTGGTGGCCGCCTTCTATTTTCGACGTCACTCTTTGGAGACCCCTCACTTATCTTTCTTATCCCTCTTTTGTTGTCTCTTTGGCTTTTATTTCATTTCTCTCTGTCTCCTCCACTTTTTCTTCTCAACTTTTATTTAGGATCTGTATTTTGACCGCTCTCTCTCTCCCCCCGTTCATGCCCCCTCCAATGGTGGGTGCCTTTTATTTTCAGTGTCACTCTCTAGAGACCCCTCTCTTATGTCATGATCATCGGGAAAACGTAATATATTACAACACATTTACTGAAATGCATGTTATGCTTTGTTTGTTAAGGGTGCGTCATAATTGTTTACTCAAATGCATTCTTTGACTGTTTAGTTTTTGTTTATTTAGAGTGTGTATTATGTGTTTGATGGAATGCTTGAACAAAATTTGTAGGCTTTGTGCATGTAAATGCACTTGGGGTTGGTCTACTCATTAAAGTAAATATTTTTCATGGGTTGTTGTTTGAGCTGGCAGTGACAAATTGTTCTTTATCGATGTTGTCGAGTTTGTGCTTTTTTTTGGGTTAATTTATTTATGTTATTTCTCTCTCTCTCTCTCTCTCTCTCTCTCTCTCTCTCTCTCTCTCTCTCTCTCTCTCTCTCTCTCTCTCTCTCTCTCTCTCTCTCTCTCTCTCTCTCTCTCTCTCTCATGCCTCTCAAACGGAAAAACCCAGAAATTGGTGATTTCTATCGGAAAATCTCGCCGGGAATCGCCTTACCGCAGAACCCTAGCAGAGAATTTTTTTGGAAATTCTAGCAGAGTAACTTTAAGGAAAGAAAAATGAGAAGTGAGAAATGAGAAGTAAGGCACTACATCTATATAGAAAGGATAGCCGGTCAATGGGTCGGTTGAAAGAAGGGTAACCGGCACTAGCCGGTATAGCCCATGAAAGATGATAAAGCCCAATTACAAGTTGGCCTAGAAAGAATCTTGGGCCCAACAAGGATGGATCTCAAATGGCACAAGAGGTACAACTTGAAGAAACTCGTGATTCTATGTTCGTCCCCAAGCGAGATCGAAATGGTCGACTAGAATCCTGGTCGAAGAAGTTCGACCAGGGGCCAAAATGGCACAAATCTTCGACCATGGTCCTGGTCAAAACCCTACGACCTCATCCTGGTCGAAGGAGTTCGACCAGGGGCCAAAATGGCACGAATCTTCGACCACGGTCCTGGTTGAAACCCTACAACCTCATCCTGGTCGAAAGAGTTTGACTAGGGGTCAAAATGTCACAAATCTTCGACCACGGTCCTGGTCGAAACCCTACGACCTCATCCTGGTCGAAGGAGTTCGACCAGGGGCCAAAATGGCACGAATCTTCCACCACGGTCCTGGTCGAAACCCTACGACCTCATCCTGGTCGAAGGAGTTCGACCAGGGGCCAACGTGGCACATTTATTCGACTAGAAACCTGGTCGAACCCTACGACCTCAATCCTGGTCGAAGGAGTTCGACCAGGGGCCAAAGTGGCACGTTTATTCGACCAGAAACCTGGTCGAACCCTACGACCTTAATCCTGGTCGAAGGAGTTCGACCAGGAGCCAAAAGTAAGGCCAAATTCGACCAGAATCCTGGTCGAAGGAGTTCGACCAGGAGCCAAAAGTGAGGCCAAATTCGACCAAAATCCTGGTCGAAAGTGTTCGATCAGGGGCAAAAATAAGGCCAAATTCGACCATAATCCTGGTCGAAAGTGTTTGACTATGGGCAAAAATAAGGCCAAATTCGACCAGAATCATGGTCGAAATTATGCTAGGTTTTTCAAATTTTGGATTATTTTCCAGAGAATTAATGAAAAATCCCGATTCCTATTTTGGAAAAATTATTGGTTTAGAACTATATGTTCGCAGAACCAGACTAGTATGAAAAATACAAAAGAGAATTTCGTAACTCCCGAATAAAATAACTTCTACGATAATCTGAAAAAGATTTTCCCAGAAGTTGGGGGGCAAATGATATGGGCTAAAAATAACCCTGGAAGTGTAATTAATATATTAATTAGACCTAGATGGGTCCAAGACACGACCCAATAAATAAGGCCTGAAACCCTAATTATTTATTAATTTCGTAATTAATAAATAAGGAAAATATACAGCTCATGAAAAAAGTCCAAAATATGGTAAATTCTCCAAAGAATGATCTAGAATCCCAATTAAAAGAAATAATGAGTCACAGTCCTTATCCAACAACAAGGAAAAGACTTGTCCACCAAGAAATACAATGTTTATCCATTATAAAAAAGGAGACTTATTCGCTAAGTCTCCTAAACATACTCTAAATACGAGGCTCATGACGCCTATATAAGGACCCTGATCATTCACAATAGAACTACGTTTTCTGGTTTGATTCTCAGCATTGATTGAGATACGTAGGCATCTTGTGAGGACCGATTTAGTCATGAAACACGAGAACTACCATTAAAGCTCGAAAGTTCCTAAACCCTAGCAGTAAATATATAAGTACGTTTTTTAATACACAACACTACATTATTAAACAAGATTTGTTTATTTCATTTTAAACAAAAAACTTAATAAAAAATGTGAAATCAAAATTCAAATTAAATTTTTTAAAATTTAATCAAGGTTAGACAAACCTGTTATCAATCCAACTAAATCAAACTAGGTAGTAATAATCTATAAATAATGTTGTACATATATGTTACTGATATGAAATTTGACGGGTAATGGCCCTTTCTATCAATTTTTAAAGAAAAATGACCCAAAATATCACAATTTGGGGAAATGACCCTTTATATCACAAAGAAACGCAATTAAAACTTGCATTTTAGAAAAATGCAACTATATTTCACAGAAAAAGAAATATAAACGCATCCCTGAAATGGGTTTTCAGAAAAATAAAAAAATGAAAAAAAATCTGTAAACACATGTTGTTCATGCGTTTCTTAAGGTTGGAAAAGACAAATCAAGCAGGCCCACGATTGCTGGCCCAACAATAAGCAGCAGTTTCGAAAATTTGATAGAAACGCATGTGATTGTTGCATTTATGTGTGACAGGAAGGGTCATTTTTTTCAATAGTGATATTTTGGGTATTTTGGGTATATATATATATATATAGTTGCACTCTAGGAAGAATACCTTATATAAAGAACACCATCATAAACACTTTATTTTTCATAAAAATTGATTTTTTTAAATTAGAATAATAAAATTGAACAACAACTAAGCCTACCATACGTAGAATCTCATCTAAATTTAAAAATTAAACATTAAATATAATCCAGTATAGAATCGAGTACAGAATCTTGTATATATATATTTATCACAATGAAATTACATGTAATCATATTTTATTTGATTTTAATTTTTTGTTAGATTCTATTTTTATTCGTAATAAACCTTTTTTGGTGAGAAAATTAGAATCAACATGTAATATTCTAATACTATGGTGTTCTTTATTGTTTTTTTTATATAACAGTGTTATTCATGGAGTAATGACATATATATATATATATATAATTTTTTAATACATGAAATGAAATCCAATCAAATTCTAAATTTGGATATAAATTTTGAACTTAATTATAATTCTTTGTTTGAAATAATTTAAAAATCTAGAAGCACTAATATTAAACTCTACACAAAATTACCGAACTCAACCGATTACTATCCGTGATAATCCGTCTATGCCCGCTTCCTTAATTCGGCTTCCATGCTTATTTATTTATCCGGCCCGTCCTGAAAAACCGAACGACAATCTTTAAAATTATTTGTATTGGATCAGGCCTTACATATCTGCTCTGTTATTCTGGCTATGAAATTGGGTCAGGTGCAGCCCATAATTAGCTGTCCTGACAGGCTTTTGTGGCAACTACAGCTCACTAAATATCCGTATGGGCTTGTCATAAATCAAACAAGAATAATTTTCAAAAAAGAATCTTAATACAAACAAAAATTGCAAGGAAAGATTCAACATGCTTTAGGAACCCATCTGACATCTAAGCGTGCTTTAGTAACCAACAAAATCCCCGGTCAGCTTTGCCACCATCAACTTTGATGTTTCTGATAAAATCCCCGGCTTCCTTACTTCTTGAATCTCATGGCCACCTGCCATTCTGATCTTGCATTTTAAATTTCATCTAGTTTTCTCTTGATAATACCAACATCATATGTTGTTGAATCCCCAGTTCGATTCCTTATAAGAAGATCATTAACAGAAGCCTCCTCAAGTTGCTGACCAATTCTACTTGTCAGTTCCTCTTTCACCATTTCACCTGAATCCACCCAAACAGCTGCTGCTTTTAATAATAGCTTAAGCAAGAAATTACAAGAGACACTGCCTCTTTCGGTAGGTAGTAGCCACACAATCATCTCAACAATTGAGCAAATCTTTTGGATGTCACCACCCTTGATCATGTCCTTACTTAAAGCCCGGTAACCTTCTCTGAGCATAAGCTTTTAAAGCTTCTCCAATGACTTCATCAAAAATAATTCTCCAATGACTTCATCAAAAATAATTCCCTTGTTTTTTATATTAAATAAAACACGTTTGTATAAAACCATTCCAAGTTCACACAAGTCCTCAACCCACCAGTCCTGTGGCACTAACTTACTTCTGACACCATTGTGGTTGGTATCATTCCCATTTTCCTCTTGCATTTTTTTCCGGTTATAGGTATAGGACCAGTCAACGTCTGAAACATGCTTTTGAAGCTATTGATTCAATGCAGCGGCTAACCAACTTCAGTTCTTCAAACAAAGGCAATAGAGACTTTGTGCTCTGAAGAACTAAAATGGAATCTTTCCGACAATTCGAAAAATGCTTGAACTGAGAAAAACATCAATCTTGTTGACAAGATTCCCTTTCTCAACAGACTCGTGCATCTCCAGGTACTCAGCAGCACAACGTGTGGCAACAACATTATAAGCATTTAAAGTGACGGACATGCCATAACAGAACTTGGCGCATATTTCAAAGGCAGTACCGCCTGGAATATCATGTATGTCAACTTCATCAACATTCCCTTCATCCACTGTTCGAACCAACTTTTGCAGACGAGCACTCTTGGCCAAAAGTGGAAACTACAAAGAAAATAAAATTATTGGGAAGCATCAGGAAATGTAGAAGGATTGGTTTAGTAGCCGGGTAAATGTCCTTTCAACTTTCAGTTAAACGTTATTTCTTTAATGTAAACTTCAATTATTAAGAAAACAACAATTTTGAGCCAGCACTACCATATTCTTCCACATATTAACTGACATTAATTTTATCTCACAACATATTATGTTTTAAGCACGAAGCCGAGGGTACTATGATAAACAGAAGACTTAATGGATCATCATTTATACAGACCAGGTTTACCATCTGTTTTCATATTCCTGACTCTGGACCGACTTGTAAGCAACAGAAAATTTTATTTTAACAATTTTTAGATACTTATTACTCCAGTTTTGATACATATAATATTTAGAAATTATTAAATTTCAGTTTGACTGGAAAATGTTATGCAGGAATCCAGAAGAAAGAAAGACCAGCAGGACTTTTGGCCATAGCTTGTGCTTGCGACCACCAAGCTTAAAATGGAAGAAACACTTGAGAATGCAAGTGATTGAGTATGGTACATACCTTATGTAGATAAAACTTTACATCCCCAAGACTAATAACCACATCAGATGCCAGGTCAGTTGCTACCATACCTGCACATGAAATTCTTTTAGGCCTTGCACTCAATACGTTTGAAAAAATAAAATTGGTGGTCTTTGTTACTCATGCTTAATCAAACTTAAAATGTTCTATTCTATAAAAGCTCAACTCGTGTGTAGCAAAATGCAGTGAAGGATCAAAGCCTCTAGACGAAAAAAACATCTATATTTGAGCGACAACCACATGCTCTGTGGACTTTGGAAATTATCAGCCCAACTGCTTAAGACAACTAAATCATACAAAGTTTCTAATTCAAATATTTTTGTAACATCAGACCTTGAATTATCATCAAATACACATTGTTTCTTTTTCTTTCATCTAGCTGTAAAAATATATCAGGAGAATTACTCTTTATAACAAGTCTACACTACACTGATTATAAGTTCTGAGTTAATCGCTCTGGAGTATCTCTTACCAACCAATAGTAAAGGCTTGAGAATCAAAAACAAGATGGACCAATTTAGAGGAGATAAGAGAACATGGTAAAAGTAAGGGTCATAATTGGCTGGATGCCTGGACCGACACGAAGTTATAGTCTGTGTCCCTAACTCATCTATAGATCTTTTGTCCAGTTGAGACTAGATTAGCTTCACAAAAAAAAAGGAGGAATTAAGAAAGCTTCAAAGTTGACCTCAAACAGCACTAACCAGATACAAACAAGCACATAATGATATTTCATTACAAACAAATGAAAAGATATACGCTTGTTAACAAAACAGATCAAACGGGTGTTAACTCAATCCCTGTAACCAGATAATGTCAATAGCCAGAAATGAAGGCTGCAAAGACACTACCTTGAGGAGTTGATACATAATTTAAGTAGAGAAGACTTGAAAACGCATCCAATATTCAAACTTCCCTTTCAGACCCCTAGATTAATAACCAGTAACCAGGTGTGAAATACTACTAAGGGATATAATAGATGATGGAAATTAAAGAGTTACTCAAATCAAATGAACTCAGGACAATCTTTGGAGAAAGTAGAAGTAATTGTTGTTATTAATTTTTTACACAAGTAGAAGTAAATTAGGTAATAAAATCACATCTGAGAGTCCTGTTTCATGAACCACTACTCTGAGTCTCTGACTACTACAGCAATAAGTTGGAATAACAGTTCATTTGACTTCCCAAAATATCCGATAAACAGACCTTGTCATCAAATTAAAAGTAATTTTTAACATGTGGATTAATAAATCGTCGTCTTCGTTTCGATTCTAGCAAATAATTACACCGGTCAATAGAGAAGGCCATAAATCAAGATTGCAGATCTCTACTTAATATCTGGTAGCAACACAGTAATGACTAACCAAATTCATGTCCTAAACATCATGTGCATCCCCCCTCACATGGACATTCATCCAATTCCATCTAATTCACTATTATTTACCTAATTTTTAAAAACACAATAATTAAACAACCAAAACTCAACCCAATAAAATATACAAAATTTAATCCAATCAATTTAATCATTCATCAATAGATTCAATACCACCAACATAATGTCTTCTACAAATCATACATGTAAGTCTCACAGATAATCTCCATACAAAAATATCATAATCTAACAATTTCAATTTTCTATAATTCTAGCTAACGACTAAATTTAATTTCTTACAATAATAATAATGAGGAAAATTCAATAATTGGGAATCAAGAAACGCATTTTTTTCAAAGGCAACGGACTCTCCACTTCTTGCTCACCTGAAAGTTGACTTCTCCGGGAAAAGTCAACGCTAACTCCCAACGGCAACACTTCTTCTTCAGGTGTAGCTGGTAAATTTAAGTCAAAGTCAAACTCACGCCGCTGGCTTGACCCCGCCGGTACCGACGACGAAAATACCACCGTGGCGGCGCTTCCACTTGCCGCCGTGGCATTAATATTAGCTTCATAATGGCGCCGTTTATGGCCCCCAAGAGCTTGACCAGTAGGAAAAGAGCGGTGGCAAATAGCACAAACGTGGGCCCTACCAGTAGGGTTTAACCCTAAATTTAGGGTTGCGCTAGAGGAGGAGGAGTTGTTGTTGTTGTTTTCGGATGCCAGAGTTTTGTTGCGGTGGCTAGCTTTGTGGCCACCGAGAGCTTGATAAGATGAGAAGGCTTTGTTACATACACTGCACTTGTATGTATTAATTTCATGATTTTGGAGAGATTGATGATCTTCTTGTGGTGGTTGGTATTGGTTGAGAGGGGTGGGAGAGGTGACGCCGCCGCGAGCAAGCATGATGAGACAAAGAGCGAGATATTCTTCTTCGGTTGGCGGTGGAGTTTCGGAACGGGGTCGTTTTGAGCGTTTCTTCTTCGTCCGTGGTTCGGAAGAGGGAAGAAGAGTAGCAGTAGTGGTAGTGTTGATCATGTTTTTGGTGGGGGTCGTGGTATTGAGAGTCTTGTAATTGAAGAGAGGCGGTTGAGTTGCGGTTGTGGGTGAATTTAGGGCTTCGAGAGCCATTGTTGTGTTTTGTTTTGTTAAATTGAGAGAGATTTTGAGAGAGAGAGAGAGAGAGAGAGCGATTGTCAGGAGAATGGGAGATATGAGGCAAGGGGGTTTATTTATACAAAAGGGGGATTTGGAAACTGGAAAGTAGGTGGAAAAGGTTTGAAGTTGCGTGGGGAGGAAGGGGGAAGTCTTGTTGTATACTCGTGTCCTAATACATACTTGGATTTGGATTTGGATTTACATAATACTTCTAATTAATTAGATTAATTTACATACTTGGATTTGGATTTACATAATACTTAATTCACCTGATTCCAGAATTTTCATTTCGACTTTTTCTACTAATTAATTAGATTAATTTGTTCACATAATAACGAAAATAGGAAAATGACGACAATAGCAAATAAAGTATATATTGAGAATTTCCATTGCACGTCACGTTTTAAATATATACAATGAATTTGATATCAAATAAAGTATAATCTATTCTAGCGTTTTGTTTGGAGAATTCATTTTTTCAAAAGAAGAATATCTAAATAATATAATTTAAATAATAAGAAAAAGTGAAAGCATACCAGGTTTTATCTTTAAATACTTAAATAAGTGAGTTTTGTTATTTGTATAATTTTAATTTATTATATTTAAAATTGATTTGTAGTTCTTTTAATTATTTAATTAATAATAGTATGAGTAGTTAATAAATTTTAATTTTAGAATAAAACTTATAATATAATTTACGTATACAATTTGAATGTTATTTTATGTATATATCTTTAATTTATTTAATTTATTAAATATAATATAAATAGTTAATAATGATTAAATATTAAATTTAATATTAAATAATTTAATATAATATTTATGTAATATAATATATAGATAATAATTTGGATTAAAATTTGGATCACATTACTGAAATTGATAAGAAATTTGAATTAAAATTGAATCAATTAATGATCTAAATTTGAAATTTTAGTTGAAAGAAGGAGCAAAGTTAGTCAAAGTAGTGTTGGAGTTGTGGACAAGGTGTGGGTGTTGTATTTTTAGTGACTTCTCATTTTTATTTTTTTATATTTCAATTGTTACTATAACGACATTTATTTATTTTTGTATATTAAGAGAGGAACTGATGTACTAGTAAACAATAGACCTGACAATGATCGTGTCGTGTACTTTCGTGTTTTTATGTACTTAATGTAAAACTCATATCCGACTCGTTTTGGATTCGTGTACTAAATTTGAAACACATATCCAATTCAAAACGTGTCGTGTACTTTACTTGTCGTATTCGTGTACATTAAACAAAAATATTAATTTAATTTAATTAAAATTTATATATTATAAAACTATTTTAATTATGTAATTTTTTATGAAATATGTATTAAATATGTTTTACATACAATTTTACAAAAATTTGTAAATATAACTTATATATATAAATGTATACTTCTTATATATAAATGTATAACTTACTACCAATTAGTCGTGAAACTTTTATTTATTGTTTATATGTCATTGGTATATATTTTCTAAATATGCAATACTATAAATAATATATATATTTTTTTTTAAAATTATTTATTTACTTCATTAATTCGTGTACTTTCGTTCCGTGTCGTGTACCTATTGTGAAAACTCAAACCCGACACTAATTATATTCGTGTTTTTTCGTGTTCGTGTACTTTCGTGTTCGTGTACCAAATTTTTGCAGCCAAACACTAATTATCCGTATCGTGTTCGTATCGTGTTTATGTGTCGTGTATCAAATTGTCAGCTCTAGTAAACAACTGGTTAGTATCCTATTCACTACCACTTGAAAGTTGGAAGCAGCTGTCTGCTTCTTCTTTGTTTTGACATCTTTTGGTCTAGTGACGGGTATTTGGTCATTAAGTAACCGGAAAGTGTTATTCATGTCCTCGAATTCTTCCCGATTTTTGAATGGAGATTTTTTAACTTTCCGATCTCCTCTCCGAACGGGTAACGGGAATCCCCGCAAGAAATTGGGAAATTCAATTTTATTTATTCTTAAAAATTATAAATTATGAATAATGTTTTCTAATATAAATAATATGATAAATTATTATTTTTTTTATTTTAAGATAACATTTTAAATCTTAATTTTATCACAGTATGTCACTTTTAAATTATTGAATGGATAAAAAAATTAAAATTGTAATTTAACATGTATATATTTTTGATAATTTATTTAATATACATGTAAAATGTAATTATTATTATTTATTTTTTTAAAAAGGTTCGGGGATGGGGATCGGAGCGGAAAAACCCTAATCCCCAACCCTGTCCCAATTCCTGTCCCAATTCCTGAATTTCTCATAAATTTGTCTCCAATCTCCGTTTTCAAAAAAATTTCCGATTCTCCACCGGTTTGGGATGGGAAAATGATCGAGTCGGACAGGTCGGGGAGATTGCCCATCCTTATTCCGATCAAGCTCTTCTCATCGATGCTGCAATTTTTATTTTATTTTTTTCACCACAATATATTATTTCCATATCCGCACTTAATTCTATTATTAAAGTACCTTTTCTTAATTCCAAATCTAGTAATATTCTCAACAATTTTTTATGTAAAATTGTATAGTAAATGTTTTTGTTTTTACCACTAGAATGTTCCACGGATCTTTAAAATTATTTGTATTGGATTAGGCCTCACATATCTGTTCTGTTATTCTGGCTATCAAGTTGGGCCGGGTGCAGCCCGTAATTAGCTGTCCTGAGAGGCTTTTGCGGCAACTACAGTTCACTAAAATGTCAGTATGGGCTTGTCATAAAATAGACAAGAATCTTAATAGGATCCAGTTTGTGTCCACTGTAGTTGGAAATCTCGAATATAAATACTACACTATTTTTCTAGGTACTTTGCAGCTGAAAATATATATAGAGAGATATTATTATTCGAGAGAGATTCATCTTATATAGAAAATTGGGGAGAACCATATATTCTATTATAGATCTAAATTCGGGGAACATTATCCTAAATATCCAAATGATTTAGATCAGTGAATTGATCCAAATTTGGATAGGCGAATATCCAAATGGTTTGGATTAGTGAATTGATCCAAATTTGGATCAACTCTATTTATCCAAATTTGGATAAGTTATTTTAATATTAAAATAGCAATTTTATTATTTGTATATTTTTAATTTATTAAATTTAAAATTAATTTGTAGCTTTTTTAATTATTTAATTAATAATAGTATGAATAGTTAATAAATTTTAATTTTAGAATAAAACTTATAATATAATTTACAATATTATAACAACAATACAATATTGACAAAGATTTGCTTATTCTTGGGACCTTCATCTTCCTCTGTGCGGATTCATATTTTAACTCTCAAAATATATAATATTATTTCTAGTATGGTGCCCTTGTATTTTACATCTATTGAACAATATGTTATGTATTACTTATAAAAAAGAAAACGGTACTCCCTCGTTGATTCATTTTGATTATATTTTTTATTTTGTCTGTATTAAATTGATATAATAAATTAAGTGTTAATTATGTTAATTAATTTAAAAAATAATATAATTTTGGTAACGGTTATTTGGTTTAATATGATCAAATAAAAATCAATATACTTATATAAAGGAGAAGACGGGGGCGGTGAGGTGGCGCCTCTAGAATCGCTCCGTTCTATTTTTCTAATTTTCTCAATTTTTCATATTTTTTAATTTTAATAATTACAAATACCTTATTATTTTCGAATTTGTAGGACTTGATAGAATTTTATTTGATTTAGAAAATTATTACAACTTCTTTATTATTTTCGAATTTGTAGGACTTGATAAAATTTTCTTTGATTTAGAAAATTATTACAACTTCCTTATTATTTTCGAATTTGTAGGACTTGATAAAACTTTCTTTGATTTAGAAAATTATTACAACTTCCTTATTGTATAAAAGGTAAGTATAACCGCTAATTTATATTGGATCATAATTTAAATTAGAATTTTGAATTTACTTTTATAACATCTAGAACTTTAAATTTCCTTTTATAACAAAAATAATACTTATAAAAGATAAGTCGTCCGAGAAATTATACCAGAAATTTGAATTTACTTTTATAACTCCAAATAGATAGAAAAAAAAAATACTTAGAAAAGATAAGTCATCGAAAAATGATACATCTAATCAAATTTTATATTATATTATATCTTTAAAACTCTCAGTCCAGAAAATATTTATCTTATTTGTAGAACTTCTCAATTTTAATTCAATAAAATTGAATTTCCTTATTTACATCCGAATTTATAGGAAAGACAATAGATATCTAAAAGTCAATTCTATTTAGAATTTAATTTAAAAAAATAAATTCTATAAAATCAAATCAAATTCTATAATAAAAAAAACTATATATACAGAGGAAATAAAAATTTTATGAGTTACGAGAACACCAATACTATTATCTTTCTCAAAAACTCATGCGATTTTTAATTATGTTAATTTATCTCCATGTACTCACCTGATTTATTGATATTTTTATTTTTTTTGTTTTGTAGGGCAAGATCAATAATTCAATATGCACGGTGTGTATTTGATACTTTTTCTTACAAATGTCTCGAACAAGAGCCTTTATAGCGGAAGTTTAAGTTTTTAATTTTGTCATTTAAATTTTTATTTGTTGATTTTTTCTAATTAAACTGTGTTCGAGTTCAAGAAAGAATTTCAGCCTTCATGTCGCTTGTGTTTATTAAGAACTCCTTTTTATATGTACTAGCTTAAAATCCAATTCATAAATTATTTTTAATAATTATTATTTTTATTATTTACGTTTTAATATTTTATTAATTGCATTTGTTAGAAAAAATTAAGTAGGCGTGTTAAACTTTTTCAAATAATTAAAAATATTAAAATAGTTTTAAAAGTAAATAAGAAACGATTTGTCCGTGATATTTTTGAAAAAGGAGGGGTTTTAGAAAAGAAAAATAGAAAAAGTAACATGTTTATGTTGAAAAAGATAATTGCCCGTAATTATAAGTATTAAAATAGTTTTAAAATAAATAAGCAAGAGTTTTTCCGTGATATTTTTAGAAAATGAGGTGTTAAGGGAAAATAGAAAAATTAACATGTTTTAGTTGAAAAAGGTAATTGCCGATTATTTTTCTAGAAAAAAGGGGATTTTGTTAAAAAAATTAGAAAAAATAATGTATTTTAGCTGAAAAAATAATTTATTATAAATAAATTATTATTTAATAATATTTTTTTTGAATAAATAAAAATAATTAAGTAAAATTACTTATTATCAACCGAAGAACCAAAAATTTCGTATTCATCAGTTGAGTTGGTGTTGTATAACTTTAAAACTAAACTAACGCACCCCTTTTTTGAAATATGGATATATTGTTGATCTGTCTGCATCGTTTCACAACAATGATAATAATCAAGTTTTGTAGTAATAAATTAATTATGTTTATTACTCTATGTAACGTAATTATTAAAAAAAAGAAAAAAAATTATAATAGAGATGTTTTTCAAAAGATGTTTAACATATTAACTTATAACCAGTGTGAAACATGATTATTTTTAAATATTTTTATTATTTCAACAATTTTAACATCCCGTGCATTGCATGAGTTCATGTATATTATACTATTATTCTCCTAAACTTACTTTATTAATTCAATTTATTTACTAATTTATTTCTTATCATTTTTTTAAACGAGAAAAATATTATGGAGACAATATGAGAGGCGCCTCTTAAATTGTGTTGATGTATTTTTCTAATTTTCTCAAAATTTTGAATTAATGATATTAAAAGTTATAAAATATCTAAATTATCTTTTAAATCTTCAGTAATGAAAATTTTAATTACCTTATAGTCTACTAAACTTTCTCCCAAATAAAATCAATATCAATATACTTTATAGAAGACGAGGGTTGTGAGGTGGCGCCTCTCAAATCGCTTCGATCTATTTTTCTAATTTTCTCAATTTTTTGAATTATTAAAATAAAAAATTCAAAAATATCTCAATTGCCTTTAAAATATTCACTAATGGAGGAAACTAAAATATATCAATGACTTTAAAATCTTTATTAATGGAAGAAACTAAATATACAATTTTAATATTTTTTTAAAATTTTTTTGTTAGACAATATCTCAATTGTCTTCCAAATATTTACTAAACGAAGAAACTAGATATAAATTTTATTTCCTTTAAAATAGAATATCTCATTTGCCTTTAAAATATTCACTAAATGAGGAAACTAAAATAAATTAATTGGAAAACTAAATATACAATTTTAATATTTTTCTAAATTTTTTTGTTAGACAATATCTCAATTGTCTTCGAAATCTTTACTAAAGGAGAAAACTAAAGATAAATTTTCTTGCCTTTAAAATAGAATATCTCAATTATCTTTAAAATATTGACTAATGGAGGAAACTAAAATATATCAATTGGCTTTAAAATCTTTATTAATGAAGGAAACTAAATATACAATTTTAATATTTTCCTAAATTTTTTTGTTAGACAATATCTCAATTGCCTTCCAAATCTTTACTAAAATAGGAAACTAAATATAATTATTCTTACCTTTAAGATATTTACTAACGAAGTAAACTAAATATACACACCCCTATATAAATTTTAAAGTTGCAAAGCCAAAAATATATATTTTCTTTTCATGTATGTATGTGCTGTTAATTGGCTTCATCGTGTTTTTGTTTTTGGTCTAATATTAATATCCATGTTAGTGACATGTTTGGTTTATCTTTGCAGAAATAGTTCTCCAAGATTGTAAGTTGTTAGTGACATGTTTGGTAGTTTTTCTGTTATTCATGTGTACCAGTACATATACAACAGCGAGAGAGAAGTCATGGAGGGAGCCCAACCGTCCGGTTAATCCGAGTACAATGTATTATTTTAATTTAAATATCAAAGGTGCACAAGCTCTAAATATAAGATACATAGAAAAGTGATGTCATATTAGTTGAAGACTTAATTTATGTTCTACTTTAACAAATATTTGTATTGTTTATTGATTTTAGAATATTTGCAAAAGTTCTGTTGTACTACAAAGAAGATGAATTTGATGACGTTAGTTGTATTATCGAATTAAGAAAGTGGATGTATGTATCATAACGTTTTGTACATATCAATTCTCATTCACACGAATCTCTGGTTGAGATTATACGTAATTTAATTTAGTTTTTATATTTTGATAAAAGTGACATATACATTGTCTCTTTTTGTGTAGTTTATCTCATCGTTACTAAATGTCGGTTATGGTCCAAAATTCCTCAAAAAGAAAATTTTAAAAATTTATCTTTAAGATTATAAAGATAAGTTTTTGTAATTATTGTATTATACGTCAAGAATACAAAACAAATTTGAAAATCATGTAATTTATATAGTAGATTAATGTGTTAAATATTAAATTTGGTAATAACGAGAAATCGGCTCATTGGGAGGAAAAATCTTTAAAGGGAGGGCGATTCATTAGGAGTAGCGTATTATATACTAGAATTAAATATTGATATTGTATTATGTATTTTAAAATATAAGTTGGAATTTAGATTAAAAAAATGGTAATTAATATAATAATATTCAACATAATAGTTAAATAATGAATATATTAAATAATTGTCTTTTTCTATATTTATTCATAATTTTCGTGAATGCTCGATACAACACGAAAAATCCAAAAGAAACTTTATGTTATAAATATAATTATTTATTTCATTTGAAAAGAATTTTTGTAGAATGTTTTTAATTTTTTTAGAGAAATTATTATAAGGCCGCTGCGAAGCGCGGCTTAATAAACTAGTTGAAAATATGATTGATGACAAAATGAGTTGTACGAGTGAGTACATAATTAACATTTTTCTGATTTTTTTATTTTTTGAATAATCAGATTTATGTCTTACAAATAAGTATCTGTTCTAACAAATCTTGGAGTTTGAACTCAGAAAATAAAACCGAAAGTTGTCGAAGAAAAAATAAGCAATAAAGTAATATAACAGAAACTAGTTTAAATACAAAAAAAATACATGTCAATTGTGAATATGATGAGAACACGCATTATTGTAATCGTATATTATCATGTACTAGCCTATAAACTAAAAATAATAAACTAAAAAATTTAATGTATATTAATATTATTAGTTTAAAATTTTATCGTATATTATTGTATTATTATCGTATATTGTCTAAACAAATAATAAACTAAAAAATTTAATGTGAACGAAAAATATTAAAATAAAAATAAAAATTAATATGATAAATTATAAAATGAGAAACTTAAATATTAATTGGAACATAAAAAAATATAAAAAAAATACATATGGGGTTGATGAAAAAAAATGAGGTATTATTAATATTATTTTATAATAAAATAATATTAATAATAAGGACATATAGAAAAACTAACATGTTTTAATTAAAAAAAGTAATTGTCCGTGATATTTTTAGATGTGTTTTAATTATATTAATTGTATTTGTTAAAAAAATGCGTTGACTTGTTAAAATAGGTAAGTTTTTTTTAATAATTAAAAGTATTAAAAATAAGTTTTAAAATATACAAGTAAGAGTTATACTTGATATTTTTGGAAAAGAGAAATTTTAATGATAACAAATAAAAAAGGTAATATATTTTAATTTAAAAATAATTTCCCGTGATATTTTCGGAAAAGATGTAGAATTTTTCAGAAAAAAAATGTTGTAACTATAAAAGGCAATGAGTTAGTTACTATTTTAGATTATTTTATTATTTATTAAATATAGTATTAAAATATATTTTAAAATAAATTAGTAAGCATTGCATCTCATATTTTTAGAAAATAGAGATTTTAGTGATAACAAATATAAAGGATAATATATTTTAATTTAAAGGTAATTGACGTGATATTTTTGAAAAAGAAGTAGATTTTCTTAGATTTTTTTTAATTATAAAAGGCAATCAGCTAGTTACTATTTTTATATTATTTTATTATTTATTAAATAAAGTATTAAAATATGTTTTAAAATAATTAAATAAGGATTGCACCTCATATTTTTGGAAAACAGAGATTTTATTGATAACAAATATAAAAGGTAATATGTTTTAATTTAAAGATAATTACCGTGATATTTTTGGAAAAGAAGTAGATTTTGTTAGAAAAAAATATTTTAATTATAAAATGCAATCATCTAGTTACTATTTTTATATTTTTATATTTTTATATTATTTATTAAATAGAATAAAGTACCGAAAACCAAAAATCGATCGAAAACCAAAACTTTCAATGTCTCGGTTTTAATAATATAGTATAGATTTGAAATTTTGCTATAAAGTGTATTTAGAATCGTCTCTTAGATAGATTTGTAGTACCACACATATCTCACACAGCAAGGATGGAGTTCTCTATGAAATTATGCTACAAAAGTACTTTTGAAATAATGTTTACCGTTTATAATTATATAGGAATTATTTCTAAAGTTGTGTGTAACACCCCCATCTATATCTAAATGAGGGGCTACTTATTAAACACTAAACCTACAAACAGAGCACTAAAATAATCTCTAAATAATAATAATTAAACAGTCTAATAATCTCCAAAATAATATTAAACCTCCAAAACGGTTCAAAGCAATAAATAAGAAAAACCAAAATGTCTAAAATAATATTCAAGTCTAAATAGCGATAGAAGTCTGCAAATCCTAATCAATGATATAAAGGGGTGGCTCTCCATCACACAGTCCCAGATCCCCCTAAGCACCTGCCAGAAAAAGAATACGGCATGAGCCAATCGCCCAGTACGGATTTGGAATACAGTTTATAAAACATAAAACAGATATTCATATTTTACAGTTTATAATGAAACATTTATCTAAAAATAATTATGGCTGAAGCAACGAGGGGTTAGGATATTTCATACCGAGATCAGAACAGAACAGATACAAATACACACATCATAGGGTACCTAATGTGTGCAACAAACCGGATAACGTGTACGGCATATACAACGTCACCGTCAAATCAAATCACAAATCACAAATCATAAACTCTGGGTGCACCCACGTATCCTGAAACAAATATCAAATGCGCAAAAGCTCGCCTCCTGAGCTATCAGAACAGAAGGATACGCCATGACCAATCACACTGCCATGGAAGTGTCATGTCACTGGTGCCGCAATGACATGGCTGTAGTACCCCTACAGCTGGTTAACTCGGTATACCCTATATCACTAAGGGTTCAAATAAAATATTTCGCAAAACCTTTAAAATCACAGAAACAGATATTTTCAATATTTTCAACAGATATAAAATATACGCAATATCAGAAAATTGCAGAAACAGATATTTAAATATTTCGAAACAGATATAAAAATATTTTCAGAGTCAGAACAAATTTTCAGAATCAAAATGATCAAAATCAAATGAACAGATTGAGGTCAAAACAAATTTAACATTAATATTTCCAAGAGGAGTAGCGCTGAATAAAATTGGAGAGAATCCGTACCTTTAAATAACAATCTCTAGTACCGATAAGATCCGCAATAACTCGCTAAACTTCCAACTCCGAATCTAGTTATATGAATATGGTTTATTGTTAAAATTTTGTTAATATAAAAACCATGAAGAGCCGCTCGTATAATATTTAGTAACTCCTAATCATCACTTTTATAATTATTAATGTGATCTAATTAATGTATACTACTACTATTTTTATATTCATGTTTAGTACCTAAAAACTTGATTGCCAAACTTATTCATGGGCTACGGTACTTGTTAAAGCAATTATATATTTCTTAACTCTAAATTACCACTTAACTTCTTAAGCAAATTAATTAACAAGATTTAAGTGACCTTAATCCCTCCGCATACTCGGTGGTGAAACCCGATCAATGAATAAGAAAATTAACTTTCAATAGTGAATGCTAGTGTAATTTCTAAATACCAGTGCAATGGCTCTGACTATACTTTGGTACCCCCATGTTAATCCACGCACATCACCTAGTATACTATTAAAGTATTAATGCCAGTGTTTATCAGGCATGCATATGAAGCCTATATGTCTATATTATTTTTTTAATGTACAAAACTAAAGTCAGATTACAATTCTATATCATGTCAAGGTGAAACTCTATGTAGTCCAAATAGTATACATACATAGAGACATTAATTATTATTGAGTTTGTGTTTGTCCCATTAACAGAACAGGGGTGTGAGACTTTTTCTAATGGATGCAATATTGTTTAGTTACTTGTAAGAACATGCATACTTGTATTCATAAACAATTACCTGCTCTTGACAACACCGGTTGGAAATCACGATATAGGGTCTCTATTTCTCTCATGATCCTCTGCAGCCTCATAATTTTTAGGGTTTTGAGAATAATGTGCTTGTTTGTTTGTAAACCGAGTACATATAGATTTTATAATCATTCTTTTCATAATCTAATTACTAATTCAATTACGAATTCTTTTCTTATCAAATTTTAATATCAAAAATTATTATTGTTATAATTACTAATTCTATTTCTAATTGAACCAAACCCTTCACTTATTATTATTATTATTATTATTATTATTATTATTATTATTATTATTATTATTATTATTATTATTATTATTATTATTATTACTATTATTGAAGAAATTCTCGGATATTACATATATACCCCCTTAAAAGGATTCCGTCCCCGGAATCAAACAAAACTAAAATGCCAAAGTAAATTGAACGATTTCGAAAATGCTCTCGACTCTATGTCCTATTTCAAAGGTGGCGTGTAATCCTAAAGAATTCACCACAAAAGTTTAACAAAATATCTTAAACTCTTCATGACCTCTTTCACAAGATTACGAAAAATAAAACTAAAACAATAATAATAATAATAATAAAAGTCACTTCTTGAAAAGCATATCTAATATTACACTATCAGTTTCTAGACTAACTGGAACAACATAATACTTGTAATCTCTTGAAATACATCAATCAAGTAAATTATGAAAATAACATAAATTTGATTGCATGACACACTTGAATTAACTTTTATATTCCCTTTATAATATCCAACTGAACAACATATCTCAATCCAAATTATCATGTTATACCAAAGTATTTAAGATCCTAAATATGATAGTTTCAAGATCACAAAATTATCGAGTCTAAAGTTAAACATGTTTCTATATTACTTCGCATTACTCTTTTGTTCAATTAAATATCACAAGCCTCTCCATATAAATAAGCCTCCAAATTTTATACCAAGACAATTACCTCAAACTTTAAATCATCGATATGTAAGTACAAAATGATCACAATTTTAGAAAATGAATCTACAATATTTTTAAATATTTACTATTTAAATAGAGAGGTCACGGAGAACAAAACAATCCCGTATATGATTGTTATTAAGATAAAATATTTAGGGTCATGCGTACGCTAAATCTATATTAGTACTAAACACACATATATATATTCAAATTTAAAAATAAATAAACAACAATTTTTTTAATTAATTTAAAAGGATAATAAATGAATATATAATAGTAAATGTTTGACGACGATAATTATTACCTGAACTAATGTCCAAGAATTATTAATAAAATGATATAATCAAACGAGTTTAGACCTTACTAAATGAAGCACAACCGTAAAATAACACAGTGAAATAAAAAAACAATCACTTTGATAACTATAAACTAATAATACAATTATAACAACAAACAACTTTTAGCTAACTAATGTAGATAATTATAAAAATATTAATTAACACCATATGAGCTAACCGAGAGTAAACCAAAAATCAAATGAAGCAGACTTTATAATTTACTTGTATTAGATGTACATGATACTGACATTTGGGTTTTACAAAAAAAAAGTACGTTATAAAATTTTCATTCTTATGTTTTATGAAAGATTTCAAACAATTCTCATGCTACGAATATACTAGTTTAATTAAATTACCTACAATCTAGCCTCATACTATTTAAATTAATCAAGCACACTGTACACATCAATTATATAAATTTTCTTATGATACTCTATGCAATATGAAATAACTTGATTTATAGTAAAAATACACAATCATTTAATAAATTAATATGTATGCTTCAACAACTATAGATAATATGTTGGAAAATAATTAAGTGCATCAATTAGACAGAATGTAATTTCGTCCGTACATGACTAGAAATATAAAATATTCACTGTCTTCTTGTTCTTTCTCATCTCTCTAAATACACAATATAACTCCCAATTCTAGGGTTCACCACTGATAATATTTATTCATCTATTTATATAATTACTAAGATTTTTTTTTTAATCTAATTATTTAAGATTAAAAAAAAATATGGGCCTCTAGATGTTCACTGGCCATTTGTCCGAATTAGCTGATGCAGAACCGAACATATGCAAAATGTATATCCAAACTGAAACAAACTCTAATTATCATATATTTTAAATTAATTATAACTAATATTTAGTTACACTTAAAAACATCATTATGTGTATATGATTCAAATAATTAAAGTAAAATAAATTAAAATTATGGGATATTACATTTTATACCACTTATAAAAATTTCTTCCTCGAAATTAAAAATTTGACGATATTCCAATAACTCAAACAATAGACACATCAATTCTTCAAATAACTTCTCAGATATTAAAATTCTTTGATGGCGATTTGACAACTAAGATTGTCTTACAATGCATAAGTTGTTTTAAAGGAATTAAATAAAATCAAGAATGAAAATATAAATGTTTTTTTTTTACCAAAATATCACGTATAAATTATGTGGGTCAAATGCACGAGTGTCTAACCTGAAACAAAAATACATGAAACATGCAAAGTAGTAGTCTAAAACAAAATTATATTCTGAAACACAAAATTGAAATATTATAGCAAATAACTTAAACATCCAAGTCTCATCGAGCTTGCTAAATATAACACTTCAACATTTTATTAAATACATATAATTAGGACATTAAAGAAAAAAATTATTCAATTACACAACATGAAAAAAAAATGATTATCACGGCACATTGCGCTAAGCTATAGGTCTTTGATAATAACCTTTGATATAGGGAAAGGAATTTTTTTTAAAAAAAAATAAAATAAAGAGATACGTATGATTTTTAGAACCTAGGTGACATACCAAATGATGGCCATTAGATAGTGTACATCATATTAAACCGAATACTATATAGATAATACCAGATACCTTGAAACCTGACTGGAAAAATAAATAAATCATGGAATACAAAGCACTTATATTCTTTTGCTGAATTATTAATTTCAGGCGTCCCTAAAATTAATAATATCATATCATTTAATTATTTATTTTGAGCGTCCCCAAAAATAAATAATTAAATTATATAATATTGGAACATGAGTGATTTAGGCATAATTTGCATAAAATTATCAAAGGTATTCTATTAATAATAATTTAAACAAAATTGAGGCAACAATATCAAAATATTGTGAATGTGATATAATCTTATAAATAACTATTAAAACATTTATGAGTATGCGAAAATCACATGTAAGAAAATTAAAGGACTAATGACTTGTATTCCAAAATACTTGCAATTTTCTTAATTCAATTAATCAGACAAAGGTGGATAATAGACTTTTTTTTTCTGTTGTAAAATTCAGAATCTACTAATGGCTCATGGACACGAAACAAGTAAAATGTTATTCAAAATTGAAAATAACAGGCAAAAATAAATAAGAAGATAATGTTGTACTCAAGAGATAATTTATTATCATATATATCAACAAATATATGAATATTGTATTACAAATTCAAAATCACAATGCTTAAAACTATTCGTACAAATTCAACCCTAAATTTAACACAATCCTTGTCTAAAATTTTGCTCTCTTGTGAAGCTAACCAAAGTTTCAAAATTCTTACAAGTTGTTGATATTATTAAACATATTCTTATATATTTGTATCTTCAAAGATCAATCACTTTTCTTGTCGATTAACTCATCAGAATATTAACTTAACTCTTGCACAATGTTAACTTAGCTAATCCATGTTTATGATAACGTCAATTAAGAGACTGCACTATTATCAAAATCAAGTCGTCTTATGCTATATTATTCCTTGAATTTCTAAGCACTCTCGATATTAAACAAACATATAAAATAATTTTCGTTAAGAGTACGAAGAAATAGAAAAAGGTTTTGATCACGAAGATAGAAATCCAAAATTATGAACAGATGACAAGGAAATGACAGAATGGGTCGAATGATCCACAATATCAGATAGATGTTCGAACGAAATTCACAAGAAAGAAATCAGACAAAGTAGTTTTTTTTTCTTTTTAAAAGTCATAAAAGCATAATAGGTGTCAAATAAACATGAATAAATGAAATTCTAAAGCAGAATACCCATCCTAACGCCTACCCACTCTCACAGGTCAAGCTAAATAGGTTTTCTACAAGAAAGAACCTAAAGCTCTGATACCATCTTTGTAACACCCCCATCTATATCTAAATGAGGGGCTACTTATTAAACACTAAACCTACAAACAGAGCACTAAAATAATCTCTAAATAATAATAATTAAACAGTCTAATAATCTCCAAAATAATATTAAACCTCCAAAACGGTTCAAAGCAATAAATAAGAAAAACCAAAATGTCTAAAATAATATTCAAGTCTAAATAGCGATAGAAGTCTGCAAATCCTAATCAATGATATAAAGGGGTGGCTCTCCATCACACAGTCCCAGATCCCCCTAAGCACCTGCCAGAAAAAGAATACGGCATGAGCCAATCGCCCAGTACGGATTTGGAATACAGTTTATAAAACATAAAACAGATATTCATATTTTACAGTTTATAATGAAACATTTATCTAAAAATAATTATGGCTGAAGCAACGAGGGGTTAGGATATTTCATACCGAGATCAGAACAGAACAGATACAAATACACACATCATAGGGTACCTAATGTGTGCAACAAACCGGATAACGTGTACGGCATATACAATGTCACCGTCAAATCAAATCACAAATCACAAATCATAAACTCTGGGTGCACCCACGTATCCTGAAACAAATATCAAATGCGCAAAAGCTCGCCTCCTGAGCTATCAGAACAGAAGGATACGCCATGACCAATCACACTGCCATGGAAGTGTCATGTCACTGGTGCCGCAATGACATGGCTGTAGTACCCCTATAGCTGGTTAACTCGGTATACCCTATATCACTAAGGGTTCAAATAAAATATTTCGCAAAACCTTTAAAATCACAGAAACAGATATTTTCAATATTTTCAACAGATATAAAATATACGCAATATCAGAAAATTGCAGAAACAGATATTTAAATATTTCGAAACAGATATAAAAATATTTTCAGAGTCAGAACAAATTTTCAGAATCAAAATGATCAAAATCAAATGAACAGATTGAGGTCAAAACAAATTTAACATTAATATTTCCAAGAGGAGTAGCGCTGAATAAAATTGGAGAGAATCCGTACCTTTAAATAACAATCTCTAGTACCGATAAGATCCGCAATAACTCGCTAAACTTCCAACTCCGAATCTAGTTATATGAATATGGTTTATTGTTAAAATTTTGTTAATATAAAAACCATGAAGAGCCGCTCGTATAATATTTAGTAACTCCTAATCATCACTTTTATAATTATTAATGTGATCTAATTAATGTATACTACTACTATTTTTATATTCATGTTTAGTACCTAAAAACTTGATTGCCAAACTTATTCATGGGCTACGGTACTTGTTAAAGCAATTATATATTTCTTAACTCTAAATTACCACTTAACTTCTTAAGCAAATTAATTAACAAGATTTAAGTGACCTTAATCCCTCCGCATACTCGGTGGTGAAACCCGATCAATGAATAAGAAAATTAACTTTCAATAGTGAATGCTAGTGTAATTTCTAAATACCAGTGCAATGGCTCTGACTATACTTTGGTACCCCCATGTTAATCCACGCACATCACCTAGTATACTATTAAAGTATTAATGCCAGTGTTTATCAGGCATGCATATGAAGCCTATATGTCTATATTATTTTTTTAATGTACAAAACTAAAGTCAGATTACAATTCTATATCATGTCAAGGTGAAACTCTATGTAGTCCAAATAGTATACATACATAGAGACATTAATTATTATTGAGTTTGTGTTTGTCCCATTAACAGAACAGGGGTGTGAGACTTTTTCTAATGGATGCAATATTGTTTAGTTACTTGTAAGAACATGCATACTTGTATTCATAAACAATTACCTGCTCTTGACAACACCGGTTGGAAATCACGATATAGGGTCTCTATTTCTCTCATGATCCTCTGCAGCCTCATAATTTTTAGGGTTTTGAGAATAATGTGCTTGTTTGTTTGTAAACCGAGTACATATAGATTTTATAATCATTCTTTTCATAATCTAATTACTAATTCAATTACGAATTCTTTTCTTATCAAATTTTAATATCAAAAATTATTATTGTTATAATTACTAATTCTATTTCTAATTGAACCAAACCCTTCACTTATTATTATTATTATTATTATTATTATTATTATTATTATTATTATTATTATTATTATTATTATTATTACTATTATTGAAGAAATTCTCGGATATTACATTGTGGCACCATTTTACTATCGGGAGTAGGGATGGCAAAAAAATTCGATCCGACGGATATCCGATCCGAAACCCGAAATTTTGGATATCCAAAATCCGGTTATTTGGATTTGGATTTAATTTTCAGACCCGAAAATTTTCGGGTTTGGATTTGGATTTTATGATACTCGATCCGAACCCAATCCAAACCCGAAACCCGATCCAAACCCGAAACCCGAAAAATACCCGTATAATATATATATTATATATATATATATATATATATATATATATATATATATATATATATATATATAGGGGAAAGATTCAGGGAGAACTCATCTTTTCGAGAGAACGAGAGAACCCACATAATCACCATTGATTTGAATTTCAATCTGACGGCTAGTAATCTTTGGAAATTTATTAGAATATTAATATAATTCTATGAAAAGGGTATTGTGGGTATTCATCGAAAATATATTGTTATAACTAAACTTAATATTTACAGTTCAAATTCTTTCCATATTAGTTAATTGTAATTAGCCTAAATTTCTCTAAATTTGCAACTCGATATTTGCTTTATATGTGTTTCCATTTTAATTCATTTTTTATTAGCATAATTTACTCTAAATTTGAAAGGATCACAGTTGTTCACGATTCTTTTAAAATTTTCAATTGTTTATGGTAATAAAATAAATTTGAGTAAATCAAGTAATTTGAAAATGTAATATGACGAGTACATATACCTCTCTGTATTACATTTCTAATTCCTTTTATAAAGTTTCATCATAGTTAACATTGTACTTGTTAAAACATATGGAATCTGGAACGGAACATCCAAAGGAGAGAACAATGAACAATGGATAAGGTAGTTTTGTGTTCTTCAAGGATTTTAGGTTTTTTAGGTTTGTTGTTGTTTATTTATTATTTGGTTTTTCCTCTTCATATGCATCAATTACTTTTCTGGCTTCTTCATGTTATCTTATAGCAAATAGTACATCTCGTACGTATAGAACACTCAACGAATTTAATTGATGTTTGAAGTTACTGCTCGCGACAATACTACTGATGCTGAAGGGAACAGAGAAGCTTCGCCAGATGTTGAAGTTCAAGATGAAATTCAACGTAATATTTGGATTCCACATTGCAATGAAGAAATAAAGACATATTAAAAACAGGTTTTTCCAGATTTGGATAGTGCTTTTGAACATTACGAAGACTATGGTCGAGAATGTGGTTTTACTGTAAGGCGTTCAACTGAGAAAACCAACAATGATGGCAAAACCATTCTCAAATATTTTGTGTGTTCCAGAGCTGGCCCAAATGATTATTCAGAATCTGCACGAGGGAATAGCTCTTATAAATTTCAGGGGTGTATCAGTTCTGCTTCTGGAAACCAAGATCATATTGACTATATTCACAAAATATTGAAGCTGATGAGGAACAACATCAAGCTGTCACAAAGGAAAGGAAATAGTCGTTTGGATGATGAGAGTGTTGAGGATTTGATTGGGTCAAAAATTGTAGAAGAAACTACCATTTTACCTCCAAATCAGAGCAATAACAAGGGATGTCGTAAAAGGCAGCAGAAAAATCTATAGGTGGTAAAAAAAGACAGATGAGGGAATGCAAGACGTGCAAGAAAATGGTGTATCATGACTCTCGAAACTGTCCAAAAAAAAGTAACACAAATTCAACCCCATTGACAAATCATTCCCTCTGAGTTTGCTACTTGATTTATAGTGTTTTGAAAGATTTCGCCTGGAAAGTTTTGTATTTTTTTTTCAGAATTTAATCAACGATGATATGGGGGTTTTATATATTGATAAAACGTTTTGTCCTGAATACGTTTTTAGTGCTCAATGCATGTTATTCAAATTATTCCAGTAAGTATTGTATTACCAAAGATACAGAATGTTGCAGCATTTGCCTGGAATACTAGCTACTGTATTTGTGTGTTTCATATTTTAATGTCCAAAATACAGATCATCAAGTTGTCATTCTTGCGGATAAGCGTATTGAAGGGAGCGTATCGCCATTCTATGATTATTGTTATGGACCTGATTACAAACCAGAATGGGCTTGTAATCTAATTATCTATGACATTTCAGACTAGGTTCTATTATCTAATATAATTATCGCCTATGGGAAAATCTGAGTTCGGGAACTACTCTCAGAACACTGAACTTTTGTTGTGCAGCAATGGTTCAAAATTGATAATAATATTAATGCTCTAACAATATATAAAATTAAAAAAAAAACTTTGGGCTACCAATAGGCCATAGATTAACATAATATCGTATAAAATCACAAGATTTACTTATACTAAACCACATTAATTTTGATTCCTAATCACATGTATAGTCTAACTTTAGGAAAAATAGGAGAAATTGGATTGCATAGGTGATTCTAATACCCTGTTGCCAACTCCTTGAAAACAAATTTTTTAACAACTCCTTATGACTTTAATTTGTTTACTTATAACAATAGTTACTATCACTTAATTGCAGACTGTAATATACATGTTTAAATTAAAAAAAATTGTATATTTTATCTATATTACAGAAGAAATAAAGCATTCTGAAAAGTTTATTGAATTATTTAATATAATTGAAAAATACAACAAATCAAAGATAAAACCACATTATTTCATATATAACCAATTGCAGAATCCGGCTCCTTGTGCTAATCTATAAGAAAATATGAGATCACTAAAATAGGAAAGAATATTTACAATATTGAATATTACAAGCGTAATTAACTAGACTAATTTAATACTCCCACAATAAAACACGAACACTTAAAGAAAACTTATAACTGTAGTGCTTCGTGAATCATTTTAACGAAAATCAACATGAATAATGGAGCTAAAAAAATACAAAACACTTAAAAGGAATCTTCTAATATTTAGGGAAATTTTAAAGGAATCTCAGATAAATTATAATATAAAATCATAGTAAAAATTAAATTTAGAAAAAATTTAAAAGAATCTTCTAATATTTAGGGAACATTTAAAGGAATCTACTAAATTATTTAAAGAACACTTAGTAAAATTTTATAAATGATTTAAAGAAATCTTCTAATATTTAAAGGAATCTTCTAGAACATTTTAAGGAATCTTCTAATATTTAGGAAAATTTTAAAGGAATCTCAGATAAATTATAATATAAAATCATAGTAAAAAATAAAATTTAGAAAATATTTAAAGGAATATTCTAATATTTAGGGAACATTTAAAGGAATTTACTAAATTATTTAAAGAACACTTAGTAAAATTTGATAAATTATAATATATAATAATTCTAGAAAAATTACAGATACCTCATAATATTTAAAGAATATTAAAAAAAATATTAATTTATTTATTATAAACAGAACACTTAAAAATTATATTAATTTAAAATAGGGGTTTTTTAATAAATACTCAATTACTCAAAAAACGTTTTTGCAAAAATACTATGTGTTTTTTAATTTTTTTTGCGAAAATACCAAAATATTTGCAAAAATACCAACTTTTTGAAAATATTTGCAAAAATACGGTCTGCAACTACTTTCAACCATATTTGCAACTGCAACCAAAATCAACACATACGCAACTTTTTAATCAAAAATGATTTTTTTTCAGGTGTAGGTGATAAACAACCCTAAAATCGGGTTTAGAGACTAGGTTTAGGGCCTTAAACCCTAAACAAACATCTTAGTAACAATGTTTTTTGAATTCTCAACTGTTTTTCAATCATTTTTTAAAAAGTTGCTTCAAAGTAGTTGTCGATCCTATTTTTGCAAATATTTTCAAAAAGTTAGTACTTTTGCAAATATTTTCAAAAGATGGTAAAATTGCAAAAAAAAACTTAGAAAAAGTAGTATTTTTGATAATTTTTCTTTAAAATATTAATTTTAAAGAATATAATATTATAATAGGATAAATTGCAACAAAAATATTTAAAAAATACTTACAATATTTTAAAAAAATATAATATAAAACACTTATAATATAAAACACTTAAAAAAGTCTACTGAATTAACTAATAGAACAATTAGTAAAATTTATTAAATCATTATACAATATTATATTTTTAAAAAATATAAAATAATCTTTTAATATTTAGGGAACATTTAAAGAAATCTCAAATAAATTATAATATACAATTATATTTAACAAAATTAAAAATATATACTAATATTGAAAAAACACTTACAAGGATCTATTAAATAATCTAATATAACATTTAGTGAAATATTAATTAATTATAAAAAGAATTTGGTGAGTTAATAGGACAAATCCCAACCAATATATTTCAAGAATACTGACAAGAATTTTGAAACACTTAAAAATATCTAATTAGTGAAATCTGATAAATCATAACACAAAATAAAATTGAGGAAAAATTAAAAAAACTCTAATATATAGGGAACATTTTAAAAGAATCAAAAGATAAATGTTAAATAATGGCTAAATAAGTAGGCAGATAATAATTTAGGAAACATTTAAAAGAATAAATAAAAAAATAAAATTTAGAAAACATAAAAAAATCTTCTAATATTTAGGAAAAATTTAAAAGAATTTACAAAATATCTAAATACCCTGTTGCCAATTCCTTGAAAACAATTTTTTACCAACTACTTATGACTTTAATTTTTTTGCTTATAATAATAATTACTATCACTTAATTGCAGACTTAATTGCTTATAGGTGTATCTCCCAGCATTAGGAGTTCTTAATTGCAACTTAATCATTCTAAGAGACCCCTAATATCACAAATTAGAATGTCGGAAACAGTGCAACATTTATCCTGAGAAAAGTTTAAAATCAAAGACATTGTGTTGGTGCTCTCAGACTCCAAAAACAAAGTTCTTAATCCCAATATTACCATCAAGGATTAGTCCTTTTTTAATAAGTAAAATATCAGCTGTAAGAGGATCAAAAGATGCATTCAGGACAAAGCAGCCACACATTTGTTCCGATGATCACGAAGCACATATTATCCCAAAGACATGATTCGAATACATTATCAAGATTTAACATTATTTGGCAGAAGGTGACACAAAATGATATACCAGTTGCTAGGTCTTCTTGTCCGTCTATAAACATCTCCTTAGAAAAAACATTCTAATTTGATAAAATCCACATGAATTCTACTAAAAGTTATAGGTTTGTTTATAAAAATACCAAATAGAATAGATTAAAAACAAAAAAATTAAACCAGCAAGGATAAAAAATATAAGTGCAGAACTATTTTAAGTGTTCCTGACAAATCATTGTCTAGAAAAGACAAATAAGAAAATGCTCTTAGATATCAATAATACCACATCATGTGACAATGGTTAGTTAGTTAACCTTAATTTCTGTTGTGAGGAAGAAAATTATAGGTAGAGAGATATAGGTAATAAGCAGCCATGATTTCGAAATTCTTACATAGCCTAATTATTCTGTAATCAGAGAATAGACAATAAATTTTCGTACAAGAGATTCTCTACAAAAACTTGAAGAAAACATCAAGTCTGTCTCTTAACTATTCTGAAAATTATTTTAAAAAAAAAACCCCTTCACAACAAATTTACACAAAAAAGATCGTTGAGTAACAAAATCTAAACACAAACTACAAAACAATAAAAAACCAAAATTTACTTGAATCTTTTCACCAAGAATAAAGCCCATGTACTATGCAAATTACTGTTTATTTGTGGATACACCAAAATTTCAAACCCCAATAACATTAAACAGGAAATAGGGCAGAATGTAATTAATCCATTGTACCACAACCACGGCTAAATGTAATTAAATTATTGTACAGTATATAAAACTGAATTCAAACTGAATAGAGGAAATGCATGCAAATAAAAAAGGACTTGTTCTTTAAATCCACTAAAATTTTCAATGCTCTCAATTTGGAGCATCATTTCCCTCTTGATCAAGTATGGAAGATATAGCATCTCGTCGTTCATTAATTCGAGTGAAAATCATCCGGCGAACAAACTCAAATCGCAATTTATCCAATTGCTCTAGCTGCTCATACTACATAGAAACAAAATTAAGAACATAAGTTATACATTTTAAGTAACCTGATATAAAAATCAATAAATTTTTAATGGTATTTACACATTTAACTTACACTTTCTTCTACAATATTTGCTGACCAGTATTCTACACCACCCCCGTAATAAATCTCCATATGTCTCAGTGCAAAAACTCCACTATCAATTTCATTGTAGTTCGTCTGCCATTTCATTTTCAAAAATCTTGGCTCTAAACGACTAACTTCAAATGTTTTCGGAAAGTTTTTTTATCGCAAGGAATGATACAATATTCTTATGCTGCAGGTTCGATTATTTTTTTGAATTATATACAGTTATAAAAGAAAAAAAACATTCCATGATTGGGTTAAAAGAATAATGTGAATATAGATCATATTTCGTTAACATACCAGTACATCGATCATATCCCCATATATATATCATGTACAGAACCCTCTGAACTCTTGTTGTCCAGTATATCCAAAGAAGGCATTTTAAGATTGTAACAGACAACGTAATGATGCGTTGTACTTAACATTGGGAAGAAAATCTGTAAAGAAATGTGGTAGGATATACACCATACTATTCTTTGTGGTACAACTGTTAGCAAAAATTGACATTGATAAGTTACCAGATCAAGAGTATCCAGAGAAATATTGAATGTTGTGCATGTATTCCATTCTCTCACTGAATGACATAGACATGCTAACTGAAGAAACAATGAAATTCATCTTGAAGTTTCTATCAATTAGCTGAGTTTCTTTAATAGCTTAAAAAACACGTGCCGGAGTAAGTAGAGAATCATGTCTGCGAACCAGGAATTGTGATATCCACATGTCTTTAACGTTTATGTCATTTGATAGTTCAATAGAATTTGGACTGTTTGGCAAAACGATGATTTTATGAACATCATATTCCGTGATAGAGGAATCTTCAACTTGAAATGATTTCACAATAAAGTAACTAAATGAACGTGGATATTCCCTCAGGTTAAACAAATAACAAACTCTCAAAACCTGTTTCAATGACCCATTTTTTCTGAATCTCTGACAGATTGGATATTACATCAGTTAAAACATCAGGATTCAACCTTACTAGTAAACGTTCTTCCCGTTCCATAGTTTTTTGACAGCAACCACCAGCGATCTGCATAAAAAATTGTTTTTATATTAAAAATATTGTAGAATGAACATCTAATACAAACATCGTATTGTGGAATCTCACCTTTGATTTTATGTATTATACTCAATTGAAGTTCTGTAAAGTGATGTGAAGTTCTGTAAAGTGATGTGATGATTTATAGAGAAAATTCAGACGAGTCGGCTATTGGGGTTATGATTTATTGCAATAAATGACAAGATTCTTATTACAATCAATCCCTGAATTGACGTCAATCCACGATTCTGTTAATTTAATCATTTCTCAAAATAGACGCTTACCTTTTTCAACAATAATCAATCAAAGAAACAGATTTAAGGGTATTATAGTTTCACCACGATGTTTAAATTATTCACAAAAATGCCATTGACTTATATTAATTAAATTAAAATAATGTAATAGTAAATCAATGGTCTAGGAGCAGTTCTCTTGGTTCTCTTGATAGAGTGGTTCTCTCTAGAACCTTACTCTCTCTCTCTCTCTCTCTATATATATATATATATATATATATATATATATATATATATATATATATATATATATATATATAAAGTTAAGTTCTATGGAGACCACCTTTTTTATGAAGACCTGGAGACCACATACGTTCTGCAATCTAAATTTGGCAAAATAGATCATATTTTGTAATAAAAAATTTGCAAAATGTACTGTTTTGCAAAGTATATTCTATGTGTTAGATATAATTGCTGATGATTGTTTATCAGTGTTTAAGCAACAGGTACTCATCAGAGTTTACCGGAAGCCAGTCAGAGTTTATTAAAGTCTGACGGGGTGAATGTTTGGTTTAGCTGTCGGTGCTTAATTGAAGATTCTAGAAGCAATATATTCTGAAGATGGAAAGAAGCAGAATATATTGAGATGGCTAAATAAATGGAACAGAAGACAGAAGCAATCCTAGATTGATATAAATTGTATAGCTGATTTATAGGATATCAATTAGAGATTGATTATGTAGCTGTGTACTATATAAACACAGATAGGTTAACCCTAAAAGGGATGCGAATACTGAATACATTATTCTTGTAACCTAACAGCTCTTTGTGATTCTTTAACATCACTGAGAGAAGAGGTATTTATATAATTCAATTGTTGATTCATAAACAGTGTTCTCAATTGTTATTATCATACTTATATTGATTATATATTGTGTATTCGGCCTAACAATTGGTATCAGAGCCATGGTTGTTAAATATATACAGTTTTCGATCTAAACACAAGTATAATCATGGCTGAAAATATCCAGGCAGGTTCTAATGCTCAAAAGGTTCAATCAACTTCTGTAAGTCGATATGAGACAATCAGGGTTCCAATTCTTAGACCTGTGGAATATCCAATATGGAAGGTAAAGATGACCATGTTTCTAGAAGCCATAGATCCAGAATACCTTGATAGAATCAATGATGATCCTCATATGCCAACCAAACTGTCTCCTGTTATTGATGGTCAAGAACAAAAGACTGTTCCAAAGGAAAAGAAAGATATGACTCCTGACATCTCATCAATTGCAAAGGATGCAAAAGTTAGACATCTTCTTCACAGTGCCTTAGATAATGTCATGTCTAACAGAGTCATTGGCTGTAAGACTGCCAAAGAAATTTGGGATGCTTTAGAAGTCAGGTGTCAAGGAACAAGTGCAATAAAGAAGAACAGGAAGACTATTCTAACACAGGAGTATGAACACTTTGATTCAAGACCTGGTGAATCTTTGACTGAGACATATGACAGGTTTTGTAAACTGTTGAATGATCTGTCTCTGGTTGATAAAGAATATGAACTTGAAGAATCAAATCTCAAGTTTCTTCTATCCCTACTTGAAAGATGGGATTTGAAGGCGACAACAATACGAGACAATTATGATCTTGCAGAAACAGATCTTGATGAAATCTATGGGTTGCTTAAAACTCATGAACTTGAAATAGAACAAAGAAACAAAAGATCTGGAAAGAAGACAAAATTTGTTGCTCTTAAAGTTGAAGAAAAGCCTGTCAAGAAGGTATCATCAAGAAAGAAAGCCAAGGGAAAGGCTTTAGTCATTAAATCTGACAGTGAGTCATCAAACTCTGATGATGGCTCAAACACTGATGATGAAGCTTCTGATTCTGAGGATGATGAAGAAGAGATGATGAAAATGGCTGCTTTGATGGTGAAGACCTTCAAGAAGATGGGATTCAAGAACTTCAAGAAAGGGAAAAGATTCTCTAGGAGAAATTCAAACTCTGACAAGAGAAATTTCAGAAAGTCTGATGGAAGAGATACCAAGTCTGGAAAGAAAGACAAGTCTGAGATCCAGTGCTACAAGTGTAAAGAGATGGGTCATTATGCTCCAGAGTGCAAGAAAGGAAAATCTGAGAAAGCACTCATCACTAAAGGCAAGGACTGGGCAGACACTTCAGACTCAGATGAGGGAGTCAATTATGCTCTCATGGCAACTGTTAAAGATGAAGCCGATTCATCTGAAAACAAGGTACCCCTAAAAACTTATGCTTATGATACTGATAATATATCTGAACTAAGAATTTATCTTAAAAGCATACATGTTAGTTATAGGGATCAGACTTTAGAGAATGAAAGAATCAAATCTGAGAATCTAGGTCTTAAAGAGAGGAATAAATTTCTTGAAGAGAGACTTGTTAACATGCAACAAGTTCAAAAGGAGAGAGATGATGCTGTTTATGTTGAACAGGAATCTTCAGTTGTGGAACTTTATCATCTTTTACATGTTGATCTTTTTGGTCCAGTGAATGTAATGTCAATGGGCAGAAAGAAATATGCTTTGGTAATTGTTGATGAATACACCAGATACACCTGGGTGTACTTCTTAGCAAAGAAGGATGAAACTGCCTTAACTTTGATGGATCATGTGAAGCTATTGGACAAAGGATCACAGTACAAAGTGAAAATTCTAAGGAGTGATAATGGTACTGAATTCAGAAATTCTGAAATGGAAGCTTTCTGCAAGGAAAGAGGAGTGAAGCAAGAATTTTCTACACCTGGAACTCCACAGCAAAATGGTGTAGTTGAAAGAAAGAACAGAACTCTAGTCGAAGCTGCTAGAACAATGCTTGATGAAGCAAAATTGCCAACTTATTTCTGGGCAGAAGCTGTTCAAACTGCTTGTTTTGCTCAAAATGCTACACTGATCAACAAGCATGGGAAAACACCATATGAGATGGTGAAAAATAAGAAGCCAAATTTGAAGTATTTTCATATTTTTGGATGCAAGTGCTTTGTGTTGAAAACTCATCCTGAACAGTTGACCAAGTTTGACTTAAAAGCTGATGAAGGAATTTTTGTTGGATACCCACTATCATCTAAAGCATTCAGAGTCTACAATCTAAGAACTAAAGTGATCATGGAATCCATACATGTGTCATTTGATGACAAGAAAATAACTGGAATAGAAGATGAAGAATATCATGATCAACTTCGCTTTGAAAATGAAGATCTAAACTCTGATGATGTAAACTCTGATGAAGCAAATCCATCAAACTCTGACGAAGCATACTCTGAACCTTTACTGGTAAACACTGAGGAAGTTTCTCTGACAGAACAAAATAGAGAACCAGTTGAGGGGGAGAGTGAAGATACTTCAGCAACATCTCAAAATAATGACTCAAATTCTGAAAGTGAGTCAGCTGAAGAATCAAACAGAAACTCTGAGTTAAACTCTGAAAGTTCAAATACTGAACAGTCCAATTCAGGGGGAGCCTCAGAGAATGCAAATGGTCAAGAAGAAAATCAGGAGAGCATGGATCAAGGGGGAGGATCTAATAATGATAATAGAAGCCACTTACCAACAGCAAGGAGGTGGACACAAGCTCATACTCCTGATTTAATTATTGGAGATCCAGATGCAAGTGTGAGAACAAGGAGTGCTACAAATAATGAATGTCTGTTTCATGCATTCTTATCTCAAACTAAGCCCAAGAAAGTGGAAGAAGCTCTTCAAGATGCTAACTGGATAACAGCTATGCAGGAAGAGTTAAATGAATTTGAAAGAAATGAAGTCTGGACACTTGTACCAAGACCAAAGAATAGATCTATTGTTGGTACAAAGTGGGTTTTCAGAAACAAAACAGACAGTGATGGAGTGATTACAAGGAATAAGGCTAGACTTGTGGCTAAAGGCTATTCACAGCAGGAAGGAATTGACTATGATGAAACCTTTGCTCCAGTTGCAAGATTGGAGGCAATAAGGATTTTTCTGGCCTATGCTGCTCACAAGAAGTTTAAAGTCTTTCAGATGGATGTGAAAAGTGCTTTTCTCAATGGGAAACTTGAAGAAGAAGTGTTTGTTGAACAACCACCAGGGTTTGTAGATCCTAAACATCCAGATTATGTCTACAGGCTTGACAAGGCATTATATGGACTAAAGCAGGCACCTAGAGCATGGTATGAAACTCTAGCTCAATTTCTTTTAGAAAGTGGGTTCACTGGAGGTACAATTGACAAAACCTTGTTCTATTTTAATTCTGGTGATGATTTGCTGTTAGTTCAAATCTATGTGGATGACATAATTTTTGGGTCTACTAATGACAAACTCTGTAAGAAATTTGCCAAGCTTATGCAGTCAAGATACCACATGAGCATGATGGGAGAGCTTAGTTATTTTCTAGTCTTGCAAGTAAAGCAAACAGATGATGGTATTTTTATCAATCAAGCAAAATATACCAGAAATCTTCTCAAGAAATTTGGTATGCTTGATAGTTCATCTGCCACAACTCCCATGGCTACTGCAACAAAGTTAAACAAAGATACAGGAGTTTCAGTAGATATGACAAATTACAGAGGCATGATAGGGTCTCTTCTTTATCTTACTGTAAGCAGACCAGATATCATGTATGCAACATGTCTTTGTGCAAGATTTCAAGCAGACCCCAGAGAGCCACATCTAACAGCTGTGAAGAGGATTTTCAAATATCTCAAAGGAACCATAACCCTTGGTTTGTGGTACCCTCGAGAATCAGAGTTTAAATTAATTGGTTACTCTGATGCAGATTTTGCAGGCTGTAAGATAGACAGAAAAAGCACAAGTGGAAGCTGTCAATTTTTAGGTGACAGATTAGTTTCTTGGTACAGCAAGAAACAAAAGTCAATTTCCACATCCACAGCAGAAGCAGAGTATATAGCTGCTGGTAGCTGTTGTGCACAGATTTTATGGATGAAGAATCAATTGCTGGATTATGGATTAAGGTACTCTAAAATACCTATTTTCTGTGATAATCAAAGTGCTATTGCTATGACAGGTAATCCAGTACAGCACTCCATGACCAAGCACATCAGCATAAGGTATCATTTTATCAGGGAACATGTGGAAGAAGGAGATATTGAGCTTCATTTTGTGTCTACAGACCAACAGCTTGCAGATATCTTCACCAAACCTTTGAGTGAAGCTACTTTTACAAGACTGGTAAATGAACTTGGAATGATCTCTGGTTTTGATTATAGATACTGGTTAGACTCAAAATCTATACTTCTGTGATTTGTTGCTCATGATTCTTTGCCTATGTTAACTGTTATTTGTACCAGTATGTTAAACTCTGATAGTAAACTCTGTTAGTCATAAAGTGTCAGTCATACTCTGTCGGTTAAAATCTGAGTTAAACTCTGAAGTTATACTCTGATTGTGATATTGTCTGAAACATATGGACCGATGAAGAAACCTGTATGAAGCATGATTCTCAGTAAGTAATCATGAATCTTTCTGAGTAATATATGATCTGATATCAAAATGTGCAGAAATTTTACACAGCATGATACTGTCTCTATATTTATAGCATCTCTTAGTTTATTGATCCTATATACTAAGTCTATATTAGTTGTTTGCACTTTCTCTCATAAATTAATTGTATTAACTGATGAAAAGTCTAAACTCTGATAATTTGTTGCAAATATTTCACCCTCCAATCAAAAGATGCCAAAAAGTGCACAAATTCCTTTGAGATCATGTTGTGCCTAGGAAGACCCAGGAACTTATTGTATGAAATAAGGGCTAAAATCTTTGATTTTTGGTGACTAGTGCCAACCACTGATTACTGGGGGAAAAAAAATCGAAGGGGGTGAAAATAATAACTTTTATAGTACAGAGTTTAGATGAAATCCGATTTTATTTTTTACATGAGAGTTTGGACAACTAGTTTTTACTGATTTATTGTGTGGATTTTATGCACTTTAAGATGCTCTAAATATTTATATTCAGTAAACTCTGCTATTCACACACATTTTTTCACAACTGTGCATTGAGAGAAAAGAGATTATGAATAAAGGAGGAGGATTGGTAAACACTGATGAACTGTGTACTCTACGCTGAGGTAATTTTATTTTAATCTCTGATGATTAAAATTAATTATTTGTTTCAGACGGTTAACAATTTTGAGAAAACATTCTTGAAAACAAAAGTGTATGATTGGTAACGGTTCTAATTTGTATTAAACAGAAGAGAAAGGTTGTGTGTCTAGGAAAGTGTAAAAGGCGGTAATTATTGCTGTTTTTACTGCGCATGCGCATTGGAAACTGTCAATTACTGCTGTCAGTCATTGCATGTGTGCCACGTGTCCCACTCACACGATTAACGGAGTAAGACAGTTGTGTATTAATGATTAAAAACTGTTCAGTTTTTAATTTTGAATTTCATATTTAAACAATACACACACATACGTTTAAACCTTTCACATCTTACTCCAATTCACATCTATTGTCACACACACATATTCACAAACACTTTTCTACTTTCAAACTCTTTCGAGCTTTTGCATCCGATTCTCTGTTATTCTTTCAAATCTTACTAATGGCGACTACAGCGTTTGTTTCTTCTGGGTTAGAGTTCGTTCCTAACAATTATGCAGCACCACTAAACACTGCCAACGCACCAGAGGCGTTTCACTTGGTTCAGCGTTTCTTGGCAAATTCTGATATTGGGCATGCTCTTACTGAACCAACGAAGCTGTCTGGATCTCAAATTAGAACCTTCTGGCAGACAGGTGTTTATGATGATGGAGGAGAGGCTGGGTCTCCGTCAATTGTTTTTGAGTATCAAAACCAAGAGTATGTGGTTACTCCGGTGACTGTTCGTGATGCTCTGAACTTTGAGGATTTCAATGCCTATACAATCTCTGTTGGCAATGAAGACCTGCTGAGAATGATGAGGGATATCGGTTACTGTGGGTCATTGGCTAAGGTGGGTCAATTGAAGCGTCCATTCTTGAGGAAGGAGTGGAGTTTCTTCTTTGATTGCATCACAAGAGCTTTCGGGAAGAAATGCACCAATTGGGATGCGATTCCTACAGACAGTCTGCAAATCGGGTATTCTTTACTCTATGGTACTCACTTTGATTTTTCTAGATTAGTTTTACATAATATTGGTGAAAAGATGACAGAAAACAGGGGTGTTGTCTATTTTGCTCGTTTTTGTCAACTACTATTTTCATTCTGTGTTCCTGAAATTGAGATTCTGGAGGATGATGTTATTCAATCGTTTAGATTGCATAAACGCATATTTTCTGACTTAACAAACAAGGATCTTAAGAAAGGGAATGTTGGTGCTCTGCTATTACCTGAGAGAGTGCAACAGTTTGGAAATAATGCTCCACAACCACAATCACAACCTGAACCAGAACCTCAAACTCTGAACATTTCATCACTAAACACTGAACCTCCACCCTCTACTTCTCAACAACCACAGTCTGGTGGTAGAATTAAGAAAAGAGCTTTCAAGAGAAAAGTTCGAGCTAACAGGCCACTGTCTACTGATGAAGATGACGTTGATCATGAAATTCTTCATCAGAGAAAGAGGAGGATGGTAGCTAATTATCTCTTTGAAGAATTAGAAGTTGAAGCTACTGAAGCTGTCCAGGATGAAGCTCCAGAAGTTGTTGTTCCGGAGTCTGCTGTAAATAATGATACTGAGGACAGGGTCTTTGTGGATACTGAAGCTCCTGAGGTTATTATTCAGGAGGCTACTGAAGATGTTGAAGCAGCCACTGTGCTTGACATGGCAAATGCTGATACAGAGGCTGATATGTTTGAGCAAGATGCTTTATCTGCTGATTTTGATATGGATAAAATTCTTGAAGCACATCCTAGTATCAGTGTTTGTGATACTGAGGATGTGGCAGCTGATCAACCCACCCTAGTTTTAGAAGAGTCACTTGCTACTCATACAGTAAATTTTTCTGTGACTAATCAAGTTCCTGAAATGGGTGAGGAGGTTGATCAGATTCCTGCAGCTGCTGAGGATAAATTGGATGATGCTACATCAGAGAATATGCAAGAAGATGTTGTTGAAAAGGTAGTTCAAGAAGAAGAAGTTGTTGCAGAGTCTGTTCCTGTAGCAGCAGAGGTTTTTGTCAATGCAAACTCTGAGATTCATCAAGCTGCACAGATAAACGCTGAGGCTACTACAGACAATGTTGCTGAAGAAATTGAAGAGCAGATAGCAGAAAATGTTACTGAAGCTAGAGTTGATGTTGATAATGCTGATCACACATCTGAAAATTCTGATCATGCAAACTCTGGGATCAATGCTGCACTTTCAAACTCTGATGATAATGAGTCAATACCTTTTCTAAGGGATCCTACTGCAGAGTCTATCAAAGAACATCAACATGCAACTGGGAAATGCATTATGCAAACTGGTCCGGAGCTGATTGTATTTTCTCCAAGCAAAGGACTGCTGATTTTGTTGCTCAATCTGCAAAGGAGATTTCAAATCCTGAGTTGTTGACACATTTCAAGGCTACAGTTGTTCAAGTCAAATCATTGCACAATCGCTTTGATGAGACTCACAAAGTTGTCATTGGATTGAGTAATGATATTGCTCTTAAGGAATTAGCATTGAAGAAAGATAGAGCTCAATTTTCATCTCTGATCAAGGATCAAGAAGAAATCAAGCAGAGGCTAAGCAAGGTAGAAGAGAATCAGACTGCTATGTCTTCTCAACTTACTTCTATTGCTACATCACTAGAGTTGCTGGCATCAGTTTTTATTCCTGATGATGTCAAAAAGGGGGAGAAAGTACCTAAAGACAAATGCAAAAGGACTCCAACCTTGAGACTGAGGGATGATTCTAATGATGGTGGAATCAGAGGAGCAGAGAAAAGGTCAAAGTCTTCTCAAGAGCAAGGGAGACTTAGGTCAAACTCTGCTAGACAAACAAACTCTGAGAGGTTAAACTCCGGTGGTCAATCTTCTTCAAGACTTAAGAGTCTAGTGATTTCATCAAATCCAACTACTGATGAAGAGATTGCTGCTAAACTGTTTATGGAAGAACATGGTGGTGAAGCCACAGTAGAAGATATGGATGCTGAGATGAAACTTCTTGCTGAAGAACACCAGAAGAAGGTTGAAGCTGGTACTTACAAGAAAAAGGCCAAGGCTCCTAGGAGAAAGGAACTGGGAATTTCTATTAAAGAAAATGTGAACTCTCAACAGAGTTTACAATACACAAAGAGGCCTGTGATTGCAAATACTGATAAATGAAAAGGTATACTGGTAGAAGAAGGACAGTTACCAAAGAAGAATTATTCAACCTCTGACGTTGCTCAAGTTGAATCAAGGCTAAATCAATCAACCTCTGACGTTGCTCAAGTTGATATTTCTACTAAAATTGTGACAACCTCTGACAATGCTCAAGTTGTACAAACTCAGCTAGCTCCACAACTCCAAGGTTTCTTAAGACCTGTACTTTCTAAAACTCTGAAGCTAGAAGCTGTGGACTTTTCTCAAACCAGAACAGTACATGGAAAGCAATCTTATGATAAATCTGGTTTGGGTTCACACAGAGAAAAGAGAATCAATAACAGTTCTTTTGACCATTCATCACTGGCAGAACCTGGTGTTTGGGTATCTCAAGAGAGCCTTGATAAACTAGAGTTTGTTCAGATGGTTTATCATAGAGGATTAAAGAAAGAGGTTCTGTTATACTTTATGTCTGATGGAAGAGTATACATAGTAGGAGAAGCTGATGTTCAATTGAAACTATGGGAAGAGCTTGAGTACGTTCTATATCTTCTCAAAATCAAAAATAGAAGTACTCATAATGCTGCTCTAGTTCTAAGAGATAGGATGCTGAAAACAAAAGTTATGCTTGGAGGAGGTGTTTCAAGTGCATATATTCCTAAGTACAGAGATGCTTATGGAAAGATTGTTGAAATGAAGAGAAACAGTGCCAAGTTCAAGACAACACTGGGTATAAAGGTTTTAGAATTCAACCTAGAGTCAGATAAATCTTACTTTATTCGGTTAGGGAATGAAATGAGGAAGAACAACATTTATTCTCTGAGAGCTGCTATCTACCAGACTGGAGAAAGTGATCCAGAGCTTAAGGAATTGAAAGAAGTCATGGTGGAAGAGCTAGAAAAAGCTGAAATGAGGTTACTCATTGACTATCTCAGGACAGTGCCTGATATTAAAGAGATTAAGTAAAGTCTGACTGTAAGTTTTTAAAGTTTTCTGTTCTAAGTTAAAGTTAAACTCTGTTATATTTTAAACACTGCATTTGTTATATGTTTTGACATCATCAATTATCTGATAACTTGTACATTTTTATTATGCACAAGTTGGGGGAGATTGTTAGATATAATTGCTGATGATTGTTTATCAGTGTTTAAGCAACAGGTACTCATCAGAGTTTACCGGAAGCCAGTCAGAGTTTATTAAAGTCTGACGGGGTGAATGTTTGGTTTAGCTGTCGGTGCTTAATTGAAGATTCTAGAAGCAATATATTCTGAAGATGGAAAGAAGCAGAATATATTGAGATGGCTAAATAAATGGAACAGAAGACAGAAGCAATCCTAGATTGATATAAATTGTATAGCTGATTTATAGGATATCAATTAGAGATTGATTATGTAGCTGTGTACTATATAAACACAGATAGGTTAACCCTAAAAGGGATGCGAATACTGAATACATTATTCTTGTAACCTAGCAGCTCTCTGTGATTCTTTAACATCACTGAGAGAAGAGTTATTTATATAATTCAGTTGTTGATTCATAAACAGTGTTCTCAATTGTTATTATCATACTTATATTGATTATATATTGTGTATTCGGCCTAACACTATGAAAATCACTATTTCATTGAAAATCTTGAAAATCATGTAAGTTCTGCAAACTAAACATGAATGTTCTGCAAACCGAACATGTTTTGCAGAACAATATGTTTTGCTATGTTTTAGTTGCAAAACATTTATAATTTTAAAGATTTTAAATGAAAATAGTTATTTTCATAGAACATAATTTATAAAATATTATATTTTGCTAAATTTAGATTGCAGAACGTATGTGGTCTTCAAGTCTCCACAAAAAAGGTGGTCTCCATATATATGGGTAGCATAATAACATTCTAGAGCACACCCTTTTACCTAAAGTCTCGTAACACCGTCATTTTAAAAATATTTATAACACATATATATATATATATAAAAATATCATTTAAAAAATATTTAAATAAAATTTCTATCTAGATTCTGGACTTTGGAGTAAATGACTAAATGAGTAATATTGTAATACTGCGAGTCTGCGACTGCAATTGCATATATATATATATTAACATTAAACATTCACATTGTTATTCTTGAAAGTTGAATGATTCAATGTATTGCAGAATTTAATCTGATTTTTTTTATTTAAAATTCGGGTATCCAAATCCAGTCCAAATTAAATTTTCGGGTTTCGGGTATCGAAATCCAAATCCTATCCAAATATTTTCGGATTTAGGATATACCCGAATCTGATCCGAAATCCATCGGATCGGATTTGGATTTCAGTTTTCGGATATTTTTCGGGTTCGGATCGGGTTCAGATACGGTAAAAATTTTCGGGTTTGGATTTTGACAAATCCGACCCGATCCGACCCGATCGTCATCCCTAACCGGGAGAGGTAAATTTGACGCTTGGTTGGATAATGCGGGCGCACACCTAAACCAAGAAATATAGTGCTTAAAGGCGTTAGTTGAGTAGTTTGAGGGCACACCATTTTCTCGTATAATATATACAAGCCTATAACGGTTACACGGACGACTTTATTATTAATTTTGAAATTTATTTTTAAATTTTTTGAGATTTTAATACTTGTAAAAATGCTACATTTATAAAAAGAATTAAAAGTACTTTAATATTTTAAATCTAATTTTTTTTATAGATTTTATAATAGTTTATTAGCTTAGTAAGCATGTCAGTAAAGATAACCGTCAAAATTATCAATATATTTTGTTGTAATATATATAAATATAAATATAAATATTTTCTAAAAAAATATCGTGTTTTTGATCTCTAAGTAAAGTATAATTAAAAGAGTTTGTAGTTATGTTATATATGTGAGAAAATCGAAAATCAAAACTTTCAATATTTCGGCTATTATATAATAGTACATATAGATAGATTAAATAGAATAAATTACCGAAAATTGAAATCAAAACTTTCAATGTTTCGGCTATTATATAATAGTATAATATACATAGATATCGTCTACGATAATTTTGGTTAAAAAATATATACGCCTTGGCTAACAAAGGTAATCGGTTAATTATTAGTATTTATAATATTACTATTTTATGTTACTAAATGAAATTGCATGTGATATTTTTGAAAAATGTGAAATTTTACTTAGGAAAAATTTTAGTTAGAAAATATAAAAAAGAATATATGCTTTGGGAAAAAAAAAACTAATCGGTTAGTTATTAGTAATTATAAATATTATTATTTTATTTCATTAAAAAGAACTGCCCGTAATATTTTTAAAAAATGAGAGGTTTTAGTCAGAAAAAATAGAAAAGTAAAAAATTTTAGTTAGAAAATATAAAAAAGAATATACACTTTGGCTAAAATAGGTAATCGGTTAGTTATTAACAATTATTATTTTATTATTTTATTTTAATAAATGAAATTGTCTCTGATATTTTTAGAAAAGGACAGGTTTTAGTAAGCAAAAATAAAAAACTTATATGTTTTAGTTAAAAAAGATAATTGTCTGTGATATTTTTGAAAAAATAAGGGAATTTTTCAGAAAAATAAAAAAAGTAATATATTTTATGTGTAAAAGGTAATTGGTTATAAATAGGTAATATTATTATTTACTAATATTTTTTATAAATAAGTAAGGGTAATGAAGTAAAAACACAAAGTACAATTAAGTAAAATCACAACATATCAAAAAATATTTAGTATTATATCCAATGGCTCTCATTAATTTAATTTAAAAGATTTAACGGTTAGAGATTGGATTACCAAACTATGGAGGACCAGACTACAAGCCGACTACAAAAAAATTTAATGTTTCGTCTTTAATATAATAGTATAGATATAGTAGATCTATATCTATATACATACATTAAAGACTAATTTCCAATTCGCATCCTCTTGGTTTTGGCTTCTTTCATTTCGCATTGAGTAGTATAATTATATGCATTTTGCATCTCCTAACTTTCAAATCCCATGCAGTTTGCACTTTTTTAATTAACACCGTTAAGTCTGACTGTTACATGAGGGTATTTTGATCATTTATTATTATATTTAACATAATTTATTTTTAAAAAATAAAGAAACACAATTTAAAACTTGATTTTTTTATAAAAAAAACCGAAAAAGACGAAATTTTAAAGTTTTGATATATTTTTTATAAATAATATTTTGAAAATTATAACAATTATATTTTATATTTTAAATAATACTTTACAAGAATTTAGTAACGTATTTTAAAAATAAAATCTGAATTGTAAATAATATTTTGAAAAACCTGTATATTATAAATTAGGATTTGATAAATCTAAAAATCTAAAAAATCATAATAATAATTGAGATAATTTAATTTTAAAAATTATTAATGATTATAATTACCGAAATATCCTTATTTTGACTAACGATAACAGTCAAATTTAATGTAAAATCGTTAAAGGGGTGTAAACTACGGGGCTTGAAAGTTACGGGATGCAAAATACATATAATTATACTATTGAGTGCGAAATGCAATAAGTCAAAACCAAGATGATGCGAAATGCAAATTAGTCTATATTAAATTACAAGTGATTTATAAAACAAATTTTTTTAATCAAATAAATTATTAAATTGCAATATTTAATAAGCCTTAAAAAAATTATTTACCATATAAAAACTTTCATCACTAACTAAAATGAAAAAATTAAACTTTATCTCATTTTTAATTATTACATGGATTTTTATATACAAGACCAAGTTTGTATGTGTCTAAACAATTATACTATACAACTATATTATACATTGTCACGTAATGAAGTTAAAATTAAGAGTCTAAATTATATTAAATTAATGAATCATAAACCAAAATTATATAATAAACAAAAAGAAAGCATAATAATGTGAAATTAGTAGGAGCACACAAGAAAAAAAAATTGTTTTTGGAAGAGAGTAAAAGGATAAAATTGATATTTTCAAAAACTCTATAGGTACGCTAAATTTTGGTACTACTTCAAATTTGGTGTAATTTTGGTACTACTTCAAATTTGGTGTAGTTTCTGCAACGGCACCACTTTGGTGTGATTTATAGAGTAAGGTTGGAGGGAAGTTTTAGACAAATTGTAAAAAATAACAATTTTTTGATAAATTACTTTTTTTAAAAATAACATTCTTTGAATGAGATAGTTGTTTTTTGAATGATTGAGATACCTCATTACTAGTTGGGTATCACATTTGTATAATATACTTTATTGAGTATCGTTAAAATGTATTTGTAATGAATATTCAATTGATAAGTATCACAAAAATATATTTTGGATATCCTATTTACAAATGCGTATAATGTACAAAATCAGTTAAGTATCCTATTTATTATAAACAACGATTTGATTTTGGAATTGATATTTTTATTTTTTATTTCTAAAAACTTAATAATCACCGCCATCACTTGAAGTTTTACACTAAATAAAAATATATTTTTAAAATAGGATCGGAGATACAATACAATTAAAAGGGGTTAAATATTAAACACGTCACTCATTACGTTCAAATGTATCAAATTAATCATTAATTGCAAAAATGAATCACTACTTTGAAAATTTGTATCAAGGCAGTTATCTGTGAATGACTAAACAGATACAAATTTTTGAATTTTTAATGACTAAATTGATACATATTTTCAAATTTATGACTGAAGTGAGCCATTTTTATAATGAGTGACTCGCGTGATATATTTGAACGCAACAAGTGATGAATTTGATATTTAACCCCAATTAAAAGATCCGAACAGCAAATAGGTTAGAAGTAGGGGTGAACAAAAACCGATCAACCCACATAACCCGACCCGACCCACCCATTCTTTAGGCCGAACAAACCGAACCATCCAAAACCAAAGTTTAAATGGGTTAAATTTTTAAAAACCCGAATATAATAGGTTGGGTTAGGGTTTAATAAATTTAACCCTAAACCAACCCAACCCATTATATACATTTATAAGCTCATTTTCCATTTAACCTAGCCCATTAGTTTTAGCCATCCACGCCTACTTTCAAGGTCAGATGAAATATTTAATCTAAATTTTAATGTAATATTAACTTACTATGGATACTACTGCTTCAAATACTATTGCATAAAAAGTATATTGTTATTAAAAATGTGGCATCTACAATTTTAGTATTCTACTATACCTGGTACTTTTCATTATTACATAAAAGTTTCAATCCCATCAGCTGATGTACAATGATAATATTTGTCATTAAGCTTAATTGTTCATTCACATTATTTTTTTAAGATACCATTCAATGAAAGTAAAATTAATATCTAATGGTATGATCATAAATTGCGGTTGCAATCTTATTCAACTAAGAATATGTGAAGTATAGCAAAATATCTACTAGCAACCCGTTCAATCAGTGACGGAGCTACGTAGGGGCTAGTGGAGACTATAGCCCCCACTAGGGTTACACTAAGTTCATAATTTACAGTGTTAATTTTTATTAGCCCCACTCCAATAAATTTATAATGTTAATTTTAATTAGCCCCCACAATAATAAAAAAGTAACATTTTATAATTAATTTATATAATATTTGTAATTTTTCTAATTACATATTTTAATCCATTGTCATTATATAATGTTGTAATAATTTTAGTATATAAAGTAGTGAAGGGATAAAATTTCTCTAAAAACTACTTTTCATATTAATTTTTAATTTTTTTAATTATTAGCCCCCACTGTTTTTGTTTTCTGGCTCCGCCACTGCGTTCAATATAACCCAAACCAACCCGAACCGACGTACTATAATTAGGGTCGGGTCACAAATTTATTTTTCATGGGTTGAGTTGAAAATTTTCAAACCAATTTAATTGATTCGGGGTGCTAAAATGCTCTCAACCCGACCAACCCGACCCAACATAGTTAGAAGTTAGAACAGTAATAATACATGACAAAGCAGAGGAAAGGGGGAGAATTAGGGCATTCAGAAGATGGAGAGCTGAGATATAATTTGCAATTCAAGTGAGACTTCAGTTTTACCCTTTATTATCGTTTGTTCCTGCTTTTAAATTAGCTCAATTCGTAGCAATCCTTGACATCTTCCTTGTTAAATATATATGGCTGGGGCTACAACCAAGAAGATTAGCACAACTTGTTTTATCCCTGAAGAACTGGTGTTCAAAATACTTACATATTTGCCTGTATTATCAATACTCCGATGCAAATCAGTTTGCAAAACATGGCTATCTATTATTTCAAACCCCCAATTCGTCGAAACTCACATCATTCAATCCCTCACAATACAACCCTCCTCCTTGCTCTATGTTGTCAATAAATCCATCTTTGTTGATACTTGTGATAGTTCAACACTCCTCTGCGTGCTTGAGTTTTTTAATTGGCCGATTGAAATAGTATGTTCTTGTAATGGTCTTGTTTGTGTCGCTGATCGTGCTGCTGAAGTTGTTTATTTGGGGAATCCGGTGACTAGGCAATTTAAGAAACTTCCTCCTCCTAGTGAACAAGAAGATTGCGAGGAGTTTTTGTTAGGGTTTGGTTTCGATGATATTTCTAACGATTACAAGATTCTTAGGATTTCTAAGGAGCTTGAGCAGGAGGATGAAGAGGATGATGATACAATGATGTATGCTTTACAAGCGGAGTTGTATTCTGCAAACGGCGATTCTTGGAAACAGATTCAGATTCCAGAGACACTTGAATATTTTCCGATATCTCGAGTTGTGTGTGTTAATCTTAAAGGAAGTCGTGTTTTGTATTTCGAAGGCAGCCATGAGCTATTATCGTTTGATTTGCATGAAGAAGTGTTTAGAGTATATCCGTATCCCATATCTTATCCCACGTCTCTGCGGCAGAAAAATCAACGAATAAAGTCTTTTGTTTTGGATTTTGAAGGTTCTGTTGCTTTGATATTTAATGAATCCACTGATGATGGATCTGTTCCTAGTCTTTGGACATTGAATGAAGTTCTTGGCAACTGGTCCTGGACTAAAGAAGAGTTCAATCTTGACGATAGTTTCAAGGAAATTCAGTTAACTAGGCTTTATATGGGTGATGGACAGTTCTTTTCACGTGGTGTTGGTGGATACATCTTTTATGACTACAAGAAGAAACATGTCAAAAAAATTCTTGATCATGCACCTCTTCTGGTTTGGAAGCTAACCGATTACACCGAGACCCTTGTTTCACTTGAAGGATTTGAACAACTAAAGTAAAGTGGTAAGTGATTGTACCGCACATACCAAACAAACAATATTGCACCCTGTTGGTCATTAGCTTTTGAATTTCAGCTTATCGTAGATTGTGATAATTTCTTGGGTCCAAACTTGTTTTCCATCAAAGCATATGAAGAAGCAAAGTTAGCTAACTTGGCTTTGGGATGAAGTTTATTTTATTAAATGCAATTACTTCGCTCTTACTAGTATGTTGATTATATGCATATAATGAAGTTGCATAAATTTATTCATCATCCTTCTCATTCCAGTGTACTTGTATTACATACGAATACTGTTAAAAGTTGCATTTTATATTATTGGCGCACAATTCTTTTTACCATAGTTGGTTGCTGCAAATGCCTCGACTCTATATCCGTCATTGGTAGCAAGAATGCAAACGCAAATAGGATTATGTAAAAAATTAGTTCAAGAGCCTTGTCCAGATTACTCGAGTGAGTGGTGAAATTGGAGATGTCGTCCATATAATTTAGGAATGTGGTTTGTCGTGGTCCATATTATTCAGGAGTTAGGACTAAGTATGCCTCCACTTTTCGCTGCCTCGTTGATTAATTCTACGAGATACGTTATACAAAGTTAAGGGTGCTGGAGCCTGGAAGCAGATGTTGTAGGTGTTGCCAGCAAAAATACTTGCACCACTCTTTTTGTATGTGTTACACAAGGCGTGCAAGAGTATATAAAAGGTGTACACACAACATTATATGTTAACATGAAACACCAATTAAGTAAATATAAATTTAAAATATTACATTTCTTCCTTGCTTAAAAGGTCCATAGATTACAGATAAATCTTAGTAATAGCTATTATTCAAAGGCATGAAACAACATTTGTTGCTATTATTTCTTCTTCAGTACATATATCATTACAATTTACCAAGGTTAGATACACAAATTAGCTCTAAACCCGCAGCAAACTGCTGCAATGCAGCATATATTCTATAGCTGCCTGACTATGTAAACTGAAAATGTAATGCTAACATATACAATTTGTTTATTTTTTTAGTGATAAAAGCTATACATAAATAGTGGAGAAATTATGTACAATTTTCCCCAGTCACTACCACCCCTGACCAAATGCCGTTTCTAATTTGTTCTACCAGTCGAATTTTCAGAGGTTCATCTACTACCAAATTCTCATCAAAGATTCTGGGATCAAAGATTTTGGACTTAAACGAACTGTGCCAAGTTGCCAACTACTGCTTTGTTTGCCACGTGCTAGATATGGTGAAGGGAAACAGCCTACATATTAATCAACGCTGCAAAAGCTGTTACTGCCAAAATAAAGAGAGAAAATATTTATCCAAGAAGAAATATATCCAAAATAAAGAGAGAGAATAACTATCCAAGGAGAGATAGTCAACTTAAAGCATTGTATATTACTTTTAATATGTGATGCAATTATCAACTTAATGATCCAACACTATGGATTAATAGATTATAAAATTACACAAATTTATTAGAGCAAATGTAAACCTTTTTTTTTTTTTTTGTATCTACATTGCCTCGGATATAATTCTTTTCATATGATGCAAAAATGTATGCAAGTCATTAGTTACATAAGGCTACCCACAGATTTGCATAATCTATGATGATTTATGTACCGGTACCATGGCCGAATCATTAAATTACTATCTAAGAATCACGATGAGGTCAACCTTTTAACAGAAGAGAAAAAACAAACTACATAAAAAAGTGGTAGCACAGACCCCCACATACATATATGTACGGAGATTAATGGTCTAGTTATTTGTGCATAGGCCAAAGGATTAATGTGCTGCAACTTAATTAAGCTAAGAGGGATGCTTTCAGTACCATGACGCTCAGTTATTTAGCTTGCTCTCCAAGAAAAATAATTATTGTACAGCTATTTTATTCGTATCCAAATATTTAAGGGCATACTGACAAATAAACTGGATCACAATAGATACAGAGTATGCTTGGCTTAGCTTGTAAGCTGCTAAAAAAAAAAAGAAACATGATCGTATTATAAAGTTTATAATTATTCATATTTGATTATTATATTATTTTAATTCTAATAAATTATTTATAATATTCTGATTAATAAATACTTGTAAGGATTAATCAGATTTTAAAATTCGAATCGATCGACCACCTTGCCAGGTCTAATTCTCTCCCCCTCTATCAATAAAAAATAAACAAATCAATTCATGTTTCCAGAAAAACAATTTGTTTTTTAAAAATTAATCGAAATTTAGGCACGCTTTTGGCACCCACAGATAGTACTATATATACACTACCCAGTCTAGCTTGTAGTTGGTAGTATCAGACTCAGGCTCTCATAACTCTGTTGTCTCAGGTTCTCTCTCTCCTTCTTTTTCCCCCACACACACAACACACGTTTTTTAACAATATTTTTTCTGTGCAGCTCTCTGTTCTTCTTTTTCTTCCCCCCCACACACACACATTTTTTAACAATATGTTTTTCCGTGCAGCTCTCTGTTCTTCTTCTTCCCCACACACACACACAACACAAACATTTTTTAACAATATTTTTTCTGTGCAACTCTCTGTTCTTCTTCTTCTTCCCCCCACACACACCACCCACATTTTTTCTGTGCACTAATGGCAAAGAATCAAAACAAGCAAAGAAGGAACAAAATGAAAAGAAATGGGAAGCAAAAGTTTGAGGATTAAAGTTGTTGTTCAGTGCCCAGTTTGTGGGAAACGCTTCTCATGATCCGGATTGCTTACTCACTTGAGTGTCTCACACAATCACACCAAGAAGAAGTCGAAGTATGGAAATTTTACTTGTTTAAATGTTATAAATAGGATATGATATATATGGAGACCTTTTGCTAGATGTTTGGAAGATTGTTTAAAGATATGATTTGCTAGGTGTTGGGAAGATTGTTTAAAGATATGACATGCTAAGTATTGAAGTTTTACTTGTTTAAATGTTATAAATATGATATGATATGTATGGAGGGAGACCTTTTGCCGTGGTAACAATTTTTAATAGAATAAATGGATTTTCAAGTAACAAATGCAAAAAACAGAGGAAAAAATCGAATTCCATCACTTCTTGATTAAATCAGTTTCTCTACATAAGCAACCCCGACTACCAGTTCATACCTCTTGCAATGGCCTATTGCTATGTGCTAGCTATCGAGCACGTGAGTTGAAACGTAGATATTATGTATACAACCCTACCACTAAGCAATTTTGAATTTCAGGATCACGGCAGAGCAATTTTTCCAGAGTGGTCTTACCACACCCTCCCGGAGCTTTAACTGGCTCCTTATCTCGTAGCAACATCTCCTTCAAATCTTGTAGTGGTTTATTAAACCCGAAAACCACATCCGAAAGACCCAATACACTTTCCCAACCGGAGAACCCACTCAACGAATCATCGTAAAAACTAGCATTTCTACATTGATACTTAATGTTAAAAAACTTGAGTATGAAATCAACCTTATCATTAATCTCTTTAATACCCCTCCCATTTCTCAAACTACTCACAGCAACAAACCCCTGCACTTGTACATTGAAAAACTTGACAATACATTTCTCTAGTTTCTCCGGCTTCTTCGAGTAAGTAAATAATTTATATGCATTCCAGTATGGAACCGTATTGCATTTGTATACAAGATCCACACCGCGGTGTAATTTCTCGATAAACTGATCAGTTTCTTCTTGTGTACGATTTAGAACTCTGTTGAGCTAACAAATTTCATAAAACACGGGCCTAACTGATTCAAGTGTGTTTTCTAAGGATTTTAGATTGGATTTGAAGTTGAGGGGATGTTTTACAGCGATTTTTACAACTTTGAATAATCCACTAAAAAACCCAAATCCAGAGCTGCGTCGATGAGGAAGGGCATTCTAGTGAAATAATGTTATTTTGCGAATTTGTCGATCATGTAGAGAAGAAAAAGAAATCCTTTTTTACTTTCTTTCTTCTTCTTCTTTTACTTGACAAAACGAGAATGAAACTTTCAGGTAACCGAGTTAATTTACTTGAAAATCCATTTATTCTATTAAAAATTGTTTCCAATCCTCTAAGTTCATAAATTTGAAATTATATCTTGAGCTTCCAATTTCCAAACAAGACTGTTACACAAACTGCAGATTCTCATAAGAAAATAAAACACAGGAGAACTAGAACAGGTAAGCTGCTATTATTTGGACTTTCAATAAGACTGTTAAAGGGCTAACTAATTACCAATTGATCAAACTAATAATTGTGAACACTGAATAGGATTGTGTAATTCAACACCGGGTCCAGAAAATTTGTCCCCATCCGTTTCTTAACTTCTGTGTCATAACTATCTTGCCTTCTTAGATGAAACAATATCATTGAGAAATTAACTTATAGATGACTCTGTCGCCCCTCTAGATCAGGCATTACTACCATAACCAGATTGCCAAAGAAAAACTCGAGGATGAAGATGTGAATATCTAAGTGTACTGCTCAAGTCTTGAAGAAGAAGATAGAAGAGAGAAAACATTTTGTATATTACAGAATTACAAGATTGAGTAACTGAATGTAGCTAGTAGTGATCTGTATATAAACACAAACTTGTACATTCAGTTACTCAATCTTGTAATTCTGTAATATACAAAATGTTTTCTCTCTTCTATCTTCTTCTTCAAGACTTAAGCAGTATAATCACTTAGATATTAATCAAGAGGAATGAATGAATTGATAGTCCGGGTTGCTTACGCAGAGAAACTGATTTAATCAAAAAGTGACGGAATTCGATTTTTTCCTCTGTTTTTTGCATTTGTTACTTGAAAATCCATTTATTCTATTAAAAATTGTTACCACAGCAAAAGGTCTCCCTCCATATATATCATATCATATTTATAACATTTAAACAAGTAAAACTTCAATACTTAGCATGTCATATCTTTAAACGATCTTCCCAACACCTAGCAAATCATATCTTTAAACAATCTTCCAAACATCTAGCAAAAGGTCTCCATATATATCATATCATATTTATAACATTTAAACAAGTAAAATTTCCATACTTCGACTTCTTCTTGGTGTGATTGTGTGAGACACTCAAGTGAGTAAGCAATCCGGATCATGAGAAGCGTTTCCCACAAACTGGGCACTAAACAATAACTTTAATCCTCAAACTTTTGCTTCCCATTTCTTTTCATTTTGTTCCTTCTTTGCTTGTTTTGATTCTTTGCCATTAGTGCACAAAAAAAATATGTGTTGTGTGTGTGGGGGAAGAAGAAGAACAGAGAGCTGCACAGAAAAAATATTGTTAAAAATGTGTGTTGTGTGTGTGGGGGGAAGAAGAAGAACAGAGAGCTGCACGGAAAAACATATTGTTAAAAAATGTGTGTGTTGTGTGTGGGGGGAAGAAGAAGAAGAACAGAGAGCTGCACAGAAAAAATATTGTTAAAAAATGTATGTGTTGTGTGTGTGTGGGGAAGAAGAAGAAGGAGAGAGAACCTGAGACAACAGAGTTACGAGAGAGCAGAGTTATGAGAGCCTGAGTCTAATACTACCAACTACAAACTAGACACACACGAAAAACACGATAGTAGTGGTATTCGAGAGACCACCTGCTCTCCACAATATTGGTGGTATTCGAGAGACCACCTGCTCTCCGCACACACTTCACTCAATCTTATTTCTTGATCTCTAGAAACATGCAAATGCCTTCCTATTTATAATCCCAACATTAACTCCTTATTCCTAAATTATAGGTGATATATTATTACTTCCACCAATTCCTCCATTCCAAATCTATAACTGATGCACAAATCCCTATTCTAAGTATGTAACTGATCCACCAAAACTTCCATTTCAATTCTGATTATGTAACTACTAAGATAATAATTGTGTTTCCTAACATTACTCGCCGCCCAAACTCGAACCTTGTCCTCAAAGGTTCAAATGAGAAAATTGTTTCATCAACCCTTTTTTTTCCTTCTCTTTTTGATCAAGTACCCCCGAATCGCTATTAATAATTTCTTAAATTCCTCCCAACTACGAACAGGTACTCGACTTTCCTCTTCACAGTACCAAAACAAAACATCATTTTTCGAGCACTCTACAATGCACCTGTTGACCACCTTCATTACTGATGAACGATTATTAAGTTCAAAGTAATGTTCCACCTCGAACAAAAAACCTTGAGGTATTACGTCTTCCAACATGACATTTTCAAGTCGTCTCTGTAACGAATCAATGGATGCACTTGGAGGTGGCGAGTCATCAAACAAATTAGTCTCTTGTTCTTTGTTATTGCCGCAGTCGGACTCTACTAGAGTCTGCTCTAAAACTTCCAGTATTGGTGGCTGTTGTGGAGTCATTTCATCTAACCATTTGGAAAATTCATCCAATTTTTTAACCAAAACAAGAATAGTTTCACGAAGTGATGAAATTTTGTCTATTCCTGCTTGAAGTTTTTCGAAACCAGTCCCTTGAAAATCTGATTTAAGCCCCCTATCATTCGCGCGGACTCCCTTCACCTTCTCCTCAGGTTTGTGGGCTTGATTCTCGATCCATTTCAAGCCTTCCATTGTCCCAAAAGCAAAAATGCTCTGATACCATATGTGACAACCCGGGTCAAATCCTGAACCTTTTTTCGAAAACCGGGTCAAGTCCCGATTCCGAGTCCGAAATAAGCCGAAGCCTACTGTCCCAAATGAGCCAACTTGGGTAACGACAAGCCCACCACAGGCCCCCAAAATATCATGATTTTGTTGGTGCTAATTAGTAGTAGTACTTTTGTCTTATAAACTGAACAGAAGTCCCAAATCTACTCGATGTGGGACCAGGTCTGATCTGCTATAATTTATATAGAAACAAATGCTTTTATTGATAAACACACGTGACAACCCGGGTCAAATCCCGAACCTTTTTTCGAAAACCGGGTCAAGTCCCGATTCCGAGTCCGAAATAAGCCGAAGCCTACTGTCCCAAATGAGCCAACTTGGGTAACGACAAGCCCACCATAGGCCCCCAAAATATCATGATTTTGTTGGTGCTAATTAGTAGTAGTACTTTTGTCTTATAAACTGAACAGAAGTCCCAAATCTACTCGATGTGGGACCATGTCTGATCTGCTATAATTTATATATAAACAAATGCTTTTATTGATAAACACACACACACACAAAACACGATAGTGGTGGTATTCGAGAGACCACCTGCTCTCCACAATATTGGTGGTATTCGAGAGACCACCTGCTCTCCACACACACTTCACTCAATCTTATTTCTTCATGTCCCAAACATACAAATGACTTCCCTATTTATAACCCTAACATCAACCCATAATCCCTAAATTAAAGCTGAAATATATTTATTCCCACCAAATCCTCCTATTCAAATCCGTAACTGATGCACACACTAATATGTAACTGATTAAATATTTATTGTGTTTATTATGTTTCCTAACATTACTCCCCGCCCAAACTTGAACCTTGTCCTCAAGGTTCAAATAAGAAAAATGTTCTATCAATATTTTATTTTTATTTTCTTCTTTTTCCTTTTCTTTCTACTCCAGAACCCCCACCTCTCCACCAATAATTTTCTGAATTCTTCCCAGTGGCAAAAAGGTCGTCGACATTCCTTGTGACAATACCAAGACAAAGCATCGTTTCTCAAGCATACTACAAAGGACCACACCTTGTATGTTGGTGATGAGAGATTATTGAGTTCTAAGCAACGCTCTACCTCGAACAACCTAGCTTCGGGTTTTACTCTTTCAAATACGATTGTTTCATGTTGTTGTGGTAATGAGTCAATGGAGGCGCTTGGAGGTGGCGAGACATCAAACAAATAAGTCACTTGTTCTTTGTTTTTGCCACTGTCTGAATCAGATGCTTGAGTTTGCTGTAAAACTTCGTCAATAGGTGGTGACATTTGAGTCGTGTCATCTAACCGTTTGACAAATGCATCCACTTTTTAACCAAAACAAGAATAGTTTCTCCAAGTGATGAAATTTTGTCTATTCCTGCTTGAAGTTTTCTAAAATCAGTCCCTTGAAAATCTGATTTAAGCACTTTTTCATTCGCTTGTACTCCCTTCAGCTTCTCCTTCGTTTCGTGCACTCGACTCTCGACCCGTTTCAAACCTTCCATTTTCCCAAGAACGAAATGCTATGATACCACTGTTAGGACATCTGATGTTAGGACCAGGTCTGATCTGCTATAATTTTTATAGAAACAAACGCTTTTATTGATAAACACACACACAAAAAACACGATAGTGGTGGTATTCGAGAGATCACCTGCTCTCCACAATATTGGTGGTATTCGAGAGACCACCTGCTCTCCACACACACGTCACTCAATCTTATTTCTTGATGTCTAGAACAAGAAAATGCCTTCCTATTTATAATCCCAACATAAACTCCTTATTCCTAAACTAAAGCTAAAACATAATTAGCTCCACCAAATCCTCCATGCCAGATTTGTAACTGAAGCACAACTCAATTATTCAGATTATCTAACTGATAATGTATTAATGAAGTATCCTAACAACTGTGTAGTGTATATATAGTACTATCTGTGGGCGCCAAAAACGTGCCTAAATTTCGATTAATTTTTAAAAAACAAATTGTTGTTCTGGATACATGAATTGATTTGTTTATTTTTTATTGATACCTCAATTATAAATAATTGAGAGAGGGGGGAGAGAATTAGACATGGCAAGGTGGTCGATCGATTCGAATTTTAAAATCTGATTAATCCTTACAATTATTTATTAATCAGAATATTATAAATAATTTATTAGAATTAAAATAATATAATAATCAAATATGAATAATTATAAAATTTATAATACGATCATATTTCTTCTTTTTTTTTAGCAGCTTACAAGCTAAGCCAAGCATACTCTATATCTATTGTGATCCAGTTTATTTGTCAGTATGCCCTTAAATATTTGGATACGAATAAAATAGCTCTACAATAATTATTTTCTTAGAGAGCAAGCTAAATAATTAAGCGTCATGGTACTGAAAGCATCCCTCTTAGCTTAATTAAGTTGCAGCGCATTAATCCTTTGGCCTATGCACAAATAACTAGACCATTAATCTCCGTACATATATGTATGTGAGGTCTGTGCTACCATTTTTTTATGTAGTTTGTTTTTATATACAGATCACTACTAGCTACATTCAATTGCTCAATCTTGTAATTCTGTAATATACAAAATGTTTTCTCTCTTTTGTCTTCTTCTTCTTCAAGACTTAAGCACTATAATCACTTAGATATTCACATCTTCATCCTCGAGTTTTTCTTTGACAATCTGGTTACGGTAGTAATGCCTGATCTAGAGGGGCGACAGAGTCATCTATAAGTTAATTTCTATAAGTTAATTTCTCAGTGATATTGTTTCATCTAAGAAAGCAGATAGTTATGACACAGAAGGTAAGAAATGGATGGGGACAAATTTTCTGGACTCGGTGTTGAATTACACAATCCTGATTGTATTTCTTATTCAGTGTTCACAATTATTAGTTTGATCAATTGGTAATTAGTTAGCCCTTTAACAGTCTTAGTGAAAGTCCAAATAATAGCAGCTTACCTGTTCTAGTTCTCCTGTGTTTTATTTTCCTATGAGAATCTGCAGTTTGTGTAACAATCTTGTTTGGAAATTGGAAGCTCAAGATATAATTTCAAATTTATGAACTTAGAGGATTGGAAACAATTTTTAATAGAATAAATGGATTTTCAAGAAAATTAACTCGGTTACCTGGAAGTTTCATTCTCGTCTCGTTTTGTCAAGTAAAAGAAGAAGAAGAAAGAAAGTAAAAAAGGATTTCTTTTTCTTCTCTACATGATCGACAAATTCTCAAAATAACATTATTTCACTAGAATGCCCTTCCTCATCGACGCAGCTCTGGGTTTGGGTTTTAGTGGATTATTCAAAGTTGTAAAAATCGATTTAAAACATCCCCTCAACTTCAAATCTAATCTAAAATCCTTAGAAAACACACTTGAATCAGTTAGGCCCGTGTTTTATGAAATTTGTTAGCTCAACAGAGTTCTGAATTGTCCACAAGAAGAAACTGATCAGTTTATCGAGAAATTACACCGCGGTGTGGATCTTGTATACAAATGCAATACAGTTCCATACTGGAATGCATATAAATTATTTACTTACTCGAAGAAGCTGGAGAAACTAGAGAAATGTATTGTCAAGTTTTTCAATGTACATACTGGAATGAGTAGTTTGAGAAATGGGAGGGGTACTAAAGAGATTAATGATAAGGTTGATTTCATACTCAAGTTTTTTAACATTAAGTAACAGAAGAGAAAAAACAAACTACATAAAAAAGGTAGCACAGACCCCCACATACATATATGTACGGAGATTAATGGTCTAGTTATTTGTGCATAGGCCAAAGGATTAATGCGTTGCAACTTAATTAAGCTAAGAGGGATGCTTTCAATACCATGACGCTCAGTTATTTAGCTTGCTCTCCAAGAAAATAATTATTGTAGAGCTATTTTATTCGTATCCAAATATTTAAGAGCATACTGACAAATAAACTGGATCAGAAAAGATATAGAGTATGCTTGGCTTAGCTTGTAAGCTGCTAAAAAAAAAAAACATGATGCGTGACTTCCCACTAAAACAACAAATATTAGCATAAAAAGCTCAACTGGATAAGCATGGATATATACCTTATGTTTTACTCAACGCCAGTACTGAGCCCATCTGTGAATTGTCTCAACCATTTGGGGAAACAACGCACTGACACTTTCATTGATGAGATCTTGGAAAAAATGTATGCATTCTTCGTCATCCAAGTCCAATCTGAACTTTTCTTGGAGCTTTAATCACCAACAAGGCTTGGTCATTTCGACATGGTACTACATAATTTTGAAAGAAAATAATCAAGTCCTACAAAATATTACCTTTAGAATGCCTTTTTCAGGATCAGATGCTATGTCAGGGATGTTGGATCCAGCCATCAGATAAAACAAATTCAATATTAAGTTGCTAGACTTTCGAAGAATGTTGTATGCCTCGCAGCAGTAAGATTTAAATCTGGTATAGTACTGGCTGTAAAAGACAAAAACACAGAGAAATATCAGTTGCATATGATGTCCAATTAATATGAGAACCTTGAACAGCTTTAACAAGCATTTGCATTCAAAATATAATGTACCTTTCCGCTCCACCCATAGCCTCAACCATTTCTTTACAGAGCTTCATAGGTGGCGGAAATGGTTTTGGATCTCGACCTAAAATAAAACCAAAATCAACATGGAACAGGCGGCCATCATCCCGGAGTAGAAGATTATCGAGGTGCCTATAAACCGTGAAGACATGTAAACCAATCAGTCAAGCAGGACCAATTTATGTAGCCTAAAGTTTGATATACTTGAAGAAGTTGAAAAGAAAATTTTCCCCGTCATTAATATGTTTGCTCAGATTGTTTACCTATCCCCAATGCCCAGTATATATGTAATAACTGAGTAGCCAGCACAACTTTTTATAAATGTTTCCAAACACGTGGCAGTGATCCCAAATGGTCCTTCCTCATCAGGATGGAACTTTTGAAGGTAACTTATAATACTACGGTGTTCTGACAGAATCTGGAAAAATTAGAGTAAATGACAATGTTAAACCTAGGACAAAGATTTTATGTTTCTGTTACACATAAATCAAAATTTTACAAGCACATATTTCAACTAGAATTGTTAGTCCCATTGTCAGACAATCAGAAAACAATGGCTTTCATGTAGACAACACTTTGTTTACCTCTTTTCCCTTTCTTATAACAACTCAATCGCTATCTGCTTTATATAGAGTGGTATCAAAGTCAATAACTCACCTAATAAGACCTTAAAACAAATTAACACGCCTCAACAAACTCAGTAGTCAGTAGCTAGCCACATGATTTTTTCTCTCCAGAAAATTATTAAAAAACATAAAAATTAAATTTTCACGAGTAATCATCAACTAAATTGTACTATAAACAATGTGGATTTGAAGGACATATTTACAGAATACTTCACAAGTTTAGTATCAAGAAGAACATTCTTTAGGACCGATACTTGTGCTAAAAACTTAAAAAAAAACATACAAAAAAGCAAAAAAAACCTGTGCTAAAGACTTGGATGGTATGAATTCCAGCATGCCCTCGTCATGTCCAGTAGCCAATACTCTGTATGGCGTTAAATGTAGATCAAGATTCTCCAATTTAAGGAGTCTATCCATTAGTGATACCATCTGAATCACCTGCAAGAACCAAATATCATTGTAAACAGGTTCTATATTACAAGTGATAAAATTCAGAATATACCAGCTGGTCTTGCCGAAGGTCATCTCCTTTCTTAAAAATGATTTTGCAGCTTCCGCAACCAGTTGTTCTAAAAGCTAGACGCAGAGGATGCAGTGCACTTTTAAATATTGATGATTCTGACGGAATGATTCCTGCGATTAGAATGCTAGGAGCAAGAGGTGACCGAATTGGCTGGAGATATGAAGCATATTAATATTATAGGATCTCACTGGGATCTAGTGTTTCCAGTCCTTATATACAATGTAAGTTGAGAACTGAGGCATCGTTTGAGCTATTGAAAATGAATAGAGTTAATGAAAGTACCTCCTCAAAATAGGTAAGCTCACTCAGGAGGCCAGATAAAAGATGTCTAAGCTTTTCAATCTTCTTCTGAGTTCCGCCTCGGACATTTCTAACATCTCTCATAATAGAACACAACTGTGCCGTCAATTCTGTTTGACGCACCAAACTCTGCCACAACTTGTATCCATCTTCATCTCCATTCCCTCCCAACTGTTTGCAATGCAGTAGCAATCACTTAAACTTAAAGAAGATGAAATTACAACTACATCTATAAATATATTGACTGAAGTGATTATTATCCTTGTTTATGATAAACTAGCTATATGATGTACATAAACTCGTCACTGCTGCTTTTCCAAATCCATTGAGGTGCCCAAAAGTTAGACCAGCATTGCCTTGAGGATAGTGTAAAAAATAACATGTATAAATTACAATATAAGTTGCTTCTCACTTAAAGTTACTTTTATTACTTAAGAGTGAAATATATTTTTGTCTTTTAACTTAGTATATGTTTGGATAATCTTATTAGTGTAGCTTGTAATATAAAAAAAATAACAACAATTACTAGAAGTTACCTTTAGAATGGATAATATTCATATTCATGGAGTCAAATTGCAAAATCAAAATAAGTAATTATAATAAGTACATTTACTGCTTCTCTATATTCAACTTGTAACTCACTTATACTATTTACACATGCAGTCCTTCACTAATCTTGTAAACAAATTTTAACTTATATAAGTTACTTATAAGCTTATAAGGACAGACAAACTGGCACCTAGTCTCTTTTGATATTCATGTATACCCCATAAAAAAATGAATGGTATGTTGACATTATCATCTAATACCAGATGTGCATCTCAAGGTCATGGCTATAATCATAAAAAAAAGTCATAATTAAACTAAACGGAATGTAAATAAAGATCTACCTTCATCATATTCTCTTCCAGTATTTCATAGGTGCAATAGAAACGTTTCGCATATGTAGGATCATGAAGTTCCACTGCGACATACCAGCGAAGAAAGCTGGCCAATTCAATATTACGCAAGGCTGCAAAAAGTTGCAGATACATCAATCAAAACCAGTATGCTATTGCAAAATACAACTTAGACGTAGTCAAAACACAAAAAGAGGATTACATCGTTGCACAAGGAAATGAGAAAGGCGAGATTTATCAGAGCGCTCAAACCTAAGAGCTTGCACCAACTGAAGCAAGTAACAATGTAGCTCTTCATCATCAGCTCTTTCAAGAACTCTAACAGCATATGCACGGACCTGTATTTGCACATTATTTCTATTACATGATATATTTCTGTAAAACCTTGATATGTCATTAGCTGAAGCAGTACAACATTCATATTTGTCGTATGACAGCACAAGTAAATCATCCTTGCAACATATGTGCAAGGAGTGTACAAGTGCATGTTACTGCAACACTCACCTCTTCACTCTCGAATACAGGAGATAGAAGCTCCAGTGCATCACAGACGTCAATCATTTCCCACCTACCCATCAGATCTATTGCCTGCTTGGCTTCCTGCAAAACACAACTTAAAATTTCAGTGGTTTATATCCTATATCCACAGAATATATGGACAAAACCAGCTGCTAACTTATAAATAGTAAATATGATATATAATACGGATATATATTTTAAGTAATGATCATGTAAATCAACAATTTAAACAAAATAAGCACACTTGTAACCATTTACCAATCATAAAGTTCACACTAGCAAAATACTGGTACATATACCTTAAAAATAATACAAATTAAACAGAAATTGACATGTTTAAACCTGAACATCACTCCATTCAACGCATCGAAGAAATTTTGTGAGAGCTCTTTTTTCTGACATAAGTGAAAAGCGGAATTTCCACAAAAGATGTCTTTCATCTCCATTCAAAGTTCGTGTTGGTGGGTATTTCAGTATTCTCTGTATTGACCTAATGTCCAAGAAGTTGAGGATCAAAAGTTAGATAAATAATTAATCATGAGCTGACTGTAAATACATTTGTAAATGAGATAAATATAATTACTTTGAGTAAATTGAAAAAAAGGGTCAGAATGGAGTTGCTTTTAACTCTGAGGTAAACTAATTCTCCATATTTGCACAAACTTCACTCCAACCTTTAGGTATCGATGCACAAAATAACTATTACTAACAGGCCTGTAATGGCAAATAAGTAGTGACGAGGAAATAAAATTTATGTGCCTAGAAAGGAATTGATTTTTCGACAAAGGAGGACACAAGTTAAGATCAACAGTCAACACCGTTTAGGCCTTTATTATAGGGTGTCTTAGGTTTTTAGAAATGTTAATTATTGAATTTTTTTAACTAAGGCTTTCAATAACTTAGCTAGGGCTCATCTTATCAACCAACAATTACTCACAGTAGAAAAAGCGACAAGGAGTAGAAACCACTTTACGGGGGGTTTGTGACACGGGCCCTCAAATATAACTGGATCAAGAGCATGTAAAAAAGCATAAGGTACTAGCTCTTAACCTAGTGGAAAGGCTGTTGTGTGATGCCACCAGGGAGGATGAAGATTTGCTCAAGTGCAGATTTCCAGACTTTCTTAATCCACCTCCACCATGAGGACATTGTGTCTCATGAAATAGAGAAGGATGCCATGAAAGCATTAAATGCTTATATGATTAGAATTTTACTATTAGCATTAATTGTTTTAATAGAAGTTGTACTCAAGGACAAGTCAAATAAAGTTAACTAGGCCTAAAAGTTATTTCATTAATGCAGGACAGCTACAGAAAAGTTCCATGAAAACATGGTCCGAACAATGTATTGGATTTAAAATACCCAACATTTACAATTTTCCAGGACAAGTTAATTTATATAATTATTGCAGTAGATAATTATCCTTTGACTAGAGATAGAAACTTACTTTTTAATAAATAATTCCAATTAGAAAAGTTCATTTAGCTGTATTACAACCAGGAGTTTAACTTTTGTACTTTGAGCAGATTATTGATATTTGTTTATATGTTTTACATGTGAGAATTATTCTTGGGCATCCCAGACTGTAGTTGTAAACTCTCATTCCCATTATTAAGTCTTGAGGTCAAGGTTCTGCTCTTATGCCTGTAACTGAAGAAGTCTTAACTTTTTATTTTGTTGAATATATGATAATGGAGATCACACAATGAAGTTGGAAAAATAATTATGGAGCACTAAAAGGAAAAGAAAACACAGGGGTAAAGAACTCAGAATATAAAAAGCCTACACAAGAAGCTCTGATGTCCAACATACTTCCTAATAAGATACCAATGTATGATGAGTATGCGCAAAGCATGCAAACATTAGAAAACAAGCACTGAAACAATGGAAAATCCAAAATGAACCTTAATATACTCGTACCTTCTTTCAGTAGAGCTTGGTTTGAGATCTCTATCAATGATGCCACGAGTTAAACTCCTAGCAAGCTTTAGTTGTTTATGTTCAGAGGGATTAATCCGTCCCACCTCTGGATCCCAGACCGTGACCAGTTCATTAGTTGAAGCTAGAGGAGAGGGTATTAAGAAATTTGCTCCTGATTCCTAGATATCAAACCGAGTTACACCATGTCAAATTGTCAATTGTCATAATATAAGTTATATAAACCAATGAAGTATAGCAAACTATATAATACAGCCTTTCTTGTTGTGACTGCTAGCCAGCCATATATATACGACTCTCTACTTCTGAGTTCTCGAAGACAAAATACTAAATCAAAACTATTTTATGGCCAAATGTCAACCTACTTTAACAAGTGAAGAGAAACTAAAGATATAATATGGAGAAAAACTGTGATTTTGTAAAGATTAAAAAAGAAAAAACTTTACATGCATACAATACATCGAACACTTCGAAAAGAAAGTTCCAGTAGACCTTAAATAAATATAAATATAATCTCTTGGCAATAGGACGATTGAGTTTACCTGAAAAACAACTCGATGTTCAAAGCTGCTAAAATCAACAACTACATAAAGATGGGAACTTCCATTTTTACTGTTTTCACGTTCCTTGATTTTGTCCATAGCTTTGAATGCAAGGCGATCCAGCCAATCAACTCGTTGAATCTGTCCTCTTTCATACTTATTCACAAGCTTTTCCAAACGCTCCACCTCGCCGCGCTCCTCCTTGGGAACCTTTGGAAGGTTGAAATAAGCAAGAAAATTATATCTAATATAAGCCCATTAGAGCAGAACAAGCATAAGTATAGTTTATATGAAATCGATTATAAGAGTCCAAACTGCAAACCTTTCCGGGAGTTGTTGTTTGAATGGATCCATCTGCCTCCTTTCCTTGCCAAAGCCTAAGCTTGTGTCTCCCTGTTTTGAGTTGTTTTTTCATGTTAAAAAGGTGAATTGTAGCTCCACCAATCAAACCCTCATTTTTCTCACATGAAACATCCCAAACCTGCGGTATCAATAAAAGGTATCGTAATTAAAACTCAAGTTCCGCCCGAAAAAACAAGTAAAAGGATGCCGTCATCATCTTTACCAAGCCCTCGTATCGATTGGCTTAATTTGGACAAGTGCATGCTTATTCCGAAACTACCTAGTGAGGTACTTACAGATATCTATCTATACTATAATATTATAAGCAAACCACCCTCTATTTGGTTGGTAGTTTGGTCATTTAGTTTGGTCCTCTAAATAATAACCGTTAGATGTAAATATAGGTAAATGAGAACCGTTGGATGTAATATTAAAATAATATTCTTTTTTTGATATCTAAGATGCTCCCACGGGTTCAAGGTTCGAATCCCGTCAACAACATATTAAAAAATTTTAAGATCAAAATACAAATAAATGCTAAAAAAATAAGATAAAAAATACTAAAAAATCATATTAAAAAATACTATTATAAGCAAGCAACCATCTATGTGGTTGGTTGGTAGTTTGGTCTCTAAATAATAACCGTTAGATATATATATAGATAAATGAGAACCGTTTGATGTAATATTAAAATAATATTATTTTCTTGGTATCTAAAATACTCCCACGGGTTCAAAATTCGAATCCCGTCAACAACATATTATTATTATTAAATATTTATATCATCTATTTTTCTAAGCTACATTCAAAAGTTCAATATATTATTCCGTCGACAACATATTAAAAAATTTTAAGATCAAAATACAAATAAATGATAATAAAATAAGATAAAAAATAATAATAAATCATATAAAAATACTAAAATAATAAATTAAAAATATTAAAATTCATCCGTGCATCGCACGGGTTATAGGCTTGTAAACACTTATTTGACAAAAATAGGCTAATCCAGACATGCTCAATGCGTCTACCAAGTACAAATACAAACTACATTTAGTAAATAAAGATATGACTACAAGCATTTAAAGAACAATAAATACTTTACAAAACACATTCAAGAAGAAGGAAGGGGATAAATAGATGGTCAGACTAGTTGCTGCAAGGGAATAAAGTTCAAGCACTAAAATTGATGATTATGCTTTTATGAAAGTGCTTAACCTAGATTCTGACGGAGATTTGTGAAAAGCTATTTGCTTTTCCAGATTCTGTATAAGCAGTCAGTTTGGTGGCTAATGATAGATGCACAATATCCGCTACTAGTTTACAATATTGGTGAACAATCACATTAAATGATAATAACCAGTAAATAATTATACCCCAGAAACATTTTGCCAGAGTTCACATGATGCTCAATCTAATTAGAGATTGTTAAAAAGTATAAAAAGATAATCTTAGGATGTGTTTTCACATCTTTGCTTCTAGTATGAGTACATAGTGTTGTCCATACATGCATTATCACTTGATATAACCCTTAAAATGATGCTTGTGCAGTTGAACTAATCATGAACTAACTAATAAACAGAGACTCAATCTTCCCAAATATCATACATACTATTAAGTTAAGTACATACTGTTAATGTAAGTTGCGAGTTGGCCGTCAAATCCCGGTATTTCGTACTTAAAGTGATGAGTTCGTTCCAGCAATATGATGGCCCTGGGGACTCTAACCTGGTATATTGTCATTGTTAGTAGATTTTAAAACCCCAAATGCCATACAGGTGGTGTACATTAAATACAAGAACGTATATGTTTAGCATGGCATATAAGTACACGCTAACCTTGAAGGACCTAAAATTAGATGCAAAACAACATAATATAGATACTATAATATACAAGTTAAGTAGAGACAGTAAAACATCAATAAGATCATTCGGACGAACCTTGTTCTCATCGGAAGCCCAAAAGGAGCACCGTCTATGTACAACGCACACTCAACATAGACCTCTCCTTTCCTATCCTCTGCCGTAGAATTTTCATTGGCTAAATACACAAATACACAAGCATATCCATCAAAAATAGAAAAAAAATTTGAAAAACTAAAACTACAGTAAACTTCATACAAAACAAAAACTAAATTCCTTATCTCGAAAACGTTAGAGAATCATTTAAACCAACAATACCTCTCAACCTATAATATTTTTTCAATTATTACTTGCTACGAACATTAAACCTTGATCAATCACACGACTAAATAACAAACAAATTCAAGGCATATATCATTTCCGTTACGAGCTAACAGTAGCAGTAAACATGTAAATCTTAGTTTCGATTACAACTACTTACTACGAACATAACAACTCAATCGAGCAATCACACAACTATATTTCAAACAAATTCAAGGCCTAAATCATTTTCGTTACGAGCTAACTGTACAAGTAAACATGTAAACTTACTACGAACATAAAAACTCGATCAATCACACAACTAAACATCAAATTAAAGGACTAAATTGAAAATTTACGAAATTAAATTGAAAAATTAAATTAGGTTAAAAACGAACCTGAATTGGGGGAAGATTTAGCAGAGGTGTTTGATAACTTGCCTTCTAATTTATCGATTCGAAAAGTAACGGGGAGATTTATATCGCAAGATAAGAAGAATCGAAACTCGTTTCCACTCATGTTGCGAGTAATTTATCTATACGTACACGTAGTTGTATGTAAAGGCTTGTGTATAAATGAAGTGTGATTATATATACAGATGTTTTTAAATGATCAGGGGAGAAGAAGAAGATTTGGAGCCGCACTTGAACAACAATTTACTCCAGATTGCTTGAGATAATAAAACAAAACTCTAAATGTATGTTAATATTTAATTGATTAAAATTAATTAATCGAAAATAATTTATTATGTGTATTCTTTGGTTATAACTTAATTTTATTTGTTGTTTATTCCATTTCTCAATTTCTAAATAAGTGTTTTCGTTCAATAAGATTAATTAACTATCAAATTTGTAATTATCAAGGTTTAAAAAAAAAATGGAATTGTAGTTATCAATTTCATTTGTTTATTAAGTTTAAATTCGTCATTTTGTGTCTGCAATACCGCTGGAGACTTGAGATACCGCTGGAGACTTGCATATTGTCCCTTGTGGAAAAACTAGAGGGCCTTGGTAGCTTATTTGCTGCCGGCCTGAGTAGCTTATGGACACAATCTGATGCTCCGTCAATATTAACTCCTTGTATATAATAAGCGTAAGCGAGATCTTATCCAAAACTTTGGTCGGTCACTGTACTATCAAAAGTATATGATCCGTTGGATTATAAAACTATAAATATTCAAATAGATGAGGACCGTTAGATATAATATTAAAAATTGTATTTAATTAATAATAGGATAGTATTTAAATACTAAAAGGTGTATTTTGATAATTTAAACCAATTATAAATAGGTTTTCTATATTGAATAAAAATCTTTATGTAAAAAATCGTAATTATCTTTTCTCTTTAGTTTATCGATAGTTCCAGTTAGATAATAATTATTAAACCATCATTAAATTAAAGATAACTAGTTCATAAAGCCGCGCTTCGCGGCGGTGTTATAATTATTTTTTAAAAAAACTTTATCTATAAAATTATAAGTATTTCTCCCTAATAAGTCGTCCTCCCGTTAAACACATTTTCCTTGTTAAGATCGAACTCCCAAATTTTACACATTAAATACTTGTCTTACATATTAATTTTCATGTTAACATGCTCCTTTCTAATGAGTCGTCTTCTCGTTGAAAAAGCACCTATATAAATTCGCACTCCTATTTTACTTTCAATAGAACTTCAATTATGCATGTCTTACAAACACTTATTCTACTTTTGATAGAACTTTTTTTTATATGTATTTCTTATAAATTCGAACTCTTTTACTCTATAAATTCGAAAACCTATTCTACCGATATAACATTTAATTATATGTCTAACCTATAAATTGACAAAGTTGAGCTTCGCGACGGCGTTATAATTTATTTATTTTTAAAAACTCTATATATAAAATTACAACAATCACTCATTTCTCCCTAATAAACCGTTCTCCCGTTAAACACGTTTTCTTACTTGTTAAGATCGAAATCGCAAATTTTATACATTGAATACTTGTCATATATATTAATTTTCTTGTTAACATACTCCTTTAGAATGAGCCGCTCTCTCGTTGAAAAAACACTAATATAAATTCGCACTCCTATTTTATTTCTAATAGAATTTTTAATTATATATGTCTTACAAACACCTATTATACTTCCAATATAACTTTTTTTTATATGTATTTCTTATAAATTTGAATTCTTCTACTCTATAAATTCGAAAATATATTCTACTTCCCATAGAACTTTTAATTATATGTCTAACCTACAAAATCTATATAAATTCAAACTCTTCTCTTCTATAAATTCAAACACCTATTCTACGTCCAATAGAACTTTTAATTATGTCTTACAAACGTCTATTCTACTTTCGATAGAACTTTTAGCAAATATTTCTTATATATTCGAACTCTTCTCCTCTATAAATTCGAACACATATTCTACTTTAAATAGAATTTTTAATTCTATGTCTTACCTATAAATTCGAACTATTTTCCTTTATAAATTCGAATACCTATTCTACTTCAAATAAAACTTTATTTATATGTCTTCCCTATAAATTCGAACTCTTCTCCTCTATAAATCCGAACACCTATTCTACTTCTAATATGCTAAAGAATATTTTTTTGATTTATTAGTATTTAAAATTGTAAAGCTCTAGAAAAATTAGAAAAATAGATTGAGATGATTGTAGAGACGACACCTCACCTCCCGCGTATCCTCCTTTATATATATATATTGATTTTGTTAGCTTCGCGTGGACTGTAATATTGTTAAAATCTGTTGTCTAAAACTCAAGATAGAGCCCAAACAGTAAAGTGATTATCTAAATTTTAATACATATTTTTTAATTTAAACCAATTATAAATAGGTTTTCTATATTGAATAAAAATCTTTATGTAAAAAATCGTAATTATCTTTTCTCTTTAGTTTATGGATAGTTCCAGTTAGATAATAATTATTAAACCATCATTAAATTAAAGATAATTTTTTTAGCTTCGCGTGGGCTGTAAAATTGTTAAAATCTGTTGTCTAAAACTCAAGATAGAGCCCAAACAGTAAAGTGATTATTTAAATTTTAATAAATTTTTTTTATTATTGTAGCACCAATTTAATTTTTTTCCTAATTATTTTAAATTTATAAATTCTATGTTTATTTCAATAAAATATTAAAATCAATTTAAGAAAAAATTAAAATCGATCTGGTCCGTGTACGACCACTATACGACCAAATTAATTATTACAGTTAGATCTTAAATAGATCGATGAGAATTGTTAGATCTAATATTAAAAAGTGTATCTGATTAATAATAGAATTATATTTAAATACTAAAAAGTGTATTTTAATAATTTAAAATTTTTCTATGTAAAAATTCTTAAATTTCTTTTCTCTTTAATTTATGTATAGTTCAAGTTAGATCTTAACTAGATAAATGAAAATCGTTAGATCAAATATTAAAAAAGTGTATTTTATTAATAATAGGATTATATTTAAATTCTAAAAAGTGTATTTTAATAATTTAAACCAAATATACCAAATATAAATAAGTTTTCTATACATACTAAATAGAATTCTCCATGTAAAAAATTCGTGACTTTCTTTTCTCTTTCATGGACAATTCAGTTAGATAAAAATTGTTAAACCATCTTTTAATTAAAGATAATTTAGTTATCTTCATGTGGGGTGTAAAATCGTTAAAATCTAATTTTTAAAACACAAGATAAAGCCCAAATTACTAAAGTGGGTATTTAAATTCTAATAATAATTATTACGTCATCATTATTTTAATGCCAATTTAATTACTTTTTTCTAACTATTTTAAATTTAGAAATCTATGTTCAAAAATTCAAATCAATCAAAGAAAAATTAAAATCAACAAAGAATATAATAATACGAGGATAAAAAATTATAAATTTGTGCATATTTTTTATCCTATTTTATTAAATTTTATATCATAACTAATTAAATATTATTTATTATTAAATAATAAATTATACACAAATGGTGATTTTGTTTTATAAGAACTCATAGAGACCTAATTTCATTATTAGCAGGACTATATTCATATTTAAAAATACCGTTAACTTTTTTAATCTATATACATTATAAATTATTAAATTCGAAACTTTAAAAGTTTGTTAATCAATTAGTATAGTACTTTTTTGAAAAATCGTACTTTATAAAAAGTATTATCAAATAACCCATGTCTGCAAGAAAAAAAATGAAAAAATTCTTATTTTTCAAAAAAACCTGTAAATTTTAATATGTTGTTGGTAGATTCAAACCTTAGATCATTCTACGTGATAATTTTACGGTTATATCTAACGTTTCTCAACAATTTAATTTGAAAGATCCAACGATTATGGATTGAGTGATCAAGCGACCAGACTTAAAAGAAAGCTTTCATTATTTAGTCTTTAATATAATAACATAGATATTTACGGGATATACTATAAAAAAATGAATTTTATACAGAATTTTGATCGTCACGGTGTACTACTTTAAAATAAGAACTATTACAAAAAAAAAATTATATTTTAATTGATAATTTATTTTCTCAAAAGTTCAAAGTTCCCGCATCATTAACGTATTACAAAAAAGAGTATATTATATTTTAGCAATAAATATTTAAAAAATATAAAAATTAAAAAAATTAATGATGTTATCCTGGTAGTTTGGTCCTAAATACCGCCAAAACATTCTCAACCGTTAGATCCAATACTTTTAAAAATAGACGATCAAGATTATATCATATAAAAAGAAGTTATTATCTAAAAATGATATAAGTTAAAAGATATTATATTAGGATTGGATTTTCCAAAAAGTTAAAACATAAAAATAGTTGTAATTAAATAAGGAAGCCCATTTAATATCAAAATAATAAAAATCGTTTAATCTTAAATACATAGGTGAAAACCGTTAAATTTAACATTAAAAATTATATTTGGTTAATAAATAGTATTCTAATAATCTAAACTACATATAAGTAGATTTCCTAAATCGAATAGAATTCTCAATATTAAATTTCGTCACTTTATTCTCTTTTTAGTTTTAGAATAGTTTTTATTTGAAAAAGAACTATTAAACCACAACTAAATTAAAGATTATTTTGTGAATTTCATGTGTACCGTAAAATTGGTCAAATCTAACTTTTATAACTCAATATAAACAAATATTAAATTGAGCGTGTAAAAATATAATAAATATCAAATTTTTAAATATAATATTTTTTGGCTAAATCTTTTTTAACAATCATTTAATCATGTAAACTAATAACTTTTAAATATTAAAATATTCATAAATAAATATAATTATAAATATTAAAAAAACAATCATGTGTTCCATGGGTAATTAAAATATAATTATAAACAAAATAATTATAAATAAAATTTAAATAACCGTGTATCGCACGGGCTATAAGCTAGTTCTTTATTAATAAGCAAAACAGCGTGAAAATAGCGCGCGGTACTAAAGTACCGAAGTACCAAATTTGGTTATCACTTAACCCGGGTTCGATTCCTCGCAACTACATAATTATACAAGATTTATTTACTTTAAATTCTTTAGCTTCATCTAGGGTTCGATTTCTTACAACTACGTAATTATACAAGATTTATTTATTTACTTTAAAATCGACTCATGCTCCAGCCCGTGCTTGGCACGGGTTATAAGTTAGTATAGTAAAATACGAGTCCAATGGTAATTTATACAGAAAATCTGTCACCTGAGTAGGAAAATAGCTCGAGTTCATTATATTGCTTTGGTTTCCTACAACAAAAAGTTCGATCATTTTAATCTAAGAAGGTATATAAAATTCTTTAAAAGTTGTTCTTAATATAATAACTGACTTCTCTTGCACAAGAGAACAAAACATAGGGGTAAAGGAAGTTTATCTTGTGCTTGAACTACTAAAATTCGATTATACATGAGAGTATGCATTTCAAATAAACCAAAAGATACTACGAATACATATATACTAGTATAACTATATACAAGGTTCGATGTATAGTTAATGGGATTTACAAGAACCAATGTCTCGGTTCTACTTCAACTCATTTTCTTCCCGAAAAATTTGCACTCGCATTTTATTTCACTCTTCCCTCTTTTATCCTTTGTTTTAACTTTAAACGAAATGAAGTAAATGAAGTATGGGGGCCGATCTGACAGCAAATATAACGTACTCTTGTATGCGTAAAGTAGGGTTTTTAGTGTGAATGTAGGGATCCATATTTATACATATTGTGAAAAATTTGGGCGAGTATGATATGTTGTAACCTACGTTTGTCGTGGACCATCAGCATATAATCCCGGAGTCGTTGAAAATATGCATAACAATCTTTTTTGATGATATTTATATATTTAATGAGACAGGAATAAATAGAGACGTATGTAACATTAATCTCAAGAATCACAAAATTATATTTATTACACTGATGGTATGTCCTTGCTGAAGTTACAGTAAACTTGAAACCTAGACTTTATCCATGGCATCATGCCAAGCTAGATTCATATACTCTTGCAAATTATTGGTGAAACTGGACCTAACCAACAATCACACACAAGCAAGAGACGGGATGTATGATAATGCACTAACATGCCTCAAACAATCATCATTATAGAACTTGCGATCATGAGCAAATTCCAACAGTTTTTTCACACTTTTATCCACAAGGTTGTAACGGATAATCCCACCAGGTATTTCCAATACCAAGAAAGAGCCATCTTCTTTGTCTTTTTTACCTTTCCTCACAAGTGAAATTATATTTACTGTGTAGCGGTATAACTTACTCCTTATCTCTGGGAATAGAATAGTAAGATCAGATAGATCAACTTGATACTTCATAAACCACCCTGAGTAATCTCTTTCCAACTCATACACATTGAACACAGAATTGAAATCAGAATATCTTTCAACAAGATGCCAATGGCCCTCAGACTCTCCAACATAAGAAGCAATACGATACCATGGCGTCCTAGGCATTTGTAGTTGTTCAACTCTCTCTTCCTCAACCTTGAAGTACAAAGTAAAAGACTCTCGTCTTTTATCATTCCTAGCAGCACCGTAGACAAAACCATTCCACCAATGAACAGAACCATTCCACCAGTGAACAGAACCGTTCCAGAAAATAGAATTTTGGAATTCCGTATATATTGGTGGAGTAAAAGGTTGACCAGAGACTCTCCACAACCGAGTTTCAGATGAATAAATCTCAATTTGAAAAAGTTGACGACACGTTTCAGAACGTCTAACACAAACAACTTTGTAGTAAGGTGATTTTCCAGGATCATAGGCTAAACTCATACTACAAACATATTTAGAATATTCACGGCTAATTTGAGGAAGTGTATTAAATTGCCCAGTGGTGGGGTTGTACACATAATATCTGCGGTTGATTTCACCTGCTCTATAGCTAGCACATAACAATAGGCCACCGCAAGATTGTAAGACTGATACGCCTGAACCTAAAGGGTCATTAATAAAATCAAGACTCTTAAAAGGGGCTGAGCATTCATCAACATCAAGAGGAATGAATTGGTAGTCAGGGTTGCTTCGTTTTGAGGACGAGCTGGCAAAGAAGATGGCAGAGGCAGATGCGGAAGGGAAGAGTGGGTTGCGAAGACAAACAAAGTGTGGATTAGTAATGAGAGATAACCACTGTTTGGATACGCATTTGAAGCTCATAAGTGTCTTTACGGGGACATGCAAAAGGATCTGAATCAGAAGATCTTCAACTGAAGCAACTTTGACAGCAGAATCTGTAAAGGTTTGCAAATGAGTATCACATGAAACTGGAGAAAGTTGTTCTGATGATCGGCTTCTTTTGGTTCCTTTCTTAATCATGATTAATTTCTAGAAATGTGTTGAGTGGTGTGTAATACAGGGAACTACTCCATACTTATACACATTTTGGTTCTCTCTGGCTAGTAAAGCTTGCAGGGTACACCTGATTATATTTTCTATTTTATAAACAACCACCTAACATGTGAAAATTCCTAAACACACTTCACCTTTGGTAACGAAGCGTTCAACTTAAACTAATCTCATCAATTTCATAAGTTGGTTGACTTTTAACAATTTGATAAATATTTATGGTAACTAATTAAAAAATCGAATTCCGTCATTTCTTGATTAAATCAGACATTTAAAATACACTCGTTTCCTCGAACTTTTTTTTTTATTGAAATCCGCGACTTTCCAACTTGAAATGTGATTACCATTTTAGGAGTCAGTTTGGTATTGTTGCGAACAACTACTATGGTGATTGGTGAATAGTGTTGCAAGAAAAAAAACCCTACAAATGTTTGATAAGTAAACTTTTCCTGGAAAATGCTTTGATCGATTTAGTGATTTTTTCCATACACCTCAAGGTTCGTAAAAGTTGGTACCTTGGCTTAAGATATTGCTTGCTCCAATATTCTTGCAATTTTTTTATAGATACCATATTGTTGCTCTTTGAAGAGTTTGTGTTTAAGGTTTGACATGGTGATCTATTCTTTACAATTAACACTGGAAACTTCAGACTTAAAAGGAGGATCCGCCAGAGTCCGAACCTTAACCAGTTGGAGAAAATTTATGGGTTCCTTTTGCTTTCATCCAAGAGATTTTACTGTTAGTCTGTTACTACTGAACAACCACAAGCAAGGAGGAATTTTCTTTCCTTTTTTCTATTAACTACCAGGATTACACTGAGATTACAGCCTTACAGTAAACTTGAAACCAGGATTTTGCCTATCTCTTTGCTAAATCCTCTTTCATAAACCGCTGCTAAGGATTTTGCATGCACAAAACTTATTAGTGAAACCGGACCTGACCTATAATTACATACAAGCAAGAGACTAGATGTATGGTAAGGCACAGACATGCCTTAGACAATCATCATTGTAGAACTTGTGACCTGGAGCAAATTCCCATAGCTTCATCGCACTTTTATCCACAAGGTTGTAACGGATAATCTTACCACCAGGTATCTCCAATACCAAGAAAGAGCCATCTTCTTCTTCTTCTTCTTTTCCTCTCCTCACAAGTGAAATGATTTTTACTGTGTAGCCAAAGAAGCGGTTTTTCTTCATCATCTCTGGAAAAGCATTAGCCAGCGCAGATAGATCAACTTTATACTTGATGAACCAACCTGAGTAGTCTATTGCCATCTCATGCACATTGAAGGAACGGTTGTAATCATAATTTCCTTCAACAAGATGGAAATGACCGTCGGACTCTCCAACATAGGAAGCTACATAATAATCACCGTAGCGCTTCTCAGAAACTGGCAGTTGTTCTATACTCTCTTCGTCAACTTTGAAGTACAAGGTATATGTCTCGTTCCTCTGCTGGCCACCGTTGGCGAAACCATTCCACCAGTGAAAAGAACCATTCCACCAGTGAACAGAACCATTCCAATATATAGAATTTTGGAATTCAGTATGCTTTGGTGCGTTAAAAGACTCACCAGAGACTCTCCATGACAGAGTCTCAGATGAATAAATCTCAATCTGAAAAAGTTGACGAGACGTTTCAGAGCGTCTAACACAAACAACTTTGTAGTATGGTGACTTTCTAGGATCAAAGGCTAAACTCATACCGCAAACAAATTTTGAATATTGATGTCTTATTCGAGGAAGGATAACAAAGTGCTTAGTGGTGGGGTTGTACACATAATAAGTACGATTGAATTCACGTGCTCTGTAGCTAGCACATAACAGTAATCCATTGCAAGACTGTAGAGCAGATATGCCTGAACCTAAAGGGTCATTTGTAAAATCAAGAGTTTTGAAGGGGGTTGGGCATTTATCATTGATGTCAAGAGGAATGAACTGGTAGTCAGGGTTGCTTCTGCAGGAAGAGGAGCTGGCAAAGAAAAGGGAAGAGACTGAGGGGGAAAGAGGGCTGCAAAGACGAAGGCTGCAGAGACGAAGAAAGTGTGGGCTGTTAATGAGAGATAACCACTGTTTGGACACGGATTTGAAGTTTAAAAGTGTCTTAACAGGGACATGCAACAGGATCTGAATCAAAAGGTCTTCGCTTGAAGCAACTCTGGCTGCCGATTCTATGGGAGAGGATAATTTTAGGTCTGGAACACGTGAAACAGGAGAAATTGTTTTGGATGTTCGGCTTCTCTTGGTTCCCATCTTGATCATTTTTGATTCCATGATTATATGTTAGAGTGATTTGTAATATAGAAATTTGCTTCATATTTATATACATAATGTCTCTATATTGGCAAAGCTTGCAGCCTACTCTTGTTTATAGACTGATAGTGAACCTTGTGAGAATTCCGGAACACACTTCATCTGTAGTCTCCTAAGCTGGTAGACTTAAAACAAGTTTTTATTTTTTGACAAGAGACTTGAAACAAGTTGACACTACTACTGTTCATTTGTTTTCAACTGCATATTAATTTATTCCCTTTAAGTAGCCAGTAGGAGACAATTCAAACAGCATCTCCGCAGTTTAAGATTTTTTATACACAAAATATTAAGGGCCTGTTTTTTTTTTTTTTTTTTTTTTGAAGTAAACGTACTTGCTATCATTAAATCGAATCAATAATAAGTACATCAGAAATAAACTCCGGAGCAACATCATGCCACTCCTGCAAGCCTGACATGGAATGAGCAGCCCTAGCTAAAGCATGAGCCACTCCATTCGCAGACCTATGAACAAAGTTCACTAGCACTTCATCAAAGTGCTTAAAAAACTCAATACAATCTAGGACTATCGTGTGAAAAAATGATCTTCCATTTGTTCCTTTACATGCCTCCGCCAGCAACTTAGCATCCGTCTCAAAAACGCATTTTCTGAATCCTAAGTCCTTCGTCCATGATAGTGCTTCTTTTAGACTTACAGCTTCTGCCTCTCGGGGATACATTTTGCCATCAATTCTTCTTGCTCTAGCTCGAATAAACTGACCAGCCTCGCTTCTGATTATGCTGCTAATTCCAGTGCTTCCAGACGCCTCAAACAGGGCAGCGTCCACATTTATCTTTACCCATCCTTGTTGGGGAGGTGACCAGTGTCTTGGACTCGAGTTAACCATCTGCCTGCAATTTTTTTTTTCAACCCGGGCTCTCTTCCAGTCATTTAACAGATTTATAGCAGCTGCATAAACTCCAAAATCTGATCCCGTTATTTTATCCCAAACCCATCTGTTTCTTCGATTCCATAGGCTCCAGCAGACCATTGCTATCAAGCTCAACTTTTCTCTATTACATGTATTAAATAATGGGACCAGAAAATCCCATGCACTACCTTGGTAACTATCAATATCAACCTCTGGGACAGCAACTTTCCCCCACACATTTTTTGCAAAACAGCAATCAAATAGCACGTGTCCAATATCTTCATTTGTAGTTAGACACCAAGAGCATCTTGTAGGGATTTGAACTCTCTTTTCTGCCAGGGTCATAGCTGTCGGCACTACACCTTTACACACTCTCCACATGAAGTTTGAAACTTTTCCCGAAAGCTCTAACGACCACAATTTCTTCCAAAAACTAGCATTAGGCCACTGTTGTTCACCCACCAGTTTTCTGTAGCAGCTCTTCACACTAAATAGACCAGACTGCTCAATGATCCAGTACCATGAGTCTTGCTGAATATTTTTTGAAATCGGGATACTTTTTATCAACTGGATATCCCTGTCCAGGAATAAATCTGCCAAAATATCCTCATCCCATCCTGTCTTAGTCTCATTCATTAGATTTCCAACCTGCACATCTACTAATTCCTGAGGCATAGTAGTTAGTGGATGTCCGTTTATCAAACACGGAAGCCATGGAATCTTCCAAATATTTGTAGTACCCCCATCTCCAATCCTTCTCCTACTGGCTTGCTTTATGACCTCCTGAGACTCCATAATGCTTCTCCACATGTATGACGGGTTTGTACCCACCTCAGCTTCTAGAATATTTGTGTTGGGATAGTATTTTGCTTTCATCAACTTCGTAACTAGGGGGTTTTCACCATTCAACAATCTCCACCCCTGTTTTGCAAACATAGCGACATTAAATTTCTTTAAATCTCTAAAAGCCAACCCTCCATTTTCCTTCCCTTCGCATAATCGTTCCCACGACATCCATCTTATTCCTTTCCCCTGTCCCCCATTCCCCCACCAAAATGCATTCATCGTTCTCTGAATCTCATTGCAAATCTCAGTAGGAATTAAGAAGAGATTCATCCAGAAGTTTGGTATGGACTGAGCTGCTGATTTCAGTAGTACCATTTTTCCTCCCTTTGACATCGGCTTGTTCCTCCAGCTTTGCAACTTATTACATATTCGTTCTGTCAAAAATTTGAATGCATTATTCTTATGTCTTCCAATATACATCGGCAGGCCCAGGTAGTTTCCTGGAAGCTCAGACTTTTGCACTTGTAGGATGTCACAAATCTCCTGGCTGCTAGTGACATCAGTATTTGGGCTGAAGATAGTCGTTGACTTAGACAAGTTGATAGCTTGTCCCGAGAGTTGCTCATATCTTTGTAAAATGTTTTTCATGCTTCTTGCTTCCTGGACAGTAGCTTTAAAAAACATATAGCAATCGTCCGCGAATAGGAGATGCGATATGGGAGGTGCCCCCTGGCAATGGAGCAGGCGAGCAGCCATGTAATAGCCCTACTTCTTCATGTCTTCTGATAATTGAACTTAGTCCTTCCGCACATAAGATATATAGGTAAGGGGAAATAGGGTCCCCTTGTCTAATACCTCGTTTTGGCTTAATATTTCCAAACTCACTCCCATCCTGAATAAAGCTGTAAAACACCGTTTGAACACATCGCATGATTCTTGCCACCCACACACTGTTGAAGCCAAACTTGACGAGCATATTCTCCAGGAAGTTCCATTCTAGCCTATCATAGGCTTTAGATATGTCTAACTTCAAACCAACTACACCACTTGCTCCCTGAGTCTTCCTACGAATGTAATGGTTGAGCTCAAACGCGATAAGTGCATTATCCGTTAGAAGCCGACCCTTAACAAATGCACTTTGCTGCTCAGAAATAAGGCTTGGCAAACATTGTTTGAGACGGTTAGCTAGAACCTTCGACAATATACGAAATAAAACATTGCAGTGTTTATTTGGTTAGTTTTCTAGAAAAAAAAATTAACAAAACAAGGAAAAGTTAAAAACGTGTTCCAATTAATTATTTTCTAAAAAGAAAACACGGAAAACAGGAAAACAAGGTTTTCTAAATTATAACTGCTAGATTTTAGAAAATTATAGAAAGTAAGAAAACTGATGTTGAGTGTTTTCTATTTTTCCCATTCAAATTGAAAAATAGTTTTCTAACATTAGAAAACTAGAAAACACGGGACTTTATTATATCTAGGTTTTATTACATCGTTATTGTGTCCATCCTCTTGTTCACCTGGCGATAATTTATACTTTTTCTTAACCTCCGTGCCGTCCCTTCAATGTAAAGAATTGAGGGGGACGGATGGAGTATTTGATCTAAAATGTATTATATAAATTAGTTGTTTTTTTTTAATAAATATAAATTAGTTGTTAACTTAGGTTTGATTGGCTAGAGCGTAGTCATCTGTTTATATTTCAATTTTACTACTAAAACTGTGTGTGTACGCATGAAAACGTTGATGGCTACTTGTACAATATGCAGCTTGTTACATTTGTTATTTTTCACATCAACAAACATGGGTCTTGAAAGTTCGACATTAACCTTTACTACTGAGTCCTCTTTTCTAGGTTCATACATTGATTTATATTCTTTACTTGTGATTGTTGACATGTACTACTTGATGATACTTTGTTTATTTACTTGAGACTTTCTTAAATATACAACTTGATATAAGCCTGAAGCATATTAAAAAAATGGTGAGGGTTATATATACGTGTATGTTTAGCAAAAATAAAAATCAAACTTGGGCCTTTTTGTTGGTTGATAAATACTGGGCTTCTGTACAGAAACCTTCAGTTTTACTTGGGTTGATAATTTGGTGACAACTTTTAAGTCACTTGGACCACAACGTAATCAATTACATTGTGCACTAGTTGATTGTCTTTTCGGGTTCAAATGCAATACAAAAGCCTTATGATGAAGCAATGCTTGGTTGACTTATAATTCTTGGAGAATGGAGGTCTTTTGTCAAACGCCATGGCTGGAGATGACTTCTATGCAGTAAAATTTTTATTAGCAACCCACTAATCATGGGTTATTACCAAGTAACTTTTCAATTTACTATAGACTCATTTTCTAGTCTGCATTATCTATACTTGTTCAACCCTTTACCATATACTTTAGATTGATTTCACAAGTACAGTAAACTCGATAACAGAATATTCGATCAATGAATAAACCTTATCATATATACGAATAATTTTTTTTCGGGTTTCAACACAATTTTTATCTCCACAAATGAATAAAATTCTACGTCTTTCTTTTGGTTTTGAAAAAGTAGCTATCATTAATGATTACAATCAATTAAGGTATGTTTATGAAAGACCGAAATGTGGATTTTAACTTAAAAGGTCACACCAACCCATTTGCTTAAGATCGAATTAGGAAACGCATGAAGCGTTTGGCCAACTTGCACTCTTCTCCAGTTTTCCTCTTCTAGATTTACTGAAGTGTTGCTATAAAAAACTCCTTAATAAGTCCTTGGTTCATCACACCATTTAATTATTTGTTTACGAGTATTTTTATTTTTGATTGAGCTAATAACATGGCTTCCATGCATGTACAACTTGTTATGTTGTTGCTTGTAGCAGCTACAATGTTGGTAGTTAGTGATGCTATCAGAGACTTCGCTAAAGGGCCACAAAATTGGAATTCTGGCTTCAACTTTTCCTCTGGTTGGCCGTGGAATCGCCCAAATATTCCACAGAATTACAGCAGTCCTCCTGGCTTCAATTTCACAGCCAATTGGCCATGGAATTCACCAAACATTCCACAGAATTACAGCAGTCCGCCAATTTTACTGGTGGTTGGCCTTGGAAACGTCCAAATGTTCGTCAATCAAGAAGAATTGTCGTTGGCGACGACGAGAAATGGCATTTTGGTTTTAACTACACTGAGTGGGCTATCAAGAACGGACCCTTTTATCTCAATGACACTCTAGGTAAATTTATACACATAATTTCGTAACAATAGCACCTATTGCCAGCATTTTTACTTGTATGTGTCACCTCAATTAGCTCAAATTACTATGTTCGTATATGTACAGTGTTGTGCCCAAAATCTCATATGGGCTCGATTTAAGACCCATATCCGTTATAAGTCCAGTAGCAGGGTATTGGGCTAAGATGGTGGATACTAAGATACAAGCTCATGATGCCGTGATCTAGGTTCAAGGAATCCAGATAGGTTCGAGGTGCCGCAACAGGTACCCTGGAACAGGTTCGAGGTACTAAGGCAGGTCCGAGGCATCAAGGTAGCCTCAAGATACTGAGGTACAGGCTTAGGACATCATGGGTCAGGTGCAGGGTCCTCTAAGGTGGTTCAGGGTGCCAGGACAGATCCAAGGTCTCGAGGTTCAAGTTGGGAGCATTGAGGTTCAGGTGGTCTGAACCTCGAGACTGGTCACAGGTGATGAGTAGCCGAAGGCAGAGTATTAGTAGGACAAGGACTCAGCTACCTATACTTTAGGGGCACGGATTTATACTTATAAAAGGACTCGTAAATCTGATTAAATAGGATGGATGGAACAAATATAATTAGTATGGGACTCATATTAATTATTCGGATAAGCATTACTTACTTGAGGATTTATAGGACTTAGAGTTGGACATGGACTAGGAGACTAGGAAGTTCGGCTGGAGCTACCTAATTCGACTAAAACTCTAAGATGGACTATCTTAGGGTGGTGGAATTTATAAGGATTAAGAAGTATAAACCTAATAGAACTACATGGGGCTTGATTCTTATAAATAGGATATGTAGGCACTTGACTAAAGGATTCGGATTTTCACTCTTGAGACGCATAAGGCTTGTGCACCTCTGTGATACATATTCCGGTGAATTGGCTAGCCGAATAGGAATTATTCTGCCATCTTCATCTGGTGGTTTTGTCAACTCAGCCCCCGGAAACATACTTCAACCATTTTGTACTTGCTACGAGCTTCAGGCTTCGAGCTTTGAACCTGTAAGCTCTGTCCGATAACCAAGGTCGTTTTTCACGAATATTCCAGCGAGATTCTCTCAATTGTGTTGTACCAAATTTCTCTCACAACATAAGTGGCGCTAGAAGGAGGGGAACTCCATCAGAAATCTTGAGAGAGAAAAGATGTCGGATGATTCCGGAAATACGCAAACACCAACTAACGGCGAAGATGATCGTGGAACAGGTCCTCATGGGGAGGTTACGAACAAGGATTTTTTGATCACCTTAAGAAGATTGGCGAAAGGGTGGATTCCTTGGAGAAGAAGTCTGAAAAGATGAAAAAATGGCGAAAAAGACAAAGGTCCTCGGAAAAACGCTCTAAGGAAAAGGTTACACCAATTCGGCTAGATTTTGGTAGTGACGAAGAGGGACCTGAAAAGGAGAAGACCAAAAAGACTTTTTCTGATGTTGAAACTGATCAGAGCAATCCTGACTGGAACTCTGAAGCTGAGCTCAAGGATAAGGAGGACCCTGAACCTTCGATTACAAGGAGTATCACAGTATTCGATCGAATGGGAAAAAAGCTAACAAATAAGGATTTAAGGCTCAAGCTCTTGGAGGCAAAACAGAAGGGTCCTAAGAAGGTACAAAGTGAGAAATCACTGTCCAAGGGGTCAAGGAGTCACAGGGATAAGTCCCACTCGAAACCTGAGGATGAGCATAGATCAGACTTGTCCTATAAATCTGATGATAACTCTGATGGAAGCTCCAATGATGGGGATGACACTGATGATACCTCTGAATCAGCTGAAGGTGATGGAAAATATAAGGAGGAGGACCTCAGAAAAGTTCTCAAAAAGATTATGGCAGAAAAAGGTCCCCAGTCAGGATTGACGGTAGGATCACCCTTCACTAAGAAGGTACGGGACTCACCTTTGCCCCGTAGCTACAGGGGAGTAGGAGACTTGAAGTTCAATGGGACCATGGACCCTGTGGAGTTTCTTAGCCGTTTCAATACGGAGATGGAAGTTTATCAAATCAAGGATCGCACAAAATGTTGTTTGCTGGTTGCGACTCTGAGGGATAGTGCTCATCAGTGGTTCAAGAGGCTTCCCTCCAACTCTATCAAGTCATGGAGACAGATGGGTGAGATGTTTGTGACCCAGTTTAGAGCTTCGGTCACGTTTGCACCTCCAGCTAACACACTGGCGAACATCAAGCAACGTGACAACGAGACACTTAACGAGTATTTCAAGAGGTTCAACGCTGAGGTTCCAAGGGTAAGGAAAACTACTGACGAAACTTATAAAAATTTTCTAATAGCTGGAGTTAAGCCTGGGACTGAATTCTGGAAGGAGCTGCAGAGTAGGGAGCCTACTACATTGGCCGACTTCTATGCCAAGGCAGAGAGACATAAGGTTGTGGAACAATCCTTGGAGAATTTGAAAAAGGATAATGCTTCGCGAGATTGGAACAGGAACAAGAAGAATATGTCATATAGCCCGAAGGATAGAAGCTACAACAAACGGACGACCTATAACACAACTTCAGCTGATGGTCAGGATTCAGGCAAGGAGGTGAGGACCGCACCTCTGTCAGTAAATACCACAAGTTCAAAGAGGACAGTAGAGTACAAATACCCGTCTTCTAAGGGTAGTATGAGGTACTCAGAGTACACTCCTTTGGCTGCACCTGTGGAACATATATTTGAAGTTGGTGATAAATCGGGGATGTTCAAGAAACCCACCAGGTCGGGACCTCCTGGAATAAAGGATTTGACTAGATATTGTGCCTTCCATGATGCAAACGGGCATGAGACGGCCGACTGCCGACACCTCAAGGATCATATTGAGGACCTGATCAGGAAAGGTTTCCTCACAAAATTTGTGGTCCAGGAGGCGAAAAAATACAAAGATGACAAGTCAAAGAGAGACGAGGAGAAATCTGCACCTGAACGAACTACCAGGGCTGGTAGTATCCACACAATCATTGGTGGACCATATATTGGAGGTTTCAGCAGGAATGCGATGAAGAATTATACTCGTGAGGCTAGAGGAAACCCTCTCACGAATATTTACCATTTGGCAGATAGGCCTCCGAAGCTGTTTAGAGGTGAAGCTGCTGACATTACCTTCACTGAAGACGATGCAAGGCATGTGCACCACCCTCACAATGATGCATTAGTGGTGACCATCACTATTGGAGGACTCAATGTGCATCGAGTTCTAGTGGATAATGGAAGTTCTTGCAATATTCTAGCTTACGATACTTATCAAAAGATGGGACTCGCGGACAAGGAGATGTCCCCTGCTTACAACGACTTGTATGGATTTACCGGCGGACCAGTACAAGTTGTGGGTAGGGTGAAGCTCCTTGTTGTGTTGGGGGCTGAACCTATGAAAGCTACGTAGGTAACAGAATTTATGGTGGTAAATGAGAGTGGTAACCTCCATCTACCATCTCTCCATGAAGTTTCTTACTCATAACGAAATTGGATGTCTAAAAGGTTGTCAAGTAGATTCAAGGGAATGTTATAGTAAGGCCTTGCGCACTGCTGAGCAGGCTTCGAAGCATTTGCTATTGGTGGATGGAGGCACCACAGATGATTGCTATAAGTACCTGGAAGCACCAATGAAGAATGAACCTACACGTCATGTAAAGGAGTCATGCAATATGATTATGATTATCCAACATCCAGGTGAAGAAAGCTCCACGGATATTGTTTTTTCTTCGGGGGTAGATACCCAGAATAAGGTACGGATGCTGGAGGCACCCCCACCAAAACTCATAGAAAACAATGAACCTCCTATCGAGGGTATTGTTGAATAGGTAAATGATAGTGACTTTGAGGATGCCCAGGCGGAAAGCTCCCCCAAGGTTTCCTCACAATCTAGAAGAATGGATACAAAGGTTCAGGTGAAGATTGATCTAGATCCACGGATGCCTGAATCTAGGGAAACAACAGGTGCGGCTGGTGACACTTTGTCAATCCAAGTGGATGCAACCGATTCCTCTAAGGAGCTGAAGATAGGGAAACAGTTGGAACCTGAAACTAGGGAGGCATTGACTCACTTCCTAAAAAGCAATCTAGATGTTTTCGCTTGGTGCCATTCTGATATGGTAGGGATTGATCCTAGGGTGATGTCCCATCACCTTAACATTGATCCCGAGAGAGTTGCTGTGAGACAAAAACGAAGGGCAATAAGTGGTGAGAGAGCTTTAGCCCTCAAAGAAGAAGTTGACAGGTTACTAGAAGCTAGGCTGGTGAGGGAATCATTCTACCCGGATTGGTTGGCGAATCCAGTTCTTGTCAAGAAGCCTAATGGAAAATGGCGAACATGTGTGGATTTTACAGATTTGAATAAGGCATGCCCTAAAGACAGCTTTCCACTCCCACGCATTGACCAACTGGTCGATGCTACGACGGGGCATGCTCTTCTGAGTTTCATGGATGCATACTCAGGATATAATCAGATTCCCATGTACGAACCTGATCAAGAGCACACATCCTTCATCACAGATAGAGGTCTATACTGCTATATTGGGATGCCTTTCGGATTATTGAACGCTGGAGCTACCTACCAAAGGCTGGTTAATCGGATGTTCAAGGATCAGATAGGGAAGACTATGGAAGTTTATGTTGACGACATGCTGGTCAAGTCTAAAGCTACAGGTGATCATGTGTTGCACCTGTCAGAAATGTTCAACATACTACGAAGGTTCAGAATGAAGCTCAACCCTCAGAAATGTGTTTTCGGTGTGGAATCAGGAAAATTCCTTGGCTTCATTGTCAATCACCGGGGAATTGAAGCAAACCCCGCCAAAATTAAAGCTTTAGTTGAGATGCGATCTCCTCATAATATAAAGGAGGTTCAGAGTCTTACCGGAAGGATTGCAGCTTTGAACAGGTTTGTCTCTAAATCTTCAGATAAATGTAGAGAATTCTTTGCAGCAATCAAGAAAGGAAAGAACTTCGAATGGAGCCCGGAATGTGAAGCTGCTTTTACAAAAATAAAGGAACAGTTGGGTAGTCCTCCATTGTTGTCTAAACCTCTAGATGGAGAGGTTCTCATCTTGTACCTGGCAGTTTCTGAATACTCTATCAGCGCTGTGTTGGTACGGGAGGAGGCGCAGGTTCAGCACCCAGTTTATTATGTGAGCAAAAGGCTGTTGGATGTTGAGACGAGGTATTCTAATATGGAAAAGCTGGCTTATTCTTTAATCTTGGCTTTAAGGAAGCTAAGGCCTTATTTTCAGGCACATCAAATCGAGGTACGTACCTCCTTCCCTTTGAGACAAGTCTTACATAAACCTGAAGCTTCAGGCAGGCTAATGAAATGGGCTGTGGAACTGGGACAATTTGATATTGAATATAAGCCGAGGACAGCTATAAAAGGGCAGGTGTTGGCAGACTTTCTGTTAGAATTTCCTCCATCTTTTGAGGTTAAGGGCGATGAATGCATAGCTGAACCCACAGCTCCCGAGGAAATAGCTGAAAATTGTTCACCATGGTGGACACTCTATGTGGATGGAGCAGTAAATGGGAATGGAGCAGGAGCTGGTATCGTTCTTATCAGCCCGGAAGGTCACAAGCTCCAAAGCTCCATTCACTTCGCTTTTTATGCGACCAACAATGATGCAGAATATGAAGCTCTGATAGCTGGTCTGAAGCTCGCTTTGGAGATGAAGGTGGAAAATCTGACTGTCTTCAGTGACTCTATGTTGGTGGTATGGCATATTCGGGGAGGATTCCAGGCTAGAGGTCCCCGTACTGATCTTTATATGAGGTACTCTCAGGAGCTAATCAGCAGGTTCAAGGAAGTGAACCTTGAGTAGATCCCAAGGACACAAAATACTGATGCTGATGCACTTGCAAAACTGGGTTCACAAAGGGAAGCTACCATGTTAGGGGTCATACCTCTGGAAATTCAACTCCAGCCTAGCATCCCTAAACTTGAAGTTATGAACTTGGAACCTGCGACTGAGCTATTGTGGACAACACCTATTATGAACTACATCACAAAGGGGATTGTTCCGGAAAGGATGGAGGAAGCTAGAAGGATAAAATACCAGGCTGCAAGTGCATCTCAGGTGACGAATGCGAGTATATTATGCGAGAAGTCCACGAGGGAATTTGTGGCAATCATTCAGGGGGAACCTCTCTGGCACATAAAATACTCCGTCAAGGATATTATTGGCCAACAATCCAGAAGGATACTCACAGGTTCACTCAGGCATGTGACCGTTGTCAAAGGTTCGCAAATTTTAATTGCAATCCAGCTGTTCCCTTGAAACCACTCACCAGCCCTTGGCCTTTCGCTGTGTGGGGAATCGACTTGATTGGGGAGCTCCCTAAAGGTAAAGAGGGAGTAAAATATGTTGTTGTGGCTGTAGATTACTTTACCAAATGGGCAGAAGCTGAACCTCTAGCCACAATAACAACAGCAAAGATAAAGAAATTTGTTTTCCGGGAAATTGTGTGCAGATTCGGGGTTCCATATAAATTGATCTCGGACAATGGAAAGCAATTTGATAGCAAGGAATTGCGAAAGTTATGTGAAGATCTTGGGATTCAAAAGGGCTTCACGGCAGTTTACCACCCTCAAAGTAATGGTCAAACTGAAGCTGTCAACAAGATCATTAAACACACTTTGAAGAGCAAATTAGAAGAAAGCAAGGGATGTTGGCCTGAGGAACTCCATATGGTTTTGTGGTCATATAACACAACACCACGAACCACTACAGGAGAGTCACCTTTCACCTTAACTGCTGTGAAGCTATGGTGCCCGTGGAAATTGGGGCTGGATCATTCAGAAGGGATAACTATGATCCTGAAAATAATGAGGTGAATCATCGATTATACTTGGATCTTGTGGAAGAGGTTCGAACTACTGCACAGCTGAAGCTAGCTGCATATCAACAACGTACTCGGAAGTACTTTGACAGCAAGGTTCGTGCACGACCATTGAAGGTTGGCGATTTGGTTCTAAGGAGAATGATGCCCAACATGAAGGTTCCTGGTCATGGTGTGTTTGGTGCAAATTGGGAAGGTCCGTACCTCATAAAGGCTGTCTTATGGGAAGGTACCTATCATCTCACGAATTTGGACGGAAAGATCATTCCAAGGGCATGGAATGGTGAGCACCTCAAGAAATATTACCAGTAAATCATCAGGTACTATGTTAGATATAATTGCTAATGTTTGTTTATCAGTGTTTAAGCAACAGGTACTGACAAGAGTTTATCAGAAGCCAGTCAGAGTTTAGTTAAACTCTGACAGGGTAAAGAGTTTAATTGAAGCCGGTCAGAGTTTATTTAAAGTCTGACAAGGTGAAAGTTGAATTAGCTGTCGGTGCAGAATTGAAGATTCTAGAAGCAATATATTCTGAAGATGGAAAGAAGCAGAATATATTGATACAGCTAAGGAGATTGGAATAGAAGACTGAAGCAATCCTTAATTGATATGAATTGTATAGCTAACTTATAGGAATATCAATTAGAGATGGATTGTATGTAGCTGTGTACTATATAAACACAGATAGGTTATCCCTAGAAGGGGCGCGTGAATATTGATATATTATTCTTGTAACCTAGAAGCTCTTTGTGATTCATTAACATCATAAAGAGAGAAGCTGTTAATACGATTACAGTTTTATTGATTCATAAACAGTGTTTTTAATTATCGTTATTCTCATACATACTTGATTATATTGTGTATTCGGCCTAACAATTGGTATCAGAGACAAGGCTGTTTAATATATACAGTTTTACGATTCAAACACAGTAATAATCATGTCTGAAGAAAATCAAACTGCTTCCAAGGCTGAACAGGTTAAGCCTAATTCTGTGAGTCGATATGAAACAATCAGGGTTCCGATTCTCAGGCCTGTAGAGTATCCGATTTGGAAGGTGAAGATGACCATGTTTCTGGAGGCTACAGATCCAGAATACCTTGACAGAATTAATGATGGTCCTCATATGCCAACTAAATTGTCCCATGTTGTTGATGGTCAAGAACAAAAGACTGTTCCAAAGGAAAAGAAAGATATGACTCCTGAGGATATCTCATCAATTGCAAAGGATGCAAAGGTTAGACATCTTCTCCACAGTGCTTTAGATAATGTTATGTCTAACAGGGTAATTGGCTGCAAAACTGCCAAAGAGATATGGGATGCTTTAGAAGTCAGATGCCAGGGAACAGGTGCTATTAAGAAGAACAGAAAAACAATACTCACACTGGAGTATGAGCACTTTGATTCAAGAACTAATGAAACCTTGACTGAGACTTATGACAGATTTTGCAAACTGTTGAACGATCTGTCTCTGGTAGATAAGGAATATGAACTTGAAGAGTCCAATCTCAAGTTTCTGTTATCTCTACCTGAAAAGTGGGATTTAAAGGCAACAACAATCAGAGATAATTATGATCTTGCTGATACAGATCTTGATGAAATCTATGGATTGTTAAAGACTCATGAACTTGAGATAGAACAAAGAAACAGGAGGTCAAGCAAGAAGACAAAATCTGTTGCTCTCAAAGTCGAGGAGAAGCCCATCAAGAAGGAATCATCAAGGAAGAAAGCCAAGGGAAAGGCTTTAGTGATCAAATCTGAGAGTGAGTCATCAAACTCTGATGATGATTCAAACTCTGATGAAGCTTCTGATTCTGAGGATGATGAAGAGGAGATGATGCAAATGGCTGCCTTGATGGTTAAGACATTTAAGAAGATGGGATTCAAGAACTTCAAGAAGGGTAAAAGATTCTCAAGGAGAGATTCAAATTCTGAGAAGAAGAATTTCAGAAAGTCTGATGGAAGGGATACCAAGTCTGGTAAGAAGGACAAATCTGAGATCCAGTGCTACAAGTGCAAAGAGATGGGTCACTATGCTCCAGAGTGCAAGAAAGGAAGAACTGAAAAAGCACTCATCTCTAAAGGCAAAGACTGGGCAGATACTTCAGATTCTGATGATGGAGTGAATTATGCACTCATGGCAACTATCAAAGATGAAGTTGAGTCATCAGAAAATAAGGTACCTCTAACTACTTATGCTTATGATACTGATAATATTTCTGAATTAAGAATTTATCTTAAGAATATACATGTTAGTTATAGGGATCAGACTTTAGAGAATGAGAGGATTAAATCTGAGAATCTTAGTCTTAAAGAAAGAAACAAGTTTCTTGAAAGAGAACTTGTGAATATGAAGCAGATTCAAAAAGAAAGAGATGATGCTGTTTATGTAGAACAGGAGTTGCTGAAAAGATATAAGCAACTAGAATCTGATTTAGAGAAGGAAAGGAAAATAATCAAGACTTGGACAGATTCTGGAAGAGACACTCATCAAGTGTTTCAGACTGATTCTGTAGGTTTAGGTTATTGTGAAAATGATGAACTTAGGTTTAAAGACAAGGTTAAGGTAAAACCACAACTTAAACCTGTGAAATTTGTTCCAGAAGCCAATAAGTTAAAATCTGTTGTAATAAGGGAAGCTGATATGGAATCAGATGAATCTTGTGTCAAACAGGAAAATATTATAACAGAAAAACTTATGGAAATAGAAGCTGTTAGAAAACCAGTAAAAACTTGTGAAAAACAGGTTAATGTTGGCTTGATGACAGGAAAACAGTTCAATCACAAGCTAAGAGAGGTAAAGTCTTCCATGAAACCTAAAGGTTCCAAGAGAAATAGGAATGGAAAAGTAGGCATAAATAATAGAAATAATCATATGCCTAATGCTAGTGCCTCAAGAAAAACATGTTACAGTTGTGGGAGTTCTAATCATCTTGCTAGATTTTGCACTAAGAACAAACATATTAATACTTTACCTTCTACATCAGAAGTAAAGAATGATTATGTTAGAGTAAAACCACAGACTTTATGCAAACATTGTGGGAGCACTTGGCATTCTATTTACACATGTAAGAGTTATCATGCAATTTATCATAACTATTATGAGCTAAAACCCAACTTGAAATGGGTTAGAGCAAACTCTGCTAGTGTAAAATCTGACAATGTTAGTTTAAACTCTGATAATACAGATTCCGCTGCAAAAGCTAACACTGTTAAGAAGGACAAAGGATCCAAGCAAGTCTGGATCCTTAAAACTAACACTTAGTGTTTGTTTGTGATTGCAGGGTATAATAGCGAGCACACTTATCTTGGACAGTGGTTGCTCAGGACATATGACTGGAAACAAAGCCCTGCTATCAGACTTTGAGGAGAAGGCTGGCCCAAAAGTTTCCTATGGAGATGGCAACATAGGACACACTCTGGGATATGTCAATATCAATCTTGGAAGTGTCATCATCACAAATGTAGCTCTAGTCTCAGGACTCAAGCATAATCTGTTATCTGTGAGTCAAATCTGTGACAGAGGAAACCATGTAGATTTTCATAGTGAATACTGTGAAGTTATCAGTAAATCTACTGGAAAAGTTGTTCTAGTTGGACACAGACGCAACAATATTTATGAAGCAAGTTTGGTAACAAACTCTGATGGAAGTACAGTATGTCTGACTGCAAAAATGTCAAATGAGAGTTGGAATTGGCACAAGAAGCTCTCTCATCTCAATTTGAACAACATCAATGAGCTGATAAGAAAGGATCTTGTAAGAGGACTTCCAAAATCAATACTTAATCTAGATGGTCTATGTGATTCTTGTCAAAAGGCCAAGCAAAGGAAGTCATCTTTCAAGAGTAAATCTGAATCTTCAGTAGTGGAACCTTATCATCTTCTACATGTTGATCTCTTTGGACCAGTGAATGTGATGTCAATGGGCAGAAAGAAATATGCTCTAGTAATTGTTGATGAATATACTAGATATACATGGGTGTATTTCTTATCAAAGAAGGATGAAACTGCTCAAATTCTGATGGATCATGTAAATCTACTGGACAAAGGATCACAGCACAAAGTCAAAATTATAAGGAGTGATAATGGAACTGAATTCAGAAACTCAATATTGGAAGCTTTCTGCAAGGAGAGAGGAGTCAAACAAGAATTCTCTGCACCTGGAACTCCACAGCAAAATGGTGTAGTTGAAAGAAAGAACAGAACTTTATTTGAAGCTGCCAGAACTAAGCTGTTCAAACTGCTTGTTTTACTCAAAATGCTACACTGATCAACAAGCATGGAAAAACACCATATGAAATGGTTAAAAATAAGAAGCCAAATTTGAAATATTTTCACATATTTGGATGCAAATGCTTTGTGTTGAAGACTCATCCTGAACAGTTGACCAAGTTCGAGTTAAAAGATGATGAAGGAATCTTTGTTGGCTATCCATTGTCAACAAAAGCATTCAGAGTTTACAATCTGAGAACTAAGGTGATCATGGAATCCATACATGTGTCATTTGATGACAAGAAAATAATTGGACTTGAAGACAAGGATGGATATGATCAACTACGTTTTGAAAATGAAGATCTATTCTCTGATGATGTAAACTCTGACGAAGCAGGTTTGACAAATCCTGACGGAGCATACTCTGAACCTCTACTGGTAAATCCTGAAGAAACTGAAAATTCTCAAATTGAACAAAATAGAGAACCAGTTGAGGGGGAGCGTGAAGAAGCTCAACAAGACACAGCAAGTGAGTCAGTTGAGGAAACTGATTCAAACTCTAACAGTTCAAACACTGAGCCATCCAACTCAAGGGGAGCCTCAGATACTGCTGAAAGTCAACGTATGAATCAGGAGAGCATGGATCAAGGGGGAGGATTCAATAATGATGCAAGAAACCACTTACCAACAGCCAGAAAGTGGACACAGGCACACACACCTGATCTCATAATTGGAGATCCTGATGCTAGTGTGAGAACTAGAAGTGCAACAAACAATGAGTGTCTGTATCATGCTTTCTTGTCTCAAACAGAACCAAAGAAAGTGGAGGAAGCTCTTCAAGATGCTAATTGGATTACAGCAATGCAAGAAGAGTTAAATGAATTTGAAAGAAATGAAGTCTGGACACTTGTACCTAGACCAAAGAACAGATCAATAGTAGGTACAAAGTGGGTTTTCAGAAACAAGACTGACAGTGAAGGTGTGATTACAAGAAACAAGGCTAGACTTGTGGCTAAAGGTTATTCACAACAGGAAGGAATTGATTATGATGAAACCTTTGCTCCAGTTGCAAGATTGGAGGCCATAAGAATTTTTCTGGCCTATGCTGCACACAAGAAGTTTAAAGTCTTTCAGATGGATGTAAAGAGTGCTTTTCTCAATGGGAAGCTTGAAGAAGAAGTGTTTGTTGAACAACCACCAGGATTTGTAGATTCCAAGTATCCAGATTATGTCTACAGGCTTGACAAGGCATTATATGGACTAAAGCAAGCACCAAGAGCATGGTATGAAACTCTTGCTCAGTTTCTTTTAGAAAGTGGGTTCACAAGAGGTACAATTGATAAAACCTTGTTTTATTTCAATTCTGGTGATGATTTGCTTTTAGTTCAAATTTATGTAGATGATATTATTTTTGGATCTACTAATGACAAACTTTGTAAGAAGTTTGCAAAGCTTATGCAATCCAGGTATCAAATGAGCATGATGGGAGAGCTTAGTTACTTTCTAGGCTTACAAGTAAAGCAAACAGATGATGGTATTTTTATCAATCAAGCAAAGTATACCAGAAATCTTCTAAAGAAATTTGGTATGCTTGATAGTTCATCTGCTACAACTCCCATGGCTACAGCAACGAAGCTTGACAAAGACACAGGAGCCTCAGTAGATATGACTAACTACAGAGGAATGATAGGGTCTCTACTGTATCTTACTGCAAGTAGACCTGATATCATGTATGCAACATGTCTTTGTGCAAGATTTCAAGCAGATCCCAGAGAGCCTCATCTAACAGCTGTAAAAAGGATTTTCAAATATCTCAAAGGAACCATAACCTTGGGTTTGTGGTATCCTAGAGAATCAGAGTTTAAGTTATTTGGTTACTCTGATGCAGATTTTGCAGGCTGTAAGATAGACAGAAAAAGTACAAGTGGAAGCTGTCAATTTTTAGGTGACAGATTGGTTTCTTGGTACAGTAAGAAACAGAAATCAATTTCTACATCCACTGCAGAAGCAGAGTATATAGCAGCTGGTAGCTGTTGTGCACAGATTTTATGGATGAAGAATCAATTGCTGGATTATGGGTTAAGGTACTCTAGAATACCTATTTTCTGTGATAACCAAAGTGCTATTGCTATGACAGGTAATCCAGTACAGCATTCCATGACCAAGCACATCAGCATAAGGTATCATTTTATCAGAGAACATGTGGAAGAAGGAAACATTGAGCTTCATTTTGTGTCTACAGACCAACAACTTGCAGATATCTTCACCAAACCTTTGAGTGAAGCTACTTTTACAAGATTGGTAAATGAACTTGGAATGATCTCTGGTTCTGACTAGAGATACGGGTTAGACTCATTTTTTATGTTCATGATTTCTTACATGTGTTAACTGTTATGTGAACCAGCATGTTAAACTCTGATGATAAACTCTGTGAAGTGTCAGTCATACTCTGAAAGTAAACTCTGGTGTTAAACTCTGTTGGTCATACTCTGGTAATTACAGTTTAATGCTATTCTCTAACTGTAATTTTGTCTGAAACATATGGACCAATGAAGAAATTTGTATGAAGCATAATTCTCAGTAAGTAATTGTGAATCCTTAAGAGTTGATAGATTCTGATCTCATTTATGTGCAGTAAACTAACACAGCATGATACTGTCTCTATATTTATACCATCTCTTAGTTTATTGATCCTATACACTGAGTCTGTATTAGCTGTTTGCATTTTCTCTCATAAGTTAATTTTAATCACTGATGAAAAGTCTAAACTCTGATTACTTACTACAAATAATTCACCCTCAAATCAAAAGATGCCAACCAGAGCACAAATTCCTTTGAGATCATGTTGTGCCTAGGACGATCCAGGAACTTATTGTATGAAATAAGGGCTAAAATCTTTGATTTTTGGTGACTAGTGCCAACCACTGATTACTGGAAAAATAATAAAAAAATAATAAAAATAATAATAAAAAATAATAATAAAAAAAAGAAAGAATATATAAATAATACAGGGGGTGACAAATAAAAGACATATCCAAATGAAAGGATATCAGTAACACAGAGTTTAGATAGAAAAATCAGTGTCTATGTGAGAGTTTAGGCAACCAGTTTTTACTACTTTAGTTTGTGGATTTTATGCACTTTGAGATGATCTAAATACTGATTTCGGTAAACTCTGCTACTACACACACATTTCTCACAACTGTACAGATTGAGAAAAGAGTTTATTGACAAAGAAGGATAAATGGTAAACACTGATGTATTGTGTGAAATACGCCGAGGTTACTTTGTTTTAATCTATGATGGTTAAAATAATTTCCTTGTTTCAGACATTTTATACTCTTGAGATTAGTCATTTGTTTTTCGGAAAAAGTAAGATTGAACGGAGAAAAGAAAGAGTGCGTTTGATAAGTACTGATAGTGATTCGTAATGCTACTGAGTATGTTAGTTTATTGTTTAAAGTGATATCATTTTCTTTCACTTTACGATTACTATGCAATATTGATAATACTGATATGTAAAGAAACAAATTGTTTTTCATTAATTGATTCAAATTTACATTCAGACAAATTCATACTCATGTTAAGCTAATCTTTCTGGTACATGCTAATCACTATGGTTACAAAGAGAAGATCTATTTAACCAGGATAAGTATCTGAATGCTACATCTGAAGCAGAAGAGCTAGAGCCAGAAGTTATTGTGCTCTACTACTTCTGATGAGAGCTACCCAGTTGTTCATCTGATTATTATACCATCTGGGATTGCTTGACAACATACTGAAGATGAATCATCATCATCATCATCATCTTCCTGGATTCGCTTTCTGCTTTGCAGCTTGCAGGATTCCAAGAAGATTGTCTCCTCAGTACCAATCAGGAAGCTCTGCTGGAAGAGCATCATACAAATCTCCATAGTATCATCGTCTGCCAGGATGGGCACATCATATGGACCGGGACGGATGATGTGCACATAAGGATTAGAGATTGGTCCTTCTGCTATTTCATCATCTGCTATAAGACCTTCATCATTCAGAAAAGAAAGAACAAGAAACTCATCGATGATGTAGTTTGCTTGTTGAGGCCAGTTCATGTTAACGAATGATTCGACATCCATGAACTCAAAGGTTCCTGCCATTTGGTGAATGGTAATTTTAAGATATGAAGCCTGTTGTTAAAATGCTTGAGTTTTTAAAGCATTCAACAGGGTAACTGAAGGGTTCTTACTAGAATCGAAGCGCTTGGGATATTAAGGTGCGGAGTTTCGAGACAGTCATTATTATTCTGACTGTTGAGTTCCTTTGTACTTTATTATTGAAATTGATAATTTTATTATTATTGATTTTTTTTTTCTTTTAAGCGAATATTTTGAGTGTTATATGTGATGACAGGTGTCTCCACGTTTGCACGTGTGTATTGGAAGTTGTTAGATACAGCTGTCAGCGTCTTCACGTCTGACATCTGTCCCACTACCATACTTCTAATCTTACCAGTTATTATTTAATACACTACATACACACGATTCAATCTTTTACGCATTTCATCTTTTCATAATATTTTACTCACACACAAACACTCAAACACTTTCTGAGCCCAGTATTTCTTGTTTTCAAATCTTACTAATGGCAACTACAGCGTTTATTGCATCTGAATTAGAATTTGTCCCAAATAACTACTCAGCTCCTGTAGCGAATGAGAACGCACCGGAGGCGTTTCATTTGATTCAGAGTTTCTTGTCAAACTCTGATATTGGTACTGCTCTCACCGCACCATCGAAGCTGTCTGCGACTCAAATTCGAACTTTTTGGCAGACAGGTACTTATGATAATGGAGGAGAGTCTGGATCTCCATCTATCATTTTTGAGTTTCAAGAAGATCAATTTGTTGTTACTTCTACTACTGTTCGTGATGCTTTGGGTCTTGAAGATTTTAATGCTTTCACGATATCTGTTGGTGATTCTGAGTTGGTTAGGATGATGAGAGAAATCGGCTACTCTGGACCTTTGTCAAAGATAGGTCAACTCAAAAGGCCATTTTTGCGTAAGGAGTGGAGCTTCTTTTTCGATTGCATTACTCGGGCTTTTGGAAAGAAGTGCACTAATTGGGATGCGATTCCCACGGATAGTCTACAGATCGGGTATTCTCTTCTCTATGGCAGTCAATTTGATGTTGCTAGATTAGTTTTAACTAATATTGGTGAGAAAATGCTAGAGAATAGAAATGTTGTTTACTTCTCTAGGTTTTGTCAATTGATACTCAATCATTGCTGTCCACATGTTGAGATTGTAGAGGATGATGTTATACTTTCATTTAAATTACACAAACGTATATTCTCTGACCTTATCAACAAGGACAACAAGAAAGGAGAAGTTGGTCCTTTAATGTTACCTGCATCTGTGCAACAATTTCTTGACAACTCACAACAACAACGTGTCTCAACTGCTGAAGCTGGACCCTCTGTATCTCAACCACAGAGGTCAAAGAGATCTAAAGTTCGAGCAGTTAAGTCTGTTGAAGCTGAGGCATCAAATGTTGATGCTGTGCCTCAGAGAAAAAGAATGAAGAAAAGGCGAGCCCACAGGGCAAAGTCTGTTGCTGCTGCTTCTAGTGCAGACTCAGAAACTGAAGCTGATGAAGAAAATCTTCATCAGAGAAAGAGAAGATTAGTTGCTAATCAACTTTTTGGTGATATTATTGCCAATTTGGATAAAGAACCTGAGGACACAGAAGCTCCTACATCAAAAACTGATGATGTAGTTGAGGAAGCTGCTGCATACTCTGACAGCAGGATTGTGGATCATGAAGATACTATACCGGAAGCTGATCAAGCATCTACTGAGTTAGTAGAACCTATTGCTTCTCACACAGAAATCATTTCTATTGATTTTGAGAAAGGTGATGAAGTTGATCAGATTAGAGTTGATCCAGTTCCAGAAGCTGTTGCTGTACATGCTGATGCAACAGATAATGATCATGAGGATATTATCTTTCTTGAAACTTTGCAACAATCCGTTGTTGAGATTGTTCAGAGAGAAGCAGAGGTTACTGCTCCAGCAAACTCTGATGTTCCTCAAACTGTAGCAGATCAAGTACCTGATGCGACTGCACAGTCAATTGATGAAATCACTGCTGAAAATGTGCTTGAAGATATTCACAGAGAGGATGACAATGCTGAAGCTAGTCCTGTTCATTCAAACTCTGATATTCATGTGGAAATTTCTGATATTCAAGCAAATTCTACTGAAGAAAGGGAAGTTCAAAGGGCTGCTTCTGAGCATTTTCAGAATATGTACTACAATGCATGGGCTAATGCAGATTGTATCTTTCCAGCGCAAAGGGCTGCAGAATTTTTATCTGATTCTGTCAAGAAGATTACAAATCCTGATGTCCTTACGAGCTTACAGGCAACTGTTATTCAAGTCAAATCTCTCAATAATAGATTTGATGAGAATCAACAAATGCTTACAAGTCTGAGGAATGAAGTAAGCCTGAGGGATCTTACTTTAAAGGCTGACAGAACTTATTATTATACCATGTTCAAGCAGCAAGCCAGGGATTCTGAAGAAATCAAGAAGAGGCTTGGGACAGTTGAGGACAACCAGAATGCTCTGTCTGCTCAACTGACTTCTATTTCTACTGCGCTTGAATTGCTGACATCAGTACTACTTTCTGATGATGTCAAAAAGGGGGAGAGTATACCTAAAGACAAATGCAAAGATACTCAAACTCTGAGACGGAAGGATGATTCTGCTGATGGTGGAAGCAAGGAATCTGAGAAGAATTTACTTTCTGTTCAAGGAAAAAGAAGATCAAAATTAAATTCTAATAGGTTGACAAACTCTGGTAAAGAAATTTCAAACTCTGCCAGTGGTTCAAGACTTAAGAGTTTAATTATTTCAGCCAATCCATTAACTGATGAAGAAATTGCTACCAAGATGTTTCTAGAAGAACATGGTAATGAAGCTACAGTTGAAGACATGGAAGCTGAAATGCTGAGTCTTGCTGAAGAGCATGAGAAGAAATTGAAGGATGGTACTTATAAGAAGAAGGAAATCAAGGCTCCTAGAAAGAAAGAAAAAGGAATTGTTATCAAAGAGAATGTAAACTCTGATCAGAGCTTACAGTACTCAAGGAGGCCTGTGATTAAAAATGCTGATAAAGGAAAAGGTAAACTGGTAGAAGAAGAGCAGTTACCTAAGAAGATTTATTCAACCTCTGACATTGTTCAAGTTGAAACAAGATTACCAAAATCAACCTCTGACGCTGCTCAAGTTGATGATACTATTGAAGTTAAGCCAGCCTCTGACAAGGCTCAAGCTGTGCAAACTAAGCTAGCTCCTCAACTCAAAGGTTTCTTAAGACCTGTACTCTCTGAAACTCTGACACTTCAACCTGTGGATTTTTCTCAAACCAGGACTGTACTTGGAAAAGAATCTTATGATAAGTCTGGTTTAGGTTCACATAGGGAGAAGAGAATAAATAACAGATCTCAAGACAATATTTCACTAACAGGATCTGGTATTGGGAATACACAAGAAAATCTTGATAAGTTAGAATCTGTTCAGTTGATTTTTCACAAGATCTTGAAGAAGCAGTTTCTGTTATATTTCATGAGTGATGGAAGAGTTTATAGAATTGGAGAATCTGATGTAAATCTCAAATCATGGGAAGAACTTGAATATGTACTTTATCTGTTAAAAGTTAAGAACAGACATACCCATAATGTTGCTCAAATCTTAAGAGAAAAGATGCTGAGATCAAAAGTGATGCTTGGAGGAGGAGAAGTCTCAAATGCTTATATTCCAAAGTATAGAGATCATACTGGAAAATTGGTGGAGATGAAGAGAAACAGTGCTAGATTTAAAACTGCACTGGGATTAAAAGTCTTAGAATTCAACTTAGAGTCAGATAAAGCTCAGTACATTCGGCTAGGGAATGATATGAAGAAGAACAGTATTTATTCTCTGAGGGCTGCCATATATCAAACTGGTGAAGGAGATCCAGAGTATAAGGAACTGAAAGAGATTATGATAACTGAACTTGAGAATGCTGAGAGAAGACTGTTGATTGATTATCTCAGGACTGTGCCTGATATTGAAGAAGTCAAGTAAAGTCTGACTGTAAGTTTTTAATATTTTCTATTCTAAGTCAAATTTAAACTCTGTTTTAAATTAAACTCTGTTATATGTTAAACACTGCATTTGTTAAAAGGTTTTGACATCATCAATTATATGTTTTAACTTGTACATTTTATTATGAACAAGTTGGGGGAGATTGTTAGATATAATTGCTAATGTTTGTTTATCAGTGTTTAAGCAACAGGTACTGACAAGAGTTTATCAGAAGCCAGTCAGAGTTTAGTTAAACTCTGACAGGGTAAAGAGTTTAATTGAAGCCGGTCAGAGTTTATTTAAAGTCTGACAAGGTGAAAGTTGAATTAGCTGTCGGTGCAGAATTGAAGATTCTAGAAGCAATATATTCTGAAGATGGAAAGAAGCAGAATATATTGATACAGCTAAGGAGATTGGAATAGAAGACTGAAGCAATCCTTAATTGATATGAATTGTATAGCTAACTTATAGGAATATCAATTAGAGATGGATTGTATGTAGCTGTGTACTATATAAACACAGATAGGTTATCCCTAGAAGGGGCGCGTGAATATTGATATATTATTCTTGTAACCTAGAAGCTCTTTGTGATTCATTAACATCATAAAGAGAGAAGCTGTTAATACGATTACAGTTTTATTGATTCATAAACAGTGTTTTTAATTATCGTTATTCTCATACATACTTGATTATATTGTGTATTCGGCCTAACATACTATTTCTGTAGGCCTCTTTCAGGCATAAGAACAATAAAAGCGGTTTATTAGTTGTAACTGCCATGTTTAGCTACAGCTTCACAGTTATCAGCCCCAGCTCTACAACTGCTTGGCTCATCTATTTGCTTTAGGTTCATAATAGAATATGTTCATCTATTCTCAGGACATTCGGGGGGTAGTGTATGCACACCCTACCTATTTCATGTTTTTTGGCAAAATTTTACAATATTAATGAAACCTCTATTTTTGGTTCACATGGTTGTTTGAATGCTTTGTTATTCTTTATATGCTTGCTGTAAGAATCACATATGGATTAGGACTAAATGTGTGACTATCTTTGTTTAAGTTCTTCATCATAAATGATTATATAATAAAGAACTTGATTGGATTTAATATTATTGGATTGGATTTAATATTATTTGGATTGGATTTAATATTATTGGATTGGATTTAATATTATTGGATTGGATTTAATATTATTGGATTGGATTTAATATTACTGGATTGGATTTAATATTAGTGGATTGGATTTCACATTATTGGATGGGATGTGATATTATTGGATTAAATTGGGAAATCACACCCATGGATAATGAGGTGAAGGTTACTACTTATGAATTAAATATATAAGCTTATTAATAGCTCATGTAAGCCCTAGGGACACTAGGCAGGAGTATCATGGCATAATGTGGAAATCAAACATAGGCCACCCCACTGGTTCAAACTTCTTTGCACAATAGCAAGCTGGAACACTAAATAGGTCAAAACTACACTAAGGAAGTTCAAGGTTGGTGAACCCCTGAAGCTGTAACACAGATCCAACTTCATACGGATTTATGAAGTACACGGAATTTAATGGCGCATTACCCTAGGCAGGGATACACATGCATAATTGGGTTTTTCTAAGGCATTGGATAAAATGGCTTATGGATATTTTTATCTATGGAATGTGGATTATGTACCTAAAGATATTAGGTGCAAGGATGGTTTACTTACACATTATATTATTAGAATAATCATGGGGTGAATGACTTTTATCACCTACGGTTTATATCCCTGGTCAAGGGGTAGGAAAAGCTCGGGTGAGCTTCAGGTTTATGGCTGCGATAACGCAAATATGCGTGTTGGTGAACTTCCTATAAAACATGATCTTATGGTATAGATCTTATTGGTTACCTGTATGGTACATATCACGAATGTTCCTGGATTGGCACATAACTATCTATTAGTACAGGGATACTGGTTATCTAACGATGCAGGACAGGTCGGTCTTATGCATCTGGTATTTCACATGAAGCTACAGCTACTCGTATATTAGCTCAACATGGTGACCTGGTGATCATCCAGAAAAAATAACATGGCAAGTCTAAGCATGGATTTTTGGAATAAAGAAAATAAAGGTACTGTAAAATTAAAAAGATGAAAACCAAAGTTAAAGGTTACATCTTGCGAGGTATTCCGAGGTACCCGCACCCTCATCCGAATGTTTGAAACTTACGACGTGAACGTCGAGAATGTTATCAGAATCAAAAACCATAAAAGTTAACCCTTCCAAAGGGTGTGAATGTTTTCAAAAGGAAAAGTACTTATGATTAAAAGGTGGCACTCATGAAGGAAGGTTATCGGGAGACGCCACAGGAGCATCCTGGTCAGGAACAGGGTCGGCCGTCTCCACACCTTCCATTTGGGCATCTGGGTTGGAGCTCTCATCCACGACCTGCGCCTCAGCCTCAGGTTCAGATGGGACAACCTTCCCCTGCTCCACAGCTGCAGCAGCCTCCTTCTTCTTAATCTCTTCCACCAGCTTTACGGCATCATCCCCGAGCAAGGTCCAGTCTAAAGTTGGAAAATGATCATACATGGACTCAATATAATCATTTACCCCACGGCTGTACCCGGCCTCGAACTTTTCGCGCTTGGCTGCCTCACGAGTGGATCTCTCCAAAGCAATGGTGGTGTTAAGAGAATCTAGCTTCTTCTTGAATTCCCCAACTTTCCTGGTATAGGAAGCCTGTAACGCGTCTTTCTCAGCATCAAGGTTCACTATGGAGGTGTTCAACTGTTCACGTTCTTTTAATAGCTTAGCCTCGGAAGCCTTAAGCTTCTTGCTGGCATCAGCTAACTTCTTCTTTTCATCTTCGCTTGTCTTAAGGAGGGACTTTAAATACTTGACTTCATCAGATAATTTCTGATCACCACGGGCCGCGGCCATCATTTCTTCGTTCCGTTTTAAGGTATGAAAGAGACTTTGAGCTTCACACCAGGTGGTGGCCTTCGCAGCTTCAGACAAGCTCATCTTGTCCCACTCAGCAATAGCCTCTTCTGGAATCTGATTTCCTGCCATAGTAAAAAACATACGGATTAGGGGGCTGGAACCTTCACCTGGGGTGCTGGGGGGTGATGGCTTGGACTTTTTGCTAAAACGGGATCCCGGGCCTTTAGCAGTGTCAACGGCAGCAGATGGCGGTAGTTTCCTTTTAGAAGAAGTGGTAGACTTGTCCTGGGAAGCAGTGGTTGATTTCATCCTTGATATGGGGGTAGCGTCTATGGGAATGAGATATTTCCCCTCATCTCCAAAGAGATCATCATAACTTGCGGATTTGTTGACAAATGATGGTACACCAGAAGCCATATCTACAAAGAAAACCAAAGGTCAATATATGGACAATAAAGTATGTGAGCAAGGTAATAAACGTGTTGAGAATGCACAAATGACAAAGTAAAGCGTAAAGACATGGCAGGGAATTTATTTTACTTGAGGTTTCAGCCTCAGAACCCTCCGTTGGAACCAGTTTCATGGATTTCTCATTTGCCAAAAAACCACACTTTTTAAGGTTTTGATTTGTCAACAGACTAGCACCATCTCCTAGCTCTGCTGACAGCTTCAAGGCTTCGTAGGCCCTTTCCAGGGAATGGCCTTTGAGCGCTGTCTTACTCGGAATCTCTATATAAAGGTTTAGGTATGGATTAGATTGTAATATCTAAATCATTCGGGAAGGAGTAAGGAAAATATGGAAGCAGTACTTACTAGGGTTTCTGTTAAATTCGGTTCGGTATGAAGGACAATCATAGCAATAGAGAAATTGGGGTAACTAATTAGTCATTCCCTTCTTGTTTCCCTTGATGCACTGACCATCATGGACATTCCAGGCGGACAAATAAAAGAAACCAGAATTCTTTCCTGTTTTTTTAAGCTGGTAAAAGAAACCCAGCTCACGAGCGGACATCTTCTTTTCAAACAGCTGGTCATAAAGAACATACATGCACATGGCCATTCTGTAGGCGTTCGGGGTTATTTGAAGAGGAGCAATGTCATAGTAGGTAATGATATCGTGGATAAAAGGATGTAGAGGTATGGACAAACCCATTCTAAAAAACGTGGCGGAGAACACAACACAAGGTATCTGTTGATCAGGTTCAAAGTTGTCGAAATGATGACACCTTTCCCCAGGGGAAGGTACCACCAAGCGACACTTAGGATGATGTTTTTGAAGAAGAAGTTTTACTCTGTTGGCATTTATTGAGGTGTCTAGCTCCTCACAAGCAGGGATTATGCCCTGTGATTCATTGGGATTTTCATCTTCTGAGGAAACCTCGACCTCAACCTCTGAATCAGGGAGCGGATAGTTGTTGGACGATGTTTGATGAATGGCTATGGCTTGAGAATCTTTGGTTTTGTGGGAAAAGAGATTGGTGCGAACGGATACAATGGCTTGTTCAGGAACCAGTACCTTAACTTTGGAGCGAGTTCTGGTACTGACTGGTTTAATAGTAAGTGGCTTTGATGACATCTGCAAAGGATGGAGCAGGGTGAGATAACGGCCAACAGGGTTTTTTCTCAATCAGGCAAGCAAGAGAACAAGAAAACCGAAAAGTTTACAAAGGTTTTCGATTGGGGTTTTTTCCTCGAATTATGGTTGAGGATCTAGGTCGAACAGGTGGTGATCGGGGTAATTCTAAAGGTGTGGGAATTACGAATTACAAGGTTGCTTATACATCTAAAGGGAAGATGAAGGTCCATAAGGGTCTTCGCCTCAAGAGAGGCCGCAGTACATAGAACTCTAAACCTAAAACAACAGGAAGGGTTTTCGATTTTCATCTTAAATACTTTTACGGGACGGCATATCAATGTTAATATTCCGGAGAATATGTGACATACATTATCAACTATACATGCAAGCAAGAACAATCAAGAAGACGAAAAGACACGGTGCGATATGCAATTCGACACACCAAAGAAAACATGAGTTTAAAGGGTTGAAAGGTCTCGATTATACATGGTAGTAGAACGAGTACCATCAAACTATCATGGTTCACAAGGGGTGAGTGCGTATGTTATCTTGGGTTTCCGGTGTGATCGACATGATAATGTAAGTATATGTGTGTGCTTACATGGTTGTGTATATGTACGTATGAACAAATAAGAGGGGCATATTCAAGGACGGCATGCAACAGTAAATAAGGATTAAAAACGGCAGATAAAGATAGATTCATACCTTGTGGAGTGATGCAGGTTGGGGATGATCGAAAATCGGAGAATCGTCGGTATCCTGAGCTGTCTGGAAGCCTTTCGCCGGAGAGAAAGTAGAAGGGGTGAAGTTTGTGTTGAAAAAAGAAAAGAAAAAAGTGGAAGGGCGTGTCTTTAAGTACACGCGTGAATGGGAATAGTCGCACCAGGTGGAACCATTCGATTGGTTTTAAAAAAAAAGGGTCAGAAGGAAATTTAGAAAATAGGAAGGATAAATGCAAATGCTCGGTTCGGATTTCTAGGAAGAATAAGAGAGGTTTGTTGTATTTTTTGAAATTTGAATTCTTTTCAAAAAAGATAATTGGTGGGTAAATAAATGCTTTGGAAGCTAATTGAAGCGTGGGATTAATTCGCTGAAAAATAGAGGTATATACACCGAAGATTTTAGTTAGATATCGGGTGTTCAGCTAAGGGTCTGCAGCTGGTTATGAGGTTAAGAGTCGATTGTTCAAGAATGAAATGGGTTTTGGTTCCTTTTGTATTCAATACTGCAAGGAACCGGGGGGTAGTTGTTGTGCCCAAAATCTCATATGGGCTCGATTTAAGGCCCATATCCGTTATAAGTCCAGTAGCAGGGTATTGGGCTAGGATGGTGGATACTAAGATACAAGCTCATGATGTCGTGGTCTAGGTTCAAGGAATCCAGATAGGTTCGAGGTGCCGCAACAGGTACCCTGGAACAGGTTCGAGGTACTAAGGCAGGTCCGAGGCATCAAGGTAGCCTCAAGATACTGAGGTACAGGCTTAGGACATCATGGGTCAGGTGCAGGGTCCTCTAAGGTGGTTCAGGGTGCCAGGACAGATCCAAGGTCTCGAGGTTCAAGTTGGGAGCATTGAGGTTCAGGTGGTCTGAACCTCGAGACTGGTCACAGGTGATGAGTAGCCGAAGGCAGAGTATTAGTAGGACAAGGACTCAGCTACCTATACTTTAGGGGCACAGATTTATACTTATAAAAGGACTCGTAAATCTGATTAAATAGGATGGATGGAACAAATATAATTAGTATGGGACTCATATTAATTATTCGGATAAGCATTACTTACTTGAGGATTTATAGGACTTAGAGTTGGACATGGACTAGGAGACTAGAAAGCTCGGCTGGAGCTACCTAATTCGACTAAAACTCTAAGATGGACTATCTTAGGGTGGTGGAATTCATAAGGATTAAGAAGTATAAACCTAATAGAACTACATGGGGCTTGATTCCTATAAATAGGATATGTAGGCACTTGACTAAAGGATTCGGATTTTCACTCTTGAGACGCATAAGGCTTGTGCACCTCTGTGATACATATTCCGGTGAATTGGCTGGCCGAATAGGAATTATTTTGCCCTCTTCATCTGGTGGTTTTGTCGACTCAGCCCCCGGAAACATACTTCAACCATTTTGTACTTGCTACGAGCTTCAGGCTTCGAGTTTTGAACCTGTAAGCTCTGTCCGATAACCAAGGACGTTTTTCACGAATATTCCAGCGAGATTCTCTCAATTGTGTTGTATCAAATTTCTCTCACAACATACAGTTACTCAGTTTCTTTTGTCAGATACAGCTGCTCTGTTAGATATCAAATGTTACCTTTTCTTGCAAATTACTTATCACAATCCCTCCAAACTAGTAATTACTAATTATTAGAGTCGAGGATCATGTACAAATTTTGTGGCTAATAGTACATGAACGCTCGTACAAAATCTTGAAGTGCAGAACCATGTATTTCTGAAGCAAGTAATATTTATTAATGCATTTGATTGTGTGTTGTGGTTGCAGTGTTCAAGTACGATCCACCAAGCAATACTACATTTCCTCATAGCGTGTATCAACTACGAAATTATCCAAGTTTTCAGAATTGCGACCTACGAAGAGCAAAAAGGTTGGCTTCAGTGACAGGAGGTGGAGGAAATGGATTTGAGTTGGTGTTGAAGAATTGGAAGCCTTACTACTTTGTCTGTGGTGAGCGCCAAGGTTTTCATTGCAAAGTTGGCCTCATGAAATTCTCTGTCATGCCTCTTATTCGATGGAATTACTAAAAAAACTTGGCAAATCTACCGTCAAGTAGCCTCTAAAGGTTTCTACGTCGATTTCTACTATATTTTTCGTATTTTGTCAAAACAATAATGTAAATGTGAGTTTACAGTAATAGTAGGGCTGTCAAACGGATAATTCGGATACGGATCTGCCTGTATCCGAATCCGAATCCGAAAATCTGAATTCGTATCCGGATCCGTATCCAAATCCGAAAATATTTAAATAAAAATATCCGAATCTAAATCCGCCGGATACTATCCGGATACGGATAATATCCGAATCCGAATTTCAGTCAGAATTTTTTAGTTTTTATATTAAATTTTAATTCAATAAAATTGAAAAAATAATAAAATTTTAAATTTTTTTAAAAAAAAAAAGTAAACTAAACTAAAACTTAAATTTATTAAAGTCTATTTTATTTTCAAAAATTTACTTTTTAGTATAATTTTGTTTATTTTAAAATATTAAATTTTTAATATATATATATATATATTTACAATTATCTACAACTTATATAAATATATTGTTTAATGATTAAATTATATATATATATATATATATATATATATATATTCTGTAAACTTAAAATATAATTTCTAAATAATATGTAACTATATATATATATAATATATATTATTTATTTATCATATTTATTTAATTTCGGATTCGGATAATACCGGATACAGATGTACCTATATCCATATTTGTATTCGCAACTACCGAATTCGAATACGGATAATATCCGCTTTATTTCGGATACGGATAAAATCCGCTTTATTCCGGATACGAATACAGATATTTCGGACGGATTTCGGATTTTTCAAATTTTTTTGACAGCCCTAAGTAATAGTATTACAGAGAAGTTGTAAAGTTTCCCTTCATGTATTTGTACATGTTTAAGAGTATGATTCAATAGAAATTTTATTTATCCTAAAGTTTAAATTTTTATTTAGGATTTCATAAGTTGAGTTTTGTGTTTGGATAATTTTTTCTTAGGAATGTATATCTTATATAACCAGGTAGATTAATAAGAAAACATGGGTTTCCAATCCGGGTCTTAATTTTCTTTTGTGGTTTAATTTTAGAATGGTAATTAGTATTTGTTGATGCAAATTGCAAACAGGTGAGAATTGAATAGGAATTGATGGAGGATAACTCTAACTATTGTTAAAAGTATGACACTTGCATTCATGATTATTATACTTTAGTTTATTTTACTATGAATTGTTTTAATTTAATGAATGGTTATGGACGTTCCCAAAAAATAAAAAATGTGGATACAAGTTTTTTATTGTATTTAATCAATATTTTATAAGTTCCAAATCATTAAGATATTGGATGAAACTTTTGAGTGATTAAATGGCCAAACATAAACGTAAATTATATTCTCAATTTGCTAAACGTATTGATTTTCTGTTTATCCTCGCTTACACCAGTTGTGTAGAATAGGACTACCCAACCCAACCATGTACATATTGGGAATAATATTTGATACAAAATAAATAAATATAACAATGTGTTCGAGATATGTTTTAGTAAAATAATTTAGAGAAAAAAAGGAATTATGATCTTATATAACTTATCCGAGATTATAAAATTTTAGTAAAAGATGTGTATTGTATATATTATTTTTTAGAAAAAAAATAAATCAATTGCCTTCTAAATTATATTATATTCTAACTTTAGAAAGTATATATATTATTTTTTCTTAAATTTCTTTACCACGTGGAATAAGCCTAGCTATACATTTTCTACTCCCAATCGATCACTTGGGTGTCTTTCCACCTGCTTCGTGCGGGTCTCTATCAACCCTCTAATTCATCATTTTTGTATATATTAATTTTTGTTTATGTTTACATTTTCGACTACTGATCGATAAAATGTTTACTTGTGTACGATCACTTAAGAAGGGTTTTTTTTATTTATTTATGTTATTTTTGTTTAGCTATTTTTCAGGTTTAAATCCAATACTTTCAACCCAAGATTAAAAAAAATCCCAAAGTCTAACACTCAGCAATATGTTTAGCTCTGTTACGATTTACGAATATTACTAATTTTATGAAGTTGAAAGTCATAGGCAAGACACGTACAGACGTACTACACATAAAAGCGAACACGTGTTCGTTTGCTTATTGTTTTTGTTTGCTATGTTGAGGGACAATTTCACTTCCATATTACTGATGTGGTGATTTAGCATGTAGGCTCCCTCGCATTTCTGGTACGTTTACGTACTAGAATTGCGGAAATGGTACAGCTGGGTTGAGTTTTGCAAAACTGGTACAGGGCGTCACAGCCCGTGGCGACCCTAGCTGGGGTGCGCCACAGCCCGTGGCGACCCTTGTTTATCCATTTTTGTATAATTGCTTGCTTCACTCCATTTTCAAGGTTGAAACATCAATTTTCAAGTTTAAAAAACTGAATTAATAAAATAAAAAATTTGGTTTTTTATTTTGGCATATTACAGTAGAATAGTCGAAGTTTGTTAAAAGTTAAAAATTGAGTTAAAAAAATTGGATAAGTTATGATTTTTTATTAGCCGAACATGAGATCCTGAAAATGCAAAAACCCAAAAAAAGTAAATATTGGTCTGAAAGTGACATGAAGACACAATATTCAAGTTTTGTAAAAATGACAGTTGAAAATACAGAAAAAAGTAATGACAGTATGTATGCAGTTCTGAATTCATTTTGGCATAGCATGAACCCGTGAATACATAGGAAAATGGTCTCGTGATCTAAATTATTTTATGTAACTATTAAGAATTTGAATTCTCACTATAAATATCCTATGCCCATTCTCCTCATCCTTGAAAAATGGCAAATGGTTATAGTAGTGGTGAAATTTTCAGAGCCATGGGTAGAAAATGGCTATGTGACGATGATTTTGCATACTCAATGAACCCTAATCATCGTTACTCAAGTCAGGCAATAACAACGATGCAGAGGGAGTGGGAGCGGCGTACTCAATATATTTCTTGTTGTATTGAACAATGTCGCTTGAATGGACTTAGAATACCGAAACAACGCGCTATCCTGATGCCACGCAATACTCCACAACAACTTGAAGTTGCATTGTTTCGTGCACGAGAGGAAGAGAACCGAATGCGCATCCGCGTACATCGACATAGTCTAGCAGCAGATGCAAGGATGTTTGCAGAGGATGGAGACATGCTACGTGCAAGGCAGTATCACCAATGGAGCGTGAGTGCTGAGAATGACTCAGACAGCTTCATGTCCGACGAGGATTAAACTATTGTACTTTTCAATATTCAAGTACGAGTAATTGGTCATTTTATGACTATGTTAAATAAAGACATGCTAGTTTTGCATTGTTAACTAAATTTGCATGCCATAGGAAATGAAATGGAAGCGCTATTAAAACCACACAAATAGGAAATGAAATTAAAAAAGTACATGTAGGAAATGAAATCACACAAAGCAAAGACTACAAATTCATATGAAAACTAAGTGGAGCAACGTCAAACTGCACTGGAACTTAGTGGACAAAGTTTGCTCCGTTTTGTATGTCCTTGTTGGTGACAACGGCTACATTTTATCCCTGAACGCGACTGGTCCATCTCAGTACGAATTCTTACAGACTCCCCCTTGTCGCCACGTTTTTTCTTTATCTTTCTGCAGCCTTCATCCGGTACCAACTTACCATACCTCTGCCACTGTACCGGTAAGACGTAGTTCCAGCACTCGGTAGGATCCAATGGATATATGATAGGCTCCCATAACTTATGCAATTTGGAAGAGTAGTGGTAAGGTTCAATCCACTTTTTCCAATCAAGATTCTCTGCCAAGCAACCAGCCATTACATGATAACAAGGCAAATGGTGGGAAATCCATTTTCCACAAGTGCAACTCCGTTGGCTGATGTCCACATTTTGGGTGCGCCCCCCCTTAGTGCCTCCTTTAACCCGATAGCGTTGCGTAACAACTTTGAAAATCCCTCGTTGTTTACTGAATGTATGCACCGTATGTGATTTAGCCTTTTCCATATATCTGCTTATCATACTCTCAGTGCGTTGGCACAATTGTTGACCCCGCTGCATAGCATCGACAGTTTGGTTGCGCTGTGCGTTGACAATGCGAACAGTCTTGTAGAAGATATACTCCATCATTGCCGTAGCGGGAAGGAAACGAGCCATTCTTATGTTACCATTGAAGCCTTCCATCACGTTTGTTGTGGCTTGTCCATAACGAGCACCGCCAATATCGTAGCATATGGTCCACAATTCTGGATTAATGTCTGCTAGGTACTGCAAAGCAGGGGGTGATATCGCGCCTATTCTCTTCATGTATGCCTCGTGTTTATTGATTTGGGGGGTAGTTCCAGCTTTCCACATCAATAGTTTTAACTCTCCACCGACATGTTTACTTGAGAAGTTACTTCTGACATGAAATAAACAGAACCTATGAATCCCGTACGGTGGTGTGAATCCACTAGCCGGGTTCCTCATCGCTGCTAGGATGCCAGCAGCACGGTCTGAAATTATGCAGACATTTAACCTGTCTCTGCATACATGTTGGCGTAGCAACTGCAGAAACCAAGACCAGTTTCTTTCCGATTCTTCGTCAACCAAGGCATAACAAACTGGATATTGATGATTATTGGAATCCACCCCCATTGCAACCAATAATTTCCCGTTATATTTTCCCTTCAAAAAGGTACCATCAATCGAAAGTACTGGACGGGCATGTTGCCAACCATCCATAATTGCGCGAAGGCACCAGAAAATCCTTTTGCAAACAGAACTGCTTCTATCAGTCTCATGAGGAACAGCATCGATTACAGCGATAGTGCCAGGATTGGCATGTACCATGGCCATGAAAAACTGTGGCAGTGCATCATATGTGGTAGTCCAGTTACCGTAGACCTCCTCAACAGCCAACTGCTTGCCCCTCCATGCTTTACAGTAACTGACACGGTGGTTGAATTCGTCATTAACCATTGTCATGATGGTTCGTGGGCCGAATTTCCGTGGCCCAACCCCACAGTTGAGGCGCCAGGAGATGTTTATTTAGGTCCTGGATGGGATGGTCCCCAGGTGTCTCTGAGTTCTCATGGAGATCCATTCACGGCTACGCAGGTGTATGAGAGTTCTCATCGACCTGCATTCACTGGTACACCTACTTATCAGGGATCTCACACTTCTCAGAGTTTCCCAGGATATGGATTTGCTAGTTTTGGAGCTACCAGTGTTTTGGGCTCGCAGCATCACATCTCCACCGCAGAACAGTCATCTTTCACATATGCAGGTGGATCAGGTAATGAACATAACACCCTCCAGTTTTGCCATTATGTACTTGTCATGTACTTAGCTTCATTAGTTGCACTTAATATGCACAGGTGGATTAGGATTTGCTACGCCAGGACAGGTTTTTCAACCCTTTCAATCACATGCAGGTGGATCAGGTAAAAAACATAACTCCCCTAATCTTTCATATTAAGTACTTTTCATATCCTTAGTTTAACTACGCCCATTCCCTATATGTAGGTGGATCAACATTTAATACGCCACCTGAGGGGTTTCAACCCTTCATATCACATGATACTTTGTCATCTATGCGTACCGCGCCTGTGGGAGATGAGGACGATGAGGACGAGGAGGACGAGGAGTTGGTGGATGAGGAGATCGAGGTGGAGGAGGCTCCTGCTGTGCAATTGAGGAAGCAACCAGGCAGATATGTCAAAGGGAAGGAGAGGCTTTGCATCACTGGTGGACCAATGTGTGATCACAACAACAAGAAAAAAAAGAATGGCAAGGGTCCTCGTTAGCTTTATGCATCACTTTATATTATGTTGTAATGATTATGCTATGAACTTAATATGAAATGTTTTATTTCTGTTGTAATTTTATGTTTTACAATTATGGAGCATTCTATGACCTTCCAGTAATTAATTTGTGGTTATCTTCAAGTACCAAAATAATTTGAAAAGTTAAGATAACATGAATAAAGGATTGAAAGGAAATGAAATTGCCAACAGTTACACATGAAATGAAATTGCAAACGGTTACAGAGGAAATGAAATTGCAAACGGTTACAAAGGAAATGAAAAAACACAAGTAAGCAAAAAATGATAAAGGACACAGATACATAAAATTTCAATGCAGACATTTCCTTAACAGGAAACAGAAAGGTTATTCCAACTGGTAAATACTAAACATCATCATCTCGGGCATATTCAGCATCCTCGAGATCCTCAAGCTCTTTAACTTTAGCGGTGTACTCGTCCTCAGCTTTTTCAATTGCATCTCGGCAGTCGCTCTCCGTGATCTCATTCCAACGAACCCTTTGTTTTAGGAGCTTGCAGTGATCGTAATGTGCACCAAGCAATTCATGGTTAATTCCATAAATATCCAAGTATTCCTCCTTAGTTTCAACCCAATCTTTGCCCTTTCTATCCTCCTTGTTCTTCCTTCTACGCATCTTGCCCACAAATACCTCGTTCTCATATTGCTTCTCTTCCTATCTTTTCTCAGCTTCAGAAAATACTTTCTTCCAAGGCCTCCTCCCCGTGAATAGCTGGTTACTAGGTGAACTCGAACTAACTGGCCTCTTTCCCTTATCCATTTGATGCAAACTCACTTGAACAAGAGAGATATCCTGCAACTATGATTATGCATAAGAGATAAGAAGTATTTATAGGGGGAAAAATTGGATCTATAGTACACAAAAGTAATAAAAGTGCATTATTTTGGCCTGCACATTATGAGATGTAAGGAGACAACTCAACTTTATTGTTGATGTGATAACTCAACTTTATTGCTAATGTGATAAGCACAGAAAAGCTCTGAAAAACCAAAAAAACGGGTTTGCAGTGCATCCAGCTTTGCTTTATTACTGAAAAGCTCACTGATGGCACTCCACAAGTCACGACATGAATTCTACAACAAATAATTCAAAGAAAAACCACAGACAATCTCTGCAAAACCAAAAAAACAGGTTTGCAGTCCTGCCAGCTTTGCTTTTCCACTGAAAGGCTTACTTAAAACCTCTGAAAAGTAAAAACATGCGTACTGATTAGTTCACGAGATGAATTCCCCAACAAATAATTGTCACGGTTATAAAGCAGAATATCTACGATTAGTTTTTCAAAAAAATCCTTTCAATTTATCTACTGCATATTTGTTCAAATTAAGATGTCTAACAATTCAGATGTGGATGTTTGCATTTGCAACAAGGTCATGGTTGAGAGGATGTGGTGGTACGGGGCCAATGCAGGAAGGAGGTACTTGAACTGTCCTAAAGGATCCAGAGGATGTGGATACATTGAGTGGATTGAAGAACCACTGGAGGAGCGTGCAGCAATTATCATTGAAGATCTTAAAAAGCAGATGACAAGGCAAGCAGATCAGCACTCCCTTGAGATGGAAAACCTTATGCACACTTACCACATACCTATTCCCCCCGACCCCGGGAATGACGATACGGATGATGATGATGATGATGATGAGGATGATCATGAAGATTAAGTTGTTCATGATGTATGAGTTTTTAGAGTTCTGCTCATTTAATTTCCAAGAATGTACATTCTTTCTCGTAAAGAATGTCAGTTATGTTGTTTTCATGCATTGTAATGTTGTTCTGATGTGGATGTTCTTATTATACTCCTTATTATGGTCATAAATACCAAATCCATACATTAATAGGGCACTCAGAATACAATAATACAAAGGAAAACCATCTGGTCATAATAAAAAACAACAATATAACAACACATAAACGGCCATCACTCTTCTTCCGTTTCGTCGGAAATGGCTCCATCAGAGACATAGTTTGTATTATGTTCAAGATGATATTGCTCGCGTTCTGTGAGGTCTCTTCCCATAGCACGGACGGAATCTGTGACAAGTTGATACATATATTGACGACCTCTACGCACCAGCATTAAATTATTTTCAAACCGTATCTGTGCCACAGCACCAATCACTCTTTTCCGATACTTATTCCAGTTGCCACATTCCCCGGGGTCGGGAAACATGATAAGCGAATCACGAGTGGGAACCCTTGCACCAATACGAATGAGGTCATTTCTCAATCGTTCCGATTCCTGACACCTATAGGCCCATTCTCGACGAACGCCTACAAAGTACTCTTTCGGATCGCTTCGTCTTAACCTACGGTAATCATCATCTCTCTCAACAAGCAACCAAACACGACACTCGTGCTCAGCCATTTTTGGTATTCGAAAGTGAACAATAATTTACAAAATAATTTTCAAGGGACGGAATGAACCTACAATCATGAAGTATTTAACATACTTGAAAGTGGAGTTGTCATGTCATACTGCTTCATATTTTGGAGAGTATTAATAAAGGTCTTCAAATTACCACTCATATTTTGCAGAAATTTAATGCTTCTGTTTTCTTCTCATCTTTTCCACTCAAATGTATAGGAAAACATTGTCTAGTCACGTCAAAATAATAATTCTGCTATCAAAAAACAACTGTTAACCCATTATTATTGCTCTGAACATGTAAAAGTTGTGTAGTCACGTCAACAGTAACATAAAACTTGCATTATTACCAGGTTTCTAGATGTGGAGTACTTTAAAAGTTTTGATAGAGTCGTTTCCGGGCTCTGTGATGTCGTTATTCAGGAACTACAATTTTGTGTAGGTATCATTTTTGGACCTAAATTTTACATAGTTACGTGTAATATTATTTTTAAATTTTTGGATTGTACCAAAGTAAAACATTTCATGTTTAATATTAAACAAAGAAAATGCGAATATAAGTTTTCCAAGTATAATCTATAAACCTACAAAAGTGAGAGTTACAAAACAAATTTTACTAAGTTAACTATCTTTTTTACTAAGTAACCACAAGAAAACAGGCGTGAAAATAATAATAAAACCAAGGGTCGCCACGGGCTGTGGCGCACCCCTCCTTGGTCGCCATGGGCTGTGGCGCCCTGTACCAGTTTTGCAAAGTTGAACCTGGGTGTACCAGTTCCGCAATTCTGGTACATAACTGTACCAGAAAAGCGAGGGAGCCTAGTATGTACACGGACAACATAGTGAGATTGATGTGCCCAGCACATTGAGATTCAAATTAATTTAAACTACCTTTATAGCCCGTGCGAGGCACGGGCATGCTCTAGACTCACATGTTACTAAAGTGTGTATATATTGTATTATAAGATGCAATTTCTTCCATTTTGTACATGGACTTGTCGTGCTAATGAATAACGTTAGTTAGTGATATACCTTGAAAACGTTTTAAAGTTTTAAATTCTACAGTTGATGTCACTAAGCACAGACATTTATTGGTTTGGCAAGATCCAGTTAGTGATAAACGACAAGTTTATGCAGATATTGTTTAAATACTGCTATTAAAATTATGTTTTTAGTCCTACATACGGGCATGCTCTAGATACGAATATATTTATTATTCTTTTTTCAAAATATATTGTACACCTAAACCTTAAATGTGCGTTAAATCAATTATATGATAGTTAATATTGACATCAGTATTGTTGTGAAGTTAACGATCCCCTAATTTGTTGAAGTGTTATGCTTATATATATATATATATATATATTTTTGATAATTGTAGTCTCTATCCGAGTTTAAGCTTAATAGCAGATATATTGAATATGATAATTGTACAATTATGGATATATTTTATTTTATAAAACTATTACTTATATATCTCAAAAAGTTGGTAAATTGATTCGTGACAAGTTGCTCGCTTTACCTTACAATTGCCACTTGACACAAATAATTTAACATTTAATACTTTTAACATTTTATCATAAATATTCGAAAATTTTAAACCGATATTAGTTTATATTTGATTTAGTCATACGATGACAACCTCAACTTTCTTGTAAAAGCCTCCTAATTTTTTTTTTAATTGTATACAAAGAGAAAAATCTTTTCAAGTTTTCAGGTTATATACTTTGGTTCAATACTTTATATACTGGTTTGTCAAAATCCAGTTAGCGATACATGGCAAGTTTATGTAGATATTGTTTAAACATTGCCATTAAAATTATGTTTTTAGTTCTACGTACGGGCATGCTCTAGATACGAACATATTTTTTTTTTCAAAATATATTGTATATCTAAACGTTAAATGTGCGATAAATCAATTATATGATAGTTATTATTGACATCAGTATTGTTGTGAAGTTAACGATCTTCTAATTTGTTAAAGTGTTATGCTTATATATATATATTTGATAATTTTAATCTCCATCCAAGTTTAAGCTTAATAGCAGACATATTGAATTCGATAATTGTACAATTGTTGACATGCTTTATTTTAGAAAACTATTACTTTTATCTCTCAAAAATTGGTAAATTGATTCGTGATAAGTTACTCGCTTTACCTTAGAATTGCCACTTGGCACAAATAATTTAACATTCAATACTTTTAATATTTTATCATAAATATTCGAAAATTTTAAACCGATGTTAGTTTATATTTGATTTATTACGATGACAACCTCAACTTTCTTGTAAAAGCCTCTTGCAAAAACTTTTTTATCAGTATACAAAGAGAAAAATCTTTTCCAGTTTTCAGATTCAATACTTTATATATACTGGTTTGGCAAGATCCAGTTAGTGATAAACGACAAGTTTATGCAGATGTTGTTTAAACACTGTCATTAGAATTATGTTTTTAGTCCTACGTACGGGCATGCTCTAGATACGAATATATTTTTTATTCTTTTTTTCAAAATATATCATATATGTAAACGTTAAATGTGCGATAAATCAATTATATGATAGTTAATATTGACATCAGTATTGTTATGAAGTAAATGATCCCCTGCTTTGTTGAAGTGTTATGCTTATATATATATAAACATTTGATAATTGTAATCTCCATCCGAGTTTAAACTTAATAGCAAACATATTGAATTCGATAATTGTACAATTGTGGATATACTTTATTTAAAAAACTATTACTTATATCTCTCATAAAGTCGGTAAATTGATTCTTGATAAGTTACTCGTTTTACCTTACAATTACCACTTGACACAAATAATTTAATATTTTAAAATAAATATTCGAAAATTTTAAACAAATATTAGTTTATATTTAATTTAGTCGTACGATGACAAACTCAACTTTCTTCTAAAATCCTGCTACAAAAACTTTTTTGACTAGTATACAAAGAGAAAAATCTTTTCCAGTTTTCAGGTCCAATACTTTATAGACTAATAGTGTAGTTTTCGAAAATAATCAACATATAAATTTTATTTATTGAAGATGAAAATTTAAAAAATTGGATCTGCAATTATAAGTTGTTAATGTCTAATAATGAAAAAGATTTAAATGTAAAATAATAGATAAAATTCGTTTTATGCTTATTACATATGAGAATATAATTAGAAAGGAGTAAATATGTTGATAGTTTTAAATTTTAAATTAAATATTAAAGAAAAATATAGCAAGTGATATTTGGTTGACATTAAAAAATTTCAATATTGTAGTAGTGGCAGATGTTAATATCGAATTTGTATTATAAAGATTATTGGTACTACTCTTAAAAAATATTAAGAAACATAGAACAAGTGATTTTCATGAATACGAGGTTAATAATTTTTAAGTTGTTATTCAAGTGTTAGGATGATATAGTGGATACATATGTACACATTTGTCACACCTAGCTCATAGGTTCAATTCCCATCAAGAACAAATTTTTTATCATTAATATAATATAAGAGGGGTAATTTAGTAATTTCAAGATGATTAAATTGTCTCACTAAACCCCCTAGTTGTTCTATTATATATACTAGCTTAAAACCCGTACGATGCACGGATTGTTAATTGTTATTTTATTATTATTATTTTAATATTTTATTAATTGTAATTGTGCAAAAAATAAGTAGGCATATTAAAATAACTAAACATTTTTAATTAATTAAAAACATTAAAACAGATTTTAAAATAAATAAGTATGGGTTTGCCCGTTATATTTTTGGAAATGAGGGGTTTTAGTATAAAAAATAAAAAATGTAACATATATTTAGTTTAAAAAGGTTAATACCCGTGATATTTTTGGAAAATGAGGTTTTAAAATTTAATAATTAAAAATATTAAAATACGTTTTAAAATAAATAAGTAAAAAGTTTCCTGTGATATTTTTGGAAAAAGAATGGATTTTCGTGAGAAAAATAGAAAAAGTAAATTGTAAAAGGTAATTTTCCGTGATATATTTAGAAAAGGAAGCACTTTGTTCCAAAAAATATATAATGTGTTTTAGCTGAAAAAGTAATTGGTTATAAATAGATATTTGATTATTTATATTTTAATATTTTTAGTAATTGCATTTGTTAAGAAAAATAAGTAGATATGTTAAAATAGGTAAACTTTTAAAAATAATTATAATATTAAAATAGGTTTAAAAATAAATAACTAATTGTTTGTCCGTGATATTTTTGGAAAAAGAGGGATTTTAGTAAGGAAAAATAGAAAAATTAACATTTTTTAGTTAAAAAAGGTAATTGCCCGTGATATATTTGAAAAAGTAGGGGAATTTGTAAGAAAAAATAGAAAAAATAATATATTTTAGGTGAAAAAGGTAATTGGTTATAAATATGTAATATTATTATTTAATAATATATTTCTATAAAAAAAGTAAGGTTAATTAAGTAAAAACTAATTAAGGGCAATTAAGTAAAATCACAACGTACCATACCGACCAACAAAAAAAATAAAAAAATTATATATTTTAGGTGAAAAAGGTAATTGGTTATAAATAGGTAATATTATTATTTAATAATATATTTCTATAAAAAAGTAAGGTTAATTAAGTAAAAACTAATTAAGGGCAATTAAGTAAAATCACAACGTACCATACCGACCAACCAAAAGTAAGGGCAATTAAGTAAAATCACAACGTACCATACCGACCAACCAAACTTTTAATGTTTCGTCTATTATATAATACTAGCTTAAAACCCGTGCGATGCACGGATTGTTAATTATTATTTTATTATTATTTTTTTAAAATTTTTTAATTTTAATTGTGCAAAAAATAAGTAGGCATGTTAAAATAGGTAAACACTTTTAATTAATTAAAAACATTAAAACAGATTTTAAAATAAATACGTATGGGTTTGCCCGTTATATTTTTTGAAAATGAGGGGTTTTATTAAGAAAAAACAAAAAATGTAACATATATTTAGTTTAAAAAGGTAAATGCCCGTGATATTCTTGGAAAATAAGATTTTAAAATTTAATAATTAAAAGTATTTAAATATAAATAAGTAAAGAGTTTTTTGTGATATTTTTGAAAAAATAATGGATTTTAGTGAGAAAAATAGAAAAATTAAATTGTAAAAGGCAATTTCCTGTGATATATTTAGAAAAGGTGATATTTTGTTAGAAAAAATATATAATGTGTTTTAACTGAAAAGGTAATTGATTATAAATAGGTATTTGATTATTTATATTTTAATATTTTTAGTAATTGCATTTGTTAAGAAAAATAAGTAGACATGTTAAAATAGGTAAACTTTTAAAAATAAATAACTAAATGTTTTTCCGTGATATTTTTGGAAAAGGAGAGGTTTTAATAAGGAAAAATAGAAAAACTAACATGTTTTAGTTAAAAAGGTAATTGCCCGTGATATATTTAGTTAAAAAAGGTAATTGGTTATAAATAGGTAATATTATTTTTTAATAATATATTACTATAAATAAGAAAGGTTAATTAAGTAAAAACATGAAGTACAGTTAATTAAGTAAAATCACAATGTACCATACCGACCAACCAAAATAAGGTTAATTAAGTAAAATCACAACGTACCATACCGACCAACCAAACTTTTAATGTTTCGTCTATTATATAATAGTATTGTTAGGGTTGGCAAAATTTGACACGACCCGAAACCCGACACGAACCCGACACGGAAAAGTACGAATTCGGGTTGAGTATTTTGAGTTTCGGGTCGGGTTCGGGTTGGGTAAAAATTTACCCGAAATTTTCGGGTCGGTTTCGGGTTGACCCAAAATACCCGAACCCGACCCGAAAATTTAATATATATAATAAATTATTTAAAATATATGAATTTATATTACATAATTATAGACATATGTGATATATATTCATAATATTTAAATAATTTAATTCATATATCACATAATAAATTTTTTATTATATATTTTTAATATTTTATAAATAAAATTTAATTTTTTATATATATAAATAATTATTTTTAATTATTTTCGGGTCAAACGGGTCATTTTCGGGTTGATCGGGTACTAACAGATCGGATTCGGGTTGAGAAAATTTAACCCGTTTCGGGTCGGGTCGGGTTCGGGTTGACTGAAAAATAGGACCGGGTATAGCAAACCCGACACGAACCCGACCCATTAACCGAAATTGCCACCCTAGTATTGATATTATTGATATATATAATAGATTAAAGACTCATGATCTGAATGTAACAAATAAAGAGAGACCGGTTTTGGAACTTTGTTAGCCGAGATAGAAATACATCAATTCACATGTATATAGTATAAAACAAAACATCAATGCTCAAAATCAAAATCATAATCCAAAACATTACAATAAAAAATAACTTACAGTGAATACAGGATCTTACCCGAGTGGATAGAGGGGGTTGTAGAGCAATAGATGAGAAAATTAATTCAATTAAATAGACAAATATAAATAGTGAGTAAGAGCCCGATGTCCGAATCAAACACAAGAGTCTACATATATCAATTGTATATAAAATCGAAATCACTGTCGAAACTTTGTCTTACCCGAGTGGATGAAAGGGGTTATGTGAGAGTTTGAAAGTGTTTGAAGTTTGGTTGTGAAAAATTACTGTATTTCAATAGAATGCTAGTAACGTGTATATTGTTATTTAGAATTAGCATTTTGTTTATTTTTTTTAATTAAATAAAAATTGAATGGATAACCCAAAAGGGTTAACCAAACGTCCAAACTACTTGCAGAGTGTTTGCATGGGTTATGTCATCCTTTTTACTTAAATAATAAACTAGCTTAAAACCCGTGCCATGCACGGATTGTTATTAATAATTATTATTTTTATTATTTATGTTTTTATATTCTATTAATTTGCATTTGCTAAAAAAAAATAAGTAGACGCGTTCAACTTTTTAAAATAATTAAAAGTATTAAAATAGATTTTAAAACTAATTAATAACTGTTTGTCCGTGATATTTTTGGAAAATGAGAGGTCTTAGTAAAGAAAAATAGAAAAAGTAACGTGTTTTAGCTGAAAAGGTAAGTGCCCGTAATTAAAAGTATTTAAATAGGTTTCAAAATAAATAAGTAAGGATTTGCCCGAGATATTTTTGGGAAATAAGAGATTTTAGTAAGGAAAAATAGAAATATTAACATGTTTTAGTTGAAAAAGGTAATTCCCGTGATTTGTTTTTAGAAAAAGAGAGGATTTTGTTAGAAAAATAGAAAAGGCAATGTATTTTAGCTGAAAAGGTAGTTGGTTATAAAAATGTTATTATTTAATAATAATTTCTGTAGAAAATTAAAAAATAGAAAAAGTAACACGTTTCAGCTAAAAAAGTGCTCATAATTAAAAATATTAAAATATATTTTAAAATAAATAATTAAGGGTTTGCCGTGATATTTTTGGAAAATGAGGGGTTTTAGTAAGGAAAAATAGAAAAAGTAACAAATTTTTGTTAAAAAAGTTAATCGCCCATGTTTTTTTTTAGAAAAAAGAGGATTTTGTTATAAAAAAAAAAGATAATGTATTTTAGCTGAAAAGGTAATTGATTATAAATAATATTATTATTTAGTCATAGTTTTTTCAAAAAATAAGTAAGGGTAATTAAGTAAAATCACAAGTACCGACCGTCCATCCGACTACCAAACTTTTAATGTTTCGTCTTTAATAATATAGCTTAAAACCCGTGCGATGCACGAATTATTTTTAATAATTATTAATTTTATTATTTATATTTTATATTTTATTAATTGTATTTATTAAAAAAATAAGTAGGCGTGTTATACATTTTTAAATAATTAAAAGTATTAAAATAGATTTTAAAATAAATAAGTAACGGTTTGCCCGTGATATTTTGGAAAAAGAGGGGCTTTAGTAAGAAATATGGAGAGTAACATGTTTTCGTTGAATTTTAAAATATAAAAGTAATGATTTGCCTGTGATTAATAATTATAATATTTTTATTTTATCAAATAGAACTATTCGTGATATTTTTGGAAAATTAGAGGTTTTATTTAGGAAAAATAGAAAAGTAGAAATTTTAGTTAGAAAATATAAAAAAGAATATACAATTTGGCTAAAAGTGGTAATGGGTTAGTTATTAGCAATTATAACCTTATTATGTTATTTTATTAAATGAAACTGTGTGCGATATTTTTGGAAAATGAGATGTTTTAGTTAGAAAAAATAGAAAAGATATTATATATAATAATTTTAATATTTTATATAACGGTTCAGAGATATCTAACTTCTATGAATGGAGTGACCAGACTACAAAAACTTTCATGACCAGACTACAAAACTTTCAATATTTCGTCTTTAATATAATAGTATAGATTTGGTAAAATAATAACTTTGGTTTTTATTTATAATTTTTTAGAAGGTGTGATTGATTTTTTTGGAAGCTGTTAACCAAGTATCAAACCAACCAAATACATCATGTTTTGCTTATAATAGTATAATATAGATAGATTAGACGGGTTAATTTTAAATATTTCATTTTAATTTTGTATTTGTTTTTAATATTAATATTACAGTAATTCTAATTCATTCAAATGTATTGTTTGTAGAAGTCGAATCTTGAATCTCTATATAAAATATTTTTTAAAAGCATATATAATGATTCTCATCCGCTTAATTTTAATATGTAACAGTCCATATATATATATAAAGGAGGATACGCGGGAGGTTAGGTGGCGCCCCTAAGATCGTCTCAATCTATTTTTCTAATTTTCTAGAATTTTAGAATTTTAAATACTGATAAATAAAAAAATATCCTTTAACATATTAGAAGTAGAATAGGTGTTCGAATTTATTGAGGAGAAGAGTTCGAATTTATAGCGAAGACATATAATTAAAAGTTTTATTTGAAGTAGAATAGGTGTTTGAATTTGTAGAGGGGAAGAGTTCAAATATAAAAGAAGTACTTGCAAAGTTCTATTTGAAGTAGAATAGGTGTTTCCATTCATAGAGGAGAAGTATTCGGATATAAAAGAAGTATTTGCAATTACAAGTTCTATTGGAAGTAGAATAAACATTTATAATACATAACTAAAATTTCTATTTGAAGTAGAATATGTAAAGTTATATAAGTGTTTGTTCTACGAAAGAGTGTCTCATTAGAAATGACTATGATAACATAAAAATTAATATATAAGACAAGTATATATTAAATATATTAAATTTGAGATTTTGATATTAAAAAGGAAAGCGTGTTTCACGGGAGGACGGCTTATTAGCGAGGACCGAGTAATTTTTGTAATTTATTTGATAAAGTTTTTTAAAAATAATTGTTACGCCGCCGCGAAGCGCGGCTTTCTCAACTAGTTGTAGTTAAAAAGAATAACCATAAATCATATTTTAACGGAACTAGAATTATATTCATGTTTCTTTATTATTACTTGTTTAGAATTAATATTATAAATATGAATGGTAATATATTGCATGTGAGAGTTAAACCCTTAACTTTTATATAGAATAAATTTCAATATTATTGCTATTAATTTTCATCAATTTAACTAAAATATCTAAACGATTGTGAATTGTGATCGAAAAGAATGATAAAAAAATGTGTTTATCAAATCATAAATTAGTCACATATTTATTTATTATGCTATACTCTATGTTCTAATTTCGAGTACATAATCTACTCGATTATGCAAAAATGGATCAAAATTATTATTTTTTATAAAAATCGGTCGAGAATCGGTAAAAATCTGAATAAGCGGTCAAAAATCGAAAGAATTGATCAATATGACAAATAATAGTAAGTAATTTAAAAAAAAATTGAAAAGGTAAAAATTTGAATAAAAAAAAATAAGAAAAGTGTTGTTTTTGTTTACATCAGTTCTATTTTAGACGTCTAATAACGAATTATCTTATTGTTTCCTCTCAAATTGATCCAAAATTCAAAGGTTAATCATTATAAAATTTATTTTTATTCAGTCATTCTATATGTTTTAAATATATTTATATATAAACTTGATAGTTATATATATATATATATATATATATATACTAGCTTAAAACCCGTGCGATTCACGGATTGTTAATTGTTATTTTATTATTATTTTTTAAATATTTTATTAATTTTAATTGTCCAAAATATAAGCAGACATGTTAAAATAGCTAAATACTTTTAATTAATTAAAAACATTAAAACAAATATTAAAATAAATAAGTATGGCTTTGCCCGTTATATTTTTGGAAAATGAGAGGTTTTCGTAAGAAAAAATAAAGAATGTAACATATATTTAGTTTAAATAGGTATTTGATTATTTATATTTTAATATTTTTAGTAATTGCATTTGTTATGAAAAATAAGTAGACATGTTAAAATAGGTAAACTTTTTAAAAAAATAATTATAATATGAAAATAGGTTTAAAAATAAATAACTTAAGGTTTGTCGGTGATATTTTTGGAAAAATGAGGGGTTTTAGTAAAGAAAAATAGAAAAACAAACATGTTTTAGTTAAAAAAGGTAATTGCCCGTGATATATTTGAAAAAGTAGGGGAATTTGTTAGAAAAAATAGAAAAAATAATGTATTTTAGGTAAATAATGTAATTGGTTATAAATAGGTAATATTATTATTTAATAATATATTTCTATAAATAAGTAAGGTTAATTAAGTAAAAATACGAAGTACAGTTAATTAAGGTCAATTAAGTAAAATCACAACGTACCGACCAACCAAACTTTTAATGTTTCGTCTATTATATTATAGTATTGATATATATATTAGCTTATATCCCGTGCGATGCACGGTCTTCTTTAATATTATTTTATTTTTTATTTAGATTTTAGTTATTATATATAATTTGATAAAAATTTTAATATATATATATATATATATATATATATATTGGATTTATAAATCTAACAATATAATATTTAAATTTAATATATTATTGACGTAATCAATAGTAGTATTTTAGATATTAAAATATAAAATATTTTAAAATAACATATCTAATGATTCGTATTTTTTTACTCTTAAAAATCTAAAAAACGACTCAAGTGCAAATATCAAAATATGTGCTTGTTCAATATACCGAGTTTATTTGAATATACTTTTAATTTTATTTTAATTAATTATCTCGTTTAAATTGAATGTTAAAAAAATTATAATAAACATGAATTTCATAAGTTTAATATAATAATATTACCAATATATCTATCTTTTGCCCGTGTTATTTTTAATTTGAACATGAGTTATTTCGGTTAAAAAATATAAATAGGTAATATCCTTAAAAAGATAATTAGTTACTTATTAACAATTATATAAAATTATATTAATTTTTTTATATATACGTCTGCATTACTTTTAGAAAATTAGTTGTTTAAGTTAAAAAATATAAAAGAGGTAATTTGTTTTAGCTGAAAAGAATAACTTGTTATTTATTAATATTTATATAAAACAATATTACCATTGTATATTTATTTTGCATGTATTATATTTAGAAGATAAGTTGTTTTAGTTAGAAAATATAAAACACATAATGTGTTTTAGCTGTCGGTTATAAATATATAATAATATTACCATTTTATATATATATTGCACGTCTTATTTTTAGAAAATGATTTGTTTTAGTTAAATAGATATATGAAATAGGTAATATAATTTAGCTGAAAAACGTAATTGGTTATCAATAACTTGGTTTCCATATATGTTAGATGAGTTGTTTTAGGTAAAAAATATAAAAATAATGTGTTTTAGCTGAAAAAGGTAATCAGTTATAAATATATAATAATATTACAATATTATATATATGTTGCCCATTTTATTTTTAGAAGATGAGTTGGTTTGGTTTAAAAAATAAATATAAAATAGGTAATGTAGTGAAAAAAGGTAATTGGTTATTAATAAATTGATTATAGATAGGCCCGTGAATCGGCCCAAATACCGACTGACCGACCGACTGACCGACCAAAACTTTTAATGTTTCGTCTTTAATAATATAGTATAGATATAGATATATATATATATATAACTGAACTAATAAAATGAGTATATTAATTAAATTTATAAATTTATAAATTGGGTTTGGTTAGTGACCCGATTAATCATTCTAATATTCCAATTAATTCCTAAATAATGTCTTTACGTATTAAGCCCGATTCTCACTTTTTACAACAGTGACTATAGTATAAATTATATCCTTATCGAAAATATGATATGAAAATAATACAAAAGTTTTGTGTTTGTATTAACAGTTTAAGTACACGACACGAAAGTATATTACCAAGATTTAATGTCATTTTAGTTGTTAACATTTAGCTACACGATACGACACGATTTATACGAAATAAATAAATATTTACCTATTTATATTTAAATTGAATATGTTAATAATTATCTCTATGATTATAGATAATTTTATAATTTTATATGTAAATATGATGTGTGTGCGTATATATATACATATTTCTAAAAATGTAACTAAAAAAAAAAATATTTAAACGTAAATTTTCATAGGTAACTAAAATCAAATACAACGTAAATTTAATATTGTGGGAGTCGGCTATAAGTAATTAAACCTCGAAAGTTTGATTTATTACAATCATAATAGTATTGTTATGTTGTATTGTAGCTTATATGTGCTTGACTTTACATACAAATTAAATGTTATTGCGCTTTCATGTAAATTGTGTTAAAATAATTGACTCCTCTAAAATTTTTAATTGTTAGAATAATGTTTTACTTAGTTGACTTTGACATCCAAAACTCAGATATCATGATCACTAACCAACTCATCTAAATTTTAAAATAGTAGTGAAAATTCTTATCAAGAACGTATAAAATATTATAACACATTTTTTTCCGATTTCATCCCATATTTCATATTATTTGTAACATTGTCGGGTGTTCTTTTTCCATACATTAAGGTCTTATTATCTAAATGTTCAGGAACTTCTTGCATTCCTTTCGGTTAATAATAAAATTTTTGAATGAAAGAAACACTTTCTTTCAAATATTAAATTTTTGATATAATTTATTTATGAAAAAGTTATTTTTGACAAAAAAAGAGAAAATTCTAACACATTGAATCATAAGCATTATAGATTTGTCCAAAAAAACACATGTGCCAGTAAACAAATAAATAGTACTCGAGTAAATATTTTAATGCATGAATGTTATATTTAAATATAAATTATCCATTTAAGAATTATGAACAGGTATGTCATGCAACTTCCAAATATAAAATTGATCAGGGGATAATGTTGATTACTTATCTTCAAACCATCATTACTTTCCCTTGGCCTTTTATGGTCACTGAATATTTATATTTGTTTAATATGATCGTGCACAACTACAAAGATTAATAACAACATAATATATTTCTCATGATCGTTATAACTGTTCGCAATTCGAATTTAAAATGCTAATCGTCGTACACATATATCATATCTTTAAATAATCTTCCCAATACCTAGCAAAAGGTCTCCATATATATCATATCATATCTTTAAATTTACTTAACATTTAACAAGTAAAAACTTCAATATTTCACTTCGACTTCTTCTTGACGGTAATGGTGTCAACATTTAACAAGTAAAACTTCAATATTTCACTTCGACTTCTTCTTGACGGTAATGGTGTCAACATTTAACAAGTAAAACAACAGAGTTATGAGACAACAGAGTTATGAGAGTCTGAGTTTGATACTACCAACTACAAGCTAGACTGTCTGTGAGTGCCAAAAGTGTTCCTAAATTTCGATTAATTTTTAAAAAATAAATTGTTGTTCTTGATACATGAATTGATTTCTTTATTTTTTATTGATACCTCAATTATAAATAATTGAGAGAGGGGGGGGGGGGGGGGGGAGAATTAGACCTGGCAAGGTGGTCGATCGATTCGAATTTTAAAATCTGATTAATCCTGGCAAGTATTTATTAATCAGAATATTATAAATAATTTATTAGAATTAAAATAATATTATAATCAAATATGAATAATTATAAACTCTATAATATGATAAATACATATTAGTTAATAAATAACTAAAAGAATTAGAATAATAATTAATATAATGATATTAAAATACTCAAGTGAGTAAGCAATCCGGATCATGAGAAACGTTACCCACAAACTGGGCACGGAACAACAACTTTAATCCTGTCAGACTTTTGCTTCCCATTTCTTTTCATTTTGTTCCTTCTTTGCTTGTTCTGATTCTTTGTCATTACTGCACAGAATAAATATTGTTAAAAAATATGCGTGTTATGTGTGTGTGGGGAAGAAGAAGAAGAACATAGAGCTACACAGAAAAAATATTGTTAAAAAATGTGTGTGTCGTGTGTGTGAGTGGGGAATAAGAAGAAGAACCGAGAGCTGCAGAGAAAAAAATATTGTTAAAAAATGTGTGTGTTGTGTGTGTGTATGTGGTAAGACCACTCTGGAAAAATTGCTCTGCCGTGATCCTGAAATTCAAAATTGCCTAGTGGTAGGGTTCTATACATAATATCTATGTTGCTTCTGCAGAGAGAACTGATTTAATCAAGAAGTGGCGGAATTCGATTTTTTTCCTCTGTTTTTTGCGTTTTTTACTTGAAAATCCATTTATTCTATTAAATATTGTTACCACAGCAAAAGGTCTCCCTCCATATATATCATATCATATTGATAACATTTAAACAAGTAAACAAGTAAAACTTCAATACTTAGCAGGTCATATCTTTAAACAATCTTCTCAACACCTAGAAAATCATATCTTTAAACAATCTTCCCAACATCTAGCAAAAGGTCTTCATATATATCATATCGTATTTATAACATTTAAACAAGTAAAATTTCCATACTTCACTTCGACTTCTTCTTGGTGTGATTGTGTGAGACACTCGAGTGAGTAAGCAATCCGGATCGTGAGAAACGTTTCCCACAAACTGGGCACTGAACAACAACTTTAATCCTCTCAAACTTTTGTTTCCCATTTCTTTTCATTTTTTTCCTTCTTTGCTTGTTCTGATTCTTTGCCAAGACTGCACATAAAAAATATGTGTGTTGTGTGTGTAGGGGGAAGAAGAAGAAGAACATAGAGCTGCACAGAAAAAATATTGTTAAAAAATGTGTGTGTTGTGTGTGTGGGGGGGAAGAAGAAGAAGAATCGAGAGCTGCACATAAAAAATATTGTTAAAAAATGTGTGTGTTGTGTGTGTGGGGGGAAGAAGAAGAAGAACAGAGAGCTGCACAAAAAAAAATTGTTAAAAAATATTGTTAGAAAATGAATGTTATATTTAAATATAAATTATCCATTTAAGAATTGTTCGCAATTCGAACTTAAAATGCTAATCGACGTACACATATATCATATCATATCTTCACATACATCATATCTTTAAATAATTTTCCCAACACCTAGCAAAAGGTCTTTATATATATCACATCGTATTTTTAAATTTACTTAACATTTAACAATTAAAACTTCAATTTTTCACTTCGACTTCTTCTTGACGGTAATGATGTAAACATTTAACAAGTAAAATTTCAATTTTTCACTTCGACTTCTTCTTGACGGTAATGGTGTCATTGTGTTTGACACTGTAGTGAGTAAGGAGACCCAACCTCGAGAACCTTTTCCCACACATTGTACATTTAACAGTCACTTTGATCCTTTCAAGATTTGCTTCCCATTTTTCTTCATTTTGTTTTTTCCTTGCTTGTTCTTATTTTTTGCCATGATTGCACAGAAAAAATATCACTGTTAAAAAATGTGTGTGTGAGAGAGAATTAGAAGAACAAAAGGAAGAACAAGAATATATTTCTCATTGTTAAAAAATATAACAACATATATTTCTCATGATCGCTATAATTGTTCGTAATTCGAACTTAAAATGCTAATCGACGTACACATATATCATATCATATCTTCACATATATCATATCTTTAAATAATTTTCCCAACACCTAGCAAAAGGTCTCTATATATATCATATCATATTTTTAAATTTACTTAACATTTAACAAGTAAAACTTCAATTTTTCACTTCGACTTCTTCTTGACGGTAATGGTGTCATTGTGACCTCATTTCAAACACTCATTGTGTTGGTTTTTCAGTCAATCACATATATAAATATAAATGTTATCGGGGGAAATAGTTGACCAATCATTTCAGAGCGTCTAATACAAACAACTTTGTAATAAGGTGATCTTAAAGGATCAAAGGCTAAACTCATACCCCAAACATTTTTTGAGCCCAAACATTTTTTGAGTACTCGCATTTAATCTGAGGAAGGATATCATATTGCTTCGTGGTGGGATTACATACATAATATCTCCGAATCCGAATGGATTCATGTACTCGAAAGCTAGCACATAACAGCAGGCAATTGCAAGACTGTAAAAGAGATGTGCCTGAACCTAAAGGGTCATGAATGAAATCAAGAATTTTGAAGGGCGTCGGGTATTCATCACTAACATCAAGAGGAATGAACTGGTAACTGGGTTTTTTCGTTTGCGGGAGGAACTGATGAAGAAGAGAGAAGAGATAGAGGGGAGAAGATTACGAAGACGGATGAAGTGTGGATCAGTAATAAGTGATAATCAGTGCTTGCATACACATTTAAAGCTTATAAGTGTCCTAATGGGGACATGCAACAGGATCTTAATCAGAAATTCTTCGTTCGAAGCAACTTTTACAAGAAACACCAGAAATTACATGAAACACCAGAAATTAGTTTTTCTTTTCGGCTTCTTTTGGCTCCCATCTTCATCATGATTAATTTCACATTTTTTATCTTATACTCCCTCCGTCTCAAAATACTTTTTCTATTTTCCTTTTTGGGTCATTCAAAATACTCTTTTTATTTCTATTTTACGCCAAAATACTATCTTAAAAACTGTGCCGGTTTTAGTAATAAACAAACCAAAATTACTTAATTTTATTAAAATACACCCATTTTGTACGCCCATTTGATCCTCTCTTCTCTCTTCAACCACAAACCCTAGCCGGTCTTCTTATTTTCTTCTTAAAATCAACCGCGAATTTGACTGATAATCACAAATCTTCAGTGAGTAATATGAATTTGCATTACGGTTTTACGGATTCCGATGATAAGGTTAAGGTTTCTTATCATTGTTCCGATCCCGATCACTGTGACAAATGCGTTCATTGTGACGAAGAACATAGCTACAACCATGAATACTTTCGATTGAGAGGGGGACGATCTGAGCTATCTGAAGGCAAATCGGAGATTATGGTGAACGGAAAACCTCAATCGCCTTCACAAGCAGTTATAATTGATGACTGTGAGGGTGATGACGACTCCGGTGACGCCGATCCAGTAGATTTGCTCTCAGTTTCCGGTGACGATGATCCTAAATTTGATTCTGGTGATGACGATCCTAACTCTGATTCCGAAGATGCATGTTCGTGTTTCTAATTCTGTATGTATCCTATTCTGTTTAGTTTGTTGTTACAATTTGTATGTTCCTAGCTCTGTTTAATTCTATATGTTCCTAACTCTGTATGTATGTATGTATGCTACGATTTGTAATTTAGAATCATTTGTTGTTGTTGTATTCTGTTGTCTCTGGACTTTACATATATGTGATCAGTGATGAGTCTATATGTTGCTGAAAAACATAAATATTTAGATTCATACATTTACATTCATACATGTGCATTGTTTTGAATACATGTATTGCATACATTCATACATGTCCCCAAAACACAAAAGTTGGCCTTATTGGCCAATATGCATTACACACTACGCCATAAGTGGGCTATTGTAACTCTCTCCTAATGTTACAATAGACCCTAAATCCATTACAATAGATCAAATGTAGCAGTAAGGGCGTCACATTTATGGGTGTTACAATAGCTATCTATTGTAACGCTTTTGTCCATCTACTGTTACACTAGTAAAGCATTACAATAGGCACCTAATGTAACACTGTCATTATCAAATGTAATGGATTTTTAGTGTTACATTTGAATTCAATAGAGAGGATAGATGTAGGACCCACAAACTTTATAAAATGACCAAAAGTTGCAAAGTGCAAGGAAAAAATAGGAAATTAATAGTGTGTCTAGTAAGTCATGCGACAAAATCAATTGTAATCTGGTAGGAAACTCTGCTGGGGATCCCATGTAGTTGTTATTACGATATCCTGCAACATCGGAAAGCAAAATTTAGCAGTAGAGTGAAGGGCCTTATTGTCAAAATAATCTTCAAAACACACATTGCAATATAATCTAGCAACTGAATTCCAACAAAGAAATAACACAAACACAAAAATATAACTAACAAAACTAGTTATAGACTTTTGGATGACGTTTTAAACATATACTGTATACTTCACCAGAACTGCTACAACTCCGCTTTTTTTGGAGAAGAGGTACTTTTGAATCATTTGATTTGCATTTACAAGGATACAAGCATTTAGACGTTGAGCTACACACTCAAAAGTTGCATACAAGAACACGTTAATATTGTTACCTGGTCATAAATAAGAAACTGAATCAATAATTTAAAAGTTAAAGTTGATGCAATTGTTATCAAGTTTAAAATTTTATATTTTTTTTAGAGAAAACTACGAGATTCTAAAGAGAAGAGGACTATTCAGTCCTGGAGACTTCCTACAATCAAAGTAGGTGTAATTGGTGCCAATACAAAAAATGCTTTCTAGATTATTTTTTTCTTATCCAGTGAGTATACAAGAAATTTAAGACAGCTGGGCATGGCATAAAAATACGAAGACATGGAGTTTGTAATATATAAACTGAGAAAAGGTTCTTCACAGTAGTACTGATGCATTAGCATAATTGCATAAGAATCCAAAGTTAAGAAATTTGGTAAGTGGTAACAACTTCCAATAACCCATCAAATGTGGAATTTACTTCATGATGTGGATAAAAAGAAAAGTATAAGATTTTGTTATTCACTTACAGACCAGACATTCTTAACCACCGGCTGTTCATTGTGGAAAATTTATCCGTCAGGCTACTTTGTTTCATGGCAAACTCCGACATAATATTGAAAGCAAAGTTGTCCATGCTATTGATCACTAATTAATCTTCAATAGAAAAGAAATAATGAGATTAACACAAAAAATCAATATTAACACAAAAGAAAATCGAACATATAAAACAAAATATGCCAACTCAATATCAATATTAACACAAAATTTTAACAGTTAAACCCACAAAACGTATAATATATGCATTAAATTTAACATAAAAGATAAAAACTCCTTAAACTGGAAGCCGCAAATTGAACTGATTGAAGCCTCAAATTAAACCCGATTGAAGCCCCAAATTGAATCCCTAATTTCGAAAATCAGCCCTAAGATAGCAAAAAGTAGAAATCAAAATTAGCCCTAATTTTCATTGCAAAACGAATTGAAAAAGACCTAAAATAAATAATCATATGTATGTATAGATTATATATATGTATAGATTAATAGTTGTAGAGTGTGTGAGAGTGGGAGAGAAGAAAAGAGACGGAGAGAAAATTATAGAGTTACAAGAGTGTGTGAGTGGAAAATGGAAGTGGTGTGTAGTTTGGCGTTGTGCGAAAAAATTGAATTGGAGCTTGGGCGGTCTTTTACCCGCTCACCAAACTTGCATCCGCCTTCGTGCAAAATTTAGCAATATAATAATTGATTTTAAATTACTAAATAATAAATAGTATTTTATAGTTGAATAAATAAAAACTAATTGATATGGTCAGAAAAGTAATTATAGAAATATAATTGACGGTCCAATGAAAAGGTGTGATATTTAATGCCCAAATCCCTAATTATTCATTAATTTCGTAATTAATGAATAGGTAAAATATACGGCTCATTAAAAGAGCCCAAATTATGGCAAAATTGGTCAAAGAAGGATCCAGAATCCCAATTAAAGGCAATTAATGAGTCATAGCCTTTATCAACAAGGAAAAGACTTATCCTGCAAGTAATACAATGCTTATCCAATATCAAAAAGGAGACTTATTCGCTAAGACTCCTAAACATACCATAAATACTAGGCTCCAGACGCCTATATAAGGTCCCTGATCCTACAATCAGAACTACGTCTTTGGCTTGATTCTCAATAACGATTTGAGATACGTAGGCATCTTGTGAGGACCAATTTAGTCCGGAAACACGAGTGCAGCCATAAAAAGCTCGAAGCTCATTAAACCTTAGCATTAATTACACAAGCACGTTTTTTAATCCATAACATTTGGCGCCGTCTGTGGGAAGACAACATCAACCATGGCAAACACACGAAGAACAACTCGGGATACTCAAACTCCCGATGATCGCCCCATCACCTCTGAGGCTGATCAGCCACCGCCGACTACCGGCACACAAGGGGCGAATATCCCCACCAACACTCAAGGACCGGAAATCCCGATTTCGATTGAAGGGACGAATCCCCTGCAGATGGTCATTCATGGATCTAATCCACAAGAGACCGTTCACCAGCAACCAATCACGACCTCTCCGCTGCTCATGAGTGCACCAAGGAGCCTTCAACTCCATACTACTGATCTCCCTCAATACGCGAATCAGACTTTGGGGATGCCAAGCTATGGCATGCCCCCTCGACCCATGGCGGGCGGTAGTGGAACTAATCCAATCTACCATGAGGCATATGTACCCCCTTATATTCAAGGTCTGGGACCCCAAAATCAACAAACTCGTCAGACCCCTCTCATTCAAGATTACTCTGGCCCATACACTGAGGATGAGGGTTATACAACTGGGGAGGATGTCGCCCCAAGAAGGAGACGTTCTTCACAGACAAATCGGGAGCAACCCCAAACTACTAGGGAGAAACTTGTAGCCCATGAGGCAGAGACTGCAAGGCTCAAAAAACTCCTTGCTGAAGAAGAGGCCGCCCAATCTCGGGGCCGAACGACTGAAGGAATCCCGATAATCAACTTGGATCCACCAAGAAGGACCAAGAGGGCTGAAGCCCCAAGGGGTGATCCTAGTATTCTGTTGCCCCTAGGAGATCCTGATGATCCTACACCACCGTTTACTCAAGACATCATGAAAACGGCTATATCCAGAAAGTTTAAGATGCCCTCGATCAAAGCCTATGATGGAACGGGAGATCCCGCAAATCATGTAAGGACCTTCTCCAATGCACTGCTGTTGCATCCAGCCAACGATGCGGTCAAGTGTAGGGCGTTTCCACAAACCTTGGCAGGAATGACCCAACGTTGGTATAGCCGTCTACCTCCCAACTCTATTGGGTCCTTTAAGGAACTAAGCAAGGCTTTCATCAATCAGTTCATTAGTGGAAGGGTGCATGAGAAAAGTTCTGCATCACTCATGGCAATACGTCAAGGAAAGAATGAAGCCCTAAGGGACTACATCAATCGATTCACTCGGGAGGCTTTGAAAGTCCCGGACTTAGATGACAAAGTGGCTATGATAGCCCTGCAACAAGGAACCACTGATGACCACTTCAGGAGGTCGTTGGCTAAACATCCACCAGAGAGCATGTTGAAGCTCCAAGATAGAGCCGGAAAGTACATCAAGGCTGAGGAAAGCATGAGAAAGTATGAATCCACCGCTGGCGACGGTGGAAACTCAAAGAAAAGAAAAGAAACTCAGGAGTACGACGTCAAGGAAAAGTTCCCCAGAACATCAAAGAACTCCGATTCTCCCCCCAAGAGAAACAATTTTGGGCCAAAATTCACAGAATATGCAAGATTGAATACTCCCAGGAGTCAAATTCTGATGGAGATAGCCAAGGAAGAAGATATCAAATGGCCAAAGCCAATGAGGGCTGATTTGTCCAAACGGAACCAAAATCAGTTTTGTCGGTTCCACAAAGAAGTCGGTCATGACACCGATGATTGTAGACAACTGAAAGATGAGATTGAGTTTCTGATACGAAGAGGAAAACTCAGCAAGTTCACTAAGGATGGAAGCCAAGGGAGCCAAAGGGGGAACTATGAAAGAAAGGATTATGATAGAAGGGACAACGATCAAGATAGGAATCCCAAACCCCGAGGGCCAGTGATCAACATGATATTCGGAGGGCCAACTGCTGCTGGATCCTCCCGAAACTCAAGAAAGGCTTATGCCCGAGAGGTAATGACTGTGGTTGGAGAAGCACCGAAACGTGCCAGAACAGAAGTGTCAATAGGTTTTGACGATTCAGACTTAGAAGGGGTGAAGTTCCCCCATGATGATCCTCTTGTCATAATACCTGTGATAGGCAACTCCGAAACAAAAAGAGTCTTGGTTGATAATGGAGCTTCAGTGGATATCTTGTTCCACGATGCCTTTATCAAGATGGGTTACACAGACTCTCAGCTAATACCCTCAAATATGCCTATATACGGATTCAACGGGGTGGAATCAAAAGTGGAAGGCACTATCCAATTCCCAATGACTATGGGACAAGGGATGAATACGTCTACTCAGATGTTGAACTTCATAGTTATAAAAGTGACTTCAACCTACAATGCAATCCTGGGAAGGACTGGTCTTCATGCGTTCAAGGTTGTTGCCTCATCTTATCATCTAAAAATCAAGTTCCCAACGAGGAATGGGATTGGTGAAGAACGAGGAGACCAAAAGATGGCTAGAAGTTGTTATGTAGCCGCATTAAGACCTGATGGAATCGGGGGGCAAGTTCTCCCAATTGAAGACATGAGTATCAGCGACAACGAGGACAGAAGGGGGAAACCGGCTGAGGACTTGGTCCCAATTCCCCTAGTCCCTGGAGAACCAGAGAAGGTGACTTATATTGGGGCACTACTGCCCGAACCATTGAAGAGCAAACTCACGTCTTTTCTTCAAGAAAACAATGACGTTTTTGCTTGGACAACGGCCGACATGCCAGGGATTGATCCCCAATTGATATCTCACAAATTAAATGTGGATCCAGAAAGGAAGACAGTGAAACAAAAGAAAAGAAATTTTGCTCCAGACAGGCTTGAAGCCATTAAGCAAGAAGTGAATAAGCTTTTGGAAGCTGGGTTCATTGAGGAAATACAATTCCCAGAATGGTTAGCTAACCCCGTGATGGTCAAAAAAGCTAACGGGCAGTGGAGGATGTGCGTCGACTTCACTGACTTGAACGATGCATGTCCTAAGGATTGTTTTCCCTTACCAAGAATTGATGCATTAATAGATGCTACAGCTGGGCACGAGATGCTTAGCTTCAGTGGATACAATCAAATCAAGATGCATGAGGATGACATCGCCAAAGTATCGTTCATCACTGACTTTGGTGTTTTCTGCTTCTTAGTCATGGCATTTGGACTTAAGAATGCAGGGGCAACATATCAAAGGTTGGTAAACAAAATCTTTGAGCACCTAATTGGAAAAACCATGGAGGTCTACGTAGATGACATGCTAGTCAAAAGCCTCGATAAGGCCGATCACATTAAGCACCTCCGAGAGGCATTCGAAGTGCTGAGGCACCACAAGATGATGTTGAATCCAGCAAAGTGTGCCTTTGGTGTAGTCTCGGGAAAATTTTTAGGCCTAATGGTTTCCAAGAGAGGAATCGAGGCTAATCCCGACAAAATCAAAGCAATTCTCGACATGGAGCCGCCACAGACTGTCAAAGATGTCCAAAAACTAACAGGGAGAGTGGCAGCAATGGGAAGGTTCATCTCCAAGTCTGGAGAGAAGTGTTTACCCTTCTTCAAAGCACTCAAAAAAGTGAAAAATTTTGAATGGACAACTGAAAGCCAAGAGGCCTTTGAGGCCCTGAAGAAATACATGGCTGATGCACCACTATTGGCAAAACCCAAGCCAGGGGAAACTCTCTACTTGTACTTGGAGGTTTCTAACACAGCCCTTGGAGCTGTACTGATAAAGGAAGAATTGAAAGTGCAGAAGCCCGTCTACTATGTGAGTAAGATTCTTCATGGGGCAGAAATAAACTACTCAACGATTGAGAAGTTTGCCTTAGCCTTGATAATGGCCTCAAGAAAGCTACGCCCGTACTTCCAGGCTCACAAGATAGAGGTCTTGACTGATCAACCTCTAAGAAACATCTTGCATAGCCCTCAAGTTAGTGGAAGATTGATCAAATGGGCTATTGAATTGGGCGAATTTGACATCAAGTATAAGCCTCAAACGGCCATAAAAGCTCAGGCACTTGCTGACTTCATGGTTGAATGTACCATTGACAACCAAGAAGTCGGGGGGCAGGAAGTAATAGTGGAAGATAAGAAAGATCAAGAAATGGACTTCAAAGAATATTGGGTGCTCTATTTTGATGGAGCATCAAAAACAAAATCAAGTGGAGCTGGTTTAGTGCTACAAAGTCCTGATGGATTCCTCATTGAGTATGCACTAAAACTTGACTTCCCAACGACAAACAATGAGGCTGAGTATGAAGCTCTGATAGCTGGCTTAGGGCTGGCTGGAGCCTTGAGGGTCAAAACTCTGAAAGTATGTGGAGACTCTAGGCTAGTGGTTTCCCAAGTAAATGGGGAATTTGAGGCCAGAGATGAAGTCATGGCCAAGTACTTGAAACTTGTTAAGGCCATCATGACTCAATTTGACGAATGCTATGTGGAGCATATTCCAAGGGAAGAAAACATAAAGGCTGATGCCCTGTCTAAGTTTGCTTCTTCTGAAATTGAAAACTATGCAGGGAGTGTATACTTCCAAGTCTTGAAGACCCCAAGCATCAACGGAAAGTTGGTAGCACCCAATGATGGTGGCGGTTGTTGGATTGATCCCATCAAATCTCATCTAGAAACTGGGTGGTTACCCAACGACACTTCAGAAGCACGAAAGCTGTACGTCAGAGCACTAAGGTATACCCTGATTGAGGGAATCCTATACAAAAAGTCTTTCATCATTCCATATCTGAAATGTTTAAGACCTCAAGAGGCAGAATTGGCCCTGAAGGAAGTACACGAAGGAATTTATGGACAGCACTTGGGGGGTAGAGCTCTTGCCCATAAAATCACTCGTCTAGGTTTCTATTGGCCAAGCATACTTGCTGATGCTAAAAGCTATGTGAAGAAATGTGAACGGTGCCAGAAACATGCACCAGTGGTTAGACAACCACCAGAGATGATGACATCCATTAACTCACCCATCCCCTTTGCCATGTGGGGAATGGATATACTTGGGCCTTTTCCTATGGCAAGTGCTCAGAGAAAGTTCTTGATAGTGGCAATTGACTACTTCACCAAGTGGATTGAGGCTAAGCCATTAGCCAAGATAACCACCAAGCAAGTAATGCATTTCTTCTGGGAAAATGTGATATGCAGATACGGAATTCCACGAGTCCTGGTTACGGACAATGGGACTCAGTTTAACAATGATGAGTTCAAGAAATATTGTGATGAGAACGATATCAAGTTGCGCTTCACTTCTGTTGCCCATCCTCAAGTAAATGGGCAAGCTGAGGTTGCAAATCGAATAATCCTGGATGGACTAAAGAAAAGAGTTGAACGCTCCAGAAACACTTGGATAGACGAATTACTCCCCATACTTTGGGCATACCGTACTACTTGTAAAGTCACCACCGGGGCAACTCCATTTCTATTGGCTTATGGAGCAGAGGCAGTGGTCCCGGTGGAGATTACTCACACCTCCCCAAGAGTTGAGGCTTATGAACCAGAAGAAAATGAAGAAGGCTTGAGGCTAGCTTTGGATCTAATTGACGAAGTTAGAGATGAAGCAAATGCCAAGATAGTTGAACATCAAAAGAAAGCCTCTTTCTACTACAACCTAAGGGTTAAAGAAAGGTTCTTTCGTCAAGGAGACTTGGTTCTCAGAAAGATTGAAGCATCCGGAGTTGGACAAAAAGGCAAGTTGGCCCCAAATTGGGAAGGACCATATCGCGTCAAGAACGTATTTGGTCGAGGCTCATACAAGCTAGAAACCCTTGAAGGGCATGAGGTGCCAAGGACTTGGCATGCCTCCAATTTGAAAGTTTATTATGTTTAAGGTGTTTCCTAGGAGGACTCACTACTATGAATAAGGTTTGATAAAACCAACCCGAGTTTTTAAACTTGGGTACTATGTAAGGGTTGATCCCATTTTCAAGTTATGAATAAATTCAGTATTTTCATGTCTTAGAGCTTATATACTATGAGTGTTGACAAACATTCAAGAAGCAAGAAAAACAACACAAGCCATGAATGGCCACCAGACATAAATAAAAACTTAAACAAGAGTTAAGTTAAGCCCGTAGGCCAAAAGTACATAAACAAAAGTACAAGCCATGATGGCCAAAAGTGAAACTACACCTAATCTTCCTTGTCTACGTCCTCCTCCTCCTCCTCCTCTTCCTCTCTAGAGGGAAAGACAGCATCATCAGCTCCGGCAGTCTGACCAGGTGGGGAAGTGTGATCCAGGTCTAAGATCCTGTCATCCTCCTCCATCTCGTCCTCTCCAGCCAAAGCCATCTCCAAAGGAGTAGGAAGGTGAGGGCTTGGAAAATCAGAAATAAGGAGAGATCCAGGCATCTTCTCCAAAACAGCAGAAAGAGCGTCATCCCATCCCTTAGTATACTGAACTGGGAAGAGGAGCTCGTCATGCTTATCAATCAAGTCCTCATACTCCGAGGAGTCAAGGTACTCGTCGATGAAGTCATCCTTGCCTTTCCTCAAAGACACCAGCTCAGCCTGGGAGTCAGCCAACTCCTTCTCCTTCCTAGCCAGAGTGGCCTTTACTGAAGCCATTTCCTCCTGGGACTTCTCAAACTTGCCTTGGTTGGCCTCAGAAGATGAGCGCCAAGACTTAGCTTGAAAGAGAGCCCCTTGGTAGTTGGCATTAAGCTGCAAGCAAGTTATAAGTTAAAAACTTAAACTTGAAATACATCAAAAACTACAAAGAAAACAAGGAGAAAAATGCTTACAGCAACCATAGCTTGGGATCCAGCATGCTCCACCCCTTCAATGGTAGAGTTGGAGACAAAATCCTTGTAGTCACAAGGAGTCAAAGAGTGATAAGACCACTCCACAGCATGCTTGGACACTCCCACCACAGTGTCCTTCTTCCTAAGACCCCAATTGGGGCGCCAAACTGCACTCTTGCCCGAGGCAGGGCCCTCAGCATCCTCAGTAAGGTCCACATGAGGCCTTATGAAGGCTGGAACACTAGAAGCACGGGGGTCCTTCACTCCCAAACGTGCCCTCTTCATCCTAGCTGTCTTCCCATCTTCAGGCTCGTTGGTCTTATTGATAAAGACCGCAGCTGCAAAAGATACAAGGAAAGAAACAGTTGGTATAAGTTAATCTTAAATAAATAAAGAAAGATATGAGGTGAGAATTACCCTTATCAGAAACGTTGGAAAGTCCCAAGGACCTAAGCTGGAACTCATCCAGGAGCACCCAAGCCATTGTGGCATAGTTATCCTTTGTAAGTTCAGCATATGCATGGGCCTCCTCATCACTCAGGATGATATCACTAGGGCTACCATCTGAAACCCTACTAAAGGAACTACGAAAAAGGGTGCCCCAATCCCCTCCTTCCCAAACTAAATACATGAACTCTTCTTTCCATTTTGGGTTATTGTCTGGAATGGATTTAGGGTGAAATATGGGGGGAGTGGAAGGACGGTGGTTGATATAAACCCAACCCAAAGTAACAGCTGAACTATTCTTAAACTGGAAAATTCTCCTAAACAAAGCTACTGACAATGGAAATTTGTTCTTCAAGCAAAGAACAATAAAGCACATAATGATTTTCCAGGCGTTTGGAGGAAGTTGGCAAGGGTTAATCCCAACATCAGCCAAAATCCTGGGAATGAACTCATGAAAGGGAAACCTGAGTCCCGCGACAATGGCATCCTTGTAAATGCATAAAGCATCAGGACGCCAATGGCAAGAACGGTCCCCTGGCCCGGCAGGAACTAATTTATAAGGGGACTTAACCCTATACATTTTGTTATAGTCCCTAATTTTATCGATTTCATGAAACTTATTGCTACAATCAAAGGAATCTAAGTGCGATACATGAGGATATTCATCACTACGCTCTAAGATCATATCCTGAAGTGACATATAAAAAGAACGAATGGTGATACCTCTCTTAGAAGCTTTGTTCATTTTCTGGAGGCGTTGAGCAGTTTTGTGAGACATCTTCAAATCTTCAAGAGAAATCCCAGAAAAAAACCCAGAAAAATCTTCAAATCTTCAAATCTTCAAAGAAATTCTCAGAAAATCTTCAAAGAACCCCAGAAATCTTCAAGGGATGAAGGTTGAGCCCAGATAATCTTCAACGGAAGAAGATTGAACCCAGAAAAACACGAACACCACCGTAAAAAGCTCGCCGGGAATCGCCTTACCACGGAATAAAAGAGAGAAAAACTAGAGAGAAATTTTCGGAGATTTGAAGATATAAAGTGAAGAATAAAGTGGAAATTCCACTCTTTTATAAGCAAAGTGACTGGAAACCCTACCGGTTAAGGAAGGGCAACCGTTACTAGCCAGTAAGGCCCATAAAATCCATTTTTGGGTTACAAAGGCAAAAGCCCAAATAAATTAAGTCTCAGGAAAAATCAAAGCCCAAACTATTAAGGCCCATTAAGGCCCAAGGCTGGAAAAGTTTAAAGCCCGAATAAAAGATAAATCTTGGAATAAAAACCAAGGCAAAAAATCAAGATCGAAAAAGACCTTTGATCGACATCGAAGGCTCCAGATCGAAAGTATATGAGAAATTGAGGTCGTATCACTCGACCTCACTCCCAAATAAACTCAAAAAATTAATGAATCAAGGTCGAAAAGACCTTAATTCAAGGTCGCACGACCCAAGTCGAAAATACACGCGAAATTGAAGTCGTGTCCATCGACTTCGCACCAAAAGCAAGTCAAAAAGTTGAAGAAATGAGGTCGAAAAGACCCTAGATCGAAGTCGATTGAATGAGATCGAAAATACACTATAAATCGAGCTCGTACCCTTCGACCTCACACCAAAATGAGGTCGAAAGGCAGAAAAACGAGGTCGAAGAGACACGAGGATGAGATCGAACAAACGAGATCGAAAATGTATGGGAAATCGAGGTCGAAACATACGACCTCGTACCAAAATAAAACTAGGATAACTAAGAAATCCTGGTCGAAAACACATGGAAATGAAATCGACGCGTCGAGGTCGAAAAAAGCTTATGAAGCGAAGTCGACAGCTTCGACCTCACAATCAATCGAGGTCGAAGATATAATAAAATCCTGGTCGAATGATCCTAGTCGAAAATGACTAGGAATTCCTGGTCGAAACAGACGACCTGGGACCAACATCGAGGTCGAAAAAGGGGAAATCCTGGTCGAACGTGACCAGGAAATCCTGGTCGACAATGGCTTACAATTTGAGGTCGAAAACATACTGAGTCGAGGTCGAACAGATGAGGTCGAAAAAGACCTGAGATTCCTGGTCGATGGCTTCGACCTCACAACAGTTTGAGCTCGAATTCCAGGTCGAATTCCTGGTCGAAAATAACCTAATTTGAGGTCAAAAATGCCCTAAAAATGGAAAATTTTGGGAAAAATGCGCTGTAACTTCTACGAAAACCCCAAGGATATTTTCCCAGAAGTTGGGGGGCAAATGATATGGTCAGAAAAGTAATTATAGAAATATAATTGACGGTCCAATGAAAAGGTGTGATATTTAATGCCCAAATCCCTAATTATTCATTAATTTCGTAATTAATGAATAGGTAAAATATACGGCTCATTAAAAGAGCCCAAATTATGGCAAAATTGGTCAAAGAAGGATCCAAAATCTCAATTAAAGGCAATTAATGAGTCATAGCCTTTATCAACAAGGAAAAGACTTATCCTGCAAGTAATACAATGCTTATCCAATATCAAAAAGGAGACTTATTCGCTAAGACTCCTAAACATACCATAAATACTAGGCTCCAGACGCCTATATAAGGTCCCTGATCCTACAATCAGAACTATGTCTTTGGCTTGATTCTCAATAACGATTTGAGATACGTAGGCATCTTGTGAGGACCAATTTAGTCCGGAAACACGAGTGCAGCCATAAAAAGCTCGAAGCTCATTAAACCTTAGCATTAATTACACAAGCACGTTTTTTAATCCATAACACTAATGAAAACCACAATATTAGTGAGTGAGTCTTTAGTTGGTGGGAAAATTGTATTTCACACCTAAAAAACAACCACTTGTTTCAATTTTTAAAATTTTCAAATTATTTTTTTTCCAAGTCTTCAATTTAATTATTAAAATTAATATCTATTAAAGTAAAATTATTGAATAAAAATATTTTATGTATTTTTATATAAACAATATTTTATAATTTGTATTATATTAATTATTATATTTTAGTGAAAAATATAATTGAAAAAATATTTTTAATACTACGTTTTTGTTAAAATTTCGTGCAACTCGGCCTTTTCATTTTTTCATAATTTTTCCCAACACTACAATGAGTATTTATTAACATCCAAATGGTTGGATCGTCAAGGAAATCATTTAAAAAAATTATTCAGTGAATCTGGAACACGCTCTGTTACCCGAAACAGTATTAATACTACATTTTTGTTAAAATGTCGTACAACCCAATTTTTTTGATTATTTTTTCCAAAAATAGAATGATTATTTATTAACATCCGTACGGTTGGATTATTAAAGAAATCTTTCAAAAATATTATTCAGTGAATTGGACACGCACTTTGTTACCCGAATCGTTATTATTACTACGTTTTTCTTATAATGTCGTGCAACCCGACCTTTACATTTTTTGATTATTTTTTACCAACACAACAATTAGTACTTTTTAACATCCGTACGGTTGGATCATCAAGGAAATCATTTAAAAAAAGTATTCAGTGAATTCGACAGGCACTTCGTTACCCGAATCAGTATTAATGCTACATTTTTTGTTATAATGTCGTACAACCCGACCTTTTCATTTTTTGATTAATTTTTCCAACACTACAATGAGTATTTATTAACATCCATACGGTTGGATCGTCAAGGAAATCATTTCAAAAAATTATTCAGTGAATTCGGCACGCGTTTCGTTATTGGAATCAGTATTAATAATACATTTTTTGTTATAATGTCGTACAACCCAACCTTTACATTTTTTGATTATTTTTTACCAACACTAAAATGAGTATTTTTTAACATCTGTACGGTTGGATAGTCAAGGAAATTAGTTCAAAAAATTATTCAGTGAATTCGGCACGCGCTTCGTTAATCGAATCAGTATTAATACTACATTTTTTGTTATAATGTCATACAACCCGACCTTTACATTTTTTGATTATTTTTTACCAACACTAAAATGAGTATTTTTTAACATCCGTACGGTTGGACAGTCAAGGAAATCATTTCAAAAAATTATTCAGTGAATTCGGCACGCGCTTCGTTAATCGAATCAGTATTAATACTACATATTTTGTTATAATGTCATACAACCCGACCTTTACATTTTTTGATTATTTTTTACCAACACTAAAATGAGTATTTTTTAACATCCGTACGGTTGGACAGTCAAGGAAATCATTTCAAAAAATTATTCAATGAATTCGGCACGCGCTTCGTTACTCGAATAAGTATTAATACTACATTTTTTGTTATAATGTCCTACAATCCGACCTTTTAATTTTTTGATTATTTTTTTCCCAACACTACAATGAGTATTTATTAACATCCATACGGTTGGATCGTCAAGGAAATCATTTCAAAAAATTATTCAGTGAATCTGGCATGCGCTCTCTTACCTGAATAATTACTTTTACTACGTTTTTGTTATAATGTCGTACAACCCCGCCTTTTCATTTTGTGATTATTTTTTTATAATACTAGAATGAGTATTTATTAACATCCGTACGGTTGGATCGTCAAAAAAATCATTTAAAAAGTTTATTGAGTGAATCTGGCACAAGCTCCTTTACCCAAATCACTACTTTTACAACGTTTTTGTTAACATATCGTACAACCTCGCCTTTTCATTTTTTGATTATTTTTTCTCAACACTAGAATGAGCATTTATTAACATCCGTACGGTTGGATCGTCAAAAAAATCATTTAAAAAAATTATTGAGTGAATCCGGCACACGCTTTGTTACCCAAATCAATACTTTTACAACATTTTTGTTAAAATGTCGTACAACCCGACCTTTTAATATTTTGATTATTTTTTTCCCAACACTATAATGAGTATTTATTAACATCCGTACGGTTGGATCGTCAAAGAAATCATTTTTTAAAAATTTGTGGGCCCCACGACATTTAAAAAAGTTAAAAAAAAACTAGTGCAACACTTTTTATACTGTAACAGTATCATTTGCTAATGTAACACTTTTTTGTGGGCCCGACTTATTCGGGCCCCACTTTTATGGGGCCCACGACATTTAAAAAAATAAAAATAAAAAATAAAAACTACTGTAACACTTTTGTATTGTAATAGTATCATTTGCTAATGTAACACCATCACTCCCACGCAACACTAGGTTTAAAACTAATGTAACACTAATTGAGCAGTGTTACATATGCCTACAATTTTATAGAAATTGTAACGGTTTGCATGTAACGCTTTTCAAATAGTGTTTCAATAGCCCACTTATGGCGTAGTGACATTTGGTCTTGCTGTGTATTTGAGCCTTCTTCTTGTGGTCCATGTACCAAATTCCATGCTTCAAACACAGCCCACATTGGTGCTGTAACTTGAACTGGAAGTTGTCCTGCAACTGCTAGCTTTTCCTTGTTGACATGGGGTACAAGATAGTCATTTGAACCCTTCACCTTGAGAATTTCATTCATTACAGATTGATAGGATAACCATACATTTGCAAGTGTTCTTGGCTCTAACTCATAGAATGCTTCATTCTCTGCATCCATCATATCATCAACATCTTTTGGCATCTTCTTGTGCATTAAAGACTGAATGCTTCTAAAAAACCCCAAGTCTAAAATGTTTAAGTCTGGACTATTTGGTGGTGTTTGAACAAGAATGAATGTAAAGTCCTCTTATTGATGAACTTGTTGTATAAATATTACTTTTGGACCTTGAATTGGTGGCCATTTCTGAATGATTGTTGGTACTATTGGGTTAATAAGCATGCTTCTTGTTTCTTTTCTGCCAACTGACTCAACAACCTTAGTAATCATTGTCCCCTTAGCTCTATATTTAGAAGCCCTCTTTGCTGTTTCTTGATATGTGAATGGAAAAATGGCCCACTTCCCATCAAATATGCATTCATCTTGTGCATTAAACATGGGTCTTGAACAGCAGCTGTGAACATCACCTTTCGTATAAATTTACTTGACTTGGCAGTCCTATATTTGTCTCTCTCATATTTTTCTAAGTACACTCTTTGTGCTTTCTTACTCAGGTAAAACCACTTTTCATCTATATGCACAAAATCAAACATAGGCCTATATTGTCTCTTTGTTTCTGTTGTATCTCCCATGAGGAGGTCCACAACTCATTCCATCATTTGTAACATGTTTGGATCTTTTAATACATGATGTAATGGATTGGTGTGAGGTTTGATAAGTCCCTTCTTTATCATTCTGCTACATGTACTTGTTGATACCTTCAACTTAACAACCAAGTCCCTTATGCATGATCTGTCACCCATATTAATAGTATTTCATTCCATACCCTCCCCCAAGCAAACCACTCAACCACCTTCTCGCTCATCTTTTTTGTTGTTCTTCACCTATCACCCCCAAATCACTATCAAATGTAATTAAAAACAATCAAAAATTCTACTAAACTTTAGATATTAACACGATATTTGTATTGAAGCATCTTCTTTTCAGTATTTCGATAAGTACGTTGCAAAAAATTTCAGTTTTTGGCAGATTAAAAGGTTAGTTCGAATCACTCATTACATGCAATTGCGATTCTTCATTATTCTACTTGAAATCACTAATATATATATATATATATATATATATATATATATATATGTTGGTCCTCGACTATTGCAGAAGGGGGGGGGGGGTTGAATGCAATACTGATAAAAATCAATCCACGTTTCAACAACAAAAACTAAGATTTATGTTTATCAGTTTATAAGATGCAATCATAAACAGACACAAGAGAAATTCTCACAAAATAAATGTTTTATTTATTTTGCAAAGTGTTGCTACAACCTCAGAGAAAATATGATTTTCTTGAGCTACTGTTTCTCGAGTGATTACAAAGAATGGAATGATAGATCGTCTAAGTAGACTAAACCTATCACTATCAACACGGGTTTGTGAAGCTGCTGTTATTTTCATGTGGCAGCTTCTTACAAATTTTCCACCCGTGAGTCTTTCCTAAATTGCTATACAAACAATTTATCAATACTGGATAAAGCAATCTAGAAACATTCTATTTTAAGCTAACACAATTTACTAGATGTAGATTTGTCATACTCTGGAATTGGTGAGCTTAGTCATGTGATCTCTCAAGTTTTAGTCGTAGTCTTACAGACTTGATGCAGTGTTGGGATACTGCAGCACGCCTGTTTCTTGAACATCCAACTTGTCACGGGTTTGACTGGGTAGATCCCCAATACAAATGTTGTCCCTTCTTGACAGTATCCTGATGCTTGAACTTGCTGTCATAGGAATGTGCTTTTGGTGACATTAAGAAATCCCCGCAGAGGATGCTGTCAGGATTTCCAAGCTTGCTGTCAGGATTTCCAAAGTTGCTGTCAGAGGGCTTCCGCCAATGTTGCTGTCAGAGCGATTTTGCTGTCATGACTTAGCAACATGCTGTCTTCATGTAACCTTACTGTCAATGCAGTGACAGTAACCTTTATTCATGCTGTCCATCTCGAGCACTTCTTGAGGCTTGAACAAATAAATGAACTTCTACCAAGATGTACTAGAATCTTATTTGAAAATACAAAATCGGCTACATAGACATACTCTGGCTGTGACAGTATGTTCATACTTGATCAAATCAAGTAAATAAAATATCTAGTTAAGTTGTCTCCTAGCTATCACCCATAAATCCTAACAATCTCCCCCAAATTGTTTTTATGGAAAATAACAACAATTTTACAATTAACACATGCTGACAACTTAACTAACAAGATCAGAATTGACAAAGGAATCTTACTTTGCTTCAGAATTCCTCTTCTGTCTTGCTTCATCCTCTCTGTTGAGAGCTTCGTGTAATACCTCCTTAAGTCCTTTAACCATTGATTTCTCATCAAGAGACATAGCATCATCTTCAATCTCATCAATGTATTTCTGGATTGTTTTGGAGAGGCATACTCTTGCATCCTGAAGGTCAGTCCACAATTCTTGACCAAAGGCATGAGTTCTGAATTTTAATTTGCCTTCAATCATTTTGAATCTTCTTCCAGGATATGCATTAAGAGTTTTTCTTCTGGACTTGTCTAGCTTTGCATCTTCACCCTTTCTCTTCTGAAGGATGTCCTCAATCTCAAAAGAACAGAGTTGTTCTAATGGATGAGTTGATCCAATTACCATGTATAGTAGGTCCTTTAAGACACTTGATTTGAGTTTGTGAAGGCTTGCAATATAGATCTCTTCCCTTATGAACTTGATCCTCAGAGGGTGTTCTAGTACACAGGGTTGGTAATTTGGTTCTTCACTTTCCAACTTATTGGCTTCTTTGCATTTGTTCAACAGTAAAGCTTCTGCATCCTCAGTAGTTTCCTTTCTAGCAGAGTTTGAGGGTTCTTCTTGACTTGGTCTGTCTTGCCCTCCCTGGTTTGGTTGATTCTGCATTTCCTCAGTGGGAAAGTATTTGGCATCATATTCAACATCACAAGGCATCTCTTCAGGAGTGAGTACAAAGCAGTCAGCAAGATCAGCATCATCAAATAATGACCAATCCCCAAACTTCTGATAGAATTCTTTATCTCTTACAGCTTTGTATGATAGCACATGGTTCATGACTGTTTCAGGAACATTGTCATAACCTTGCATTAGATTGACCATCCTCACCAGGTAGAAGTAATCAATTCTCCTAGTTTCTATTCTCATTCTTTGTGAGATGGTTTTGGATATTACATAAGATGTCACCTCCATGCCAAAAATTTTCTTGACTTTCACAGATCTTGATGCATCAAACCACAGAACATATTCCTCTGCTTCTTGGTTGCTATCCAGCTTCACCTCAACATTCTTGATTTGATTAGCTTCTTTTTCCAGGAGATCCAGAGAGCTGTAGAGTTTTGAACTGATAGGTTTCCATAGTTTCCTGCCAAGTCCAGTGGCTTTTTCTTTTCCTAAGTACTTGTGTTTTCCTTTCTTAGCTTTAGTAGTCTCCTCAGGTTCAGGTTCCTGTCTAGAAAACCAAGCCCTTGCTAAAGATTTTGTCCTCTTTGGCTTGACAGTAGGCTTGATCTCATCCTTGACAGCATCTTTGTTGATAGTGTCCTTCATGACAGTATCTTTGTCGACAGCATCTTTCAGGACAGTGTCTTCTTTGATAGTATCTTTGGCGACATCATCTTTCTCAGCATTTATACTGTCTATGGCACATCTCAAGATGTTTGCCTCCAAAGCTTCAATTAACTCAGTCTCATCTTCTGTTACTTCAGCATCTATCTTTTCTTGCTCAGGAGCTTCTACTTTATTTTTCTCCTGGGATTTAGCCTCAACATTCCCAGAGGTACTTCCACTAGCATTTCCTGCTTTTCCACCATCTCCACTGCCATCCATATCACCATCATCATCATTGTCATCAAAGGGAACTTCATATGAACAGCTTTCTCCTTGCTCAGCTCTTTTTGAATTTGCTTTAGAAATCATCTGCTTCATTGTAGAGCTTAGTCCCTTATCTTTTTTCACCAGCAATTCATAGATTGCATGAACAGCAAGAACTCTTTCCTTGTTGGCTTTAGAGTTGAGAATCATGTTCAGCACTTTTAGGATTGACTTTGACTCCATGGTTGAATTTCCTCCCAAGCTCATGTAAGCACACCTCCTGCTTCCAGTTTTAGTGACACTTTCATAGTATACACAAAACGGATTGGTATAGACTTCTGGCAGCTTCTCTGAAATCAACCTTAGCATTTACAGTTGTAGAATTTCATTGAAAGATGTATGGTTGGCCTTGATTTTGTTTTTCATCACAGTTAGCACTCTTGCTGGAAGACTTTGCAATAGCTGCATAGTAATGAACATGGTTAACCTAGAGTTTAAGTACACATCAATGGCCCACCTCTTCTCTTCATTGATCTTTATGCACACACTGATGATTTTCTCTCTCAGCAAAGTTGAGCAGTTGATCAGCCTCTTGCTAGGAGCATTCATGGCTGCTTCAACTATCCTGTAGAAATCCTCATCATGATTTTTCAGAGTGCTTTCCCTGTAGTCTACCATCAGGGCATTGGCTTCTTCTTGACTGTATTCTGTTCCTTCACTCCAAGTATTTCCTGACAAGATGTATTCAGGCATCTTGCCTTTCCCTTTTCCCAGCTTGTTTTGTTCCTCCTTTTCTCTCCATTGTTTCTCTAGAGCACTCTCCTTTGGAAGTGGAGTTGGCTCTCTAATTGTGACAGGAGGTAAAATTGGCCTTTTGGAAGAGACATTCCCTTGGATTGCTTCAAGGGCTTCTTTAGATACCAGAACAGTTTCACCTGCCATTTCATACTCAAAAGTATCTCCAACTCCTTGTCCTTGCTCCCCCCTGCTTCCTAATTTCTCCTTATTCCTCTTTGACTCCCCTTTTGTCCTTGGCTCCCCCTGAGATGCATCACCCTGCTTGGGGTCAACTCCTGATCTTGATTCTGCCCTTTGTGATTATGATCTTACCATTTTCTCCCCCTTAGGTAAGTTGGCAGCAGCAACAGTAGCAGAAAGAGCCTGAAGGGCTTCCTGAAGACTAGAGAAACCAGAGGCCACCATGGTAGATAAACTATCAATTTTGGATTCCATGGACATGCACCTGGCCTCAATAGCATCCATCCTTAGAGCTGTAGAGGAGCCACCAGACCTTATCCTTTTTGGGGGTGAAGGAAAAGACTGGGGCTTGGAGGCTGTGGGGGTTCTCACACTCTCATGGTTTTTCTGAGTGATCTCATCACTCCTCACAGAAGAACACTCAAGGCCTATTCCCTGAAATTGTGGGGCTCCCTCAAGTTCACTCTGGACATGCTCAAGTCCCTCACTTTTTGCCAGCTCATTTGGCTGCCTCTCATTTTGATGCTCACCTCTCTTTTCTTTTATCTCTCTGTTCTTTTGCACACCCTCACTCATCCTAGATGCATGGGTATGAGCAGTACTAACATGCATTGAAGAAGAAGGTTTAGAATATAACTTGAAGAATTGAGACAGTGGCATATCATCATCAGAAGCATCCTCAACTGTTACAGCATCAAAGTCAAGCTGAGTGGAGGAGACAGTAGCATTTCCAGTAATGTTGCTGTCAATTGGAATATTGACAGTAGGTTGTGCTGCATCTTGGACAGTAGAGATACTTGAATCCTGGACAGCAGGGTCACCTGTGACAGCAACATTAGAAGTGTCTTTGACAGCAACTGAGGCTGTGACAGCACCTTCCCTAAGGTAAGATGCTCCTAGGAGATTGAACAAGGTACTGGCTGTTTCATTTTCTAGCAGAGATGTACCTTGCTCTTTCTCAGTGTTTGAGGAAGTGGTGTCCATTTCACTTTGAGAAATGGGTTCTTGTGGACCACTGGATGGGGGCTCATCCATGAGTGAAGATGGATGATCAAAACCTGAAGGGTTGGGACTGTCCCCCTCTCTAGGTTGTGGAGAAGAAACAAATGAGTGTGAAGGGAAGGAAGAAGGTGAAAGTGGAGATATGAATGATGGCTGTTCCACAGATGGAACTTGTGGAGCATCAATAGGGGTTGAGAAATCCTCACAGTGTCCTGACTCCATGTGTGTTTCTACAAGTGGAGGCTCCTCGTGAGTGGAAACATGAGGTTGTGCAGACTCAGTACAAGGTGCCTTGGGAGACAAGCCAATTTCAATAGATGCTCCTTGTTGAGAAAGAACATCCAGAGAGGAGTTTATGTCCATATTTTCCTCTACAGCCTTTTGAGAGAGACTGCAGGGTGGCTGACAGTGGTTTTGACCCTCTTAGCTCTCCTCTTCTTAGGCTCAAGAGGAACCACTGTGGGTTCTGATGGACTACCTTCCTTATTTGCTGCACTAGGTGCAGGAACTCCCTCTTCACTCTCAACACTACCACCAACATCAGTTTCTAGGGGTCTTTTTCTAGTTTCTTGTAAAGCTTCTCTTCGAACTTTGGTAAGTCTAGAGAACCTAGGCTGAGTGTATGGTGATGAATGGGGGTTAGCTGAATTTGGATAAAGCAATCTATTTTAAGCTAACACAATTCAGTAGATGTAGATTTGTCATACTCTGGAATTGGTGAGCTTAGTCATGTGATCTCTCAAGCTTCAGTCGTAGTCTTGCAGACTTGATGTAGTGTTGGGATACTGCAGCACGCCTGTTTCTTGAACATCCAACTTGTCACGGGTTTGACTGGGTAGATCCCCAATACAAATGTTGTCCCTTCTTGACAGTATCCTGATGCTTGAACTTGTTGTCATAGGAATGTTCTTTTGGTGACAGTAAGAAATCCCCGCAGAGGATGCTGTCAGGATTTCCAAGCTTGCTGTCAGGATTTCCAAAGTTGCTGTCAGAGGGCTTCTGCCAATGTTGCTGTCAGAGCGATTTTGCTGTCATGACTTAGCAACATGTTGTCTTCGTGTAACTTTATTGTCAATACAGTGACAGTAACCTTTATTCATGCTGTCCATCTTGAGCACTTCTTGAGGCTTGAACAAATAAATGAACTTCTACCAAGATGTGCTAGAATCTTATTTGAAAATACAAATTCGGCTACATAGACATACTCTTGTTGTGACAGTATGTTCATACTTGATCAAATCAAGTAAATAAAATATCTAGTTAAGTTGTCTCCTAGCTATCACCCATAAATCCTAACAATATATATATATATATATATATATATATATATATATATATATATAATTAAACTATATAAGCACTACATTCTTCATTATTTTACTCGAATCACTAATTTTTTTATATTTACATACGTTTTTAGGTTTTATGTACTAATCGAGTGCTAATTAATGTTTCAGGATATCAATCAATTCATCCATGGATCCAAAAACCAGGTAAGTTCAAATATTATTAATATTGTCGTATATATTTGTTATTAGTAATACAACTTGTTTTTTTATTATTTGTTGATGAAAAGTGATTTGTAGACTCTATTGTTGTATTTATTGAGTGATTTGTTATGTGTATATCTACTGCTCTGTTTAATACGTTTTTTTATTTGGTGATATGTTGATCAAGAGTTATTTATTGAGTGATTTTTTATGTTGTAGTTATTTAGTGATTTTTGATTGAGTGATTTATTATGTTGTAGTTATTTAGTGATTTTGATATGTGTGTTTATGAAGTTTTTTTATTTAGTGATTTTGTATTTAGAGTGATTTATAGAGTGATAATCTCTTTAGTATGCTCTATTTATGATGCTTTGTTTATTTGATTAGTTTATTAGTTTTATAATTCGTGATTTATAGAGTGATTTATAATTAGTGCTCTTATATATTTTTTTTCAAGTTGTTTTTATACAAGTCTTCTTGGTGTCATTTTGCAACCAAAATTTGATTCAGTAAGCTGATTCTTGGATGAGCCCTTAGTTTGTGCCCAACGGCATGCTCTGATGCATTAAGTGCCTATATTACATTTGCAGTTCTCGAACGCTACATAGGCTTTCTACTTAGTTTTACCTGATGAGATGTAGCTAGTTTTTATGTAGTCAGTTAATGTACTCCTTTGTTTTTGTCTTTGCATTAGTTTCTTATCTCTAAATGGCTTGTGGGATTAATGGTATGAGGTCGTTGAGGACTGTTATGTCCGAATGGCATTGAGGCCATCACACATCCTTCTTTGGAGTTTGCTTCTACTTGTTATGTGTCTGTCATGTTTCAGCGGTGTATCTTGTCGTCATGTTAATATCTCTATATCATCTATTGGCCTAACCACGTAGTTACGTAGAGTGATAATCTATTTAGTATGATGCTCTGTTTATAAAGTGATCAAGAGTGATTTATAAAGTGATTTATAGAGTGTTTAGTATGGTCTGTTTTAGAGTGATTTGTAGAGTGATAATCAGTTTAGTTTGCTCTGGTACAGGTTCTACACGTCAAATCAAAAGATTAAAACAACTTCAATTAACTAAAACATCATTCAATAGCCCTCTAGATCTTGATAGTGATAATTCACATGCGGATGAACAAGTTCAAGAACAATAAATTCTTGAACCTACAGTTATGGGTAATAAAGGTTAAAAAAATGCAACTGATTTATGGATAACCAACAGTTATGTTAATACTCATTGAATCATTTTCATTTGATTTCCATCAAATACAATTGAGAGTGATGATGATGACGACGACTTTGTAAACACAATACCACAAACAGAAAGTAACCGTGTTAAAAAAGGTGATATAGGGGTCAAAACAGCAGCAGGTTTGCAAAGGGAGTCTAGATCGAAAAAAACAGCTGATGGTCCACACCTGAATCCAGAAAATATCCAAGCTACTGTGCAGAAACCAAAAGGTACAAGGAAAGATAAAATATCCGGAGAAAAGAAATGTCAAAGAAACTCAAGCTTGATTTTCAGGTACATTATCGCTATTTTGTGTAGCTTGCATTGCGTAGGTAAAAATATGTTAAACTCACTATAGTTGATGTAGTAGAAAAGAACTATGAACATTTTAATTATAGCTCAATATGGCAGGATGTTGAAGATGGTATGGTTAAGAAGAAATGAATTGATAAAACTGCAAAATCCAAATTAGGACTTGTTAATGAGGTAACTACGAGAACTCATTTTACATCTTCATTTGTCTTTTGGCTGTTAACTAAAATTATAGATTGATATATGTTGTTAATTTTCTCTTGTTATCCAACTGATGAAGACGAACCAAAAGAACCCATTGAAAAAGCAATGAAGAAAAAAGAAATGAAGAAAAAAAGAGAGACGTTGAAAAAGGTAAGTAGTTTTGGACATCTTCCATTATACCAATCACTAGAAATCACCTAGTGACCTAAATGCACACATAAAAAAATAAATTATAAACTGACTTTAAAAACTTTTTTTTCATGAGGAACATGGAAGTGAGGACAGTGATGAACCAAATGAAAAAATTTAGAAGAAGAAAAATGTCACCAAATTATTCAAGATAAGAAACTCACCATCAAACTTGACAACCATGATGTCTGTGCTTTCTGGACAACAAAGGACTTGGGTAAGAACAACTGGTTTTGGGAGCCAGTTTGATTTCAATTTGGAGAGGATACCACATCACCTAGCATTCCATATTCTGCAATCATTTGATGCATCAATTCGGTCCTTACAAATTGCTGGTGAAACACTTCCAATAACTAACATCGACGTCCATGAGGTCCTTGGGCTACCTATTGGACAAAAATGCAAAAACAGCAGCAAGAAAAAATTTATGAACGTCGCAGTTTCCTGGAAAACCACAATATAATATCTCACCTTCAACAGTGGTTGATATAATTAGTGCTTCAGATGAAGATGATGAGATTATCAAGATTAACTTCTTGATTGTTCTGTTTAATATCTTAATCGAGATGAACACATCATCATACCTACTAAGAGATGTCCTGGACTACAATATTGACCTTGATAATTGTTATGAATATAACTGGGGAGAATTGTTGCTTAATAGCCTGGTGAAGACGAAAAATACTTGGCCAAAATTAAGTTCTCTATTTTATCCCGGGCCAATAATTTTTCTGACTGTAAGCACTCTTTATCCATTAACATATTTATTTTTTACTATATGTACTTCACACATTAATACCACCACTTATAAATGTTTTTGGAAATTAAATAAATTTGGAGATATTCTGCGTTGATCGAGTAATTATCAAAGGGACTCCAGAGGTGGAACGACAATTTCCAGCATTTAAAGGATGGACAGTGCAAATGTTAAAACAGAGGCAGGCTGATGAGTTTAAGGATGATTCTTTTGGGAATAGAGAAATAATTAGAGCAAGATGGCAAATTCAAAATGCTAAAGTAAGAAAATCATTACACCACCTTACTATACAGTATTTATAATGTTTATTAATTAGTGAATATAAACTAGGATGATACTATACTATCTATTTTAATTTTTGGTGCTTTGTATAAATTATTTAGTGCTTTGCTTAGATTCTTAAAAATTTGTATTTTTTTTTTGGTGCTTTGTATAAATTATTTAGTGCTTTGCTTAGATTCAATTTATCATTTACCAGCATACTCATACTTGTAATATGTCTTACCAAATAGGGAAATGATGCAATAACTGGAAAAGCACATGTTTCACGTCAATCACAAGCAAATGAGGTACGCTATGAAAAAAGAGTTGGTAACCTGTATTTACATCTGTTGCTTTTTTTTTTCTTTTTTATTAACAATTTGTATTAATTTTTTTGGTGCTTTGCTTATATTCAATTTGTCATTTACCAACATACTCATACTTGTAATATGTCGTACCAAATAGGGAAATGATGCAATGGCTGGAAAAACACCTGTTTCATGTCAACCACAAGCAAATGAGGTACACTATGAAATTCTTTTTTGTTTTTTGTTTTGGCACATATTTTTAATTTGAATCACTTTATCTAAATTTACTTACTGATATTAGGATATGTATGAAAATGTTGGATTTACATCCGCTGGAGAAAATGAACAAACTCCAAAAGCTCAAACAAGGGAAAATGTAATTTACTATGGAATCTACTTTAGCACATCACCCAATTTTCTTGTTGATTTGGATACTCTAATTTTTCTACTTTTTTTGTATTATCTTATGAAATAGGAAAATGATGGACCGACATGTGTTTCACCTTCTGGACAATATGAACCGACACAAAAGGTACATTAGGATAATATACTTGATGATCTGCATTTTATTTTTTGTGTTTTATTTTATCACTATAATGTGCAATTGATATGCTTTGGAAATACGCCTTTTACGTTTTTAAAAAAACAACTTGTCTTTTAACATGAATTTAACATATCAGGACTGGTTTGATCGACTAAGCATCGAGGTTGTGATGCTAATGGATGCAATTGAACTGTACAAACTTGAATTGGAAGCTGTAAAAAGTACGCACCCGAACAATGTGGAGATTTCTAATATCAAGGGAAAGGTCATTGCAGAGATTCAAAAATTGAAACAAAGTGATAGTAAGCCTCAACCTCAAAGTGAAGTCAAATTTGTTGGTGAAATAGAAAACAAAAATGAGGAGCCAAACATTGATGTCACATGTGAAGAACATGAGGAAATAAATCCAGATGTACTTGAAGAACTGGAATTAATGGAATATATATATTCTTCACAACTCACAAGGGATAAGAGACATGAACGAATACATGGATGAATTGTCAAGGCCGTCATTTTCTCTAGGAATAGACTCAGTACTAGATGTATGCAACCAAATAAACAAGGAACATAGAGATATCCAGTCTAATGAAAATGATATGGTCATACCAACTCCTGAAGAACGTGAAAAAAGGACAAAGAGGAAAACCAAGTGTTGCCCAGTAATTAACAATTATAGAAGGGGGGTTGAATACAATTGTATAAGATTTTCGACTTAATAACAATTTAAAACACAAATATGAAATAATAACAGCTTTATTAAATCTGATATAAAACTGTTACAAAACCCTCTCAAGAAATTCTGATGTTCTTGAAAGCTTCTAGATGATCATTCATTTTCCTAAGTTCAGACATCTCAGATAAGATCCTAGTATTTTCAGCAGATTGACTTCTAAAGCTAATATGCAATGACTTTAGAAAAGATCTTAACTCAGAGATGTTATTAGTATCAAAATCAAAAACAGTACTAGATACCTTTTCATCAGGAGCAGCAGTGTCATCAGTATTGGCCATCAGGGCATAGTTGACTACCTCAGTGTCAGATTCTGAGGAAGAGTCCATCCAATCCTTGATTGAAGTAATGAGTGCCTTAGCCTTCTTGAACTCAGTTACAAAGTGCCCCATTCCATTACACTTGTAGCATCTGATCTTTGACTTGTCAAAATTGCTACCCTTGTTGTCCTTCTTATTGTATATGTCTTTGTCAGCATTGAAGGTCTTTTTCTAAAAGTTGCATTGTCTTCTAGCCTTCATGAACTTCATCTTCTTGAAGCCCTTGACTATCATAGCAACCATCTCTTGCATGTCAAAGTCAGTAGAATCATCATCAGTATCGGCATCAGGATTGCCATCAGTATCTGATGATGAGTCATCATGATCTGACTCCACAATTTTTGTCCTTCTTCTAGAGACCTTCACAGCTTTTCCTTTTGATTTTGCCTCAACATTCAAGGCTACATATTTTGCCTTGCTGCTTCTCTTGTTCTTTCTTTGTTGTTCTTGCTTACTCCTATGTTAACATTGGCAGCATCAAACACAAACTTTCGTGAAATAATAGACATTTGTCGATTTACTCTCATAAACTGTCTACCATCTTTCCGAACAAGATCATGATTGTGTTCCTAAAAAAATGTTGATATTTTGTATATCATACCAGATACGATTCTCAAAATTATCTTTGCATGACAGCCACACCTATTAGAAACAGTTCTCCGCCGACAAACTTGACTACTCTTCTTACTTGGCACAATCGATTTCTTCTCATTAAATCCAGCCCTACTACAAACCACTTATTTGCTAACAATTATCATCATCATTTGTCTTCTCTGTACTTTGACGGGTGTTAAAACCAAATAACATTCCATATTCTTGATAAAAATTCATACCTTTCTCCATGGAATCAAACAACTTATTAACAAATGGTATGCAAGTCTCATCAATAGCTATAGGAACATAATATCTCCTACCACCTGGTGTGACGGTGCACTTTGAAATTGCATCATCGCTTACATTCGAACTACAATGATCAGTGGAATCATTAATGAGTCAGCTAAAATGTGAAGAATCACCGCTGCTGACACCTATATAAAACATAATAAAGCAGGAATGAGCATTACATCAAAAAAATGACTAAAAACATATGCAGATCACTTGAAATATTGACAAATCACAACAAAAGTAGAATATATTCGTATAATCCACAATTTGTAACTTTGCAAATAGAATCAGTAATCCACAAACTCCATGCACAAAAAATACACTCACGCAGCTATACACATCGTAGCATGGAGAGTACTAGTATTTTAACATAAAATTTGTAGCTAATAGATTCATAATTACGCAACTATCTCAAGCAGAACACGACGATGTAATTTCTTATTCAGATCATAAATCCAGGGATTAGGTCATAATTTTTAACGTACTTGGAAAATATTTATATCTAGAGGATTTAAAAGATTCACAAGATTTGGCCTAATAACATCGTTGGTGGTGACGCGAGAGGACTAATATTTATCTCAATTCACAGGGTATGAAATTTAACATATGAGAAACGATATCACCAAAAGATATTATACAAGAAAATGCCACGAGTTTCAGTTGATGGACTACTGTTTACAGAGCACTAAACATAAAATACACAAAGCACTAAAAAGAGAGTGATTCTACTGGAATTTTACAAAAAAAATTTATGGTTAGAACATGCAAATCTATCACCTATATAAAACATAATAATGAGGAATGAGCATAACAACAAAAAATGATTGAACATATGCAAATCACTTAATAAAATGACAAATCACCCCAAAAGTATAATCTATTCATATAATCTACAATTTTGTAACTTTGAGGGAAAAGTACAAAACACTAAAAAAAGATAAGAGTCATTCTACTTGAAATTTAACAGAAAATAAATCTGAAAAAAATCAATAAATTGATACTTTGTTTAAAAACAAATAAATTCATCTTACATATAAGTTTTAATCATAAACAATATGTAATATACTCAGAAAAGGTTAAAAATTACCTTGATTAGAGCTAATTCGCAACAAATCCTCTGTAATCATGGTGAATATACTTGTAAAAGACGATTTCACCAACAATTGCTTTCAATTGACAAATAAAGCTCGAACAATTCGCACCAAATCGTCTGTAATCAAAGCAGTGATCGAAGAGGTCGTAAGATTGAAGAGTGTGATAGATGAGGACGAAAAGAGAGATTAAGAAGAGAGAGATGCGATGAGAGAGATGAGAGTTACGACAAAAATACGTATATTAATTATATGTGTCTTTGTCTGGTATATCGGTTAAAAGTAATCAATGGACCAGATTAGAAGATAATAAAAAAAATGGAGGACTGGGATTAAATCTCAGTTCTCATTATAAAAGGGGATCTCATTTGATCACTTGTATATATATATACACACACACTAGTGTTGATGCCCGCAATGCTGGGCTTAGGAACATATGAATTTAAAAAAAAAAATCCAAAATAATTTATGTTTTGTTAAATTTTGGAAAAGTAAATTTTGGAGATCAATTAGTGTAGTTGTTAATTAAAATATAATTGTTGTTTTGTAATTTTAGTTACTAATTTTTTTTTTATATCTTTTTGTATTTTAATGATGTTTTTTTAACAATTCAATTGTGACGAAATAATTGGAATTTTTTTGGAAGTTGGTGGACTTCAAAATATCAGTGTACAATCAATTTTATTTTAATCTTCATCATTGATTACTAACTTTATAATGATAATGTTAATTTTTACAATATTAAATTTTTAATTAAAATAATAAATATTTTAGAGTTACAATAGAAAATTCTTCTAATTTTTTTTCAAGGGAGACTTCTAAATAATACTTCTAAATTCTTCTAAATAATACTTCTCGGCAGCACCTCGATTTCTTTTTAAAAGAAATCATGACTACGAATAATTACAACTTTTTTCAGTTAATTACACAACTATCCACTGCCTTATTGAAATAGTGTTTCTTTATTAATCAATTTATTATGATTCAAGAGTGTATACTTTTTAAACTATACATTCAGTTAATTTTCATTTCAACACACAAAAATATTTGAATATATAAATTATTTACAATATCAAATAATTATATTTTAATTTTGTAATTAGATTATATTAATTGAAACTGTGAATGTATAGCATTATCAATTAGTTTTAGAGTTAACACAAACTCCTCGGCTCCGTCTTTCGCGGAGCTTCGAACGTTATTTATTCAAAAAACAATATTAAAAAAATGTTAAATAAATTTCAAATTTTCATCCAAAGTTATACTAAATTTGAAAAAAAAAACAAATTCATAGTTAAACAATTAGTGTAAATAAATAAAAATGATAAAGTTTGTGATCCTAAGTACTACAAAATTACATTATGATTATAAATTAAATCACCTCGGCTCCGCCTTTGACAGAGCCTCGAGTCCTATAAATTTATAATAAAATAAAATTTAACTTCATAAATATATTTTAATCATCAAAATATCAGTCAAAGTATATATTTCAATTATCAAAATATTACATTTTCACATAATTAAATAAAATTTAAAATTTGTGCCTTCCATTTGTCTGTAAATAAATAATAGCTATAAATGATTAATAATTATTAATAAACTAATACTCCATGTCTCTCTCATTTTTTTACACTTTTCTTTTTGGAATCAATTCTTTACATTCCAAAAATTTCCTAAAATAATAAAATTTTATAATATAAAAATTAAGTGCATCCACTATTTTTCCCACTTTATAAATTAAATATTGATTGATCCCACCACTTTACTCACTTTTCTTATCTTACTTTTCTACACTTTTTCTTAATTTTCGTGTCCAACCTCAATGTAAAGAATTGAGGGGGACGTATAGAGTATATGTTTGTAAATATGTATAAGTTTGTAGTTATGTCACAAAATCATATTTTACAAAATGCATCTAGAAAAGAAAAAGAAGGCAAATTTGTGTTGGGCTAGTTTGTATTATATTCCCTACGGGTAACTTTTCCTTATTTTGTGAGAAGAGATAAAAAATTAGAAAGCAAAAATGCAACTTGAAACACTTTACAAAAACATAAAATCATTACATCTAAAAACAATGAGACCTTATTTATCCAATTTTCACAGATAATATTATAAATAATACAAAACACAGTTTTACGAGTAAAATTGGTAAACAAATTTGGAAAGACAACGAACAACACTTTCACTCAAAGCAGCACTGCTCATGCATCACCACCTAAAGCTCCAGAGTCCACGTATAACACTTTGAAACATGTCCAAGTTTGTCCGATCATTTCCAACTCAAAACTACAGTTTTCAAGGACTCAAACACGGACAATTCAATACACCTGCAAGCACATTAGTCAACTATGTAGTAGAGTAACCAACATATAAATAAAAAATCTACAACTATTGTGCTTTTTAATAAAAAAGTTGAAATTAAACCTCTCCTGATCATGATCATGGATATATCTTTTTTTAAGCACAGAAACAACTTCACCATTGTTACTCTGTTTTTCAGAATTTGAATAACACACCTCAAAGCAATCAACTGAACTTGTACATGGATTTTTACTTGCTTTGTATGGTGATTTATCAAGTTGTTGCGGCATATGGCGCACACAACCTGTTCTTCAAGGATAAATTGTTTAATACAGTGTACACATGATTAAAAATAATATAAAAACAATTCAGAAACTCAAGTTTTTATTCATTTGTAAATTAGTCAACAATATACTAATTCATTTAATAAATTAAATAAATCAAATACATTATCGATATCATTCACTATTGGTTTTGATTTCCATAATCAACATTAAATTGCTTCTGTAAACATCAAACTGTAAACTACCGTCTACGTTTGCAGAAAGTGTGGGCATAAATGATAATTGCAATATAGATGCATATGCAGGTAGAAGATAATGCAATCGAAAACCAATCGCTCTTAATTGCATACTCGCATCTTTTCTTTTTAACCATTACAACAGACTTTTTGAATATCCTCCTTTATCAATATATTCAAATCGCTGGATAATCATGAGAATAACATATTCTTTGTAGAATTACATAATTCTTGTATAAATTTGATCAAACATTTGGAGTGCACCAATTATGATAATCGCCCATTATAGTTGACACAGTAACACATCTCGGAAAATTATTATAATCAACCAATAAATGTCAATGATAGAACAAACTCTTTTACAAATAAACCATTACTTTATCGAATATCAAATTTTTAATTGAACTTGATACTTGAGAAACATAGAGGTTCAAACAGTTGAAATGTTTGTATTCGCAACCTGCAAAAAAAAAAGATAAACAATAGAAATGGGTTAATCGTTAGTTACTACCAAAACGATAATATGTGTATATATATATAATTATATAACACACAATTATCATTTTCAAACCTTAAGATATGGTATTGGATCCATTTTATTATCGAAGATGCATGCATCTTGTTCATCTGCAATATAAAAGAAATAGAAATAGTTAAACACATATTAGAGAGAAGATAGACAGCAGAGAGAAAACAAAGCAAACTAAATAGAGATAGTCTAATGAGAGTGGGAAGAAATAAATAATATATCATTTGAATTTAAATTCTTGGAACATGAGCTTTCAAATTTGGTAGTAAGCTTCGGGGAGAAGCTTTAGAATTTGAATGTTAATTAACTTTTGAATTCAATGTAATAAAGTGAGTATAAACATCACGTGACCAGGCAATATTGTAAATTACCGAAAAGCTAAGGGCAAAGACTTAAAATGAGGTGAGTTACTGTACAAAACAGGAAACATACACTATTATATAGAATATATATTAATTATAATTAATTTAGAAATTTTTAATGTGTACAACGAAACTATTAAACGATATTAAGTAAAATACATGAATTTTCAAAGGAGCATTTAAAATAAATAAATTTGAGTTAAAATGAGTTTTTAAAAATAATATATAATAATTGAGTTATACCATATACTAAGACTAATGTAAGATAAAGCGAAAAATTATAATTTAAGGTATTATCTCGATTTACAAGTTATTAATATAGTCTAATCATATGATATTAGACAACAACCCAAAATGGAAAACCTCACTAAATTAGATTGCATATACACATTGAATTTTATGTTACTCAAGATAAGACACATGTTAGTTCTATAAATATAATAAGAAACATGTTCATGAATGTCATTAGTTCACTACATTACATAGTGTTTAAGCAAATGAATTTTTTATCCACATGCTAATTTTTGAGAAACTCGTGATATTATCCTCCAACGTGCTATTTTTAAGCCGAAGAGTATGCAGGAAGTTTCAAACAACGTAACAAGTCTAGCTCTTTTGAAATAAAATTATATTATTATTTTTTTGTCTTGAATATTAATAATCTTTATATAGTTCATGTACCATTAATTATTTTTTATAATTATTTTAACATATGAGATATATAAAGACGCTAATAACTTGAAATTTTGGGTCATATTACGTTAGCGCTTATTCATCTTTAATAATGAAGTGATACTTGCAGTTGAGCAAACAAAGAGTTGTATAACCACTGAAACAACAATTTTACGGAAATAACAAAGCAAATATAGGAACGCGGGTACCGTGAGAGAAGGTGTTACATCATATAGCATGCTCTTATATTTTGAAAATTTATCTATGTTCTACTTTAACATTTTGAAAATTTTAGTCTCATTCAGAATACGTTCTGCTTTAATAATTTTTGTTTCATTCATATTGTAATAACTGGGACTACTAACAATTATTTTGTTCAACCATATTAGCATGACTCTCTTTATCATAAAAAAGGGACAACATAAGCACAGAGGGATCATAAACATCTATACTTCCCTTGCAGAGAAAAAAACAACTTCTATAAAAGTTGTTTTGTGTAACTTGAACACGTGTTAATTCTTGTGAACTCGCAAAATTTCGATAAGGTGTATTTGTGATTCACAAAATGTACACTATATCGTTGTCTGATGTGATTATTTCCCTTTTTCAACAAGATTCACCAAAAATGATAAACTCAAACAATTATTTTTACACATGTTCGTGTCTTGCACGGGTTGTTACGCTAATGTTTTTCTTAAAACATGTGTTTTTAAGCAAATGGGCAAAGTTTTTAGGAAAAGAGGGAGTACAAAATAGGTAAACAGAGACTTGCTCCTTGGTCCATATTTATATTATTTTTGTCAATAAAGCTTGCAGCTGACTCTGAATCTATCTATACTCTTTATTAATAAGCAAAACAATTTGAAAATGGCGAAAGTACCAAAGTATCAAAGTATCAAATTTGGTTATTGTTGAAGCCAATTTTCGTCACGGACCAAGCTTCAAGATTAGATTTATAATCGGGTATTCGTATAGAGCTCTAAAATTAGGGATTTGATATCCATGGCAATTTTGGGGGAGAATTAGGGTTTATGTGATTTGGGGCTGAGCTTGAGAGAATTAATTCATAGATGGTAGAATTTCGGATCCCCTTCTCAAGGTGCCTACGTATCCTTTTATAAGGAATCAAGCCCACGTAGTTCTTTTCTTTTCAGTCTCAGATCCAGTTTAGGCCCATGCTCCTATTCTTTAGGAGCAAGTCACCTATATATGTTAAGTTTTCTCGTTTATTATGTTCCCAATTATATTGGGTTTCTTGCGAGGTAGGATTAATGACCCGTTGGGCCTCTTCTATCCTTTATGTTTATCCACTAAAAGACCAGATTCATATTATGTATCAACAAGTCCCCAGTGTTTATCAGAGGTTTTTCCTTCGGTGAACACTTTCTTAATTCAGTGTCGTCATCTTCCGATCAAACCTCTTAGCTTGTGATTATTCATCAATGTTTATGTGCCTTTGGAGAAGAATGATGATATAGCTTTAGAGATAACACGTGACACTTTGTTTTTGTCAATGTGCTTTCTACTTTCGCTTGCATAGTATATGTTTCCAAGCGTCAAGTAATTTGATTTGTAAAAAATCTAACTTGATTTTGCTTGCGTGTTGATGGAAGGACGTTCGTAAGCCACAAAATTGTCCAAAGACTCTGCTTACTAATTTTTCATCTTCCGGTACAAAGTCCCCGGTATATGAACCATCATAGCATTAAACGCAGTTTTTCGGTTCAGCTTCTGCTTCCAATCCTCAAAGGTTCATTTAAGTACCTTTGGTTCAGATTGTGCAGCGATGAGATATATTCTGTGATCTATAAAATGTTAAATCTAAAAAACTGTAGATCACCACTTTCTCATCTCCCAACTTTGTAAGTTGGCGGGTGGACCATCATAGCTTCGCACTGAAGCATATATCTGGTCCGGTATATCCTCTGCCCCCAAGTGATTTATTACTTCAATTTTGAAGTGGTACATCACTAGTAGTAGGACCGAAGATTCTCTTGTCCCCAAGTGAGTGTCGGCAAATCATAAGTTAGGACTTGGATTGTTATTTGCCCCCAATTGATTGCCGATAGGTCACGAGTTTTGTGAGTGTCGATAAATCATAAGTTGAGGCTTGGTCAAATATTTGCCCCGAGTTGATTATCGATAGGTCACAAGTATAGGATTAGAGCATTTTGTTCCCCCCAAGTGTTGGACGATGGGTTACTTATGTTGAGGATTTCAACGAATTCGTTGCCCCCAAGTAACTCTCGTTGAACACTTGTTTGGGTCGGATTAATTTTTCTTCCATAATATATCTGCATAAAGCTTGGAAAAAAAAAATTGACTTTTGCACAACATGAAATATATGATTGCTAAAAGTAGAAGAAGCACTTATCTTGATTTTGCACTACAGATTCTGATTAAGTTCTTTGAGTTTGCATGACATCTTTTCCTCCATATATTTTCTTTCTTTCTGTCTTCTCTTTGTGCTACTTCTGACCGTTATCAAACTGTTGCTGTAATTGTTCAGTCGGTCTTTTATTTTTCTAGCAAGAGTCTGAAAATATATGTAGCTACAACAATCGCTTTTCACAAATATCTTCATAGGTTGGTTCTGCTTTCTTTGTAATGATCGTTTTTTCACAAATATCTGTATCTTCTTTTCTTTTCCTACAAGGACGGTTCAGCCTGCTTCACTTTCTCTCAGTTACAATTACTCTCATGTCTTGTTATTTCTCGAGATTTGTGCCTTTTTCTGGTCTTGCAGGCTTCCTTTCTAGTTTTCTGACTGAGTCATATCGAAGTACATTGCAATTAACAGCTGAATTGCTGTAAAATACTGTCATCTGTTGCTTTGTCTCACTCTTTTTCCCATGTTCTCTTGTGAACTTCACAAAATTGTCAGGTCCCTGCTGCATTTTTTTTTTTTGAATTCATGCAGTGAGCAAATCTTCCGGTGCTCCTTTCTGCTGAGCCATGCCATTCTATGCTCCACGTCTAATCTTCATTTTGTGATTTTTGAAGTGATTGACTTGTGTGTTTGTTGGATCTGCACCCTTTTTCTTTTATTGCAAAAGCTTAATGTCTGGCATCTTCAAGTTGACATATCAGCCTACAATCTGTAACAAGGCAGTTGCAGATCTTTTGAAGTCTGAAACTTGTTAAATTGAGTTTTTGCTTTGTACTCTGCCGGATGTAATAGTGTTATTGAATTGACTGTGTAGTGCTGTGATGTGGTTGCATGATTTTGACCCTTGATGCAAGAATATGTGCTGTAATGTCGACGTTCTCTCATCAATGGTGAGTCGAAGGGCTATGGCTTCATTGAAATTTTTAAATTTGTTTTCTCTCTGTAACTTTTGTAGCCCAGCTGCAAACTTATATGAAACTCAGTCCAAGTTGCTTATTGAGATTTGAGAGGTATCCAGTAGCAGTCTGCACTAGGCTGTTGGTACTTTTTGCAAACCAGAAAAAATAAAAAGTATCATCTAATGGGATCTGTTCTTATTTTGTCCCATGGGTTCTGCAACTGTTCTTCTGTAGATTTATGGTCAATGTGATGTTGTCTCCTCTTTCTCAGTCGGGCCCATAGTTTTGCATAATCATGCGATGTGTCGCATAGCAATCTCCATTTTCTTTTCTCAAACTTTTATTTGCAGGATGGACTTCACCATTAGTTATTTATGGATCACATGACAAGGTCAGATGCTGATTGCTATTCCACTTCTTATTTTTCAGCTGCTGGTTGTCATGCTTCCTTTGTCATCAACTTTTTCTGTGCTTCTAAGAGCAACTTCTGTTAGACTTTTTTGCTTCGGCAAGCAATTTTTCGAACCCAGAGATCAGCCCCTTATGCAGATTTTTTCTTTGGCTTAGCATAAAAGAAACCTGTATTTCGATGAATCTTTGCAACGCTGGACAGTTAGATACCCCTTCGCCAAAACAGCTGTAACTTGTTGTAGAAAATTGATTTTTGTGAAACGTTTTTTGCATAAAAAACTAGACTCCGAGACCTTTCAAACGGTGTATGATTCACTGCCTCCAACTTTCTAGATGAAAGCAGTTTATTCTGGAAAGTTAGGCATTCTGCAGCATTAGATTTCATTGTCTATGTCAAGTTTGTTTCATTCCGATTGATTAATTTCAACCCCTTGGTTTTCCTTTCCAGGTTCTACTGCAGTTGTACTCCTAAAAACCACTTCAGATAGTACCACTTTTGTTCATATATATTTTCCAGGTCAGCGAGTAATGTAGAAGAACGTTGTCGATAAACGACATAGCTCAAATCTGGACAGCTAGACCACTCTCTACTAAAACGGCCATAACTCCCTGTAGAAAATTTATTTTCACGCACCATTTTTTGCATAAAAAACTAGACTCTGAGATCTTTCTAGCGGTGTATAACTTACTGTAAAGAAAATTCTGTAGGAAAGCACTTTATTATGCGAAGTCAGGCCTTGTGCAGTTTTCAGATTTTTTGCTTGCCCTTCTTTTTGTATCACTTTCTTTGTTGCCACCAGAGTCACGTGCATTGCCTGGGGTTCAGTGCCTGGAGTTCAGATTGGCATTAATGTCAAGGTGTGGTTTTAACATACTCACAATTTTCATCATATGAGAAAATATGCAATCCCCTGCATTGCTTGTTGATCTTTGTTCATCCTCTACGGGCATTCTGCGAAGGTTTTTACTCCAGTCTCCTGTCTTCAACTTTTTTCTAAAATAACTGCATCTGGGTTTCTTCCATGTGTGTGATATTATATACTCCTCAAGTTTTACACCCATGATTGACTTATGTGATCGTTACACATGCTGGTTTCAGTTCAGAATTTTCTGCAGAGAATAACTTCACCTTCTACTGCTTCGTTTATAGTTTTTCCTCCACATGATGCACCACTACTTCACTGTATTCAAGAAACTCATATTATAGCTGATGTCGATGCATTGTATTGATATTCTTCTGTGTCTTTTTGTTGTTGCCAAGCAAGAGGCTGACGAAATATCATTTAACTTTTATTTCTTGTTTGCCCAATTTGGCTGAAACCAATTGAAGACTTGATCTCTCCGAGACATGTTTTTCTTTTATTGACATTAGCATATGACGTCACCCTTCTGTATTGTAATTTTGTCATCCTCGGAATTCCAAAAATAAGCCTGAATCTACCTTAATTTTGTGTTCATATATGGGAAATCTTGCTTACTATCTTTCTTTTCAAGCTACTACTACTACTCCATGGCCTGATCAATTTGCAAGCATTCTTCTTTTTGTAATCGATTTTTTTCAGGATTCAGAATAAGAAGATCAGATGGTTTCCATAGATGGAGGGGACAAGGGTTCTGTCATTCGATCTAGTGATGGATGTCTGTAACACCAATATTGACGGAACTATGAATCAGTATGAGTTTTTCCAGAACACACTGTCGCCAAACACTTTGTGTTTGTGATATGTGATGTGTCAAAGCTGATGATCATCATCCAAATTAAAAGCCCTTTCCTGTAATCTGAATGCTTCAATTTGAGGAATCAAAATCTAATCTCTCTTTTTTTAGACTAGGCTGTGTACACCAAACACAATAACAAGTTGTGTGACTTTGGTCCTGCATGCTTTTTCTCTTTAATCTGATTTGATGAGGAAGCCGCATAGATCGATTATTAGACTTTGCGCTACAGCCACCAATTTGATCATGCAAGTTTTTCTTTCCTGGTTGTAATTATTCGTCTGGGTTGCGACCGCGACCGAAAAAGGTCTTCCCCTCGTGTTTCTGGTCAGCCATGGAGAATTATAAGTTTTTAAATTTTCTCTATACGATTCCCACAGACGGCGCCAAATGTTGAAGCCAATTTTCGTCACGGACCAAGCTTCAAGATTAGATTTATAATCGGGTATTCGTATAGAGCTCTAAAATTAGGGATTTGATATCCATGGCAATTTTGGGGGAGAATTAGGGTTTATGTGATTTGGGGCTGAGCTTGAGAGAATTAATTCATAGATGGTAGAATTTCGGATCCCCTTCTCAAGGTGCCTATGTATCCTTTTATAAGGAATCAAGCCCACGTAGTTCTTTTCTTTTCAGTCTCAGATCCAGTTTAGGCCCATGCTCCTATTCTTTAGGAGCAAGTCACCTATATATGTTAAGTTTTCTCGTTTATTATGTTCCCAATTATATTGGGTTTCTTGCGAGGTAGGATTAATGACCCGTTGGGCCTCTTCTATCCTTTATGTTTATCCACTAAAAGACCAGATTCATATTATGTATCAACAGTTATCACTTAACCCGGGTTCGATTACTCGCAACTATATAATTATACAAGATTTATTTATTTTTAATTTCACGAATTATAAGCTAGTATTTGTTAATTTTAAATCACCAATTACCTGCCATGTGAGGATTACAGAACACGCTTTACATCTTGTCTTCTCAATAATAAAGCATTTAACTTTGAACAAGTTGATCAAGTGAAACAACGCATAAATTAATTGTTAATAGAAAAACGCTAATCACAGCAGTTTAGTGATCTAATTCTATTAAATATTGATTAATACAGGCTATAGTGGTAAACGAAGCAGGTATGAACTCGTTCCAAATATTTTTATCGAACCAAAGCCTGTACACTATTGATTTAACAGATTGAACATACTTGTTTGTTTGAACTTGATTAGTTCACAAATATTTCGAACCGAGTCAAACTCAAGATATCTGTGAATAGAAATCAAGCCGAATTCAAGTCGAACTCGAGAGGCTCATAAATAATTTTATTTTGGTTACTTGTTATAGTTTGTACTTTGTAACTAATCAAGTCTGGATTCGTCTTCAGTTACATAGATTCAAACAACCAACTTTCTTTTTTGATTGAAAACCTAGGGAAGTTGGTGATAAAGTTACAAGCCACCAAATGGGAGTTTCAGAAAATTTCAAATAAAAAGATATAAGAGCTCAGCAGCACCTCACAATTCGTCCAAAGATATCAGACAGTGCAGCGGACCCTTCCAGCTACAATTGATGCTTTTGTCATCATAACTCTTCTGCACCAGCCGAGAATAGAACCCGGGTCTGTAACGTGGCAGGGTACTATTCTACCACTAGACCACTGGTGCTTGATGATTTTATTTTGTAGTTTACAACAACATGTAACAAAAACCAGATCAAAACCGAAATGTACCTAAATGATCATTACAGGGCGTCCAACACAAACAACTTTGTAGTAAGGTGACTACATAAATCTTCGATTGAACTATGCTCGATAACTAGTACATAACAATAGGCCTTTGCGAGACGGGCATTCATCACTGACATCAAGAGGAATAAAATAGTCCTTTGCGAGACGGCAATTCATCACTAACAATAGGCCTTTCACGTTTAGAGCCATTTTTTCAAACGACGGAAATAAAATTTGGCCATACTCGAAAATTTAGTCACTTTTTTGAAAATTAGTGTAAAATATGACCATCATTTTGTAGTTTACTCTTGAATAAACATTTGAAGCCCGTAAGTGTCTTTAGGGGAACATGCAAGTTGCAACAGGATCCCACTCACAAGATCTTCGTTTGAAGTAACTTCTAAAGCAGATGATATACTGATATTGTCCCGTATTTTTAAACATACGGCAATAGGGGTATGTAACTGTACATGACCTGTCTTCGATAATTTTCTGCTGGAATTATTTACTTTATGCAGAAATGAGAAAACACAAAAAATTCAAATATTAGTTTGGGCTGTTGAGGGAAAATCTGTTATTTACTCAACCAATTTATTTTTATTTCTGTTTCTTTTATTTCTCTTTTCTTTTAGTTTCAGTTGAGAAGCAATTGTAGAAAGAGTAGTAGCGGACCTTATGTGTTTTTCTATGAAGTGAACTTATAAAAATTTTCCATTTCTCTTTTAACAAGAGCTGGTTACTTAACATCATCATCTTCTTCAATTAGGTTCATTAAATTAGGGTTACATAAAGGTCCAATCAACCTTTATCAGTAGATGCTGTATTCGTGCTTCATCCCATTATCGCCTTTGTTCTAGAGATCTCCATGACAATGCTCTGATGCTACACCAGAAGTTTATTCATGAAAATTCTTGGCGCACTACCAGCATGCATGACCTGTTGATACCTCCAAAGATACTCCACTCTCCACAGATCCCTCGCCAAGTTTAAAAAGACTTCCTTCTCAAAATAATATCATCCACTTCCTCTTTAATCATTGGTTCAGAACTGATGTAGCAGAAAAGAAAAATTAGAATAAACCCCCAAACTTCAATAAGATTTAAAGACACGTTTAAGAGACAAACTATAGCAGAAAAATTACAATTTATGGTGAAAAAACTATGAGACCTCTAGGATGAAGAAGAGAAAATAGCATGGTGACTGGACTTTTTTCAGTCCGTACGACATTGAAAAACATGATCAAGCACAGTGGATCAGATGTAGAGCAGAAGCCCTAGCTAAAGAATTGATAACCTGATTCCCTTGTCGTTTACTGAAAACACAAACATCACACTTCATATTCTGAATACAGTTGAAATTAGATTAAAGCTTAACAACTTAAAATTTACACCAATAATCACACACACAAGCAAGAGACTCAGTATATGGTAATGCAGAGACAAGGTAACGCCTTAAACCATCGTCATTATAGAAGTGGTAACCAATTGGAGTAAATTCCCGCAGTATCTTCACAGTTTTGTCCGCAAAGTTGTAACGGACAAGCTTCCCTCCAGGTATCTCTACAACTAGAAAAGAGGCATCTTTTTCTTCTCCACTCCTCACAAGTGAAAGTATGTTAAGTTTGTAACCACTACAACGGTTGTAGCGGTACTTGATTATCTCTGGAACTACAAGAGAAATAGCTAAAAGTGACCGTTCCATAACGGTCGCATCTGTCTGAAAAATGATCGTTTTCGGTCATTTTTACCTTAAAAACGACCGGAACGCTGCGGTCATTTATAAGGCCGTCGAAAATAAACATGCCGTCGAATGTAGAAAAAGATACCTTAAATACATTAGATATGACATTCAGATCAACTTGATACTTCACGAACCAACCTGAGTAGTCTTTAGCCATCTCATGCACATTAAACAGCCAGTGAAATCAGAATGATTCATAGGTACTGTCAGGTGTTCTACAAGATACCAATGTCCCCCAGACTCTCCAATATAAGATGCTGCACAATAATTACTCACCTTCTTTCGCACATTCCACTTAACCGTGACAATATTCCTCATAGGTAATGGCATTTGTTCTACTCTCTCGCCATCAATGTTGAAGCGCAAAGTATACGGCTCGTCTTGGTGAACACCCATATAGATGAAACGATTTTTCCAGTGAACAGAACCATTCCAATATGTAGAATATTGGAATTGGGTATCCCTTGGTGCAGCAAATGGTTGACCGGAGACTCTCCACAACCGGTATTCAGATGAATAAATTTCAATTTGAAATAGTTGACGAGTCGTTTTAGAGCGCCTAACACAAACAACTTTGTAGTGAGGTGATTCTATCGGATCAAAGGCCATTTCAAGAGTTTTGAAGGGGGTTGGGCTTACATCAGTGACTTCAAGAGGAATGAACTGATAGTCGGGATTGTTACTGCAGTCAGAAATGGCGAAGAAGAGGGAAGAAGCAGAGGTGGAACGAGTGTTACGGAGACGAACAAAGTGTGGATTAGTAATGAGAGACAACCACTGTTTGGATACCGATTTAAAGTTTAAAAGTGTCTTAATGGGGACATGCAACAGGATCTGAATCAAGAGGTCTTCATGTGCAGCAACTTTGACAGCAGATGCTATTATGAGAGAGGATCTCAGGCCAGTATCACATGAACCAGGAAAAAGCTGTTTGGATGCTCGACCCCTTTTGGCTCCGATTTTATGTGTTGGAATGATGGGTAATGAAGATACTTGTTCCATGTATATATACATAGTTTCTCCGTCTCGGCTGGCAAAGCTTGCAGCGTACAGCTGATTATTTTTTGCTAATAAGTTATCAGTCAACTACTATGTGAAAATTCCTGGACACGCTTCTGCTCTACTAGTCTCCTCCCTAATGATGCATTCAACCTAAATAAGTCTGAGCAAATTTCAGGTTGAATCCACATTGCTTTGTACAAAAGTATATAATTCGAAAACCAACTTGGCAACGTGTTCTCTAATCTCAGGGTGCCCAGGCAGCTCCCCAATGTAATAGGCAAAGCATATAATGGGGTTCCCATACAAAATTAAAAAAAAAATCCAAAAATCTAACACTCAGCAATATGTTTAGCTCTGTTACAAATATTACTAATTTTATGAAGTTTAAAGCAATATTACTAGTTTTTGCGTGCTGCACAGACAAGTACATACCATACTGCAAAATGCATATTATAACATGAAAACTAGAATATCTGGAGGATTAGGTTAGCATGAACGATGAAGTGGATGTGTGGTTAGTCAGATTCCAGAATTTCACTTGTGTATAGAGCTTTTTCGAATGTAATCAATATAAATTTTTCGGAGAAACTCTGATTGAAGATAACCATGCAAGGTGGTAAATGTATATATATTTCAAGAGAAGTAAAACAATGGTAATCAACGCATGTACTTTTTCTTTACTACACTCTGGATCAGGTATAGAACAGAACCCTTGGCTAATGAATAGATAACCTGATTCACTTATGTTGTGTTTGGTTGGGGTGAATGGAATGGAATGGAATGATGAAATTAAAGGAAAGTAATGGGAGTTGGAGGGAAGATTTAAATGTCATTCCATTCCATTCACCCCAACCAAACACAACCTTATCGTTTATTGAAAACACAAACAGTACTCGTCATATTTTGAATATAGATGACCTTAGAATAATGCATAACAATTTAAAGTATACACCACTAATCACACACAAGCAAGAGATTCAATGTATGGGAATGCAGAGACGCAGTCACGCCTTAAACCATCTTCATCATAAAACTTGTAGCCAATTGGAGTAAATTCCCAGAGTTTCTCCACACTTTGATCCACAAAGTTGTAACGAACAACCTTACCACCAGGTATCTCGACAACAAGAAAAGAGCAATCTTCTTCTTCTTTTACACTCCTCACAAGTGAAAGTATGTTAAGTGTGTAACCACTACAACGGTTGTAGCGGTGCTTGATTATCTCTGGAACTACACTAGCGATCGCATTTAGATCAACTTCATACTTCACAAACCACCCTGAGTAATCTCTTGCCAACTCATACACCTTCAACAAAAAAGTAAAATAAGAATTAGGTCTAAACTTTGGCACTTCTTCTACAATATGCCAATGGCCCTCAGACTCTCCAATATAAGACGCTGCAAAACAAGGTTTTTCATTTTCCTGCACATTCAATTCATCCAGGACAATATGCCTCATAGGCATTGGCAGTTGTTCTAGTCTCTCTTCGTCCACTTTGAAGTACAAACGATACAGCACTTTTCTGTAAAAACTCATATGGGTGTACCAATTCCACCGATTAGCAGAATCCCCCCACCAGTGAATAGAACCATTCCAATATGTACAAAATTGGAACTGGGTACCCATCGATGCAGCAAATGGTTGACCAGAGATTCTCCACAATAGGGTTTCAGATGAGTAGATCTCAATTTGAAATAGTTGACGAATCATTTCAGAGCGTCTAACACAAACAACTTTGTAGTGAAGTGATTTTATTGGATCAAAGGCTAAACTCATACCACAAACATCTTTTGCATATTCTCGTCTAATTTGAGGAAGGATAGCAAATTGCTTAGTGGTAGGGTTGTATACATAATATCTACGTTTCGACTCACGTGCTCGATAGCTAGCACATAGCAATAGGCCATTGCAAGACTGTAGAACAGATATGCCAGAACCTAAAGGGTCATGAACAAAATCTAGAGTTTTGAAGGGAGTTGGGCTTCTACCATTGACGTCAATTGGAATGAACTGGTAGTCGGGGTTGCTTCTGCAGAGAGAACTAGCAAAGAAGAGGGAGGCGGCAGATGGAAGAGGGTTACGAAGACGAACAAAGTGTGGATTAGTAATGAGAGACAACCACTGTTTGGATACAGATTTGAAGCCCATTAGAGTCTTTATGGGGACATACAACAAAATTTGAATCAGGAGGTCTTCATTTGAAGCAACACTGACAGAGGATGATTTCAGGACAGGATTACCAGAAACAAGAGAAAGCTGATTAGACGTTCTACCTCTTTTGGCTCCCATTTTAATCATATTTAGTTCAAAGATTATGTGCTACACTGATGTGTGATACCGTGAGCTATACCCCATATATTTATACACACCGGCTCCTCCCTCAGCTGGCAAAGCTTGCAGGGTACCCCTGATTTACTTATTGTTACTAAGTAATATGTCAGCAGTTAACTACAATGTGAGAATTCTCCAACACACTTTACCTACAAGTCTAAGCATATTTTTGAAGCTGGTTGACTTTTGATAAGATTATATGATTCCCATTCCATCCTACACCTACTAAAGTTGAAAAAAATCACATTGTGTTAATAAGAAATGACCATAAATTTGTTGAAGTTTGTACATTATTTTATGCATTCCGATCCATTGATCTACATCTTTAAAAAAATAATTCAATCGTCTCCTATAAATTCCTTCAATCTCTGTTCCCAATGCACAACAATATTACAATTCTCGTTAATCTACAGATATTTAAACTAGTTGTGAAAGATTATCAAAGATGGAAGGAACAAAGCCATTTTTGTGCCATACTCATCTTACATACATTGTTTTGTATGCTTTCTTATTCATGTTCTGCCTACAAATTACATCAACTTCATCTGCCACAGCCAGTGCTCCGAAAGCCAACAAAGAGATTTCGTCAAAACTTCCTGCAATGTGACTACGTATCCGTCCGTTTGCAAAAAAACGCTCATCCCTTACGCTGGTTACATCAAATCGAGTCATCTAAAGTTCCCTCACCCTGAAAGCCGATAATGCCTCATCCACCTTAATATCAAATCTAGCCAAGAACAAGCGGCTTACGCACTATGAAGCCGAGATTACCACCGATTGCATTGAGCTAGAATATAAAAGAGTCAGTTGATCAGCTTCAGCAAACACTTCTTGCAATGGCACATCTTCGCGGTGAAGACAAGGCATTTCTGTTGTCCAATGCTAAGACTTGGGCTAGTGCTGCTATCACTGATGAGAATACTTGCATATGTAGGAATTTAAATGTATAAAACGTTGGATATTAAAGACAAAAAACTTGTTCTCAATAATCCACACAACTTACTCACACAAAATAGATAATACTCACAAATGTATTTCACTCAAAAGATTTTGTTAATTCTTGATGATTACAAATCTTGAAAGATTGTCCTATTTATAGGACTACATGAAAGCTACTAGAATGCTTCTAGTACGTGCACCTTTAATTAATATGTAACTCCTAAGTACATGAACAATCTTGAAATGCAAAAGGTCTTGAACCTCAAAAGTCTATTCTAGATACTTTCAAGAACATTATAGATAATAAAAATAATAATCCAAAATGTAGCTTATATTATTATTTAACAGCCACCCCCCCCCCCCCAAGCTAAACTTTGCACATGCCAAGTTTCTTCTTCAACTCCTTGAAAATGTCGGGCCTCAAAGGTTTCGTAAAAATATCACCAATTTGGTCTTGGGTCTTGCAATGTTTAACCACAACTTCTCCTTTCACCAGCAAGTCACGGATAAAATGATATTTGATTTGTATATGCTTGTTATTCCCATGAAACACCGGATTTTCCGTGAGTGCTATAGCGGACTTGTTATCACAATATATAATTGAACTTTCTTTCGTTGCATGCTTGAGGTCCTCCAACACCCATGTGATCCACAAAGCTTGACAACTAGCTAATGATAAAGAAATATATTCCGCCTCCGCCGTTAAAAGAGCCACAACTTGTTGTTTCTTTGACATCCAAGTGATTGCACTAGAGCCAATGAAGAAAACATCTCCCGAAGTACTTTTACTATCATCAACACTTCCGGCCCAATCACTATCACAATATCCAAGCACCTTAGGACAACTTGCCTTTAGATAATAAATTCCATCTCCAAGTGTACCACAAACATACCTCAAATTCTTTTTCCGGCCTCCCAATGTGTCTTCTTTGGTTGTTCCATTAACCTACTAATCAAACTCACACCATAAGTAATATCTGAACGAGTTGCGGTCAAGTACATCAAACTTCCAACAAGACTTCTATATAATGTAGGATCAACAAATTTAGAATCATCATCCTTACTCAACTTCAAGCCAACTTCAACGGGAGTACTACTTGGTTTCGCATCTTTCATTCTAAACCTTTTTTAACAAATCTTTTGCATACTTTTCTTGAGAGATAAAAATTCCATTCTCATCTTGCTTTACTTCAATACCAAAAAAATAGTGAAGTAGTCCCAAATATGTCATCTCAAATTCTTTCATCATATTCTTCTTGAATTCTTCAATGTCATCAAGATTATTTCCCGCAAAGATCAGATCATCCACATATAAGCCAATGAGGAGAATTTTACCTTTGTTCTCCTTGATGTAAAGTGTATGCTCAAACGGACACCTCTTGAATCCCATCTTCACAAAATAATCATTGATGCGGCTATACCATGCACGTGGGGCTTGCTTTAGACCGTACAAAGCCTTCTTCAAATGATAGAGTTTTTTTTCTTCGTTCTTTTTCACATAGCCCGGTGGTTGATCAATATACACCTCTTCTTGTAATACTCCATTCAAAAAAGCGGATTTGACATCCATTTGGTGAACTTGCCACTTGTTTTGAGCAGTCAAAGAAATTAACAAGCGAATTGTTTCAAGACGTGTCACGGGAGCAAATACTTCTTTGTAATCAACACCATATTTTTGTTTGTAGCCTTTTACCACCAAGCGCGCCTTATGCTTTTCAACTTCACCTTGTGCATTCAACTTTGTCTTGTAAACCCACTTGACTCCAATGGGTTTGTTTTATTTTGGAGCTTCAACTAACTCCCAAGTTTCATTTTTTTCAATTGCATCAATTTCTTGATCCATAGCTTTCCTCCATTTATTTTCCTTAGCGGCATCTTCAAAAGCAACTGGATCCGCATTTGCATATAAGGCAAAATCAACAAATTAATCTTCCAAAATTCTTCTTGTTGCTCCATAAAGATCCGCCATTGATCTTGTCTTTCTTGGTGGTGATTCGGAACTTGAAGATGATGATGATGAGTTTGGAGGAGAATTAGATGGTGGAGTAGGTGGAGTGGAGCCTTCTTCTTCTTCAATTGGATCAAATGCATCATCATCAAGAAAAGTACTTGAACTTTCTTTCTCATCCTTCCATTTCCATGAAGCCTCCTCATTGAAAATTACATCATGGCTAATTATAACTTTCATTGTGATGGGATTGTACAATTTGTATGCCTTAGAAGCTTCGCTATAGCCAACAAAGATGCATTTTTCAGATTTATCATCAAGCTTGCCTCTCTTTTCATCGGGCACATGAGAGTAGCAAACACTTTCAAAAATTCTAAAGTGAGAGACACATGGCTTCTTACGACTCCAAGCTTCTTGTGGAGTCTTTCCTTGCACACTTTTAGTAAGTGCGCGATTGAGAACATAACATGCACAAGCAACCGCTTCGGCCCAAAACATCTTAGGCAATCCTTTTGTTTTTAACATACTTCGAACAAGCTCCATGAGTATTCGGTTCTTCCTCTCGGCTACCCCATTTTGTTGAGGGGTTGAACAAACCGTTAGTTGATGCGAATTCCATGCTTCTTTAAGAAACTTCCAAATTCTTCGGACATATATTCACCACCATGATCAGATCGTAGTGTCTTTAAAGAACGACCACTTTCTTTCTCCACATATGCTTTAAAAACTTTAAATGTTTCAAATACTTGAGATATTTCTTTGAGAAACTAAATCCATATTTTGCGACTATAATCATCAATGAAAGTGAGAAAACAATGACTACCTCCAATAGAGTTGGTGCGCATAGGTCCACATAAATCTGAATGTACCAACTCCAATGGTTTTTTAGGTCTCTATGCCTTCTCTTTCGGAAATGAATCTCGATGATGCTTGCCAAAAACACAATCTTCACATACTTGATCTTGCTTTTGAATATTTGGAATGCCTTTCACCATATGACCTTTATAAATCTTGGATAGAGTGCTAAAACTCAAGTGATTAAATCGAAGATGCCAAAGCCAAGACTTGTCATTCACAATATTAGCAAAACATAGAAGAGCCTCACTTTGAATTTTCAATGGAAACATTTTAGTTGATGTCATCTTGACTCTTGCAACAAGGATCTCATTTTTATCTTTGATCTCACAAAAATCATCTTTAAAATTCACATGATGCCTTTTCTTAAAAGTTGCCCAACACTTAAAAGATTATGTTTAAGATCGGGTACGTAATAAACATTAGAGATATATAATTAGTACCTTGCTTTGTTTGGATTGGAATATCACCACAACCATTGACAATGAGCCTTTTGTTGTCACACGTTTTGACTTCTCGTTGGACACTTTCATCAAAATTCACAAAGCAATTTTTATTTCCGATCATGTGGTTACTACAACCACTATCGATATACCAAACATCATCAAGAGATTCTTCTTGAACATTAATAACAAGAAGCATACTTTCATCGTTCTCCTCGATGTCCTCATGTAGAAAATTTGAATCATCTTTTTCATCATTAATCCTTTTGTAACAATCTTTTTTCATATTCCCAATTTTATGACAATAATGGCATTGAATAAAAGAATTACCTCTCCCTCTTCCATTGTAACCTCCACGAGCTCTTCCTCTTCCTCTTTGGAATGAGCTTGAATTTTCACTTGGCACGGTTCCTCTTCCTTGTCCTCGATCACGAAATGATCATCTTCTACCTCTTCCTCTAAAACTGCTACGATTAGTGTCTTGTACTTGAAAAGCTTGCTCGGAAGGAGAGGAATCAAATTGTTTGATGCGAAGTTCATGAGATTGGAGTGAGCCCAACAATTCTTCAAGTGAGAAAGTATTTAAATCCTTTGATTCTTCAATAGCCACAACAACATGCTCAAATTTTTGAGTCATGCTACGAAGAATTTTTTCCAAAACTCTTTTATCCGAAATATCTTCACCATTTACACGAAGTTGATTAACAATCAAAATTGTTCGATTATAATATTCCTCCACCGTTTCACTTTCATTCATCTTGAGTGAATCAAATTCACCTCTTAGAGCTTGAAACCTCACCATTTTTACTCTTTCTTCTCCTTTGTAGGCCTTGTTGAGGATATCCCATGCCTCATTTGATGTTGATGCCGTTGAAATTCTCTCAAAAATTACTTCATCCGCCGCTTGATAAATAAAGTAGAGAGTTTTCTTGTCCTTCTTTCGATTCTCCTTCAAAGTATTCAATTATTGTGGTGAGAGATTTGTTTGATTCTCCGGTTCTTCATATCTGTTTTCCACAATCTCCCAAAGATCTTGAGACTCATACAAAACCTTCATTTGAATGCTCCATTGATTGTAATTCTTTCCAGTCAAACGAGGGAGTTGAGGTTGCAACATGTTGGTGTTGGAAGCCATCTCTAAATCTTGCTCTTGATACCATTTTGTAGGAATTTAAATGTATAAAATGTTGGAGATTAAAGAGAAGAAACTTGTTCTCGATAATCCACACAACTTAATCACACAAAATAGATAAAACTCACAAATGTATTTCACTCAAAAGATTTTGATAATTCTTGATGATTACAAATATTGAAAGATTATCTTATTTATAGGACTACATGGAAGCTAATAGAATGCTTCTAGTACATGCACCTTTAATTAATATGTAACTCCTAAGTACATGAACAATCTTGAAATGCAAAAGGTCTTGAACCTCAAAAATCTATTCTAGATACTTTCAAGAACATTCTAGATAATAAAAATAATAATCCAAAGTTTAGCTTATATTATTATTTTAACAGCATAAACGTTTTTTCTTAAGCTTCTTTGACTATATTTTTAGCCATACAAGCCTACTACATATTCCTGTTTTAAGGTATTTTCAAGCTATCAGAGTGTTGAATAATTTCCGAGCTTCAAAGGTAAGTAGTTGAACACATTTAGTACCATCTCTGGAAAAACAACTAAGAATACATCATCTGCATTTGGCAGTGGTTCATTCAGATCATGAAACAAGCGTAAGTATGTCAACCAACAATCCATATTGTCTGTATGTCTTTACTTCCCCAGGCTTGGGAATTTCCTTTAGATTTTCACAAGGCAAAAATCCATAATATAACACTCAGCAATATATTTAACCTTGTCTCAAATATTAGTAATTCTATTGAATCAGAGGCAATTTTTGGAAGGCATACATGCGTATATATGGTTGTAGTCTTGTACGTTTGCTTATTATTATTGTGTGTGATGTTATGTGACAATTTCACTTCCATATATATTAATTCATGAACCGATTATGCATTTGTCACTTGTTCTGTTCTATATATTTGGATGTCTCCCAGACAAAAGGAATGAAGTTTTTTAGTTGGGTGAATAAGAAACCAAGAAACTAAGAGCTTCTTTATCTGCAAATACAAATTAAAAAATGAATAGGCACAAACAGTTTGCATAAGTATGTACTACTACAAAGTATAACATCAAATTAAGAACATCGGATCAGGGTAGCATGAGTGATGCAGGGGAATGTATGGTCATATTGGTGCTTTGGTAAATCTCATCAAATATAATTTCTCGGTTGGGAAACTGTGATTGAAGATAAACAGGCATGGTGTTCCAATTACATGTATATAAATTTTGAGAAAAGGGATAGTAATGGTCATCACTATTGCACGTTACCACGGTATGCATGTTGGCTTTGATATTATTTCAGCATGTTTAATCACCTTAATATGTTATCAGCGCCTTATCAGGCTTCATTAATTGTGACTTTTTTCATTTTCATTTTTATTATGTATACTAGCTTGGCATGGGCCGAGATAAAAATACTAATTGAAATCGGAATGAAATATAAAAAAAATCAAATTAATAATTTTTTTGAATTTTATAGTTTAGAGAATCGAACCCGTATCCGGGGTGAAATCAAAGAAATTAAAATTAAGTAAACAAATCTTGTTTAATAATGTAGTTATAGAGAATCGAACCCGGAAAAAATACAAATATTTACCATATCAATAGACAATCGTACTTACTGGGCTACTATGTGCATGGTGCAACATTATATTTAATTTTGCATGAAAGAAACTATAGATGTTCAAATATATCAAGACTCGTGTAATCATGCATGCCTACTTAACATCAATTCTTGTTTGTTTAACTTCAAAAGACTAAACTAATTTACTGATGTAAAGGTCCTTAATCCTAAAGCAAATTTATTAACCACATGAGTACACATATTTCCAAAACTACGCATGTTCAAATATATCAAGAAACTCATGTAAGAATTTTATGAAAAGAAAAAAAAAGCCTCTTGCAAGAATACTTATGTACGAACAACAAAAGTTTTTCCAAGTTTAACCCAAACTACATATCAAGATATACAAAATAAGCTCTATCATGGTCATTCCAAATTAACATCAATTTTGGCTGCTCAACATGTGTAACACCCCAGTCCCACATCGAGGAAATTTGGGACTTCTGTTCAGTTTATAAGGCAAAGCACTACTACTAATTAGCACCAACAAAATCATGATATTTTGGGGGCCTGTGGTGGGCTTGTCGTTACCCAAGTTGGCTGCGTTTGGGCCAGTAGGCTTCGGTTTATTCGGACTCGGAATCGGGACTTGACCCGATTTTCGAAAAAGGCTCGGAATTTGACCCGGGTTGTCACATATGGTATCAGAGCCAGGTTCTCGAAAACTTGATTCGTCAAGTTGCCGGAGGTGGGGACACGAAGGCTGGTGGTATTATCCCACAATGGACAGAGGTCCGGAGGTGGGGACACGAAGTCAGCCGGTATTATCCCACAATGGCTAGAGAGGAACGATCTTGGAACCTATGGGCTATCCGTTCAGGCTTGACGAGGACGTCAAGAGTTTAAGTGGGGGAGTTTGTAACACCCCAGTCCCACATCGAGGAAATTTGGGACTTCTGTTCAGTTTATAAGGCAAAGCACTACTACTAATTAGCACCAACAAAATCATGATATTTTGGGGGCATGTGGTGGGCTTGTCGTTACCCAAGTTGGTTGCGTTTGGGCCAGTAGGCTTCGGTTTATTCGGACTCGGAATCGGGACTTGACCCGATTTTCGAAAAAGGCTCGGGATTTGACCCGGGTTGTCACAACATGATAACAAGACACTTACTGTTACTGATGTTTTATGAAGTAACAAACACAAGCAACGGATAAAGTTGAAAACGATATTATGTAAAAACAGGGAGATGTAAGCTTATAGTTTTTAATCTGTATAAATCACAAATATATTTGCATTGTACGTAAAGATTAGGCAACAATAACATCAGGTATCCATGCAAATACAATTTTGAAATAAATAAAATTAAAAAATGAACATCATTCCCGCACTTATTTCTGTCTAGGTTGTCACCAATATTAATAATAGAACTCAAAGCAAAATACATGCTATATTGAAAGGCAAAAAATTCTCACGACAATGACTCTACGTTTGCTTATTTAGTGTCTACAATGTTCAACAATTTATCATTAACTTCTTAAGAAATTTATCAATTATACGAGCACACATATTTCCGTAACACTTGATTCATCAGAACAATCAAAAGATGCTTAACAATTTGAGCATATAGTTCAAATATATGATGTCATATAATACTAATTTAGTTAAGAGTCGGTACCTATCGATTCGAGTCATAATATTCTCAAAGGAGAAAAAGATATCAAGGAGGATTTCAATACCATTTCATATGTTTTTCTAAACACTACAGTGAATTAAAAAACTCAATAGCATCCAACTACAATACTTACATTGTAAGGGATAGTGGATAGAAATGGAAAGTTGAACATTGTAAGAATAAAAAAACAAGGTGTTCAGTGATCATCTATAGGCTATAGCTTAACATTACCCATCTTTATACGTACATACATGTATATATTATGCGTTGGGGCCACCATAAGAGGATTTGCATCCACATATTTTGAACAAAATATATTACTTAGAGAGCAATAAATCTATTTTGCAGACTTAATTACTCTTAGTACGTACTAAATTCAAAGCAGATATTTTTTTCAACATATATAAAAATTTAAAGTGAAACCATACATCCATCCATCAATAACATTTTGTTCATACTCGACAATTATATGCCTTCAAAATTAAACTGAGTAAAACAGTACAATCTTCATCACTTTGACTTCTTATACGTTATCTGTTGCATGTGTGCATCCTTGCCATGATCAGACAACCCACTTTTTGTGCAGGCATTCCCACAAATAGGACATTTTGCCACCTTTGTATGTTATTCGTTATCTTTTCCGTTCCTGCGCTGCTTCACTTTGCCCTGCTTGTTTTCCTCATGCCGTCTGCATAAGTCCAAGAAACTAATCTTAAGCCATTTTGAATTGAAAATAAATTATGAAAAACATAAATTCCAAAATTTTAAAGTAGATCTAACCACACCGCAGTTATATAATAAACTATTCACAAACGAAAATCATTCAACAATAAATTAAAGAGATGTTAACGATTAATCTAAGAAGAGGAATGAGAGAAGGAGAGTGAGAGAGAGAGAGAGAGAGAGAGAGAGAGAGAGAGAGAGAGAGAGAGAGAGAGAGAGAGAGAGAGAGAGAGAGAGAGAGAGAGAGAGAGAGAGAGAGAGAGAGAGAGAGAGAGAGAGAGAGAGAGAGAGAGAACTTGAGAGGCTGAGAAAGAGAGAGGGGGGGAGGTGTTTATCGAAAAAACAATATCACCTCAATCAAAAATACCGGTGCATTAGATTCCGGAGACAAGGAAGTGGAGAATAAAGCTACAACGGAGCCGGAGGAAGGAGAGAATGAGAGAGAGAGAGAGAGAGAGAGAGAGAGAGAGAGAGAGAGAGAGAGAGAGAGAGAGAGAGAGAGAGAGAGAGAGAGAGATTGTGTTTGTCGAAAAAACATTAGCACCTACTGAAGAAACAAGAAACAACATCACCTCAATCAAAAAAGACCGGAGCATTAGATTCCGGAGACGAGGCGGTGGAGAATAAAGCTACAATGGGTCGCGCTCCATTGAGAACCCCCACTATTGTGAGATATGAGATCTAATAATACAAATCAACGGCGTGGAAGAACGACGGGATAACATCGTGATAGATAGTGAAGAACATATAGGATAATAGAGGGGGCAGAGAGAGAGAGAGTTTAGTGGACGAGGCCGAAAAATGGGACAGTAATCTTGGTCGGGAGTTGATGGTGTGGTGGTAGCAGCTAATGTAAGGTGAAGTGGAGATGTGGATAAGGAAGATTAAAGGAATTGTTAAGATTAAAAGACTCAATAAAAATGGAGGGCTGAGATTAGATCTCAGTTCTCACCAAAATACAGGGTTCTTATTTGAGTAAAGAAAAATGCTAGAGGTCCCAACAAAATGTCTCAAATCATGTCCAAAATTCATTTTTAATGGTAACATTTTTTATAAAAATATGGAACCCCGCTTGCATACATATATACATATGAATCCACAAATTAAAAGTTGTCAAGTGTCAGCCACATCATTATGTACAAGTTTTGGGACATTTTGTTGGTTACCTAGCATTACTCAGAGCCTTTGTAAAATATTACATGTGCCTGCAAATTGATGTTGGGCGGGGAATATTCTGATTTTTTGTAATGAACGCTTTACATTCTCATCGAGTATATACATGTTGCGCAGCCGAATTAAATCTAAATTAGTCGAAATGAACATATCAGGGCTACAGATCATTTTTCTAAAAATTCTCACATTTATAAAAATATAAATCGGCAAATGGGGGATTTATCGGAATTATAAATCAGAATGAAATTCGGATAAATTTTAATATTTTAAATATATTTAATATATTAACCTTATTTATAATAAAATTTACCATTTAAAAATAATTCGTACCGATAAATCGGATTTCAAAAATAAAATCGGTCAAATATTTTTAAACGATAAATCGAGGAATTATCGATAATTTTTTAGAATATTGATCTTAATGGATAAATAATACTCCCTCTGTCCCTCTCATTTCTTTACACTTTCCTTTTTGGTACGTCCCTCTCATTTCTTTACATACCAAAAATAGTAACATTTTATAATATAAAATCCAATCTCATCCACTACTTTCTTCCACTATACCTACTTTATACCCACTTTATACATTAAATATTGATTGACCCCACCACTTTACTCATTTTTCTTACTTTTTCCTATTAATTTACACTTTTTCTTAAGCTCAGTGTCGTCCCCCCAATGTAAAGAATTGAGGGGGACAGAGGGAGTATATTAAAAAAAAAAGAACCGGAGAAAGGACAGTCACATCAGTCCCTTCCTTGGCTTAGTTTCTACTCCTAGCCAGACCTACGGAAAAGAAGGGTCCAAATTCTGAGCTACTCCTTTAAAAATATGTGTGTTCTCCGTTGCCTGCAAATCAATGGTTGTTTTTTCCTTTTTCTCTAACCTCCCTTTTACTCCCTTGCTATTACTTTTGCTTGCCCACTATTCCGATTTTCGGTTCCATTTCCAGGGAGGGATGAGCTAATTATATTTCTTAAATTATAAATCAAGGATTTTACATTATTCGGTGCATGAAGAGAGGGCATTGTTCATAACTTGATAACTTTAACCTTAAAACAAACCATTGATTTGATAGGATTTGAGTCAGGCACAGGAGGCACTAAGCTCGGAGGCTCCGTCGTATTTCTGGTACGTTTACGTACAGAAATTGCAAAAATGGTACAGCTAGGTTAAAGTTTGCAAAAATGGTACAGGGCGCCACAGCCCGTGGCAATCCCAACTAGAGTTTGCCACAACCCGTGGCAATCCCAACTAGAGTTTGCCACAGCTGGTGGCGTCCCTAGCATTTTTATTTTATTTTTTGATTTTCAGTTCTCACGTGGTTACTTAGTAAAACAAGTTTACTTAGTAAAAATTGTTTTTTAACAATCACTTTTGTAGGTTTATAAATTGTACTTGCAAAAAATATATTTTCATTTTCTTTGTTTTAAATTAAACTTGAACTGTTGTACTTTGCTACTATCCAAAATTTTAAAAAAAAATATTAAGCGTAATTATGTAAAATTTTGGTCCAAAAATGATACCTACACAAAATTGTAATTTTTGAATAATGATATTTTCAGACCCGAAAACGACTATAACAAAACCTTTAAAGTACTCAACATCTAGAAACATGATAATAATGCAAGTTTATGTTACTGTTGACGTGACTACACCATTTTTACATTTTCAGAACAATAATAAATTTGACCAAAGTGTGTTCTCACATCAAATTTACAATAAAGCAAAGTTGCAGGCACTGCAAATTTGATTTTTTGGTTTTTCAGAGCTTTTCTGTTGGTTTTACAATAAAGTAGAGACGAGTGATCACATCAACAATAAAGTTGAGTTGTCACCTCACATCTCATAATTTGCATGCAAAAATAATGCACCTGTATTACTTTTGTGTAATAGAGATCAAAACTTTTTCCCTATAAATAGTTCTTCTCTCTTATGCATAATCATAGTTTTTCTCTCTTTTGTTTAAGTGTGCCTTATCAGTACAGTTAGGATATCTTATCTTATCTACATCTAGATTTCCTTGTCTAAAGAGCGGGACTATTTTAGTTATACGCCCCAAACTTACATTCTCATCTCTTCTTGTCCAGGAAGTTCTTCCAAGAACTACTATCGAAGTATATCTTCTACAAGACTGTTAGAATTGTCAACACACAGCGAAACCAAACTTTCGATGCTATGCAGCGGGGTCAACAATTATGCCAAAGGACGGAGAATATGATAACCAGATATATGGAAAAGGCTAAATCACATACGGTGCATACATTCAGTAAACAACTAGGCATTTTCAAAGTTGTTACGCAACACTATCGGGTTAAATGAGGCACAAAGGGGGGCGCACCCAAAATGTGGACATGAGTCAACAAATATGCACTTGTGGAAAATGGATTTGCCACCATTTGCCTTGTTCTCATGTATTGGCTGGTTGTTTGGCAGAGAATCTTGATTGGAAAAAGTGGATTGAACCTTACCACTACACTTCCAAATTGCATAAGTTATGGGAGCCTATCATATTTCCATTGGATCCTACTGAGTGTTGGAACTACGTCTTACCGGTACAGTGGCAGAGGTATGGTAAGTTGGTACCCGATGAAGCCTGCAAAAAGATAAAGAAAAAACGTGGGAACAAGGGGGAGTCTGTAAGAATTCGTACTGAGATGGACCAGTCGCATTCGGGGATAAAATGTAGCCGTTGTAAGCAAGAAGGACATACGAAACGGAGCAAACTTTGCCCACTACGTCCTAATGCAGTTTGACGTTGCTACACTTACTTTGCAATTTTTCATATGAATTTGTACTATTTGCTTTGTGTGATTTCATTTCCGACATGTACTTTTATTTCAATTCCTATTCGTGTGGTTTTAATATCACTTCCATTTTTTCTTCTCTCAAATGTTGGAAACTTAATGACATGCAAATTTAGTTAACAACGTAAAACTAAATTCCGTTTTCAATTTCCTGTAACTGTGTGCATTTTTATTTTATGTAACTGTGTGCATTTTCCATTTTCTGTGACCGTTTGCAATTCCGTTTCCTGTAACTGTTGTGTTTGGGTTTTTTCAATCAATGAAATCTTGTCATTTTCGGACCAATAATTAATATAGTGAATCCATTTTATTTTTTTTGCCTTTTCAGGGTCTCATGTTCGGCTTATAAAAAATCATAATTCATGCTAATATTTTTACTCATTTTTTTACTTCTAACAAAATAGGACGGTTCTACTTTATAATTAAAAAAACAAATATTATAATTTATAAAACAACTTTTTAAAGCTTGAAAATGGATGTTAAGACAAAGGAAACAATTTTGACAACGGCAAACAAAAAAAATATAGAGGGGTTGCCACGGGTCGTGGCACCCCTTGCTAGGGTTGTCACAGACCGTGACGAACTCTAGCTCGGGTTATCACAGGCCGTGGCGTCCTGTACCATTTTTACAACAATGAACTCAATTGTATCATTTTTGCAAAAATAGTACATAAATGTACTAGATATGCTACGGAGCCAAGCTCCTCGGAGATGGATCAGCTTCGAAGCACAAATATAGCTAAAACAAAATATACAGCGCCACCTCTTCCATCACCTTTATTACATATCGGATAACTTACTCGCAATTCGAGCTGCTAATAAATTTTTTGTTCCATCTAATTGAAAAACTACTCTAATTAATTTTTTGAATCGAAAAAACTATTTAAATTCATTAACTACGAAACACTAAATTTAAAGATTTCAAATATTCAAATCTCTGATTTAACTCAAATTTCTTTTTTTTTCCCAAATCTCTAATTTCTAATTATGGCAATTGTGCGTCCAAAGATAAACCGCAAAAGCTTTGTAAAGAGAAAATCTGGAAAATATGGGTGTAGAGCCATGTTTTTTATGTTGGGCCTACAAGAATGACATAATCGGATTTGGACTATGCATCTCGCGCCAAATAATTCAAGTACTAAACATTGTAGTTGTTCCAGTTGAGGCAAATGGGACAAACCCATTTTAAGTGGACTAAAATGCGAGTAATCGCTTACAGTTATATTTCATGAGATATAATTTTCGGTTTTTTTATGACAAGTGACGAAACATTGTTGAATTTTGAATAGGGTCGTAAACAAATTGAGAAAGTCGAGAGTTTTTATTTATAGAATTTGAATTCGAGTTTAAGTTTTTTGTAACGAGTTGAGTTCAACTTGATTACCTTATCGATTAATTTCTATTTTTTGAACTCGATTTTGTTAATAAATGAGTCGAGTTTGAGTTGTTACGAACATTTCGAATCGAATCAAATTTGAGTTGAGTTCGAGTTTAATAAACAAATCAAACCCAAAAAAAAATAAGTATTATTAATTACCTAACATATCTTTGAAAAAAAATAGAACTCTCTTCGTTCCAAAAAGTAAATATCACTTTGATTTTTTTGCACATATTTTAAAGTACGGAAAAAAATAACTTTCAAATATTATTTTTTCGATTTTGTTTTTCTGAAAAAAGTTTCAATGCTATATTTTCATTCAAAAATATAATTTCATATTTATAAATTTCGGGGATTGGCAAAGATGGCATACATCTTATTATTATCTATACGGAAAAATATATCGATACGTAGAGTTCGATTTGCCCTTTTTTAGTTAGTTACATTTAACAGAGCAGCCACATCTAGAAATATATCAATAGATATCGGCTAAAAATCAATGTCTTTTTAAACACCTCGTCGATGTCTTCACGTGTGATGTTAAAAGTCTGAATTTTTAGACATCGATTTTTCACTGATGTCTATTGAATAAAACCACATCATTTTCCTGACAAATTCTGATGTCATTGGCACAAATTTATCACAAATGTATAATATTATCATTTGAATATTGTTATATTATTAAGGTTAGATCCAGTTAGTTAAACAAATGACACACAAATTAAAAAAATATATATATTGACATTGATTTACTCAGAAAAAACGATATCTAAGACAAGAATTAACAACAATTCTCTTTAGGCCTGCCCATGATGTTAAACAGTCATCAAACATTGATTTATTTGATGAAGTCGATGTTGTATATTGTCTTTAACATCAGTTTCGTCAAATATACGTTGGTGAATGGTCCTTTTTAACATCAGTTTTTGTAGTTGTAGCAATATTAGTAATAGAACTCAAAACAAAATACATGCTATATTGAAAAAGCAAAATACATACTATATTGGAAGGCAAAAAATTCTCAAGTCTACATTTGCTTATTTAGTGTCTACAATGTTCAACAATGCGGCATTTTCACCTAGATTCTACGTAATGATTCAACTGTTCGCTTTTCAGTTGTCAATTTCTCCGTGTTAGCGGGACAAAGGAACTACATTCTCGAGTGGGCTGAACAAGAAATTGCCAGATAGAATAGCTTCTTTTTCTGCATTAAAAACGGTAAAATTATCAAATAGGCAAAAACAGTTCTTACAAGCATAAATAAATATATCGAATAATGATAATTAAAAACAATTTTTACAGAGGTCACAAAACTAGGTGCACCAGTAACATCAAAAAGAAAAAAACTCATTTCAAGACTACTAGCATAAATAAATAATATTTCTAATAATCTACTTTCCTGACAGATTAAAATAATTATAAATTACAGTAAAACTTCTCTAAATAATGATGTAAAACATGAGACAGATGGATATATACACACACACACACACATACATATATATATATATATATATATATATATATATATAGAGAGAGAGAGAGAGAGACCTGTCATCGACATGCAAGCAATTTCCCGACGGACATACCTCGACATAGCCTATGAATAGGAACGAGAAACACAAAATAGATGGTCAACAATAAATAAACAAAATAAATTCTTGCAGTAACATTTAAAAATTACTTGGAATAATATCATTATCACTGTTAATAGGTTATGCCATCATCGGCACATCAACTGGTGAGGTTAGTGATTTGGAAAATAGGGGGGAACAGATTGAAGTTATATATCTATAACTTTTCAAAACTACTTACAGTACATTTTTTTAAAGAAGAGCAAAAGTATTTCCTACCAAGTAATACCTTAAAACAAAAAATAAAAAAAAGGCAAGATAAGAAATGGAAAGAACTTACCTGGACTTCTTGTAAAGCATCTTCTATGGACAAACCTTCCTCTGCAAAGACATTTCTGGCACACAAACAAAAATCAATCTAATTAAGCAGAGCAGTAAAAGCTGACAAAATAAAAACATATTACTTGCAACTTATGAGACATGTAAACATATTGCATCCTCATGCCACACAAATACTTCTAAAGAGACAGTAAAACAAGTCCTTTACAAATATATGAATCAAGGCTACCTCAAATTGTTTGATCAAGTTTCAGTATGAAGTGCATAATATTTAGTTTTGGTTTCAACAATCAAAAAATGTATTTCCTCCTAAAAAATGCATGTAGGTATATCATAGAACTCCAACTATCCTAGTATTACTTTGCTGTATTAATATATATTTTACAAGATATAATGTCCATTTAACACTGAGCACCGACTAATATATTCAATAAACCATATTGGGAAGACAACATTGTTGTTACTGCACCTAACACACACCACAGCCTAAGTGAATCCAGGACACCATGGGTGATAATGAGTCAATCACGCTATGTTTTTCACCATATATACATTCAACATAACAATAATAGATTATGATAATATAATATTCAATTGTTCCACACATAAAATTTTTGTTATCAATCACAATCACCGATTTTTTAAGTACGAATTATGCATGGTTATTGGTTAAAAGTTAGAATGAGGAGAAATAGAAGAAAAAATCAATAGAAAACATATTGAAGAGAAATAAATAGAACAAAGAATAAACAAGTGTTTGGTGGAGAAGTTGTGTCCTTTGGTGATGTTGCTGATAACAATTTATGAAGATGGAAAAAAAAAAGGGAAAAGTTTGGGACTAACCCCAGAAAATTGACCAGCACTAGGGTGACTCAGAGAACCATAACCCCTAGGATTTCTTAACCGCGGAAAAAAGGAAATTGTTTGGATCGCAACCCATATCAAGTAAACAATCTCAATTTCAATAAATCAAAGGTCTTCCAATAAAAAAATAATACATCTCTTTATATAGGTATAAATACCCTAAAACTTAACCAAGATATAACATCTGAATAATAAGGAAACAAATCAATTTACTATACTACTACAACCTAGAATATTACTAAAATAATTAGACTCAATAACAAATTTGAACCAACTTCATTCCTAAATAATAATATATAATAAATACAAACTAAATCTTATTATTTTAGTCTCTCAAATAGTTCTGGTCAATACATAAAAGAATGAATCAGAGTGACAAAAATCTGGGAATAGATCTGGGCAACAGAACACGGGCTACCCAGATGCATTGCTTTTTCCAAAGTGCCATGACTTTCCCTTGGTGACACCAAGATAACAGCCAAGACCAGTCAATGTGTAACTAGTAAGCCTCTTTTTTCTTGTTTGAACATTTTTTAATCATAACAAAGACTGAATGGAGCATTAAACTAACAGTTCACATTTAACTCCTTCAAAACATGACCCGCTTGCAGACATTAGGTTGTCAAATAGAAGTTCTATCAGTAGGTAATCGCCTACGATTACATAGTTCCAATCATGTGTTGAATTAAAGTCTGCTTGGAGAAGAAATAAAAGTGCTTGATCAGTACTGTGCTAAGGTGCCTCTCTTACCTCCATAAAGCATTCTGCAACTCATCTTGTTTAGCTTCTGGAACTAACGCAGCTTCGTAGGCAGCAACACTCCCATAAAATATCTTCTCTAACTCCTTCATCCATCGAGCTAACAGCAAGTTAACCTAATGGCTCGCAGAAAATAAGAATTCAGTTAACTATAGACTCCACACCGAAAATCTGACAGTACGTGTAAAGTACAGTTCAACTTATGCAAATGTGGAAGAAATTTACAATTATTTAGCTTACTGTCTAGTCATTAGTTTCCCTGAATATAAAAGACATTACAACTATCCTGCACTGGAGGCTAGAAATTTCTTGCTAGAAGTCTATTGTATCGCAAAAATTGAAAAAAGTAAAAACCAAATCTAAAAAACTGAAGGCGTGCAGATGCATATTACTAACCCCAGCATTATAGACCCTCAGCTCTACATCGTGATTGTAAATCTCATACAAGTTTTGCCCCAAGTCAGCACCCTCATCTCCCTCTTCTTTCAAACGATGTAAGATCAACCACATGTGCAGTACAAGTAAAGAGAAGTTTGTTCTAAAGGTTTTCTCCAGGTTAAATACTGCAGATAAGAAATATACTTCAGTTATAGTTAGCATTGCAAAGCATTTAAAATTATATCATGCATGTAAATGCCTCAAACATTTCTGATGCAATCATGGCACTAAGAATATATTCTTTGACATTGACACAGCCCCTGCATTGTCATCGATACCATGAAAGATGAGTACATATGTAAATAACTGTCTATATATTAACAGATTCTAACCATGGATCATAAGAAATCAAAGCAACAGTATAAACTTAGCTATTACACTAATATACACTGCAAATTCCATTTCATGCACCAACCATATAGTTATAAGAAAACCTAGGACCATTTCAATCAGATATCCGTCTTGCAATTAAAGACAGCAAAGTATCCATAAATGCTTGCTTCAAGTGCTCAGGTCTAGCATCTAACAACTTCTTAATCAAGAGGGAAACCTTTTAACAATGTATAATAGTAATTAAAAGTAAATATCAAACGACCACTCTAATTAGATATAAAACTTCACTTGTTCTATTTCGAAAAGTGTTGACAAACTAACATTTTAGACCTTGTGCCTTGTTTAACTAAGAAACTACACTCATTTCACTAAAAATCTAGCTGTACATTACATGGAAAGGGCATAATAATTACAAAGTTGGAGAAAAAGAAAAGGATTAAACATTATGAACAAACTCGAAATAGTATAGCCTAAATTTTAAAACATTATGTGAGTCATCAAACTGTGGAGTTTCCTCAATTTTTCTAAAATAACAACTGCTTGTTATTGGAATTTAAAATGACAATTAACTTCATCGCAAGTCACTTCCTTTGTGATGCACTGCACAGTTACCACATGAAATTATTACCAGAAAACAAATACAAAGCAAAAACCTGGATGTGTTCCTTTAGCAAACAAATATCTTGAAATAAAATAAAAAGTTACAAATGACTTGAACATAAGAACGAGGTAAAACTAACCATCATATATGGCAGGGGGGTCGACATGAGCAACCACACGACGGTAAATCACGTTTGCACGTTCAATGGACCTGCTTTCTTTACTATAGGCCAGCATTAACTTCATCATAATATGCTTGATGCCCGTATATTTTCGTTCTTCAAATCTTATTGGAGAATCAACAGGCAAAGCCAATGAACAGGGCTTGGCCCAAAACATCTTATTCAGGTTTACCTGTGAAGAATATTGCAATCAAACCTCAGGAAAACAACTGAAAAACACTGCAGATATCATGTGAATATCTATCCGAATGAACTTCTCATTTATTCTCCAAAAGAACAACTGAATTTTATTCCAAGACATAGGGCCAAGGGTTGCATACATTTCACCACTTATACTCCACTTTCCGAGTGGGACAAGACGAAAATCTCTGCCTCGTTTTACACTAAACTACAACATAATCTCAACAAAGCTTATCAGTTACCACTATCTCATTTTTACTACCTATTTATCCCTTTTCACTATTTCATTACAATCCCCACAACTTTCACCAGCTGTAGTACTGCCATCTATTAACAGTCAAAAAACCGCAAAAATAAATAAACGAGCACAAAAACAAAACCGAACCTGCGGTCTAACAGCAGAACTATCATCAGTACCAAAATCAGGAACCACATCAGCCACCTTAGCAAATCCTCGACACGTAGAAACATTAAAACCTCTACACCTCAATTTCTCAACATCACCGCGACTTGCAGCTAATTTAGAAATCTGACTTATCGCTCTGCTCCATCTCGGCAACATTTCTTATCCTACCAAAATCCACACCAATTTTTCAATCTCAAATCAATCATAACAATAATTAACACACACACACACACACACACACATTTAAGTCATTATAGCAGCCAGCTCAGCACACAACATCTAATTAACACAAATTCCAGCTTAATCATATCATTATTAGATACATGTATGTGTGTATGTAAGTACAGTTCATTTCACAACATTTCTACATATCAAAACGCATATAAAAGTAACGCAATACAGATTCAATAGAATATAATCACTATCTAATATATATTAAATCAATTAATTAATATAAAAAAAATGAGAAACTTACCGGCGGTAGTGGAGGAGTGTTTTGAGAAGTGTTTGGCCGGAGAATAGAAACCCTGGCGAGAAATAGTATCAATTTAATTAGGTGAATTGAACGGCCTTGATTGCACCACCAACTTTGTGCTAATCACCTTTTTATTTTTTTGTAACATTATTTTATTTTACTTAAATTAATATATGTATTACATAAAAAAATATTTTTTTAACATATTTGTTATCACGTGTCTTATATATACTAGCTTAAAACCGTGCTATACACGGATTGTCATTAATTATTATTATTATTATTTATGTTTTAATATTTCATTAATTTGCATTTTCTAAAAAAAATAAGTACGCATGTAAAACTTTTTTAAATAATTAAAAATATTAAAATAGATTTTAAAATAAATTAATAACTGTTTATCCGTGATATTTTTGAAAAATGAGGGGTATTAGTAAGGAAAAATATAAAAAGTAACATGTTTTAGCTGAAAAGGTAAGTGCTCGTAATTAAAAGTACTTAAATAGGTTTCAAAATAAATAATTAAGGATTTGCCTGAGATATTTTTGGAAAATGAGGGATTTTAGTAAGAAAAAATAGAAAGAGTGACATGTTTTAGAAAAAGAGAGGATTTTGTTACGAAAAATAGAAAAGATAATGTATTTTAGCTAAAAAGGTAGTTGGTTATAAAAATGTTATTATTTAATAATAATTTCTTTAGAAAACAAAAAAATATAAAAAGTAACACGTTTTAGCTGAAAAAATTAAAAGTATTAAAATAGATTTTAAAATAAATAAGTAAGGGTTTGTGTACATTTTTGAAAAATGAGGGGTTTTAGTAAGGAAAAATAGAAAGAATAACATGTTTTTGTGAAAAAAGATAATCGCCCGTGTTTTTTTTTAGAAAAAAGAGGATTTTGTTAGAAAAAATAAAAAAAGGTAATGTATTTTAGCTGAAAAAGTAATTGGTTATAAATAATAATATTATTTAGTGATAGTTTTTTAAAAAAAAATAAGTAAGGCTAATTAAGTAAAATCACTAAGTATCGACCGTCCGTCCGTCCGACTACCAAACTTTTAATGTTTCTTCTTTAATAATATAGCTTAAAACCCGTGTGATGCACAGATTGTTTTTAATAATTGTTAATTTTATTATTTATATTTTATATATTTTTTAATTGTATTTATTTAAAAAAAATTAAGTAGACGTGTTAAACATTTTTAAATAATTGAAAATATTAAAATATATTTTAAAATAAATAAGTAATAGTTTGCCCTTGATATTTTTGAAAAAAGAGGGGTTTTAGTAAGAAAAATAGAAAAGGTGACATATTTTAGTTGAAAAAGACAATTGTCAATTAAAAGTATTAAAATAGATTTTAAAGTAAATAAGTAAAGGTTTGTTCGTGATATATTTGGAAAAAGAGGGATTTTACTAAGAAAAATAGAAAATATAACACGTTTTAGCTGAAAAAGGTAATTGTCCGTGATTTTTCTAGAAAAAGAGGAAAAATGTAATTGTCAATTAAAAGTATTAAAATAAACTAGTTTACTAAGCCGCGCTTCGCATCGACCTTATATTTAAGTTTTTAAAATTATTTTAAGTATAAATAAATAAATATTAATATTTTTAACATAACTTTAAGGGTTTTTTTGGATTGTCATTTTCGTCGTGATCATTCAATTTTTTTGAATAAATCAAGAAAAGCAAGAATTTTAATATTTTCATAATTATATAAGATGATCCTCTTAATGAACTGCACTCTCATTAAACATGTTTCCTCCCAATGAGTCGCTCTCTCGTTCTAATAGTTAAAATATTTTTTGAGTCATTCTTTCGTTGAATGCAAATTATTATTACTTGAATAAAATAATTTAGAAAAATATTGAAATTTTTTAGAACATGAAGAGAACATTTAGGAGAATAATATAGTGGTAACTTTAAGTTTAAGAGAAAGTTAAATAAATACTATTACTAAGGTAATTTAACTTGTCCAAAATTTGTAGGAGATTTTTAAGATGGTAATTTGGGGTAAGGAGAAAGTTTAGAAAAATACAAGTTAATTAAGATTTTTTCTATTTATTAAATCAAAATTTAAGAAAATTAAATAAATATATTGAAACGATTGAGTGGCACTGCTCTTTGACTTGAAGACAAATATAAACTTACATTTTATATAAGTAAAAGAAAATTTAGGAGAATATTAAGATAGTAATACGACTTTAAGAGAAATTTTAGAATATGAAGAGAAAATTTAGAAAAATAAGAAGATGATAACTTTAAGTTGAAGAGAAAGTTCGACAATATTAATAAGGTAATTTGACTTGTACAGAAATTATATGAGAAGATTAAGATGATAATTTGGAGTATGGAGAAAGTTTATAAAATATAAGGTAATTAATTTTTTTTGTATTCATTAATTAAAAAAATTGAGAAAGTTAGAAAAATAGATTAAAACGATTCGAGAGCCGCCACCTCAACTCATCTTCTCCCCTATATAGGTGTATGATTAAGGAGAATATTAACTATTAAGAAAATATATTTGGTTTCATAAGTTAGTAAGTATATTCATATATAAAAAATTTATGAGAATATTAAAATTATCTATTAAGTTTCCTTCATTAGTAAAGATTTTAAAAGTTTCCTCCATTTGTAAAGATTTTAAAGACAATTGAGATATTTTCTAATAAAAAATATAGGAGAATATTAAAATTGTATATTTAGTATCCCCATTCGTAAAGATTTTAAAGGTAAAAATAATAAAGTTGTATATTTAGTTTCCTCCATTATTAAATATTTTAAAAGCAATTGAGATATTATTAAAAATGTATATTTAGTTTACTCCATTAGTTAGATTTTAGAGACAAAAATATAAAAATTGTATATCTACTTTCCTCCATTAGTAAAGATTTAAAGACAATTGAGATATTTTCTAATAAAAATTTGAAGAATATTAAAATTCTGTATTTAGTTTCTTCCCTTAGTAAAGATTTTAAAGTCAAGAATATTAAAATTGTATATTTAGTTTCTCCATTAGTAAAGATTTTAAAAATAATTTTTTTTGGAGAATATTAAAAATGTATATTTTGTTTCCTCCATTAGTAAATATTTTAAAGGCGAGAATATTAAAATTGTATATTTAGTTTCCTCCATTAGTAAAGATTTAAAAAATAATTGAGATATTTTCTAATAAAAAATTTATGAGAATATTACAATTTTAGATTTAGTTTCATACATTAGTAAAGATTTTAAATGCAATAATACTAAAATTATATATTACGTTTCCTCCATTAGTAAAGATTTTAAACACAAATGAGATATTTTCGTATGAGAATATTACAATTTTAGATTTTGTTTCCTACATTAGTAAAGATTTTAAATGCAATAATACTAAAATTATATATTATGTTTCCTCCATTAGTAAAGATTTTAAAGACAACTGAGATATTTTCGAATTTTTAATATTAATAATTCAAAAATTCAAGAAAATTAGAAAAATAGAACGAAGCGATTTAAGGGGCGCCACCTCACCGCTCTCATCTTCTCCTTTATATAAGTATATATTGATTTCTAATAAAAAATATAGGAGAATATTAAAATTGTATATCTAGTATCCCCATTCGTAAAGATTTTAAAGGTAAAAATAATAAAGTTGTATATTTAGTTTCCTGCATTAGTAAATATTTTAAAAGCAATTGAAATATTATTAAAAATGTATATTTAGTTTACTCCATTAGTTAGATTTTAGAGACAAAAATATAAAAATTGTATATCTACTTTCCTCCATTAGTAAAGATTTAAAGACAATTGAGATATTTTCTAATAAAAATTTGAAGAATATTAAAATTCGGGAAAATTTTTCTAATTAATAATATAATCAAAATTCGGGAAAATTTTATTCTACATTAATATTTCACTATATTTTACTACATAAAAATCAAATAATATTGAAATCTAATCAAAAGAATGGAAATGTGGGATCTAATTTGTTTAAATTTAGGATACACTGTTACAAATATACTTTGCTTTTATAATTAAAATATATTTTTTTCTAACAAATTCTACTCCTTTTCCAAAAATATCATTACAATTATCTTTAAATTAAAACATAGTACCTTTTATATTTGTTAGTACTAAAATCTATGTTTTCCAAAAATATGAGGTGCAATCCTTACTTATTTATTTTAAAACCTATTTTAATACTCTATTTAATAAATAATAAAATAATATAAAAATAGTAACTAACTTGATATGGGCTAAAAATAACCCTAGATATGTAATTAATGATATATTAATTAGACCTAGTTCGGTCCAAGAGTTCGGCCCAATAAACAAGGCCCGAAACCCTGATTATTTATTAATTTCGTAATTAATAAATAAGGGAAATATACAGCTCATGAAAAGAGTCCAAAATATGGCAAATTTATCAAAGAAGGATCCAGAATCCCAATTAATGAGTCACAGCCTTTATCAACAAGGAAAAGACTTATCCTGCAAGAAATACAACGTTTATCCAATATCAAAAAGGAGACTTATTCGCTAAGACTCCCAAACATACCATAAATACTAGGCTCCAGACGCCTATATAAGGTCCCTGATCCTACAATCAGAACTACGTCTTTGGCTTGATTCTCAACATTAATTGAGATACGTAGGCATCTTGTGAGGACCAATTTAGTCCGGAAACACGAGTGCAACCATTAAAGCTCGAAGCTCATTAAATTCACAAAGTACGTTTTTTAATCCATAACATTTGGCGCCGTCTGTGGGAAAACACGCGAAGAACAACTCGAGCTTCTGAAGAACTTCCTATCACCTCCGGGGCTGATACTCATGGAAGTCAACCACCACCAATCACCAGCACTGAAGGGACGAATATCCCCACCAACACTCAAGGATCAGAGATCCCAATTGAAGGGACGAATCCCCTGCAGGTGGTCATTCATGGATCTAATCCACAAGAGACCACTCACCAGCAAGCAATCACAACCTCCCCACTACTCATGAGTGCCCCGAGGGGCCTTCAACTACATACTACCGATCTCCCTCAATACGCGAATCAGACTTTGGGGATGCCAAGCTATGGCATGCGCCCTCGACCCATGGCGGGCGGTAGTGGAACTAATCCAATCTACCATGAGGCATATGTGCCCCCTTATATTCAAGGTCTGGGACCCCAAAATCAACAAACTCGTCAGACCCCTCTCATTCAAGATTACTCTGGCCCATACACCGAGGATGAGGGTTATACAACTAGGGAGGATGTCGCCCCAAGAAGGAGACGTTCTTCCCAGACAAATCGGGAGCCACCCCAAACTACTAGGGAGAAACTTGCAGCCCATGAGGCAGAGACTGCAAGGCTCAAAAAACTCCTTGCTGAAGAAGAGGCCGCTCAATCTCGGGGCCGAACGACTGAAGGAATCCCGATAATCAACTTGGATCCACCAAGAAGGACCAAGAGGGCTGAAGCCCCAAGGGGTGATCCTAGTATTCTGTTGCCCCTAGGAGATCCTGATGATCCTACACCACCGTTTACTCAAGACATCATGAAAATGGCTATATCCAGAAAGTTTAAGATGCCTTCGATCAAAGCCTATGATGGAACGGGAGATCCCACAAATCATGTAAGGACCTTCTCAAATGCACTGCTGTTGCAGCCTGCCAATGACGCTGTAAAGTGTAGGGCGTTTCCACAAACCCTAGCGGGCATGGCTCAACGTTGGTATAGTCGCCTTCCGCCCAATTCTATTGGATCCTTCAAAGAGCTGAGTAAGGCATTCATCAATCAATTTGTTAGTGGGAAGATACATGAGAAAAGTTCGGCCTCTCTTATGGAGATTCGACAAGGCAAGAATGAAACGTTGAGAGAATACTTGAGTAGATTCACTAAGGAGGCTATAAAAGTCCCAGATTTGGAAGATAAAGTGGCTATGATAGCCCTACAACAAGGAACTACCGATGACCACTTCAGGAGGTCTTTGGCTAAACATCCCCCCGAAAACATGTTGTTACTACAAGATAGAGCCGGAAAGTATATCAAGGCTGAAGAAAGCATGAGAAAGTATGAACCCATTGTTGAGGGAAGTGAAAACGGAAAAAAGAGAAAGGAGACTCAAGAGTATGACGCTAGGGACAAATATCCCAGGACAGCGAAAGATTCCGACTCTCCACCTAAAAGGAACAACTTCGGACCCAGGTTCAATGAATATGCAAGGTTGAACACCTCAAGAAGTCAAATTCTGATGGAAATTGAGAAGGAAGAGGATCTTCGATGGCCAAAGCCGCTAAGATCCGACTTGGAGAAACGAAACAAGAATCAATTCTGCCGTTTCCATAAAGAAGTTGGTCATGACACCGACGATTGTAGACAACTGAAAGATGAGATCGAGTTCTTAATCCGAAGAGGAAAACTCGATAAGTTCACTAAGGATGGGAATCGAAGAAATCAACAAGGAAACTATGAAAGGAAAGACTACGATAGGAGGGACAACGACCAAGATCGTACTCCTAAGCCCCGAGGGCCTGTCATCAACATGATATTTGGAGGACCGACTGCTGCTGGGTCCTCCCGAAACTCAAGGAAAGCTTATGCCCGAGAGATAATGACTGTTGTAGGAGAAGCACCGAAACGTGCCAGGGCAGAAGTGGCTATTAGATTTGATGATTCTGATCTTGAAGGGGTGAAGTTCCCCCATGACGACCCGTTGGTCATTATACCTGTAATAGGCAACTCTAAAACTAAGAGGGTTCTGGTAGATAATGGAGCTTCCGTGGACATCTTGTTCCATGACGCCTTCATCAAGATGGGATACACCGATTCACAACTGACTCCTTCAAACATGCCCATATACGGGTTCAATGGGGTTGAATCTAAAGTAGAGGGAACTATTCAGCTCCCTATGACAATAGGGCAAGGTTCACAAACAGCAACTCAAATGTTGAACTTCGTGGTGATAAAGGCAACCTCGACTTATAATGCAATCCTTGGTAGGACAGGCCTTCATGCATTCAAGGCTGTTGCCTCAACTTACCATTTGAAAATCAAGTTCCCAACAAGGAACGGGGTTGGTGAAGAACAAGGAGATCAAAAGATGGCTAGGAATTGCTATGTAGCCGCGTTAAGGCCTGATGGAGTCGGGGGGCAGGTTCTCCCAATCGAGGTTATGAATTCAAAAGAAAAAGTCACCTACATTGGAGCATTGTTGCCTAAACCTTTGAAGGGACCGAGGTGCCTAGAACTTGGCATGCCTCAAATTTAAAAGTTTATTATGTTTAAGTGTTTCCTTAAGGGATCCACTAATAGTACAAGTAGCAATAAGGTCGACGAAACCATTCTGAGCTCTTAAGCTCTTAGTAGGAAGTAAAGCACTATGTAAGGGTCGAACCCTCTTTTTAAAAGGAAATATTTCAAGTTCTCATTCACTATTTTATTACTTATCTTTGTTTGAGTATTTCCTTATTGTTCTACTAAAGAACAAGTTGTACCAATAACACTTGATCAAAGTGCTAGCCCATTCAAGAGGCCAAGTACTAGGAATTGCCTTACAAAAGATAAGCTAAATAAATATAAGTGAATGCAAGAGCGAAGAAACATAATATGCATAAATAACATGCATGGATAGAAGAAGATCCCGAAGGATCAAAGAGTTATGTTACCAGCTCAACTAGAAGCCTTTGAGGCCCTGAAGAAATACATGGCTGAAAGAATTGAAAGTGCAGAAGCCCGTCTACTATGTGAGTAAGATTCTTCATGGGGCAGAAATAAACTACTCTACCATAGAGAAGTTTGCCTTAGCCTTGATAATGGCCTCAAGAAAGCTACGCCCATACTTCCAGGCTCACAAGATAGAGGTCTTGACTGATCAACCTTTAAGAAACATCTTGCATAGCCCTCAAGTTAGTGGAAGATTGATCAAATGGGCCATTGAATTGGGCGAATTCGACATCAAGTATAAGCCTCGAACGGCCATAAAAGCTCAAGCACTTGCTGACTTCATGGTTGACTGTACCATTGACAACCAAGAAGTCGGGGGGCAGGAAGCAATAATGGAAGACAAGGAAGTTGGAGACATAAGACAAGGAAGTTGGAGACATAATGTTGGGTGCTCTATTTTGATGGAGCATCAAAAACAAAATCAAGCGGAGCCGGTTTAGTGCTACAAAGCCCTGATGGATTCATCATAGAGTATGCACTAAAACTTGACTTTCCAACGACAAACAATGAGGCCAGAGATGAAGTCATGGCCAAGTACTTGAAACTTGTCAAGGCCATCATGACTCAGTTCGACGAATGCTATGTAGAGCACATTCCAAGGGAAGAAAATGTGAAGGCTGATGCCTTGTCTAAATTTGCTTCTTCCGAAATTAAAAACTATGCAAGGAGTGTATACTTCCAAGTCCTGAGGACCCCAAGCATCAACGGAAAGTCGGTAGCACCCATTGATGTCGCTAGTTGTTGGATATATCCCATCAAGGCTCATCTGGAAACTGGGTGGTTACCCAATGACACTTCAGAAGCACGAAAGCTATACGTCAGAGCACTAAGGTATACCCTGATTGAGGGAATCCTGTACAAAAAGTCTTTCATCATTCCATATCTGAAATGTTTGAGACCTCAAGAGGCAGAATTAGCCCTGAAGGAAGTACATGAAGGAATTCATGGGCAGCACTTGGGGGGCAGAGCCCTTGCCCATAAAATCACTGGTCTAGGTTTCTATTGGCCAAACACACTTGCTAATGATAAAAGCTATGTAAAGAAATGTGAACGGTGCCAGAAACATGCACCAATGGTTAGGCAACCACCAGAGATGATGACGTCCTTTAACTCACCCATCCCCTTTGCCATGTGGGGAATGGATATACTTGGGTCATTTCCAATGGCAAGTGCTCAAAGAAAGTTCTTGATAGTGGCAATTGACTACTTCACCAAGTGGATTGAGGCTAAGCCATTAGCCAAGATAACCACCAAGCAAGTGATGCAATTCTTCTGGGAAAATGTGATATGCAGGTATGGAATTCCCCGAGTCCTTGTCACGGACAATGGAACTCAATTCAACAATGATGAGTTCAAGAAATATTGTGAAGAGAATGATATCCAATTACGCTTCACTCCTGTTGCTCATCCTCAAACAAATGGGCAAGCTGGGGTTGCAAATCGAATTATCCTAGATGGACTAAAGAAAAGAGTTTAACACTCCAGAAACACTTGGGCAGACGAATTGCTCCCCATACTTTGGGCATATCGTAATACCTGTAAAGTCACCACTGGAGCAACCCCATTTCTGCTGGTATATAGGGCAGAAGCAATGGTTCCAGTAGAGATTACCCACACGTCTCCAAGAGTTGAGGATTACGAACCAGAGACAAATGGAGAAGGCTTGAGGCTAGCTTTAGATCTAATTGATGAAGTTAGAGACGAGACAAATGCCAAGATAGTTCAGCATCAGAAACGAGCATCTTTCTATTACAACCTAAGGGTTAAAGAGAGATTCTTCCGTCAAGGAGACTTAGTCCTCTGAAAGATTGAGGCATCCGGAGTTGGACAAAAAGGCAAGTTGGTCCCAAATTGGGAAGGACCATATCACGTTAAGAACGTGTTTGGACGAGGCTCGTAAAAGCTAGAAACCCTCGAAGGGCATGAGGTGCCAAAAACTTGGCATGCCTCAAACTTGAAAGTTGATTATATTTAGTGCATCCTCAAAGGATCCGCTAGTAGGACAAGTAGAAATAAGATTCGATGAAATCATGAGCTTCCCAGAAAGCAGATGAAGGATTGAGCCCGTTTTGACTGGTAGAAACATCCTCAAAAGCTTTGCCAAGACAAACTACAAATTATTGCAAAGGAAAACATACAAAATATGCATGTCAACTACACAAATAGAGTTGAATACAACGAACCCCGAAGGGTGAAATGTTATGTCTATCTTCGTTCATGAAGACCCCTCAATGTGTTTATTACTTTTTATGATCCAATCATGAATAATAAATAAACAAAGCATATGTCACAAGCACAAATTAAAACAAAGCCCTAACCCGCGGTTCGGGGGGGCAGCGCGCCCCCCGATGGCGGAAAATTTTGCAAAAATCCTATTCGAAAAATAGCTAGGATTCCTAGTCGACATCGCCATCCTTTCCTGGTCGATTTCGACCAGGATTCCTGCTCGAATTTACACTGCATCCTGGTCGAACAAACCTGTTCGAAAACGAACTAAAAAATGAGTTCGACATGTTCGATCTGAAGACAGTTTGAGGTCGAAACTTTGAGCTCGAAAATACACTAAAAATCCTGATCGACATGTTCGACCTTGTCACCCCAGTCCTGGTCGAAAATGACCTAGGATTCCTGGTCGAAAATCCAGGTCGAAATAGCCTTGATTCCTGGTCGAAAATTCCTGGTCGAATTTATACTAAAATTCCTGGTCGAACCATTCGACCTCACCCCAGTCCTGGTCGAAAAAGACCTAGAATCCTGGTCGAAAATGACCTAGAATTCTGGTCGAAAAAACCTCAAAATGAGGTCTAAAAAAAAAAAAAAAAAAAAAAAAAAATCTCAAAATGAGTTTTAGGAATAAATGTTAAAAATACCTGTGGGTACACGAAAATTCCTAAAATATTAGTACCTGTGGGTACATGGAAATTCCTTAAATATTAGGAATATTTCATATAAATGTCAAATTAGCCTCGAATAAGGCAACAATCGTCGTAAATGTGTAGGTCGCTCCACACTTTGCAATAAGGCGATACTTGTGAAACACTCGTGTAAATAAAGTCCTAGGTAAAGGATAAAAAGACCCCGAATCTCGAAAAAGGTCAATACAATTTCTACGAAAACTTGAAAAGTTTTCCTAGAAATTGGGGGGCAAATGATATGGGCTAAAAATAACCCTAGATATGTAATTAATGATATATTAATTAGACCTAGTTCGGTCCAAGAGTTCGGCCCAATAAACAAGGCCCGAAACCCTGATTATTTATTAATTTCGTAATTAATAAATAAGGGAAATATACAGCTCATGAAAAGAGTCCAAAATATGGCAAATTTATCAAAGAAGGATCCAGAATCCCAATTAATGAGTCACAGCCTTTATCAACAAGGAAAAGACTTATCCTGCAAGAAATACAACGTTTATCCAATATCAAAAAGGAGACTTATTCGCTAAGACTCCCAAACATACCATAAATACTAGGCTCCAGACGCCTATATAAGGTCCCTGATCCTACAATCAGAACTACGTCTTTGGCTTGATTCTCAACATTAATTGAGATACGTAGGCATCTTGTGAGGACCAATTTAGTCCGGAAACACGAGTGCAGCCATTAAAGCTCGAAGCTCATTAAATTCACAAAGTACGTTTTTTAATCCATAACATAACTGATTGCCTTTTATAATTTAAAAAAAATCTAACAAAATCTACTACTTTTCTAAAAATATCACGACCATTACCTTTAAATTAAAACATAATATCTTTTTTATTTGTTATCACTAAAATCTCTATTTTTCAAAAATATGAGGTATAATCCTTACTTATTTATTTTAAAATATATTTTAATACTCTATTTAATAAATAATAAAATAATATAAAAATATTAACTAGATGATTGACTTTTATAATTAAAATATTTTTTTTCTAACAAAATCTACTTATTTTCCAAAAATATCACACACGATTACCTTTAAATTAAAATATATTACCTTTTATATTTGTTATCACTAAAATCTCTCTTTTCTAAAAATATCAAGTGCAACTCTTACTTATATATTTTAAAACTTATTTTAAAACTTTTAATTATTTAAAAAAAAACTTACCTATTTTAACAAGTGAACGTATTTTTTTAACAAATACAATTAATATAATTAAAACACATCTAAAAATATTATAGGTAGTTACTTTATTTTAATTAAAACATGTTAACTTTTCTATTTGTCCTTATTAAAAAAACTTACTTATTTTAACATGTTAACGTATTTTTTTAATGAATACAAGTAATATAATTAAAACACTTCTAAAAATATCACGGACAATTACTTTTTTTTAATTAAAACATGTTAGATTTTCTATATTTCCTTATTATTAATATTATTTTATTATAAATTCATATTAATAATACCTCATTTATCTTCATCAGCCCCATCTGTATTTTTTAATATTTTTTTTACGTTCCAATTAATATTTAAGTTTCTCATTTTATAATTTATTATATTAATTTTTACTTTTATTTTAATATTTTTCGTTCACATTAAATGTTTTAGTTTATTATTTTCTAAGGTCCGTGCTTGCACGAGTTAGTCAATACTATTGTATACTATATTATTAAAGACGAAACATTAAAAGTTTTGGTCAGACGGTCAGTCGGACAGTCGGTATTTGGGTTGGGCGTATCTATAATTGGGTTGGGTCTATCTATAATCAATTTATTTATAATCAATTACTTTTTACAGGTAAAACACATTACCTATTTTATATATTTTTCTAATAACAAAAACTCATTTTTTAAAAATAAAATAGGTAATATATATATATATATATATAGGCTTTTGTTCAACTAGAAACCTTTTCCTAAATAAAAACTAGAAACTAATATGAACCACTCACTTTTTAAATGTCAAATAATCTTAGCCACATGTTTAAACACTTTACACACACGTGTATAGGTACTATTACATTTTCCAGTCATTCACTTTACATTTTCCTCGATGAAGAGTCATCGGAGAATCTAAAATTCACTAATCTATGTTATAGAATCATTGGTAATGGTAAAAGATGAAATTGGGGGTAAGAAAGTACAAATCGAGCAAGTGAGGAAGAAAGTGAATCGATCAAGATGAGATGATGACGGTCAGAGTTGGGAAGGCGATGATAATGAACCAGAAACCCTCATCATAGCAATACCGGATTCGTAAACTCCGATTACACATACACACATCTAAGATCTTTTTCTTTCTGATTGAAAATAATCCACAGCCAACTCAATGGATAATCATAATTGTCCAGATCTACCGGTGGTTGTTGGTGTAGATCAAATTTAAAAGTAATCAGAATTCGATCCAAAAGTAATATATGTTTTGGTTGTGATGATATGTATACATGTCTTGTATGTATAGATGTATGTGAACTTAGAGTTGGTCGGAAACTGTGATAATCAGAAATGACGGTGATCGATTAGATATGTTTTAGGATGATTGTATGTATTATTTTGTAAAGATTAGATCTACTGTTGAACCAGTTGAACCAGAAGTAATTGGTGATTTTCAACATATAGATTAGTGATTTTATCTGTAAAGAATAGTGATTCGCAATGTATAAAATAGTGATTGCAAATTTTGAGTGCAAAAATTTTAGCATAAATAGTGATCGCATGAATCACCAACATTTTAGTGATTCTCGCAAACATAAATAGTGATTTATCGTCGAAATATATCAAATATGGTATGCAAACTAATTGTTGCGAGATGAAAAAAAATACAGTGAAGTCAGATTTCAAAAAAAGATCACCAATTAACGGGAAAAATATAATTACGAATGGAGGGGATTAGGTGGGATTGTATGTGAGAGGGTGTATTTAAGTGTGTGTGGTGCAGTTTCTAGTTTTTAATTAGTGCAGATTTCTAGTTGAATAGGACCCTATATATATATATATATAGGGGGCTATTCTACTACAAACCACTCTTAGACTACAAACCTACAAACTAAATAATTTTAGTGATTTCTGTAAGAATAAATAGTGATTTCAGCATAGATCTAGCTATTTATTTTTATATACGTATAAATTTAGTGATTTTACGATACAAAATCTGTAATTTACGTATAGATTTCAAGAAAAAATCACTATATTTACGCAGAAATCACTATTTATTCTTACAGGATTCACCAACATTTTAGTGATTCTCGCAAGCATAAATAGTGATTTATCGTCGGAATATATCAAATATGGTATGCAAATTGATCGTTGGGAGATGAAGAAAAATACGGTGAAGTCGGATTTCAAAAAAAGCTCTCCGATTGACGGGAAAAGTTAAATTAAAAACGGAGGGGAATATGTGTGATTGTGTGTGGGAGGGTGTATTTTAGTTGTGTGTTGTGCATATAAGGGGGCCATTAGATTAGATTAATCTAAGGGTTTAGATTGGTTCCTAGTTTGTATTTTAAAAAAGGTTTGTATTTGATCACTAGCCTATATATATATATATATATATAATGGTAATATTATTACATATTTATAATCGATTATCTTTTTCAGCTAAAACACATTATTTATTTTACATTTTTTAACTAAAATAACTTATTTTCTAAACATAACACATGGAAAATAAATATGTAATGATAATATTGTTATATATAATTGTTAATAAATATTCATTTACCCTTTTGAGCTAAACATATAATTTTTTTTATTTTTTTCTAACTTAAACAACTAATTTTCTAAAAGTAATACGAGAAACATATATATAAAAAGATAATATAATTTTATATTTTCTAATTTAAACAACTAATTTTCTAAAAATAACACGGGCAACATATATGTGTGTGTATATATATATATATACAAGTAAGGGTTTTCCCGTGATATTTTTGAAAAATGAGGGGTTTTAGAATGGAAAAATAGAAAGAATAATATGTTTTTGTTAAAAAAAATAATCTTCACTGTTTTTTTATAAAAATGGAGGATTTTGTTAGAAAAAAATAAAAAAAGGTAATGTATTTTAGCTGAAAAGTTAATTGGTTATAAATAATGTTATTATTTAGTGATATTTTTAAAAAAAATAAGTAAGGGTAATTAAGTAAAATCACTACGTATCGATCGTCCGTCCGTCCGACTACTAAACTTTTAATGTTTCGTCTTTAATAATATAGCTTAAAACTCGTGCGATGCACAAATTGTTTTTAATAATTGTTAATTTTATTATTTATATTTTATATTTTTTAATTGCATTTATTAAAAAAAATAAGTAGGCGTGTTAATATTTTTAAATAATTAAAATTATTTAAATAGATTTTAAAATAAATAAGTAACGGTTTGTCCGTGATATTTTGGGGAAAAAGGGTTTTAGTAAGAAAAAATAGAAAGTAACATGTTTTCGTTGAATTTTAAAATATAAAAGTAACGATTTGCCCGTGATATTTTTGAAAAAAGACGGGGTTTAGTAAGAAAAATAGAAAATGTGACATGTTTTAGTTAAAAAGGTAATTGTCAATTAAAAGTATTAAAATTAATTTTAAAGTAAATAAGTAAAGGTTTACCCGTGATATATTTGGAAAATGAGGGATTTTACTTAGGAAATTAGAAAATATAACATATTTTAGCTCAAAAAGGTAATTGCACATGATTTTTCTAGAAAAAGAGGGGAAATGTAATTGTCAATTAAAAATATTAAAATATGTTTTAAAAATATTAAAGTAAGGGTTTGTTCGTGATATATTTGAAAAATGAGAGATTTTGGTAAGGGAAATAGAAAAAATAACATGTTTTAGCTGAAAAGGAAATTGCCCGTGATTTTTTTAGAAAAAACTGGTAATGTATTTTAACTGAAAGAGTAACTGATTATAATAATTTTTATAATAATTAAATAAACAATTAAATAAGGCAAGTACCGTACCAAAAACAGGTACCAAAACTTTAAATATTTCGTCTTTAATAATATAGTATAGATAGATAGATAGACTTATAATATTAGTATTTTATGCTACTAAATGAAATAGCCCGTGATATTTTTGAGGTTTAGTTAGGAGAAATATTAGTTAGAAAATATAAAAAAGAATATACGTTTTGGAAAAAAAAACTAATCGGTTAGTCATTAATAATTATAATATTATTATTTTATTTTATTAAATAGAACTGTTCGTGATATTTTTGGAAAATAAGAGGTTTTATTTAGGAAAAATAGAAAAATGGAAATTTTAGTTAGAAAATATAAAAAAGAATATACACTTTGGCTAAAGAAGGTAATTGGTTAGTTATTAGCAATTATAACCTTATGTTATTTTATTAAATGAAACTGCCTGCGATATTTTTGGAAAATGAGATGTTTTAGTTAGGAAAAATAAAAAAGATATTCTATATATTAATTTTAATATTTTATCTAACTGTTCTCATCGATTTGATCAGAAATATCTAACGGCTATGAATGGAGTGACCGGACTACAAAAACTTTCACGACCAGACTACAAAACTTTCAATATTTCGTCTTTAATATAATAGTATAGATATATATATATATATTATAAATGTAATATAATTTTATATAATTATTAATAAGTAACTAATTATCTTTTCAAGGACATTGCCTATTTTATATTTTTTAACTAAAACAACTCATATTCGAATTAAAAATTTATATTTATTATTTGCAGTTTAGTCACTTTTAGATTTTTTAAGACCAAATAAATACAAATAATTATATCTATTATTTAAAAATATTTTATATTTTTATATCTAAAATACTAATAAAGATTACGGCAAAAAATTATGAAATTAAAATATTTATATTATTAGATATATAAATCCTATTTATTATATACATATAAATATAAATATATATATATTAAAATTTAATCAAATAATATATAATAATTAAATTTTAAATAAAATATAATAAAAAATTAAAGAAAATTGTGCGATATAACTACTTTGAACAACTTATTTTGTAACTTTATTAGTAAATGTAGTCCATGAATAATGAATTATTTTCATAAATTACTACTATAATTTATTTATTTTTGAAAGGGTTCCTAATTTATTATTTATCGAAAAATGCTAGAGTACTTAATAAATTTTTTCAAAAAATCTCCTAAATACTTAGGTGTCATTCTTTAATTGGCAATGTTCCTAATAAAAATATGGAACCCGGTATATATATACTAGTTTATATATGTGCTATGCACGACAAAACATTAAAATTTTGGTAGTCGGATCGGTACTTTGTGATTTTACTTAATTACACTTACTTATTTTTAAACAATATTATTACATAATAACATTATTTATAATCAATTACATTTTCAACTAAAATACATTACATTTTCTATTTTTTCAAACAAAATTCTCTCCAAAAAAAAGAATGGTAATTATCTTTTTTAACTAAAACATGTTACTTTTTCTATTTTTCCATACTAAAACCTTTTTTTCCCAAAAATTTCACGGGCAAACCATTGATTATTTATTCTTAAACATATTTTACTACTTTTAATTACGGGCAATTATCTTTTTCAACTAAAACATGTTATGTTTTTTATTATTCCTTACTAAACCCTTCCAAAAATATCACGGGCAATTATTATTTTCAAATAAAACATGTTATATTTTCTATTTTTTTCTTACTACAACCCCTCCTTTTCCAAAAATATGCAAACCGTTACTTATTTATTTTAAATTATCTTTTTCAACTAAAACATGTTACTTTTTCTATTTTTCCTTAATTAAACCATCATTTTTTCCAAAAATATCACCGGCAAACCCTTACTTATTTATTTTTAAACATATTCAATACTTTTAATTACGGGCAATTACCCTTTTCAACTAAAAAATGTTATTTTTTCTATTTTCCTTACTAAAATCCCTCCATTTCCAAAAATATCATGAACAATTATCTTTTCAACTAAAACATGTTACTTTTTCTATTTTTCCTTACTAAAACCCTTAATTTTCCAAAAATATCAGCGGCAAACTCTTACTTATTTATTTTAAAACATATTTAACACTTTTAATTACGGGTAATTACCTTTTCACCTAAAACATGTTAATTTTTATTTATTTTTTTCATTTCTTAAAAAACTATTATTAAATAATTTGTAACCAATTATCTTTTCAGCTAAATACATTACTTTTTCTATTTTTGATTTTTTTCTAACAAAATCCTATCTTTTTCTAAAAAAATCAGGGGCAATTACCTTTTTCAACTAAAACATTTTACTCTTTTTATTTTTCCTTACTAAACCATTCTTTTACAAAAATATCATGGACAAACCTTACTTATTTATTTTAAAACCTATTTTAATACTTTTAATTCCAAACAATTATCTTTTCAGCTAAAATATGTTACTTTTTTTATTGTTTCATTTAAAAAAAAACTATTATTAAATAATAACATTATTTATAATCAATTACCTTTTCAGCTAAAACACATTACCTTTTCTATTTTTTATTAAAAAATCCTCTCTTTTTCTAAAAAAATCACGGACAATTATCTTTTTCAACTAAAACATGTTACTCTTTCTATTTTTTCTTACTAAAATCCCTCATTTTCAAAAAATATCACGGGCAAACCCTTATTTATTTTAAAAGCCATTTTAATTACAAACAATTAACTTTTCAGCTAAAAATGTTACCTTTTCTATTTTCCCTTACTAAAACCCATTTTTTTTCAAAAGTATCACGGGCAAAAAGTTACTTATTTATTTTAAAACTTATTCTAATTTTTTTAATTATTTAAAAAATTAACACATCTACTTTTTTTTTAGCAAATGCAATTAATAAAAATTTTAAAAATAAATAATAATAATAATAATAATAATAATAATAACAATTATTAATAACAAGCCGTGGATCGCACGAGTTTTAAGATAGTATTATATAATAGACGAAACATTAAAAGTTTGGTTGGTCGGTATGGTACATTGTGATTTTACTTAATTGCCCTTAAATGTATTTTGTGTTTTTACTTAATTAACCTTACTTATTTATATAAATATATTATTAAATAATAATATTACCTATTTATAACCAATTACCTTTTTTTTCCTAAAATACATTATTTTTTCTAACAAATTCCTCTACTTTTTCAAACATGGCAATTACCTTTTTTAACTAAAACATGTTAGTGTTTCTATTTTTCCTTACTAAAACCCCCATTTTCCAAAAATATCACGGACAAACCTTTAGTTATTTATTTTTAAACCTATAATATTATAATTATTTTTTAAAAGTTTACTCATTGTAACATGTCTACTTATTTATAACCAATTACTCTAAAACACATTATAGATTTTTTTTTCTAACAAATTCCCTTCTTTTCTAAATACATCACGGCAAATTGTCTTTTTGAATTTACTTTTTCTATTTTTCTCACTAAAATTCATTTTTTCCTCAAAAATATCATAGGAACCCATTTATTTATTTATTTTAAAACGAATTTAAATACTTTTAATTATTAAATTTTAAAACCTCATTTTTCAAAAATATCACGGCCATTTACCTTTTTAAACTAAATATATGTTACATTTTTTATTTTTATTTATTTTAAAATATGTTTTAATATTTTTAATTAATTAAAAGTATTTAGCTATTTTAACATGCCTACTTATTTTTTTAACAAATACAATTAATAAAATATTAAAAATATAATAATAAAATAGAAATTAACAATATGTGCATTGCACGGGTTTTAAACTAGTCAATACTATTATATAATAAACGAAACATTAAAAGTTTGGTTGGTCGGTATGGTACATTGTGATTTTACTTAATTGCCCTTAATTTTGGTTGGTCGGTATGGTACGTTGTGATTTTACTTAATTGCCCTTAATTAATTGTACTTTGAGTTTTTACTTAATTAATCTTACTTATTTATAAAAATATATTATTAAATAATAATATTACATATTTATAACCAATTATCTTTTTCACCTAAAATACATTATTTTTTTCTATTTTTACTAACAAATTCCCCTACTTTTTCAAATATATTAGGGGCAATTACCTTTTTTTAACTAAAAAATGTTAGTTTTTCTTCTTTTTTTTACTAAAACCCCTCCTTTTCCAAAAATATCACGGACGTTTAGTTATTTATTTTGAAAACTATTTTAATATTATAATTATTTTTTAAAATTTTACCTATTTTAACATGTCTACCTATTTTTCTTAACAAATGCAATTATTACAAATATTAAAATATAAATAATCAAATACCTATTTATAACCAATTACCTTTTCAGCTAAAATACATTATATATTTTTTCTAAAAAGTTCTTTCTTTTCTAAATATATCACGGGAAATTGCCTTTTACAATTTACTTTTTCTATTTTTCTAACTAAAATCCATTCTTTTTCCAAAAATATCACAAGAAACCATTTACTTATTTATTTTAAAACGTATTTAAATACTTTGAATTATTAAATTTTAAAACCTCATTTTCCAAAAATATTACGGGCATTTACCTTTCTAAACTAAATATATGTTACATTTTTTATTTTTTCTAACTAAAACCCCTCATTTTCAAAAATATAATGGACAACCCCATACTTATTTATTTTAAAATCTGTTTTAATGTTTTTAATTAATTAAAAGTGTTTAGCTATTTTAACATGTCTACTTATTTTTTTGCACAATTACAATTAATAAAATATTAAAAAAATAATAATAAAATAAAAATTAACAATCCGTGCATCGCACGGGTTTTAAGCTAGTATTATATAATAGACGAAACATTAAAAGTTTGGTTGGTCGGTATGGTACGTTGTGGTTTTACTTAATTGACTTTAACTGTATTTCCTGTTTTTACTTAATTAACCTTACTTATTTATAGAAATATATTATTAAATAATAATATTACCTATTTATAATCAATTACTTTTTTCCCTAAAATACATTATTTTTTGTAACAAATTCCCCTACTTTTTCAAACATGGCAATTACCTTTTTAACTAAAACATGTTAGTTTGTCTATTTTTCCTTACTTAAAACCTCTTATTTTCCAAAAATATCACGGACAAACCTTTAGTTATTTATTTTTAAACCTATAATATTATAATTATTTTTTTAAAAATTTACCTATTTTAACATGTCTACTTATTTTTCTTAACAAATGCAATCACTAAGAATATTAAAATATAAATAATCAAATATCTATTTATAACCAATTAGACAATTATTCTAAAACACATTATAGATTTTTTTTCTAACAAAGTTCCTTCTTTTCTAAATATATCACTGAAAATTGTCTTTTTCAATTTACTTTTTCTATTTTTCTCACTAAAATTCATTTTTTTCCCAAAAATATCACAGAAACCCTTTGCTTATTTATTTTAAAACAAATTTAAATACTTTTAATTATTAAATTTTAAAACCTCATTTTTCAAAAATATCACGGCCATTTACCTTTTTAAACTAAATATATGTTACATTTTTTATTTTTATTTATTTTAAAATCTGTTTTAATGTTTTTAATTAATTAAAAGTATTTAACTATTTTAACATGACTACTTATTTTTTTAACAAATACAATTAATAAAATATTAAAAATATAATAATAAAATAACAATTATTTTAAGCTAGTTCTAAGATAATAGACAATACTTTGTAAATGCATGGAAGCATTTTTGAAATTAAAAAATAACTCTGAAAATAATATTTTTCAAAAATTAATGTAGATCTAAATTAAGAAAGTCAGCGTCGTTACTGAATTCAAAAACAATAAAATCTCACAGTCGCCTGGTCGGTGGGTTACTAGGAAAATGAAGTCGGTAAAAGAACAAACACATACTTACACTTACACACATGTTGTGTCTTATCTTACACTGACCAACATCCTACGGAAGACATATCTAAATATCTTACACGGTTACATCTCTTCACTTTCCTTTCGTCTCTGTCTTTATACTTCCCAAACAAACAAACTTCATTGCTTCTCAATTTATTCACGTTTCAACCAACAAATTGTTATATTTTTTGTTATAAATATTTCTTGATATTTTTTTATTATTATATTCTAATGCAACACAAGTGATCTGCAACAAACCAGAGAAAATGGATACTGGGGTTTGTTCATCGGAGTCAATTAATGGGGAAGATGTGTTTTCTTGTAAAGAATCTGATGTTTCTTCTGCTGATCATCTTGTTGTTATGGTTCATGGAATTCTTGGAAGGTCTGTTTCTAATTTCTTTTCTTGCATTTATGTACAATTCTAATGTTTATGTGTGTTTATAATATGTTTGATTGTTGTTTGGTTTGGTTTTGTGTAATTCTTGAAATTTAGACTTTGATGAATTGCTGATCAATTGATTAGGGTTATTTTGTTGGGATGATTTGCAGTAATTTAGTTTGTTGAGTAATATATGTGTAGTTCTGTAAGTGACTTTTTACGCTTATAGTAGATATGAACTGCAATTCGTCATGCGTATCATCTTTTTTAATGCTTTGATAGTCTATCTTGATCAAGAATATTATTGTGATGAGATATGAACTGCAATTCGTCATACGTATGGTCTTTTTTAATGCTTTGATAGTCTATCTTGATCAAGATTTGATTAGTATCGCAGGAAATAAATCTTTCTGAATTGGAACTTGTGTAGCATTATAGCGGTTGATATCATTACCAGTAGTATAGTTTCCAGCGATGAATTTTTTTGAACGGAATATTATAATGTTCCACTTTTGTTAGCAGAAATAATGTTTGTTTTGTACAAGGAGGTGTTGCATTCTTAATTAATGACTGAATTGCTACTGTATGGTCTGAGTTTTATTGAGACTGTTTTTTTTATATCTTTTTGACAATTTTAATTTGCTATTTTTGCAGTACTGCAAACTGGAAGTTTGCTGCTGAACAGTTTGTTAGAAAGCTCCCTGACAAAGTATTTATTCATCGTAAGGAACATACTTTATATGCTTACCGAAATTTCTTGTCTTGGTTCTGTTTAAAAAATGATATTTTCTCTTGCCTAAAGTGATGCCTTTGCCTCTTTCTCAGTTGCTCGTTTTTCTTTCAAAAATAAGTTTAATATTCCTTCAGAGAATACTGCATAGGGATGTTTTTTTTTTTGCCTTTTTCTGAAGATTGAACATTCCTCTGACTGCATTGATGAAATTTAAGATGGAATGTTTCCTTGTGAGTGTCATTACCTACAAGATTTTTGATAGGGTAAAAACAAGACGGCCTACCATAACATTCTTTTATGAGGTCTGGTCTATGATCTTTGATGATGAGGTTCGTACCTGTTTGACGAGTCAATTAGGATACAATAGCATGTGCTGATTTCAAGTCTGCATTACACATCGATGTCTATAAGACTATAACACGTTAATGTATCTCCAAATTTGAATGGGGTTTGGTAGCATGGAAAAGACGCTTTGATAGTGTGATTTCTGGCCTCATAGTAACCTTGTTGGAGTGCCATATTGTTTGTTATTTCCCTTCCCTTTTGTTTCAACTGTATCCTTCTGCTTTAGCAATTTCAGATTGCTTTTACCATCCAAGTTAGGTTGGGTTGTTGCTTAATGTACCACTTATTTGATAATTTTACTCGTAGGAAGCGAAAAGAATATGGAGAAGCTAACGCTAGATGGTGTGGACGTAATGGGTGAGAGATTGACAGAGGAGGTTTGTTTCTCTTATATTTATGGTTAAAAAAAGGTCACCTATGAAAGACCTATTAATATGTTATATTCATACTTTGTAATATGATTATTTTTCCAGGTTCTTGAACTGATCAAACAAAAGAAAAATCTTCGTAAGATCTCATTTGTCGCTCATTCTGTGGGAGGATTAGTGGCAAGATATGCCATCGGGAAATTATACAGGCCGTGTAAAATTGACAATGAAAGGGATTTGTCAGTTGATACTGGCGAGGTGTTAAAAGGAACGTTAGGCGGTTTAGAGCCAGTTAACTTTATTACTGTTGCCACACCTCATCTTGGTTCAAGAGGTAACAAGCAGGTAGGGGTTTGCTTGTTTGTCAAGACTGAGAAACTGATTGTTACGCATTATTGAAATGTTGTTTTGGAGGCAAATTTGTTGATATTAATGAATTGGTAGATATTTATCGTGGTATTATGTACTTGTGAGTTAAGAACTACAGTGATAAAGCTAATCTTTTGCATTCTTAATTCTGCACAGCTCATTATTGGTTGAATTAGTAATATGATCTATACATCGAATTCTGAATTTTCTGTTGTTAAATGCTTCAAAGTTGTACTTTCATATTTTGAATTTAATACTCTAATCTTGAGTTATGAATTGAGCTTAATAATAATATCACTGAGCATGCTGAGAGTTCCGAGTTTGAGGGGAAGCCAATCTGTTTATAATAGAACTGAATTGTGATTGTTGGATGCAATACTTTCCTAAGTCCACTTACTACTGCTTAACTTCTTTAGTCGTGACTGGAGGATTCCTGGACTTTCATAGGCATATATTTTCTACTTTATGTTACTGACATTGTGGTATCTGCTGCTTGTTTAAGCCGTTCCACCTAATGGTATTCAATCATTTGGCAGGTGCCGTTTTTGTTTGGGTTAACTGCTCTTGAGAAAGTTGCTGCTGGGGTCATCCATTGGATTTTTAAGAGAACTGGACGCCATTTATTTCTTACTGATGCTGATAGTGATGGAAAGCCACCACTGCTCAAGCGCATGGTGGAAGATCACGAGGGTTATTATTTTATGTATGCTGACTGCAATTATTCTTACATAAGTCGCCTTATTGTTGCACTGAATCCATGAGCCGTTCTTATGTCTTATTTGGGGACTAATTGAAAAATGCAGGTCTGCGCTACGTTCATTCAAACGTCGTGTAGCATATTCAAATGTTGGTTATGATCGTATCCTTACAATTCAATCCAGCTGTACTAATAGTTTAGGCCTCTTGATATCTCACTATATTATCAATTTTCGTTAACTGTTACAATCAGATATTGTTGGCTGGAGAACATCATCAATTAGGCGTGCAGTTGAACTACCAAAGGTTTTTTCCTTTGCTTCTTCATTGGTGCTTATACATTATTTTTCTATTGTGCTAATGAGACTTTTTTTTGTGAAGTGGGAGGACTCTGTGAATGAAAAGTATCCTCATATCGTGTACGAAGAACTTTGCAAGGCATGTGATGCTGAACCAATATCAGTAGAGGTTGACAGCTTAGACAACATAGAAGGTTTGTAACTGTAAACTTTGACCTCTAGATTTACTTTCTACTCAACATGTGAGCATTCAGGGACACCGGAACCTTTACCCCTTATCCAAATACAAATAATAGAGCAATGGACATATCTTCACTGACGATCTTTATGTGTTTGTTTTTTAATACACATTTTTTCTTCTTCAAGACTGCAATCAAATAGCATCATACAAGTATTTATCATTTCTTATCTTTTACAAGTTAGATAAGTGGAGTCTTATAGTTAATTTTTTCTTATGATAATACCCTCTAGCCGGATCTATATTATCAGCCACCTCCATGTTCAATATCCAAAATTTAGAGTTCATAGCTGCGACAAGACAATTTCTTTAACATAAATAATTTTGATAATTACTAATTAGACCCAATTTCTGCTGTTGGCTTGCAACATTTTCCTCAAAATGTGTTTACTTTTAGTTGCTTGCCTTGGTGTTTCAGCTCAGCACATGCTGTTGCAAGGTGCAAGTTACTTGCATCTACTATATTCTGTATTGCATTAAATATCTAATAATCTACTTTTACGTGTACATTGTTCTATATATTTTCCTCCTGACTATAATACGAGATCCCATGCTTTCTCTTACTGAACCGACTCAAGCAGAGGAACTGGTGACTGGCCTGTCCCGGGTATCGTGGGAAAAAGTGGACGTCAGCTTTCACAGTAGTAGCCTACTGCGCTTTGCTGCTCACAGTGTTATTCAGGTAGCCTTTTTGTCTCTTATGCGTGCAAGTTAGTCGGGAGTTTTTATAAGCAGGCCAAAAGCATGAACACTTCGATTTTGTCTTAATAATTAAGAGTGCAAGTATGCTTTAAATTCAGATAAGGTTGTGGAGGGAATTTAGTTCGGTCCATGTCTTTCTTGGTTTGGGAAGGAAGTAATTGAAACTGAAGTATGTTTTATTGAGATTAGTCTACTACTATGCCCGGTTATGGAGTACATCTCAATGTTCTTTTTAATAGTTGATGGCATTATTTGATCCTATACTGTATCTACTTTTTGAATAAGTATATCTTGGATGAAGCGGAGCACATGTCGGTGAGAAAGTAGACATTGAATACATATTTACATCGTTAACTTGACATCTACTACTCTCTATAAAATGTCATTTCATAAAGTATTTGTATTCGTACAATTATCCTTGTATATCTCTTCATTTGTCCTGGATATCAGTTTTGTAGTATGAAAATAATGATGCCGTGATTTTAGACGTCGGCAGAAAGACTCCTGTGTTTACTTTTTCTGTTTCCTATATTTGTGTATGACAGGTCAAGAATGAGAACATGCATTCAGAAGGTGCAGATGTAATTCAACATATAATTGATCATTTCCATGTCTAAAAGCCTATCATGTCCATATATCAGAGAGGATCATGAGTTCTGATTTTTCAATACAGGTAAAACGTGTAGTAATTATGTGGCTAGTGTTCCCTTTTGTATTATCACATGAATTCAACATTATTTTTTGTTTATTGCAGGTTAAAATGTTCTCTCTGGCACAAATTGTGTAGGAAATTGTAATTAACAAAGTAGCTATAAATCATGTTATTGTTGATATACACATCTGTATTGTATCATTCTATAGACAAAAATAAATTAGAAGCTTTTCTATTTGAAAATTAGTAATTGTATATGCCTGATGTTATGAAAAAATAAATTAGATATTTGATTTATATTTTCGTTTTACATTCGAATTCATTCCAGTCACGAGCTATTTTTCTTAGCAAGAGACTTCAGTTCTTACCATGTCTTCGGTCTCTCTGATGTTATTGCAGAATTTTCCTGAGTTACAAAGATTGTTATGAGATCATTAAAAGAAGGGTCAAAAGTTAGATTTTTAGATTTAAAAAGAGCATTAACGAGATATATGAGTTCTGAGATAAGTTTAAATAAAGCCCAAACTTTACATACAAGTTTAGATAAAAATTAACACTTTCCATACTCCAATATTTCTTATTTTTGATGTCTCCGAAGATTTAAGAATGTCTTATTATAATAGTAAAATTTTATTTTTCGAAAATGTTAAGTGGTAAAAAAGAAAATTTAATAAAAATATCATAGACTTTTCTAAACTTGCGGTTGCTGAGTAGTAGACGTTACCAAAATGGCAAATTAACACACGAGTGAACGCCTCTCTCAAGACGCGGCGGGAACGATTTATAACTAGTCCCCTTGGAAGTTCCGTCGGTCAAAAGCAACAGCAAATCAGTCAACACTTCCATATTGAGCCGCCATTCTAATCTCTCCCCCCCTCTCTCTCTCTCTCTCTCTCTCTCTCTCTCTCTCTCTCTCTCTCTCCCTCCCTCTCTCTCTCTCCCTCCCTCCCTCCCTCTCTCTCTCTCTCTCTATGGATCTCTCAGTCTCACACTCTCTCTCTCAACCTTCCTCTTTACTCCCTCTCTCTAGAATCACCAGCACCTCTTTGTCTTCTCACACTTATTACACTCCTTTTTCTTTTTCTTATTCTTCAAACCTCACAAAAAAATTGAGGTATAGACCTGCAATTCTTATAAAGAAGCAGCAATTTAGAGCTCAATCTCGAATTGATAATCCTGATGATGTTTTTATCACCGATAACGTTCCTCACTTGACTGATTTCCTCCCTGATTTACAAGTACTCTTTCCCCCCTTTTTAATTTGTATCTATTGTATCTGTATTTTTACATTTTCTAATTTTGTCTTGTTTTGACTGAATGAACAATTGATGATTTGTACCGACGATGGATTGAGTATTTGGTTGCTACATATCATAAAATTATCTACAATGTGTCACTACTTGTGTCGTTAACAATTGCGTAAAACATATTGATATGAATGTTAACTCCCCTCTTTTGTTGTTTCGTTAGAGAAATGGTATTGGAGAAACTAGGAATGTAATTTGAACAAACATCTAGACCCCATAAAGAACTCGAGTCAATGTGAGATTTGGGCGGGACTCAACTCGGGCCCCATTTGAACTTGACTCGAGTTAAATATGTTTTTTTTTCTTTCTCATGTTATGCAATTGGTTAAGTCTGATGATATTGGGTTTATGAAATGAGGTTAGGTTTTGATTAACTCGATCTCAAGAACTTGTAAATGGGTTCAGCTCGACTGGTGCAATATACGAGTTGAAATCCAAGACAACTTTTAGGATTAATAATTTAAAGATCGACTTGATAAAATGACCAATACGAAAATGAGTGAACATATGAGTACAAGATGATACAACTATAAGTGTATATATATATATATATATATATATATACTTATTAGACTTCCCAAAAGCCAAAACGTTAATGCGTTTTATCTTCACCGCTCTCGTACTTCTCTTCTCACCATCTTCTAGTTCATTACTTCTCGTTTTTCCTTAATGATGTAGGATAAATATCCAGGAATAGGAAAACAATAAAAAGATAAGTTGTTTTGGATTACTAACAGATTATCAACTAGCCTAAGTGACTCAGCCGAAGATTCGCAAAGGAACTCCCGATATTGCTCAGTTGTAGAAGAGAGGAATTATTTGGATTGCAACCCATAACAAGGGAATAATCTCAATTTCTATGACAGTCTCAGATGAATATAAGATTACATTTCCTTATATAGGGTTAAAACTTAAAAAGTTTTCCAATAAATAAAATAATTGAATCTTATATAGCAATCATAGGAGAGACTTTTTGGTCGTCATGGTGTAGTGTAAAATATATGGAATTCTAATCTTGCCTAAAAATCATGATACTATGTACTTTGTAGCCAATTAGAAACCATCAAAAAGATAAGAATCTAATCTGAAAACAAGTTGTCATCATGTCTGAAAGACTTAGGATTTTAACCTCGCGCCATTATTTATAATGTAAACATTATCTATTCTTCAAGTTCAACCAATTAGAATTTTTATACATTGTATTCTATTATTTGTTTCTAACTTGTTAAATTTCACCAAGAAAAAAATAATAAATTAAATTTAATAAGGCGATTTTCACCGCATATTTCGAAATTCTAAACTTGACAACAACTTAATATAACATAGCGTTATGTACATTTCTATCCCCTTGAAAGAATTCTCAAGAAAAAAAATATTGCACTGTAATTGCTCGTATGGGTTGTAGGAGGAACAAAAACGATCCTCAAAAAGTGTACGTAGAAAGTTTTTAGTTACTTTATGGGTAATTGTTTGCTTGAGTAATTCGTTTTTCCTCCGGTAAATGGAGTTTTTTGTTGCTATATATAATTGGATATTAATTACATGTAGCCTCAAAGTTAGTAAAACATGAAGTGTATATTTGAAAGATTGTAACACTTGTTTTCTCTAATTTTTTAACAGTCTTATCCAAACCCACTGAAGAAGAGCCCGGCATATGCAATAGTCAAGTAAGTGAATTATGTGTTTCTGTAAACATTTTTAAATTTTAGGGCTAAGGTGCATTACTGTATCAAGTAGTTAAAAAATTTATGGTAATTCCATGTTTTAACACTTAAGTCTATCCAAGGTCTTTCAACTCTGTCACTTAACTCTATTTCAGGGAAACGTTCGTCAGCCCTCAAGATGTGGTAGCACAGAAAGTATGAGAATTTCCTTTCTTGTTATGTTGCATTTTTGCTAACAATTTGAGGTTGTGTAATAGTAAATTCATTGCAATTTTTTTTCAGATTGTTCTACAAAAGGGCAGTCCTAGAGGGGTGCACTTTCCTCGTGCTGGGCCGCGAGAAAAGGTTTGTATGCCACAAGTAGTTATGCTGCCAAAATAAATTTTTTTCTAAGCAGCTTGTTACTTTAGGTATATTTCAAGTCGGAGGAAGTACGGGCTTGTATAGTGACATGTGGTGGTTTATGTCCGGGGATCAATACAGTGATTCGGGAGATAGTCTGCGGCTTGAATTTTATGTATGGCGTTGATGATATACTTGGAATTGAGGTGAGTTTTGTAGACGAGGGTTCTATATACAAGAAATATGTTGCCTAACTTGTTCTTTTTTTGCTAAGTGCCTAATTTGCTTTAAATAAAATGAACTGCAAAATTACAGAGTTATAGTCTGTTTTCCAGTATTAAAACTGAACATCTACTCTTTGTAATAGCTAAAATTGAGCCTGTAGTTTGACAATTGTTCCATCATGTTATAGATCACACAAATAAGTTGAATTTCTCAGGGAGGATACAAGGGCTTCTACTCAAAAAATACTAAGAAATTGACACCTAAAATTGTTGATGATATACATAAGCGTGGCGGCACGCTGCTTCAAACTTCACGAGGGGGGTCTGATACAAATAAAATTGTTGACAACATTCAGGACCGGGGCATAAATCAGGTTGGCACAAATTACCCTCCGTTATCTACATGATAAGGTTTAGTAGTTTTATTAATACTTGAGATATTATCTGGGTACAAGGTTTACATAATTGGAGGTGATGGTACACAAAGAGGAGCAAATGCTATTTACAAGGTGAGATGAATTAACTGTAATTTTTTTACTATTGTCCATAGCTAGCCAGCTGGTCCAATGTGGACACATCTAGGCCTAAATATTAATTTGGTCATCAGTTGGAGGCTAATATATTAAGTGTTTCGTCATTCGGGCTCTTATGTAAAATGTTATTATAATATCACTTCATTGAAGTCGAAAGGAAAATGAGTCAAAAAACTTAAAATAACCAAATGTGTTGACCATGTGGCATGTATGGTGACTTGGGCGATGATATGGATCTACACGGCTTGTGATGGTAGATTTTTTTTATTATTTTAAATATCTCTCAATATTGTGTGCATATTATAACTGTTCAGATAATGGAGATACGTACACATACCGTTGAACCAGACCCATTTTCAATCCGATGCTTCAGTTACTACCTCCCCAGCTCATAAATTTTCCACTATAATGGTTCCTTCCTCTAAATTCAATTAATTGAAAATCCGGGTCGGATTCAATCATCTTTTAACTTTTAGTCTACTGTTTAACTACTAGTTTCTGATCTCTTGTTGGACAGAATCATACAGTCATGACCAATGGTGAAGACTCGTCGAACTAGATTTTGACAAAAGTTTCTGGATGTTGATATTATTGGTTTTTTTAAAAAAGTACCAACTCTAGTATTATAGAAACAAATGTATATATCACAAACTCAGATATGTATATATTATGTACATATGTGTTTTTTTTGCTAATTAGTTCTTTGATGTGCTTAATTGTTGTTCAGAGTGACTAGGAGATTGTGGGTAAGTGAAGAGGTGGAGAGACTTTTAACGAAAGATTCATTTGACGAAATATTATTTTCTACAGTATATTGACAATTACAAAAATCTGGTTAGCGTTTGTACCGTAATTGGCTGCCAGAGTCTCTATTCTTTCTTTCCTCTGCATATGGTATAATATATGTATACTCTATATCAATTATTAAAGTTTCCACATCACCTACTCTTTCTGTTAGTTCTCACGAGATAAGAGTAGAAGTTAAATGGAGTAATACTATAGCTGAGTGTATGACCCTTTCAAGACCATTTAAGAACTGATGACTCACTTGATATTTTTTATTCCAACTGATCACCAGATTGATATGTAACTGGACTTATCTAACACTCATTTTTTTTCCTGAAGGAAGTTGAGAAACGTGGTCTTCAAGTTGCTGTAGCTGGAATTCCAAAGACAATTGACAATGATATTGCAGTAAGTTGTTTGAGTAGTTGCACTTTGATTTGATCTACATTTGGAGTTCTCATGTATAGCACTTCAGTATAGACTATAATATACTTCCTTTGGCTACACCCATTTAAGTACATGATTGTGACCATATCTCCTGGTATATTGATGGGGCTAAAGGAAAATTTGAAGGATTTAAGGAAAATTATTTTAGGACTCCATTAGTCGACTTTTATTTTCTTTTAATATTGTGGAAGGCTCTTACAAGCCTATCTAGGAATAGTAGGTTTGCAAGGCATAGATATGTTGTATTATATTAATTGGAGATTTTTTGACTTTTGATATAGTATCTTGGTTATGAATTAAGGTTTTTCTATCCTAAATTCTCTTTTAAACTTTTTAACGCTGTGTTGTACATGGAGCTTGAATTTTGGACAACTGATCTAAAAGTTTTGTTACCCTGACTCTTCAGTTTTCCTTGAGTACCCGGGTCGGACACTCGGATACTTTGACATGGGTATGGACTACTCACACTTACTTTATGCAAAAAAATGGTAAAACTTTCTCATAATTGCTAAGTTTGACACATGGACACGTATCCATCTTGGAAACTTTCAGCTGAGTCCGCGTGTCAAAGTCTAAATGCTTTTGTCTGTAGTAGAGCATTTTTTTTAAATTTTCAAGAAATTACTCGATTTAAAACTAAGCTGTGCAGGTTACTTATCCTCTGTTTTCTCCAAAAAATTATTTTAGATGTTTGATTTCGATGTTGACGCAAACTGTATGTTAACCGTGCAGAAAATAAAAATAAAAAATCCAGTAACATTTCCAGGATATAAAAATACCATCAGTTGCATATACATGTTAAGATCTATAATTTCTTTTGATTCAGGTAATAGACAAGTCTTTCGGTTTTGATACCGCTGTTGAAGAAGCTCAGAGGGCCATTAATGCAGCACATGTTGAAGTTGAGAGTGTAGAAAATGGAGTTGGAATTGTGAAGCTTATGGGCCGGTACAGTGGTAAGTGTCTATTGTAGAAAGTAAAGTTCTTATTTTGTATTAGAATCTTAACTTTTACGCTTTCTTATGTTTATTTTCAATATGGAATTTTCGATCATAGGGTTTATAGCTCTGTACGCAACATTGGCTAGTAGAGATGTGGTAAGATTCAAGACTTATTCAGCACATAACACATCACACACCTTTTCTTCAGGGAACTGTGTCAATGCTTTGTGTAGTTTAAAGTAGATCTATGTTGGGTCCATAACTTGATTAAAGGTTGTAGCTCTCTTTGTCTACTATGACTATGCCTAGATCTTATAATCGTTTGAATTGGAACAGGATTGTTGTTTGATTCCAGAGTCTCCATTCTATCTGGAAGGTCCGGGTGGCCTTTTTGAATTTGTTGAACAAAGGCTCAAGGAAAACAGCCATGTTGTGATTGTAGTGGCAGAAGGAGCAGGGCAGGAATTTCTTGCTCAGACCATGCAATCAATTGACGAGAAAGATGCATCAGGAAATAGGCTGCTGCTAGATGTTGGCCAATGGCTAACTCAGAAGTTCAAGGTATGCTATTATTTCCTTGTAGACATAATTTTTTAGGATAGTTAAATTAATACTCCCTCTGTTTTCAAATAATTGATGTTTGACTTTTTGGCACGTATTTTTAAGTCTTTTGACCACATAGCTAAAATTAATATTTTTAAAAAATTATAATTCTAACTAGGTGGTCAAAAGGCTTAAAAGTGTGCAAAAAAACCAAACGTCAATTATTTGAAAACAGAGGGAGTAATTAGCTCAAAAATGCCAGAAGTACTTGTAAATATATATTAATCTGGAAACAAATAGAAGAGGAGAACTTTATGTTTGATTTGGAAAGGCAGGACGCAGGAGTAAAATAACATTTACATGTCAATTTATTTTTTTGTATACTTTCCTTTTCTTTTTGTTAGTTTATATTGCCAAGGCTTGTAACTTGTAAGTATTAACAAGTTAAGAATGTTGGAATGTATGCATTTTAGAAGACACAATCTTACCGATAGCTTGAGCCTTGAGCTATTATTTATTTCTTAGTCTCTTGTTTTCTAATGTTGAATTCTTGTTTTCTAATGTTGAATTCTTGTTTTCTTGAGTAGGAAAGTTGTGTTTGTCTTCTACCTATCCCTTATATATGTTTTGGATACTATTATAATAGTCTACCTTTTTTCTGAAATTATTGTTTAAGCTTTTAATGCATTTACATGTATATGTTCTGTGCCACAGGATCATTTTACAAAGGTCCGGAAGATGACAATAAATTTGAAATACATAGGTAAATCTTGGAATTTGTCGCTTTATTTTTGCTGTCAGGTTTCTGTTGTTTGTTCCTATTCTTTTAGGCCGTAGTAATTTACAAAAAAATTATATGCTGTCAAAATGAGAAGTTGTATGTGAAGAGAATTGTCATTATCTCTGTGGGAAATCTTGCTAATTATCTAGGATAAATTCTGAATATTATAAGCTTCTCTAACTTTGGCGAGACCTTGGAGTTTCAATTCAGTAGTGAAATGGCTATCTCCAATTTCCATCCTTTCGCTTATTTGAAGTTTTGCAATGTACTGCCAGAGTGCCAGTTATGTACATGTAGTTTTATTTGCAAATAATCTAAATTTGATCATAACTTATAGTCTGATCATCTTGCAGATCCAACCTACATGATCCGAGCGGTCCCCAGTAATGCATCTGACAATATCTACTGCACTCTTCTGGCTCAAAGTGCTGTTCACGGGGCCATGGCTGGGTACACTGGCTTTACGGTTGGACCCGTCAATAGCAGACACGCATATATTCCGATATCTGTAAGTTCTTTATTGGCAATTCACTTGCAAGATTGCTGTTTATAAAAATAAATTCCCAGCTTATCTGATGATGAATAGTCTCTAATGGTATCTTTTACCCCATTTTGGTGAAGCACTACTGATTAACCTTAACATATTGACCTTTTAGTTATAGAACCACAACACTCAAGGGCCTAGATGATAACCCGTGCAAGGGCCTAGTTAATTTATTTTAAATTTTTAAAATATAAATTTTAGATGACAAAAAATAAAAAAAGTTATTTAGTTTGCTTATAAAAATATAGTTCTCCCTCCGTCTCATAATTCTTGTCTTGTTTGACTTTTGATGGTCAAATTGATTGAACTTTGACAATAATTTGTATCTTATTCTTTTATAATTTTAAAAATCTAAAACATACATCTTAAAGTAGGTTAAATATACTTTCTAACCGTATAATTTTTATAATTATTTTAATTATATAATATATGTAATTTGTGGTCAAAGTTTGGTCAATTTGACCATCAAAAGTCAAACAAGCCAAAAATTATGGGACAGATGGAGTACTATTTACCCACTTCTAATAGTGCAAATTATGCGCGTATTGAATTGCCAAAAAAATAATAAAAATTATGCACGTATTGTTGAGAAACTAAACATGAATTACAATATTCAGGCTTTTTAAAAAATTGCACATATTTCAACTTGATCAAACATGAAACTGAGAATTATACTCAAAATATACTCAGGGGTATATTTGAGAATGATACATAGAGTTTTGAGTGTGGGTAAGATGTTCCGTACAAATGTAGATTAAGATAACCAATTCAGGGGTATAAAATAGATTGAGATTAGTATATTGATTCAACAACTAAGTGATTATAATCGGGTTCTGGTGGCGTAGAAATGTAGATTAAGATAACGAATTCAGGGGTATAAAATAGATTGAGATTAGTATATTGATTCAACAACTAAGTGATTATAATCGGGGGTCTGGTGGCTGATCTGATTGTGACAGTAATGGGTATAATTATAGTACATTTGGTACAATAATAATACTATAATATATTTTAGATTAATATTATTCATTGGTTTAAAGTTGAGATTAGTATCTTGATTCAACAACTAAGTGATTATAATTGGGTCTGGTGTGATAGAATTTCTACGTGAGAAAAGGTGTGAACCAAATTTGGTACAAAGAGTACCATTAAAAAGGGGTTTCGCTTATTAATAAAGGTTATAGATGTCATGTTTTTATTCAATATTAGTGCTCCAAATCAGTAATATACTCTTAAGCATTTAATGACCGGATTGTGTTGTAGAAAGGTCTACAAGGCCTTTATACCACAGCTCACACCGTCCTGAATGCACAATTTGCTGGTCTTCAGATTCTAGGTTAAATTCTGGAGTGTCTCTGCTCTCCGGACTTCCAAGTATTAAGACTTCTACCCAGAAAAACTAGAGGTTGTATCTTTTCCATTTTTACTGAGTCTACTTTAGATATAAGTCCTTTATTCTGTTTTCTTCTTTTCTAGTCCCTAACGTAATTTAAGAAGTGAGTTTAGCCTTCTCATGTCAATGCTGACGGACACTAGACTAGATTCAAAATTGTTTGCTTCCTTGTTAGACTGACTTGTAATATCTGGTCTTACACTTTCCTCTATAATAAATTTAATATTTGGTGGCTTTTTGGTATTGTAGCGTGTGACTGAAACTCAAAATGTTGTGAAGTTGACGGATAGATCATGGGCAAGGCTTCTTGCTTCCACCAATCAGCCCAGTTTCGTAGAACACAGTGTTGAACGAGAAAAGGTTGATAAAGATACTATTGATGCGATCAACGATATGAGAATTACCTCTATCTAGAAGATTTGAGCCCATACATTTTCAGGATACAATGGCAGATCTGCAGATATTTTCATTTATACATGTTGACTGCAGATTGCAGTCCTTGGTGGTTACATTGATAACGGTCTATGAATGGGTTAGTGGCTTATTACAGGTACATGTATCCGGTGTCTTTAGTATTCTTAGGAATGAAGGTTGATTATTACTTGTTACTTTGTAACAAGTAACATTCTTTTGAGGTCTAGTGCACTGATGGAATTAATTAGCTAGGTCACTAGAATAGTAGAATATAAAAAATATTATTTTTTAAGGTTCGAGTAACATGAATGAGCAAACAAAATGAAGCTTTAGATACACAGATGCTCTGGGTGAGATCTGTTTATGTACCTATCAGCCAAAAGAAATTTATGTTGTATCTATATATAAACCGTCGCCATCATTCTATTTAAATGAAGTTAGATTGTCTTTGCTTTTCCGTGTGTTTATTCCGAGCCCATGTTTTTTAGAATGTTACTCAACATTATTTTCTACATATATTTTTTTCAAAGTTACTGGTACTACAATCTGTCGTTATTACTATTCTATATATTTTATAAAATTTTATTCCAGTAAACCATGATCCGTTAAAAATGATTTGGTTACGGTTACTAGTTGGATTACGTGATTATAGTGTTTTTATTTAAGGATGGACTGGATTGGATTATGTTAGGTTACTTCATACCAGTAGCTATGATGTTATGTTAGTGCAGCTAAGACAATATCTTGCAACTAGGTTGTTGGGATTAGTTGCTTTATGCACCAAGCTGTTGTCTGTCTGTATTAGCTACAGGTCCAAATGATAGTGTAGGTTAGGTGGTGTCTGTTTAGTTTCTTTTCTTAGATGGTATCAGTGTCGTAAAAAGCGGGAATCGAAGTTAATTGGTGAAAGCACCGTTCATGGTTTAATCGGGTAATCGGGGATTAATCGGATCACTAATCGGAATAAATTTAATAATATTTTTATATACAATTATAAAATTATTTCGTTATTTCAACTAAACATATGTTATTGTCATATATTTATGCAAATATGTTAAAATTGTTATATAATTGTAATAAATAAAATTTTGAAGGTTTAACTTTTCAATTAGAGATCAATTTAAGAGGAAAACTTAAGAGAATTTACGATTTAGGCATCAAAAATTATAATTATATGTACAAAAATAATGTTTTTTTCAATTGTTTAATCGAGTTTCTACCTTTTAATTTTAATTTTTTTTAATTATTTACTATTTTTTAATAATTAGCCCGATTTTTTACCGATTAATCCGATTTTTGACCGATTCAGCCGATTTTTGACCGTTTTTATGAAAAAACAATTAATTAACCGATTTTCGCTTAATCAGTTCGGTGGCCCGCCGTCTAGCGATTAATCGGCGATTAATCCCGATTAATCGTCGATTTTTAGAACATTGGATTGTATACGAATTTTTTTCAAAATTTCGTCTCATTTTTTTAATCCCAAATTTCATGTTATTCTTTAGTATATCAATGTTTAGAGTAGAAAAACAATATATGTTGGAAGAAGTTTACCATTACAAAGCATTTTTCCTTCTTTTCTAGCTATTTTTTAGTAACAACTTGTTTTTAGAGCCTCTCTAATGGTGTTAGCTAAAATCATATAATATACTGATTATGTAAAATTTGTTGAACCTATAATATATTGTGTTCCAATGGAGTTGGCTACATGAGTTGACTATATTTTAAAAATAGAATGTTATTATTATTTTAAGTTGTTAAAAATAGAATATATAATTAGAATATGATAAGAGATGAGGTGGAGTTTTACTACAGGTCCCTAAAAGTTCGACAAAAATAGCCGATATGAAGTGGTTGACTATATTTTTGGCTAACAATAATGTTTCATTGGAGTCGAGAGAATTTTACATATTTTCTAAATTTTTTATTTATGACATTTTATCTATACTTTTAGCTAAGGGTTACGGATCATTGGAGATACTCTTAGTTATGTTAAAAAAATGGACTCCGTATTCAAGATCACGCATACATTATAACCAGACCCGAAAGCGATAACTGTACTTTTTGTTATTTTAAGATGAGCATCTCCGATGGTACCAACCCCTTAGCTAAATCAATCTACATGGCACCTATGTGTCAATATTTAGAGAATATGTAAAAAAATTAATACTCCAACCATGCAACCCCTTAGCAATAAATATAGATAATCATATTTGGTTGGCTATATTTGTCGAACCAGCAAAACCCTTAGGTATAATTTACATTAGCATAATTATACACAACACCATTTGAGTAATGATCACACCTCTTAGCTAAAATTTTACATTATTCTTATTTTATCATATTTTAGCTAATCATTTTACATATCACCATTGGAGATGCTTTTACGGGATATTATGATGCCTGATTAGGGCGAAATCGGGGGATTAATTTAGGGTGAAATTTCGACTAAATTGAAATTTTAGTACGATTTTTATTTCTAATCCTGACTTTTACTTGAAGATCAGCAAAATTTAATAATTAGCGATATTTCAATGAAGTCCCTGCTAAACCGGAATAATCGATATCTATTACATTTATAAGAAGCACTCCTCAAAATGAGGTAGAACAACAAGAAAGTAAAATTTTCTCTTAAAGTTAAGAGAAAATTTACATTCTGAAAATTACATATCAATTGGGAGATAATTCCTAGAAACGCATAATAAGAAAATAATAATGTTAGGGGTACCGAATTTGGTATAAAAAGATGTACCGAATTACATGTGTTATAATCTGATTGGCTCTATATTAGTGGTCTTACATGCATTCACATTAATAGCACTAATAAAAATATTTTCAAATGACACATCACCATTGCCACGTCATTTTGTACCAATTTTTGATACCTAATTCGGTACCTCTAGCACTCCTCATAAGAAAAACACAGTGAAATATCCAAAAATCTAACATAAAATTCAAATTAACCGATGTTCTCATCTTAAGACGGTGGGAGGAATTATGCCAATGAAATCGATTCAATTCGAATATATTTTTTAGAGAATTGGAGATCCGAGAAAGATTTAGTGCCAAAAATCACTAAAACAAATACAACTCCATCGTAAGTTCGTAACTAATATACACGACTACTACATACAAGCAAATTTAGACCCAAGTAATTTAATTCTAAATTAGAGATTATCTCCTCAAGATCCGCTCCCGCATCACAGAATTATCGACATCCATGTCTTACAAAGCAGCAAACCTAAGGAACCAGAATTGCAATAGTCAAAGAGTACAAATCTGAAAATATAATTTCACGAAAATCGAATAAATTACGAATGTAGGAGTTATAAGCAAAAGAAACCTCCGATCAGTGGAGACACCGGAGTGGGTAGTCCTGACTATTTCGAAAATTATAATTTGACCATGGCTGATATAGATTTTAACAATATGGAAACTGTCGTTAGTTGAGATTAAAATCATCCAAATGATGTTAGATTTTCCTGCAAACACTAAAATATCATAAATGAAATGATAAGTTACCCCACTTGAATAAATTCGTTTTCATTGTCAACTAAATTATCAACCATAATTTTAACAAATCACTAAAATTTTAGATTTTTCTTTAGTTCGAAAAAGAAAGCTGCTCGGTTGATGCATTTAATTCGATACAACATTGACCAGATACATGTAATTTGATTTTTCCTTGTGATTGACCAATAGCTAGAGATTCAACAAACGAGAAAATTCAGAACTCAAAATTTAGCGCTTCTCCACATTGACCAGATAAGGAAGCGTAGTGTTGCAGTTTTATTGACAGCCGCTGGCTTTTTTGGAAGCCGTGTTAGAATATTTTTCTAGTCTGGATTGAAATTCAGAAGTACTTACATTCTCGATTACATATTACACACACCCTGTTATGTTATAGTTTGTTTGGTTTTAAGCAGATTGTTCAGCATAAGATATATTTTTCGAGTTCTGAAGCATGAGTAAGGTGACAAAATGCTTTAGTTTAATCTTGTTTAGCTCATTTTTCATAGTAAGCTCAGCTGCAGGAGACATACTTTCTGCAAATCAGACCATCAAAAGCGGAGAAACCATTGTTTCAGCTGGTAGTGTGTTTGAACTTGGTTTCTTTAGTCTAGGCAGTTCAAAAAATCAGTATTTAAGCATACGATACAAACATGCAAGTGCGATAACTGTAAGGGTTTTTAATCCAGATGCACCCCTTGCTGATGGATCAGGTATGTTTAGGTTAAGTAGTGAGGGGACTCTGACTCTCAATCTTCTCAACGCGAAAAATACAACAATTTGGTCATCGAACTCTTCAACATCTTTGAAGAATCCTGTGGCACAGTTACTAGACTCGGGAAATCTTGTTATTAGAGCGGAAAATGAATCTGATTCAGGAAATTTTATTTGGCAAAGTTTCGATTTTCCTGACAATACTTTCCTTCCAGGTATGAAGTTAGGAAGGAATTTGGCAACTGGCCTAGATTGGTCCTTCAATTCTTGGAAAAGCAATGATGATCCTTCTCCTGGGAATTTTCAGGTTAAGCTTGATGTCAGTGGTTACCCACAGCTATTCCTGTGGAATGGTTCAGCTAAATATATCCGGATTGGTCCCTGGAATGGTCTTACATGGAGTGGTATTGCTACTGCGGGTTCAAATAATATATTTGAGGATGAGCTTGGCATTAAGGAGGAAGAGATATATTTTAAGTATGAACCTATCAATGGTGCGATGCTTATAAGGCTAGTTGTGATGCCGGATGGGCAAGTAATACGTTATACATGGACTAATCAAAGTAATAAATGGGATCCAGTTATTATTCTCCAGGCAGATTACTGTGATGATTATGCACGCTGCGGGGCATATGGCAGCTGTAACGTTAACTCTCTTTGTAGCTGTTTAGATGGATTTCAACCCCAAAACTCTGAGGCCTTGCATAGTTTAAACTCTTCAGAGGGGTGCGTTCCAAAGACACAATTTAATTGTAGTAATAGGGATGATTTTGTACTGCAATCAAACAAGAAATGGCCAGATACACAGAACTCATCGTATGATTTCAGCACGAACCTTGAGGATTGTAAGAAGAAGTGCCTGGAGAACTGCTCTTGCACAGCATATGTGATTACAAATATCACCGGAGAAGGAAGCGGATGCTTGCTTTGGTTTGGTGGTCTAACTGATATCAGAGATCAAGAACAGAGAGGGCGAGATTTTTATGTCAGAGTTGTTGCCTCAGGTTCAGGTAATTAAATTACAAAATGACCTATAACTAGTGGCTTATACTTCCATTATGATATCGACTTTCAAGAACTAATGTTATTTTTCAGGTTCAAGTAATAGTTCCAGAGCAAGGCGAACTGTTCTGATTGTACTTGTACCGATCATATCAATTTCAACGGTGGTACTTGGCTTCTACCTGTGGCATGTATGCAAGCACACAAAGAAGAGAGAAGGTAGCTGTAAATACATGATTAGATTATTTCAATTGTCTCTATATATCTCATTAAAATTTGACAGGACCAGTAAAAGAGCATGCGTTTAACGATGGGAGTGGAGATTTACCAGTGTTCGACTTCAGAGCTATTGCTGATGCCACCAACAACTTCTCCAACAATAATAAACTCGGGGAAGGTGGCTTTGGACCTGTATACAAGGTAATCATATTCTTCCCACTTGAAGTACTACTTTCCCTTGCTGAAGTTATCACCATTCTCCAACATACTATTTATAAAAATAAGTACTATATATAAAAAGTGTCTTTCTAACAATAACAAACTGTAGGGTATTCTGGAAGACGGGAAGGAAATAGCTGTAAAGAGGCGTTCTAAATGTTCGACACAAGGAATAGAAGAGTTCAAAAATGAAGTGTCATGCATTGCAAAGCTTCAACACCGGAATCTGGTTAGACTTCTTGGTTGGTCCACCACTGAGGAAGGAGAACGGATTTTAGTCTACGAATATATGCCCAATAAAAGCTTAGATTTCTTCATCTTTGGAGGTACTTACAGTCATATCCATCATTCACTTTTTCCAATACATTAGATTACTCCTTTTATTCTTTTGTATGGATAATCTGAACATGCAGAACATAATGACTTGTCAATCTTGGCAGATATGAAACAAAGAGCTTCACTAGACTGGCCTAAGCGTTACAAAATCATTAATGGGATTACTAAGGGGATACTTTACCTTCACGAAGACTCCAGATTAAGGGTCATTCATAGAGATCTGAAAGCTAGCAACATCCTTCTTGATTATAACATGAATCCAAAAATCTCAGATTTTGGTATGGCTAGAAGTTTTGGAGATAGTGAAACTGAATCAAACACAGCAAGGGTCGTTGGAACATAGTAAGAGTATCTACAGCAACGCTGTTTATATTTGCTTTTCTGTATTCTCAATAGTCAAATGATTCTTTTATTCAATTTGCAGTGGCTACATGTCCCCTGAGTATGCCATGGAGGGAGCATTTTCTGTTAAATCAGATGTTTATAGCTTCGGCGTTCTGTTGATAGAGATCGTGAGTGGTCAGAAATGCAGATTCTTCAATCATCCAAGCCACAACCTTAATCTTATGGGCCATGTAAGTACAAAATCTGTTGCTTGTATTCAGGCAAACTTTTTTAATTACAATTTTAAAAGCTTACGATAAAATGGAAGCATCTACTTTTCTAGGCATGGAAGAGTTATAAAGAAGATAGGCTTTTGGAACTAATTGATGCATCAATACTGGAGTCAAGTGTTCAATATGAAGCATTTCGAGTTATTCAAATAGGATTACTATGCGTTCAACAATATCCAGAAGACAGACCGAACATGTCATCTGTACTCCTGATGTTGACTAGTAAAGCCCCACTTCCTCATCCGAAACAACCTGGTTTTTTCACCGAAAGAAAATTGGATGAAGCAGATACTGCTGTTCTTGATTCATCTATCTCAGACCAAACTGTTTCACTTGTTACACCTAGGTAGTATTCCATCATTCCATTGGGTTTAACTATACTACGATGTATCAAACAAGAATGTGTAAATTTTCAGAAGTGTTAAGTATGTACGCAGATCACCCTGCTAAGCAAGAGCTTGAAAGCTACAATTTCGTTTTTTGTCAAGTAAAGCTACAACTTTTGATAGTTTCTTTTTGTGAATATCGATCTAAAGTATTAATTCATAATCTTTTTGCTGAAACCATGTATGTCCGAGTTCCACCCATTAGTTTTGTCTTAAACCACGCAAGTCCTGTTATAATTTGTGTTTAAATCATATCACTACAAGAAATCCCGGTACTTGCAACAGAAAATTCCGTTGCCAAAGGCTAGATTCCGTTGTAAAATCATTTTACGACGAAATTCCCGACGGAAAAATTAGTCGTAAAAAAAGATAGTTTCGACCGTTAAAACAAATATAAAATAACGAGAAAATTAATAGAAATGTTCTTGATTTATATTAAGACAAGCCGACTAAAGTACACAGCGATTATCAGGTTGTTTCGACAGGGGGAATAACGGCGACAAAGGTGGAATTATGAATATACCCTTCTCTTCGCTGCCTTCCCAAACTTCCGTCCAATTTGACGGCGTCAATGGGAATTCTCCGGCACTATCAATATTACAATCATCCCCGCTAGCTTTATCTCCGCTCTTCACCCTTTTCCTGCAAATATTATCCGGTATATTTATGGCCGGTAAATTTCCGAGTCCGATATCATGTGGGAAGTTGAGTATGGCTTTACTTCCACGTAACCTAAACGCAGCATTGTCATAAGCTTTTGCTGCCGCGATTGCCGTGTCAAAAGTCCCTAACCAAACCCTAGTTCCTTTTTTGTTAGGATCACGAATCTCCGCCGCGAACTTCCCCCATGGCCTTTGCCTTACACCCCTATAATGCCTTTTCTCACCCGCATCCGCCACTCTTCGATCACTTAACTTCGCTGCCGGATGAAAACCCGTGTGCATGTTTACTTTTTTCGTCTCCGGAACCGGAACACAAATGTTTAAATTAGCTTTGCGTTTAAAGCTAGTTGCATGCATGCGTGATGAGTCTGAGGTGTTGAGATGTGTGTTTTTTGGAACATCGACATCGGTTGTTCGAAATGTCAAGTGATTTATCATGTTATTTTGTTCATCAGTGGCAACATAACTATCAACAGCAACGTTGTTGTTGCATGTAAGTTCAGTAACAAGCGAAGTATTGTCCGATGAATTAGTTGTAGTGGATTGATCTGAAATCAGAAAAGATGAGGTTGGGAATATGAAATTTTCTATAAACGAAAAGTCATCGAAAAGAAGATGGTGTCGTATCACATCTAAAGCTAAACCCTCGTCTATTGCACCTGCTGAAGGCCCCATGGCTAGGGATCAGAAAAGAGGGGGAATATGTTAAATTGTACTCTGAAGAATTTTGTACAATGGGTTGAGTGGAAAGAAGTGAGTGAGCTTATAGGGAGAATATATAGAGATAGATTTGCAACAAAAAGATACCTTCTGCTTTCCACTTTCACACCCTTGCTAGCCAAGAATGTAGATGGAAGAAACAGGGGAGTTTCATTTTAATTACTTAGATGTTTCATTTAAAATATTTCAGGATATTTATTTATAATTTATTTATTCATTTAAAAAGTCAAGAGGTTGTGGGAGGAAGTTGGTGCGTGCAACTAATTAAAGTGAATGGGAATTTTGTATGTTCAGTTCTGGTTTAAGCTTTTACACCTTCTTCTCGAGTTTTAAAAATGTACAAAAATAAGTGAAAATAAGTATTATAATTTCATTTTAATTTATGTTTGTGCTTCTCATTTTTAATAGAAATAAAAGCAAGTGAAAATGGATATAAATTAAGTCCACTTTCCCTCAAAAATTTTGATCTCAAAAATGAAATATAAATACTTTATTCTCTAACCACTTACTTCCTTAACATTAAAAAACCCCTGAGCATGGTTTTAAGTAGTAAGTCTTAGCACGTATGAGAGTATATGCCGGTAGCTTACAAGGCATTTACGTTAAGCTGCGTATCTGTGTTCTCACATCAATAATTTAAAAAAAAAATTGTCTTCAATATAAAATTTAGTAGATTTTAATCTAATATCAGAGTTGAAATTCATTGTCCAGGAAAGTGATTTGAGAGTGAAATATTCGAAGGGAATTAAGAATCTTGTACAAAGCCATTACGTGTGTGATGTTTTCGGTGTGAACTTGAATTAAATTCCTGTTTGATATTTGAATTTTGAATTCTTACTTTTCAAGTTGTGAATAGTTAAAAATCGTGAGCTTAAACTTTAGTTTCAGAATTTTTATCTATTTTCTTCTGCGTCTACGCCGAGACGTTTACTTCCTACTCCCTCTGTCCCCTCAATTCTTTACATGGGGGACGTCACGGAGCTTAAGAAAAAATGTAAATTAATAGGAAAATGTAAGAAAAATGAGTAAAGTGGTGGGGCCAATCAATATTTAATGTATAAAGTGAATATAAAGTAGGTATAGTTGAGGAAAGTAGTGGATGTGATTGGATTTTATATTATAAAATGTTACTATTTTTGGTATGTAAAGAAATGAGAGGGACGTACCAAAAAGGAAAGTGTAAAGAAATGAGAGGGACAGAGGGAGTACTATTTAAATTTATACTCTTTATTAATAAGCAAAACAATGTGAAAATGGTGCGCGGTACTAAAATACCAAATTACCAAATTTGGTTATCATTAATAAGCAAAACAATGTGAAAATGGCACGCGATACAAAAGAACCAAAGTTCGATTCCTCGCAACTACATAATTATAAAAAATTTATTTATTTTAAATTATTTAGCTTCATCCAGGGTTCGATTCCTTACAACTACATAATTATACAAAATTTATTTATTTACTTTAAATTCAATAGTTTCATCGAGCGTTAGATTCTTTGCAGCTACGTAATCATACAAGATTTATTTATTTACTTTAATTTCTTTAGCTTTATGTACAGTTCGATTGTCTATAACTACATAATTAAATAATTATTTATTTATTATATATTTTTATCATTCAATTCTCGAGAAATACATTTTTAAATAATATTTATTAATAATTTATTAATACTATTATTTTAATGTCGACTCGTTCTTGACATGGCTTATAAGCTAGTATGTAAATAAAATGGTTACTTATTAAAAAAAATCAATTGAATTCTTACTTTTCAAGTTGTGAATAGTTAAAAATCGTGAGCTTAAGCTTTAGTTTCAGAATTTTTATCTATTTTCTTCTGCGTCTACGCTGAGACGTTTACTTCCTACTATTTAAATATGTAAATATATTTTTCTGTATTTCGTTTTAAAGGTTTTCATGTCTGAGCCACATGACCTTACTCTCACGTCGGAGGGGTCGCGAACCGACCACCCCCGCCGACATTATTTTGCAGGACACCAATCCGTACACCCGCCAGCTCTTACCATGGCCTAGGGAAACAACCCAGTACGGAAAACAGAGTTATCACTTACATTACAAGTCATTTACGTTAAGCTGCGTGTATGTGTTCTCACATCAATAATTTAAAAAAAATCGTCTTCAATACCCCCTCCGTCCCAGCCATTTTTATACACTTTTCATTTTGAGAAGTCTCATTCATTTCTATACATTCCAAAAATAGTAACTTTTAATAATATAAAACACTATTACATCCACTACTTTCTCAACTATCTCTATTCTATAACAATATAAATCACTAGTACACCCACTACTTCCTCCAATATCTCAAATCTATTATTAAATATTGATAGGTCCCACCACTTTACTCACTTTTCATCTAATTTTACTCATTTTTTATATTTTTTCTTAGTTTACGTGTCCAGTCACAGTATATAGAATTAACTGGGACGGAGGGAGTATAAAATTTAGTAGATTTTAATCTAATATCAGAGTTGAAATTCATTGTCCAGGAAAGTGATTTGAGAGTGAAATATTCGAAGGGAATTAAGAATCTTGTACAAAGCCATTACGTGTGTGATGTTTTCGGTGTGAACTTGAATTAAATTCTTGTTTGATATTTGAATTTTCTTCTTGTTATTAGTACTAGCTTATAGCCCGTGTGATGCACGGTTATTTAAATTTTATTTATAATTATTCAGTTTATCATTATTTTTTTATTACGATACAACACACGATTGTTTTTTTAATATTTATAATTATATTTATTTATGAATATTTTAATATTTAAAAGTTAATAGTTTACATTATTAAATTATTGTTAAAAAGATTTAGCCAAAAAAAATTATAGTTAAAAAATTGATATTTATTACATTTTACACGCTCAATTTAATATTTGTTTATATTGAGTTATAAAATTTAGATTTGGCCAATTTTACGGTTCACATGAAATTCACAAAATAATCTTTAATTTAGTTGTGGTTTAATAGTTTTTTTTTCAATTAAAAACTATTCTAAAACTAAAAAGAGAATAAAGTGGCGAAATTTAATGTTGAGAATTCTATTCGGTTTAGGAAATCTACTTAACTTATATGTAGTTTAGATTATTAGAATAATATTTATTAACCAAATACAGGTTTTAATGTTAAATCTAATTGTTTTCACCTATCTATTTAAGATTAAACGATTTTTATTGTTTTGATTATAAATGGGTTTCCTTATTTAATTACAACTATTTTTATGTTTTAACTTTTTGGAAAATCCAATCCTAATATAATATCTTTTAACTTATATCATTTTTAGATAATAATTTCTTTTTATATGATATAATCTTGATCATCTATTTTTAAAATTATTGGATCTAACGGTTGAGAATGTTTTGGCGGTATTTAGGACCAAACTACCAGGATAACATCATTAATTTTTCTTAATATTTATAATTTTTTTAATTTTTAATTTTTTTAAATATTTATTGCTAAAATATAATATACTCTTTTTTGTAATATGTTAATGATGCGGGAACTTTGAACTTTTGAGAAAATAAATTATCAATTAAAATATATTTTTTTTGTAATAGTTCTTTTAAAGTAGTTTACCATGACGATCAAAATTCTGTATAAAATTCATTTTTTTTATAGTATATCCCGTAAATATATATGTTATTATATTAAAGACTAAATAATGAAAGTTTTCTTATAAGTGTGGTCGCTTTGTTTGATCACTCAATCCATAATCGTTGGATCTTTCAAATTAAATCGTTGAGAAACGTTACATATAACAGTAAAATTATCATGTAGAATGATCTAAGATTTGAATCTACCAACAACATATTAAAATTTACAGGTTTTTTTTTGAAAAAAAAGAATTTTTTTTCATTTTTTTTCTTTCAGACATAGGTTATTTGATAATATTTTTTGTAAAGTACGATTTTTCAGAAAAGTACTATACTAATTGATTAACAAACTTTTAAAGTTTCGAATTTAATAATTTACAATATATATAGGTTAAAAAAGTTAGGTCTGTTCTGTAGCCTAGTCTACAATTTCAAAATACGGTTTTTTTTAATATGAATATAGTCTTGCTAACAATGAAATTAGCAATTTTTTCATTTTTTTTATAGTATATCCCGTAAATATCTATGTTATTATATTAAAGAGTAAATAATGAAAGCTTTCTTATAAGTCTGATCGCTTGATCACTCAATTCATAATCGTTGGATCTTTCAAATTAAATTGTTGAGAAACGTTAGATATAACAGTAAAATTATCACGTAGAATTATCTAAGGTTTGAATCAACCAACAACATATTAAAATTTACAAGTTTTTTTGAAAAATAAGAATTTTTTCATTTTTTTTCTTGTAGACATGGGTTATTTGATCATATTTTTTATAAAGTACGATTTTTCAAAAAAGTACTAAACTAATTGATTAACAAACTTTTAAAGTTTCGAATTTAGTAATTTACAATGTATAGATGTTAAAAAAGTTAGGCCTCTTCTGTAGTTGAGTCTAAAATTTTAAAATACGGTTTTTTTAAATATTAATATAGTTCTGCTAACAATGAAATTAGGTCTTTATGAGTTCTTATAAAACAAAATCACCATTTGCGTAAAATTTATTATTTAATAATAAATAATATTTAATTAGTTATGATATAAAATTTAATAAAATAAGATAAAAAATATGCACAATTTGATAAAATTTTATCCTCGTATTATTATATTCTTTGTTGATTTGAATTTTTCTTAGATTGATTTGAATTTTTGAAAATAGATTTCTAAATTTAAAATAGTTAGAAAAAAGTAATTAAATTGGCATTAAAATAATGATGACGTAATAATTATTATTAGAATTTAAATACCCACTTTACTAATTTGGGTTTTATCTTGTGTTTTGAAAATTAGATTTTGACGATTTTACACCCCACATGAAGATAACTAAATTATCTTTAATTAAAAGATGGCTTAACAATTTTTATTTAACTGGATTTGTCCATGAAAGAGAAAAGAAAGTCACCAATTTTTTACATGGAGAATTCTATTCAATATAGAAAACTTATTTATATTTGGTAAATTTGGTTTAAATTATCAAAATACACTTTTTAGAATTTAAATATAATCTTATTATTAATAAAATACACTTTTTAATATTTGATCTAACGATTTTTCAGTTATCTAGTTAAGATCTAATGGTCCTTATTAGCTTGGTTGTCCAAGACAGTACGATCAAAATTTTGGATAAGATTGCTTATTATATATAAGGATTTAATATAATAAAGATATCAAGTATATACTGATATAAGTATCTTACTACCTGTTTTACTTTTAATGTTTCGGTTTTATTTACAGTGTATATAAAATTTTAAAATACATTATTACTTAAAAATTATTAAATAGAATAAAAATTATGTTATGATTATATAAAATTTTATTCTCATATTATTATATTCTTTATCGATTTGAATTTGTTCTTAAATAATTTTAATACTTTATTGAAAGAAACATAAAATTTCTATATTTAAAACAATTAGTGGAAAAATAAATAAATTGGTGCTACAAAAATAAAAAAAATATTTATTAAAATTTAGATACTCACTTTACTATTTGGGTTCTATCCTGAGTTTTATAAATTGAATTTTGACGATTTTACAACCTATGCGAAACTAACGAAATTATCTTTAATTTAATGATGGTTTAATAATTATTATCTAACTTGACCTGTTGACATACCCATAAACCGAAAAGAAAATATGGTTAAGAATTTTTACATAAAGAATTCAATTCAATATAGAAAACCAATTTATAATTGGTTTAAATTATCAAAACACACTTCTTAGTATTTAAATATAATCCTACCTTTAATCAAATACACATTTTAATAAAAGTATTATATTCAAAATTATCGTTTATGAATATGAAACCCTCAATATTTTAATAATATTTTGATATTATCCTTTTATGTTTGTTATATGTAAAATAATATAATAATAATTTGGATTAATCAAATTGTTATGTTCCTTAGAAAAAAAGTGTTTAAATTTATTTATGTACAGAGTTCTCGTAAGTCTCTGTAGGTTCACATGTATCATTAGTATGATATACATGAGCATTATATTGATAATTTTTAATATTGTAATCAATATGAATTGTTATCTTGATATTTGGTTTAATAATTATTATCTAATTGGAACTATACATAAATTCAAGAGAAAAGAGATTTAAGAATTTTTACATAGAAAACTTTTAAATTATCAAAATACACTTCAGATACACTTTTTAATATTAGATCTAACAATTCTCATCGATCTATTTAAGATCTAACTGTAATTATTAATTTGGTCGTATAGTGATCGTACACGGACTAGATCGATTTTAATATTTTCTTAAATTGATTTTAATATTTTATTGAAATAAAAATAGAATTTATAAATTTAAAAGAATTAGGAAAAAAATTAAATTGGTGCTACAATAAAAAAAATATTTATTAAAATTTAGATAATCACTTTACTGTTTGGGCTCTATCTTGAGTTTTAGACAACAGATTTTAACGATTTTACAGCCCATGCGAAGCTAACAAAATTATCTTTAATTTAATGATGGTTTAATAATTTTTATATAACTGGAACTATCCATAAACTAAAGAGAAAAGATAATTACGAATTTTTACATACAGATTTCTATTCAATATAGAAAATCTATTTATAATTGGTTTAAATTATCAAAATACATCTTTTAGTATTTAAATACTATCCTATTATTAATCAAATACAATTTTTAATATTATATCTAACGGTCCTCATCTATTTGAATATTTATAGTGTTGGGATTTATGGGTGATAGCATAGGAACAACTTAACTTTGTATATACTTAATTTTTAATTAAGTAGAACATACTGTCACAGCCAAAGTATGTTTTTGTAATCAGTATGCAATGTTAGTTTAATTGTGTAATTTGGAAGAAGTTCACTTTCTGTGTTCAAGCCTCAAAGAACGCATATTGGATGACAGCATGAATAAAGGTTACTGTCATAAGAATTGACAGTAAGATTACAAGAAGACAGAATGTTGCAAGTCAAGACAACATATTCACTCTGACAGCAACATTGGCGGAAGACTACGCGACAGCAACTTTAGCCCTCGACAACAAGTTTGGAAACCTCGACAGCACACTATGCGGGGAACTCGTACTGTCACCAAAAGCACATTCTTGTGACAGCAAGCTTTGCGGCAAAAGTAACTGTCTCGAGAAAGACCCTTGTTCTAAGTATCTTTCTCAGTCAAATCCCGTGACAGTTTCAATGTTCAAGAAACAGGCGTGATGCAGTATCCCTAAGCTGCACCAAGTCTGCAAGACTACGACAGAAGCTTCAAGCACTGCAAACAAAAGCGAATCAATTCAAGAGCAAGGTCAAGTCTCTATTTGCTGAATTGTTTTAGCTAGAAATAGAATGAATCTAGGTTGCTTTTGTTATGATGTATATCTGACATATTAGCAATTTAGGAAAGTCACATGGGTAAGACAATCTGTAAGAAGCTGCCGCTTGACAATGACAGCAGCTTCAAAAACCCGTGACTGATAGTGATAGGATTAGTCTTATACCTACTGTCAATTCATTCTAGAGATGTAACGAAGACTAGCAAGTGCCTTGAAGAAAAACGAAGCTCAAGATTTCTCTCTTGAGGTTGTAGCAACACTTTGCAAAATAAATAAAACATTTATTTTGTGAATACTGTCTTCTCTAATTTACTGTTTGTGAATGCATACATATTATTGATAACATTAAATCTTAGTTTTAGTTGTTGAAACTGAGATTGAATTTTATCAGTATTGCATTCATCCCCCCCCCCTTCTGCAATACACAAGGACCAACAACTGGTATCAGAGAGTTCAGATTAATATACATATCTGAGATCCCGACGACAATGCAGAAATCAAACAGTATCAAGATCCCAGCTTTTGATAAAGAGAACTACAGTATTTGGAAAAGAAAGATCTTGTTGTTTATCAAAGCTGCGAATCCACTATACCCAGGTATACTCGAGAATGGTCCTTTCATTCCAAGAAAGGAAATTGAAGCCACAACAGTAAATGGTGAGATCATTCCTGCACATTGGGTTCCCAAATATCCCTCGGAATTTTTGGAAACTGAAAAGGAGAAAATGGTGCTAGATGATCACTTGCAACTCATCTTGCTCGATTCTCTCACGTTGGATAAAGCCATGTGTGGAAGTGTGATAAGCTGCACATCAGCCAAGGAGATGTGGATCAGGTTAGCCTTACTCTGTGAAGGAAGTGAAGAAGTCAAGGGCAACCAAAGGCAAATACTTATATCTCAATATGAGGCATTTATGGCCAAGCCTGGTGAAGACTTAACCTCCATGTTTGAAAGGTTCAGTAAGCTCTTAACTGAACTGCAGATACATGGCAAGTACTATGACAGAAAAGAATTGAACGTCAAGTTCTTGCTTACACTGCCTGATCATCTTGAACACAAGACAACAACCATACGAGAAGGAAGAGATCTTAACAATATAACCTTTGAGACACTTTATGGCATTCTGAAATCGTATGAACTTGAACTCTTTCAAAAGAGAGCCATACAAAGTGGAACAAGGAACAAGATGGCTAATATGTCAAGTGCCCTAGTAGCACAAGTGCCAAGGATCACACAACCTAGTGAAGCACTTCAAATCACTCAACCAACCCCTGTACAATCCTTGAAGATAGAAGAGGTTGTTGAAGATGATGAGAAAGTAGCACTACAGCTCAAGGATGTGGAAGATGAAGACTTCTACACTATGGAGGAACTGGAAAGCATGGACAATCCTATTATGGCTTACATGGCCAAAAAGTTCAAGAACTTTAGATTCAAGAAGGATAGGTCATTCAGGCCCCAAGGCCAAGCATCCAAGTTCACCAAGGGAATCTCATCAAAGGCTGCTGTGGGAAGCTCATTCAAAGGAGGATACAAGACTGGATTTGTGGATAGATCTAAATTCAAGTGTTACAACTGTGGTGAACCGGGTCATTTTGCTACTGAGTGCAAAAGACCCAAACAGGTTCAGAGATTTGAGAAAGGAACTGGTGGATACTCCAAGAAGAATCAAGGTAGAGCCTATGTGGCTGAAGGAAAGTGTTGGGATGAGTTTGATGATGAAGATGAAGAAGAATATGTCAATCTAGCTCTCATGGCTAGCACTAATGAAGTAACATCAACATCCTCAAGTCAGGTACCTTCACTTGTCTTACTTGATATGTCCATTGATGAGTATAAGAAAACCATTAAAGACTTAAGTGCTGAAATGTTCAATGTACATACTAGCTTATCTGCTGCCAATGAGGAAATCACTAGGCTGAGTAAGCTAAATGAAACACTAAAGTCTGAAAATGAATCTCTTGTTCTCAAAACCAGTTCACTAGACTCTTTAGCTCAGGAGAATGCTAAACTTAAAAATGAATTGAAATGTGCTAAAGAGGTTGAGGAATACCTGAGAAATGAGATTGCTAAAAATGAATTTAAAATCAAGGCTTATAAAAACTCATCAAAGATAGTTCAGGATTACAATGATAAGCATACAGAAAATCAGTCAGTTGGTATAGGTTTTTCTTATGGTAGAAGACCTGGAAAGGAAACTGTGATTCAAGATTGTCCTGGGAGTGCTGCTGTCAAACCCACCATTCTCAAGAAAGTTAAAACTCCTATTTTCAAAGCTGCAGAAATTGAGTTTGATGAAGAAGCCATGCTCATCAAACAAGAAATACTTGATGAGGATGAAGGTGTTGACAGCACATTCAAGGATGGAAAGGATACTGTCACAATCCCCAAGACAGTAAACTTACCAAGCAATCAGACAGTAAGTTCAAAAGATGTTGTCACAGTTGGCAAGACAGAATCTTCCAAAGATACTGTCAAGAATGGTTCCAAGACAGTAACTTTAAAACCTTCTGCCAAGACAGTAGGAATAAAAGATACTGTCAAGGAAAGTTCGACAGCAACTTCTGAACATACTGTCAATCCAGTAACTCCCAAGTCTAAAAACAGGAATGGTAAGGTAGGTGTCAATAAAGGAAATGGATACACTAATGTTGGAGGTGCCTCTAGGAAACTATGCAATAACTGTGGATCTACTCATCACTTAACACATGTTTGTAAGAAACCAATTGAGAATAAGATCAATGCAACTGAACTCAATGGTAACTTACACAGAACCCCCCTTTTGCATAGAACTATGAGTGTCTGTAGCAACATTGAATGTATGCCATGCAAAATCACTGCCATGAGTACATGCTTTAACTTACCTGTTCTCTCTACTGAAAAATGCTCATACCTGAACACTGTTGAGACTTCTGAGCCTGCTGGAAACAACAAAAAGGCTTCATCCACTAAGAAAAGGACCAAGTCCAATTCTAAACCTAAGTGGGTGAAAAGAGAAGTCAAACAGGAGATTACTGATAATGCTTGTGACTTTATGACTGAAAGAAACTCAGGAGATAATGTAACTGCAGGACCCAACAAGGATTGGGTACCATATGCATCTTAGACACATTCTGTTTTGCAGGGCAAGAAGAAAGATCAAGTCATGTGGATCATTGACAGTGGCTGCTCAAGACACATGACAGGTGATAAAGCCCTGCTATCACATTATGTTGAGAAAGCTGGCCCAATCATAACCTTTGGAGACAACAGCAAGGGTTACACAGTGGGATATGGCTGTCTAGAAATTGGAAATGTTGTCATTGAAGATATTGCTCTTGTGGATGGATTGAAGCACAATCTACTCAGTGTCAGCCAATTCAGTGACAGGGGATTCAAGGTTGATTTTGATATGATGCTGTGTAACATTTATCACAAGAAGAATAGTAGCCTCTCTCTAAAAGGGGTTAGAAAAGGAAGCTTGTTTGTTGCTGACTTAAATTCAACAAAGAAGGATAAGGTTTACTGTTTCTACAGTAAAGCAACTGTTGGTGACAGTATGCTTTGGCACAGGAAGCTCTCACATCTCAACTTCAAGACAATGAATATTCTGATGAAGAAGGAGTTAGTGAGAGGTTTGCCCCAACAGGAATTCTGTCAAGAAGGACTGTGTGAAGATTGTCAAATGGGCAAACTGAGAAGAGCTGTGCACAAGTCTAAGCAAATGAACACCAACATTGAAGCACTCAAGTTGATTCACATGGATCTCTTTGGACCAGTCAATGTACCATCAATGGCCAAGAAGAGATATGCCTTAGTAATGGTGGATGATTACTCAAGGTACACTTGGGTGAAGTTTCTAGAATCCAAAGATGAAGCTGCTCAAGTGATTATTGATCAAGTCAGAGTTCTTGATAGAACTCCAAACTCAAAAGTTCAAATCTTGAGGAGTGACAATGGTACAGAATTCAGAAATGCCACTCTTGGAAATTTCTGTAAAGATGAAGGAATTGTACAACAATTCTCTGCTGCAAGAACTCCACAGCAGAATGGAGTTGTAGAAAGAAAGAACAGGACTCTCATTGAAGCAGCTAGAACTATGTTGCATGATGCCAAACTGCCAACATACTTCTGGGCTGAAGCTATCAACACAGCCTGTTATACTCAGAACAGAACCATGATCAATAAAACTCATGCAAGTACACCTTACTGTCTGTTAACTGGAAAGAAACCTACTGTCAAATATTTTCATGTGTTTGGGAGCAAATGCTTTATGATGAAGGATAACCATGAGAAGAAAGGAAAATTTGACACCAAGGCTTTTGAAGGACTATTCATGGGTTACAGCACAGAAAGGACTGCCTACAGAGTTTATGTTATGGAACACAGGATTATTGAAGAAAGTGTTAATGTCACATTTGATGAAACCAAGTTTCCAGGACTGCATGAAGAAGGAAAGATGCAGACATTCAGATTTGAGAATCAAGGATACTTGGAAGCTGAGGAGATTGTGGATGAAGAACCTAGCTTCACTCAAGTTGTTGAAGTTGATAAAGATACTGTCAATGCCACTACTGTCAACCAAACTCCAGCTCAGTCACAGACCATATCCTCTAACATTCATGACAATGGTGACTCTGGAGACAATGAAGAACATGGTGAAGACAATGGGATTGGTGATCATTCAACTCAACAAACTGAAGAAAATGTTCCTGTGCAGTCAAGTAGCTTGCCCAGAATCACCAAGTGGAACAAGGATCACTCAAGTGACCTCATCATTGGTGACCCTAATTCTGGAGTGAGGACCAGGAACAAAGTCTCTGCTGACAGCATGTTTTCATGCTTCCTGTCTCAAATGGAACCTAAGACAATTGATGAAGCATTGTTGGATTCTGACTGGGTGATAGCCATGCAAGAAGAGCTAAATCAGTTTGAAAGGAACAATGTATGGAAGCTAGTTCCAAGACCTAAGGGAAAGTCAGTCATTGAGACCAAATGGGTTTTCAGAAACAAGCTTGATGAAAATGGATCAGTGACTAGAAACAAAGCAAGGCTAGTAGCTAAGGGTTACTGTCAACATGAGGGAATAGATTATGATGAGACATTTACACCTGTTGCAAGACTTGAAACTATAAGAATCTTTCTAGCCTATGCTGCACACTGCAACTTCAAAGTATTTCAGATGGATGTCAAAAGTGCCTTCCTAAATGGAGAGTTGGAAGAAGAAGTGTATGTTGAACAGCCACCAGGGTTTGAGGATGTTGAAGTGTATGATTTTGTGTACAAACTCTTCAAAGCTTTGTATGGACTAAAGCAAGCACCCAGGGTATGGTATGACACACTTTCCACCTTTCTTCTGGAAAACCAGTTTACTAGAGGAGTTGTGGACAAGACACTTTTCTACAAACACCATGGCAAGGACATCATTCTGGTACAAATCTATGTGGATGATATCATTTTTGGTTCTACAAATGAGAAACTGTGTGAGAAGTTTTCCTCTCTCATGAGTAACAAATATGAGATGAGTATGATGGGAGAATTGTCATTCTTTCTGGGATTACAAATTCTTCAACAATCTGATGGAATCTTTATTTGTCAAGCTAAATACATCAAGGAACTTCTCAGAAAGTTCAACTTGGAAGATTCATCACCTGCAAAGACACCAATGTCCACCTCAACCAGTCTAGATCTTGATCCTAAAGGGAAGAAAATTGATTCAAGCACCTATAGAGGCATGGTAGGATCTCTCCTATACCTAACTGCTAGCAGACCTGACATCATGTTTGCTACATGTCTCTGTGCAAGGTTTCAGAGTGATCCAAAGGAGTTTCACTTAGTAGCCATCAAAAGAATCTTTAGATACCTAAAAGGCACTCCTAACCTAGGTCTTTGGTATCTTAAGAACACTGGATTTGATCTAATTGGCTACTCAGACTCAGACTATGCTGGATGCAAGATTGACAGAAAGAGTACTACTGGTAGCTGTCAATTTCTTGGTGGAAGATTGGTCTCATGGTTTAGCAAGAAGCAGCATTCAGTTTCTACCTCAAATGCAGAAGCTGAGTATATTGCTGCAGGCAGTTGCTGTGCACAAATTCTATGGATGAAGAATCAACTTCTGGATTATGGTCTAGTGTTAAGTGAAATTCCTATCTACTGTGACAACACTAGTGCCATAGCCATATCAGACAATCCAGTTCAACACTCTAGGACAAAGCACATTGATATAAGACATAACTTTATCAGAGAGCATGTTAAACAAGGAACTGTGAAGCTGATCTATGTCCCAACTGACAAGCAACTTGCTGACATCTTTACTAAGCCATTGGATGAAGCAACCTTCAACAGGTTGGTAAGTGAATTGGGAATGCTGAACCTGGTATGTTGATTTACTCAGTTTTTTTTATTTCCAAATTCTCTATTGAAGCTCATGACAGCAACTTCAAACCTGCTGTCAAGAGAAGTTACTGTCTACTTGGTTTATGTCTGTTATGTGACAGCATGTGTTGATTTGACTTATCATGCCAGTATTTTGTGCCAGTCTCATACTTTTAAACCGTGTATGACTTTAATGTGGTTATCTGTTAAGTTTGAGAGTTAAAAATCTGTTCCATTGGACTTTCACACCTTTTTGCATTAATCTGTAGGATTAAAGGAGGACACGACCATTAATTACTTTTGTGGTAGTTGTATGGGTACTCTAACTGTTGACCATTAGACTTTAATCCTTAGACGGTTTTGCCTATAAATTAACCTTAGGTTTCACCAGTCTGCTCTCAGTTTTAAAGTAAATAATGGAAAACAAAGTAGGAATTGAAGTTGGGCTAAAGAAGTGTGATAGTGAACCCGACAATGAAGAGATCGATGAGCTCTTTGAGATACTGTTGGACGCCTTGGATGAGATAGACGAGGAAAAGGAGGCCAAGGCTAAGGAAGAGGAGGCCAAGGCTATGGAAGAAGAGCAGGAGCTTCAGGCACTTCTTGAGAAAGAAGGTCGCTCTGAAGAAGAGATTAAGGAAGAAGTCTTAGAACTAGTTGATAAAATCATAAAATGATGTACTCAATGTTCTATTCTGAATGATTTTATTAATAATAATAATAAGAGTTCTTGTCTTTGTGGTTATTGAGTTTATGATTTGTCTGGGTTAATTGCTTAATATTTGTGTTCAATAGATTACATTGCTAAATCCATAATTTGTCAATATTAAGTTAAGTGTATGAATCAAGCATTCTAATAAGTTCATGACAGAACCAATTTCTAATCGAAGTTACTGTCGTTAAGAAGGATACTGTCGTGTGTTTCTTGACAGCAACCTTCTTGACAGCAGGAAAAGAGTTTCTGTCAAGACTTGTAAAGGATACTGTCATTCATATGCTTAACGGTGACAGCAAGTTTCTGCGCAATAGTTGCTGTCGCGCAAAACCTACTGTCACCACCTCTTATTACTGACAGATTGTTTGTAGCGCACAGGTTACTGTCACCAATAGTGGACCGTTGAAATTGGATATTTATCCCACGCTGGTCAATGAATAACGGGCAGTAACTCACGTGTTTAAGAGTGGGTTAAGACACGTTCTTGAAATCCACTTTTTATGCACAAAACGTTTGAGATACCCCTATTTATTCCCCAGTTACTCAAACATATCTTTCTCTTTCTCATCAAACTCAAGGCAAAATACCTTTCTTCCAGCAAAAAGCAATTTTTCTTACTTTCTTCTTTTCTTGAAATCTCAATGGCCCCCAAACAGACTCTCTCTCAAACAAACTTTGCTGGCATCTTTTCCCCAAATGATGCTGGTGAAGGCTTCAAAGGACTAGTGTTTTTCTTGAACAAGTCCTATCTCGGTTATGCCATAACCTCAACCCCCATTCTCGACTTAGACAGACTTGAGGCGTTTTGGCAAACTGCTGTTGCTCAAACTGAGGGTGAGAACCCTGGTATTCAATTCATAATCTCTGGGCAACAATACACTCTTACAGCTGAGGTCATCAACAATGCTCTTGGAATTACACTTGAAGCAAGACAACAATTTACTGAACTTGCAAATGATGACACTCTCAAGAAGCTCTTCTTGAAGATTGGGTATGCAGGCCCTACTCTCGAAGAGGGGACTACCAAGTGGTATCCAACTGGTGAAATGGATAGGAAACATCTGCGAAAGGAGTGGAGTATGATATTTGATGTGATGGTCAAGGTGTTCTCTACCAAGTCCACAGGCTGGAATGGAATACCCTCCTACATCAAGAAACTGACACATTCTCTTGTCCATGGATACAAGGTGAATGTTGGAGCTCTCCTCATGGCACACCTCAAAGCTGCCATAGGTAAGAAGGTATCACTCTACCCTCGCTTTCTTATGTTGTGCATTAATTCATTCTGTGATTTTAATGATGCTGCTCCTCGTTTAGAGGCTTGCTCAGTTTTGAAAAAGAACACACACACACTGTTATCATCACAAGATCTCAATGCACACATTCCACTCTGTTTCACTCAACACATGGTTGATCAAGTGTCCAACCTTGATTATCCATTACCTTCTGGTTATGATTCCTTTTCTCTTGAGAATGAAACTGAATTAGACCCAAATTCAGTTAACCCACATTCAACACCATACACTCAGCCTAGGCCCTCTAGACTTCCCAAAGCCCAAAGAGAAGCCTTGCAAGAATCCAGAAAAAGATCCTTAGAAGCTGATGTTGGTGGTAGCTCTGTTAGTCAAGAGGGAGACACTGCACCTAGTGCAGCAAATAAGGAAGGTAGTCAAACAGAACCCACAGTGGTTCCCCCTGAGCCTAAGAAGAAGAGAGCTAGGAGGACCAAAACCACTGTCAGCCACCCTGCAGTCTCCCAAAAGACTGTAGAGGAAACCAGGGAAATAAACTCCTCCCTAGATGTGCCTTCTCAACAAGGGACATCTATTGAAATTGGTCTGTCTCCCAAGGCACCCTGTACAGAGTCTGCACAAACTCATGGTTCCCAACCTGAGATACCCCCACTTGAAGAAACACACAGTGAGTTAGGGCACAGTGAGGATTTCTCTACTCCTATTGATGGTTCACATGTTTCATCTGTGAATCAGCCCCCACTCTCTACTACACTTTCACCTTCTTCCTTCCCTACACATTCTTTTGTTTCTTCTCCACAACCTAGAGAAGGGGACAATCCCAACCCTTCAGGTTTTGATCATCCATCTCCAATCATGGATGAGCCCCCATCTAGTGGTCCACAAGAACCCATTTCTCAAAGTGAGATGGACACCACTCCTCCAAACACTGAGCTAAGGCAAAGTGGTATTTTGTCAGAAAATGAAACAGCCAACACTTTGTCTGAACTCCAAGGAGCATCTTACCTTCAGGAAGATGCTGTCACAGCCTCTGTTGCTGTCAAAGACACTGGCAATGTTGTTGTCCTGGACACAGCTGCTGTCATGGGTGGAGAGAAAGATACTGTCACTACAGAACCTACTGTCACTCCACCTCCCAAAGTTGCTGTCATGCCAGAACCTGCTGTCCAGACTCCAACTGACAGTAACATTCCTGCCAAAGATGCTGTCCAGTCCTCTCAGCCTGAGTTTGATGCTGTGATCATTGAGGATGCCTCTGATGATGATCTACCTCTTGCCAAACTCTTAAAGGTACATTCTAAATCTACTCCTTCCATGCATGTTAGTACTGCTCATACCCATGCATCTAGGTTGAGTGAGGGTGTGCAAAAGAAAAGAGAGAGAAAAGAAAAGAGAGGTGAGCATAAAAATGAGAGGCAGCCAAATGAGCTGGCAAAAGGAGAGGGACTTGAGCATGTCCAGAGAGTTATTGAGGGAGCCCACACTATTCAGGCACTAGGCCTTGAGAGTCAAACTGTGAGGAGTGATGAGATCACTCAAAAACACCCTGAGAGTGTGAGAACCCCCATAGCCTCCAAGCCCCTTTCTTTTCCTTCCCCTCCAAGAAGGTTAAGGTATGGTGGCCCCTCTGCTACTTATGGAAACAGGATTGCAGCTCTGGAAGGATAGTGTGCTACCCTCAACTCCAAGATGGACTCTCTCTCAACTGGTGGTTGATGGTTTTGCTGCTACTCAACTCTCTATTCAGTTCCTTACTGACCTAGTAGCTGCCAACTCAACTAAGGGGGAGAAGGTAGCAAGATCAGAATCATTGCCTATTCAGGAATCAGGTGGAACTCAGGGGGAGCCTGTAGCTGTGGAGACCAGAGGGGGAGCTAAAATGAAAGCAATGTCTAAGGGGGAGCAAGTCAAACCAAGCAGTGCACAACCACAGGATAAAGCTGAAAAGCCTGTTGAAGTGGAAATGGATGGAGAAAGGGTGTTAATGTCAAAGGAAACTCAAGATGCATTGCAAAGAAGACCTGCATCTAGACATCCAATCTTGCCTCCTGTGTTGATTAGAGAGCCAACTCCAGAAACTCAAGAAACTGCTCTACAGAAGAAATGGAGAGAAATGGAGGAACAAAACAAACTTGGGAAAGGTAAAGGGAAACTGCCTGAATCCATCCAAAAGGGAATTATTTGGACAAATGGCACTCAATTTGATCAAGAAGAAGCCAATGTCTTGATGGTGGATTACAGGGAGAGCACATTACACAACCATGACAGTGAATTTAGCAGTTTGGTGGAAAAAGCAATGAATGCTCCAAGCAACCGTCCAACCAACACCACAAAACTGTTAAAGGAACAAATTACTAGTGTCAGTGTAATGGTGAATGATGAGAAAAGATGGGCTGTAAGTATTTATCTCACTTCTGGCATATCTTATTTCATCACAATGCAATTATTGCAGAGTCTGCCAGCAAAGGTGTTGTGTGCCTTGAAGGGAAAGATCAGGGCAACTCAAACACCATTCAATGAAATATTGGATATGCAAATCCAGAACCTGCTCATACAAAAACTACCTGAAGTCTACACAAATCCACCATGTGTTTTCTATAGATCTAAAACTAAGGATGGCACAAGAAGGAACAACTTCATGAATTTGGTTGGCACATCCAGAATGGAAACCAAGTCAATTCTGAAAGTGTTAGATGGAATACTCAATTCAAATGCCAATCCAGGAAGAGCTTATGCTGTTCAAGAGATCTACAAAATGCTGGTGTTGAGAGACAAGGCACTGGGAGCTAGAGTGAAGGAACTAATCTCTAGAGCCAATGCCAAAAGAAATGATCAAGGTGGAAGTTGCCTCTATGACCTTCCTCCTCAGGATGATGATGATGAGGTTGGAGGTGGTGAAGCTTCTGGAAATGCTGGAAATGCTGGTGGAAGTAATTCTGGGAATACTGGTATTCAATCCCAAAATGAAGGAAATGAAGAAACTCCTAATCAGGAAAAGAAAGATATTGGTGCTACAGATGAAGAGGAGTCAAGAATACTGGAAGCTTTGGAGGCAGGCATTCTTAGATGTGCTATTGACTGCATAAATACAGAAAAAGATGATGTCACCAAAGGTACTGTCGACAAGGATACTGTCATAGAAGATGCTGTCATGGAAGATACTGTCGACAAAGGTACTGTCAAGAAAGGTTCTGTCAAGGATGAAGCCAAAGCTACTGTCAAGCCCATAAGACTGAAAGCCAAAGCAAGAACATGGTTTTCTAGACAGAAACCTGAAGGAAAGCACAAGTACTCAGGAAAGGAAAAGACCACTGGATTTGGCAGGAATCTTAAGAAGCCAATTCAATCAATTCCTCCCAACAGTCTTAAGATACAACAGATGCAATCTAGAGAAATCAAGAGTGTTGAGGTAAAGATGGATGCAAATCAAGAGGTCACTGAGTACATTCTTTGGTGGGAAGGTTCAAGATCTACCGAGGTTGATAAGGACTTCAACCTGGTGTCCACATCAACCAGTGGTAGGACATCTACCATAGATAAAAGGAGAATTGACTTCTTCTACCTGGAAAGAATGGTAGAGTTGTTGGAGAGTTATGATAATGTTCCAGAGTCTGTCATGGAACATATTTTGAAATATCAGGATGATAGGGATGCTGAATTGTATCATAAATTTGGCTACAATTTTGCAGATTTTGATGATGCTGATATTCTAACTGATCTCCCAGCTTCTCCTATACCATATCACTGGTACTATGAGTTTGATGACTCACCCGCAGAAGAAAGGAAAACCCAACCCACAGAGGAAGGGCAACCCAAGCCAAGCAAAAGACCTGACTCTTCTCAATACGCTAAATATCAGTCAGAACTTGATAAGAAGGAAGCTGAACTCCTGGAAAGATGCAAGACTGCCAACAAGGCAGAAAGTGAAGCTCCAAATTATCAAACATGTATGCTGGAAAATCCCTTAAGAATCAGGCATCTAAAAGAAGAAATCTATGTTTGCAGCTTGCACAAGCTAAAAACAACTATTCTGAAGGATTTACAGTATATGGTTGCTGGATCAATTCATCCCCTGGAGCAGATATGTTCTGACAAGATAGAGGAATTATTGGAAAGGAGAAAAGGAGAAGATTCGAAGCTGGACAAGCAAAGGAGGATGTCTCTCAATGCTTATCGAGGAAGTAGATTCAAGCTCATTCATGAAGAACTCCATTTCAGAAGCTATCCATTTGATCAAGAGCAATGGTTGAATCTCAGGGATGCCAGTTCTCTTATTTCTCCTACTATCAAGAAGATCATTGAAGAAATAGAAGATGCTGCAGTTTCTGCTGCTGAAATTTCTCTTATAGAAGGTCTAAGAGGCTGCTTGGTAGAAGCTCTCAGAAGAGAGGAAGTAACAAGACAGAAGAGGAAATCTCAAGCTAAGTAAACATTCTAAATCCATTCTGATCTTGTTAGTTAAGTTGTCAGCATATATTGTAAATTTGTTGTTATTGTCCATAAAAACAAATTGGGGGAGATTGTTGGGATTTATGGGTGATAGCATAGGAACAACTTAACTTTGTATATACTTAATTTTTAACTAAGTAGAACATACTGTCACAGCCAAAGTATGTTCTTCTAATCAGTATGCAATGTTAGTTTAATTGTGTAATTTGGAAGAAGTTCACTTTCTGTGTTCAAGCCTCAAAGAACGCATATTGGATGACAGCATGAATAAAGGTTACTGTCATAAGAATTGACAGTAAGATTATAAGAAGACAGAATGTTGCAAGTCAAGACAGCATATTCACTCTGACAGCAACATTGGCGGAAGACTACGCGACAGCAACTTTAGCCCTCGACAGCAAGTTTGGAAACCTCGACAGCACACTATGCAGGGAACTCGTACTGTCACCAAAAGCACATTCTTGTGACAGCAAGCTTTGCGGCAAAAGTAACTGTCTCGAGAAAGACCCTTGTTCTAAGTATCTTTCTCAGTCAAATCCTGTGACAGTTTCAATGTTCAAGAAACAGGCGTGATGCAGTATCCCTAAGCTGCACCAAGTCTGCAAGACTACGACAGAAGCTTCAAGCACTGCAAACAAAAGCGAATCAATTCAAGAGCAAGGTCAAGTCTCTATTTGCTGAATTGTTTTAGCTAGAAATAGAATGAATCTAGGTTGCTTTTGTTATGATGTATATCTGACAGCAGCTTCACAAACCCGTGACTGATAGTGATAGGATTAGTCTTATACCTACTGTCAATTCATTCTAGAGATGTAACGAAGACTAGCAAGTGCCTTGAAGAAAAACGAAGCTCAAGATTTCTCTCTTGAGGTTGTAGCAACACTTTGCAAAATAAATAAAACATTTATTTTGTGAATACTGTCTTCTCTAATTTACTGTTTGTGAATGCATACATATTATTGATAACATTAAATCTTAGTTTTAGTTGTTGAAACTGAGATTGAATTTTATCAGTATTGCATTCACCCCCCCCCCCCCTTCTGCAATACACAAGGACCAACATATAGTTTTATAATCCAACGGATCAAATACTTTTGGTAGTACAGTTACCGACCAAAGTTTTGGATAAGATCTTCCTTACGCTTATTATATATTTATTACCCATACAACACACGATTGTTTTTTTAATATTTATAATTATATTTATTTATGAATATTTTAATATTTAAAAGTTATTAGGTTACATGATTAAATTATTGTTAAAAAAGATTTAGCCAAAAAAATTGTAGTTAAAAATTTTATATTTATTATATTTTACACGCTCAATTTAATATTTGTTTATATTGAGTTATAAAAGTTAGATTTGGCCAATTTTACGGTTCACATGAAATTCACAAAATAATCTTTAATTTAGTTGTGGTTTAATAGTTCTTTTTCAATTAAAAACTATTCTAAAACTAAAAAGAGAATAAAGTGACGAAATTTAATGTTGAGAATTCTATTCGATTTAGGAAATCTACCTAACTTATATGTAGTTTAGATTATTAGAATAACCTTTATTAACCAAATACAGGTTTTAATGTTAAATCTAACGGTTTTCACCTATCTATTTAAGATTAAACGATTTTTATTATTTTGGTTATAAATGGGTTTCCTTATTTAATTACAACTATTTTTATGTTTTAACTTTTTGGAAAATCCAATCCTAATATAATATATTTTAACTTATATCATTTTTAGATAATAATTTCTTTTTATATGATATAATCTTGATCATCTATTTTTAAAAATATTGGATCTAACGTTGAGAATGTTTTGGCGGTATTTAGGACCAAACTACCAGGATAACATCATTAATTTTTTTTCATTTTTTTAATTTTTTAATTTTTTAATTTTTTTAAATATTTATTGCTAAAATATAATATACTCTTTTTTGTAATATGTTAATGATGCGGGAACTTTGAACTTTTGAGAAAATAAATTATCAATTAAAATATATATTTTTTTGTAATAGTTCTTCTTTTAAAGTAGTACACTGTGACGATCAAAATTCTGTATAAAATTCATTTTTTTATAGTATATCCCGTAAATATCTATGTTATTATATTAAAGACTAAATAATGAAAGTTTTCTTATAAGTGTGGTCGCTTTGTTTGATCACTCAATCCATAATCGTTGGATCTTTCAAATTAAATTGTTGAGAAACGTTTCATATAACAGTAAAATAATCATGTAGAATGATCTAAGATTTGAATCTACCAACAACATATTAAAATTTACAGGTTTTTTTTTGGAAAAAAAAAAAGATTTTTTCATTTTTTTTCTTTGAGACATAGGTTATTTGATAATATTTTTTGTAAAGTACGATTTTTCAGAAAAGTATTATACTAATTGATTAACAAACTTTTAAAGTTTCGAATTTAATAATTTACAATGTATGTAGGTTAAAAAAGTTAGGTCTGTTCTGTAGCTGAGTCTACAATTTCAAAATACGGTTTTTTTTAACATGAATATAGTCCTGCTAACAATGAAATTAAGTCTTTAAATAAAATCTTATTATAAATAAAATACACTTTTTTAATATATATTATGCTTATTATATAAAAGAGTTTAATATAATAAGGATATTAAGTACATACTGATATAAGTATCTTACTAACTGCTTTTACTTTTAATGTTTTGGTTTTATTTATAGTGTATATAAAATTTTAAAATACATTATTACTTTAAAATTATTAAACAGAATAAAAATTATGTTATGATTATATAAAATTTTATTCTCATATTATTATAGTCTTTATCGATTTGAATTTGTTCTTAATTTATTTTAATATTTTATTGAAAAAAGATAAAATTTCAATATTTAAAAGAATTAGTGGAAAAATAAATAAATTGGTGCTACAATTATAAAAAAATATTTATTAAAATTTAGATACTCACTTTACTATTTGGGTTCTATCCTTAGTTTTAGAAATTGAATTTTGACGATTTTACAACCTACGTGAAACTAACGAAATTATCTATAATTTAATGATGATTTAATAATTATTATCTAACTTGACCAGTTGACCTACCCATAAACCGAAAAGAAAAGATGGTTAAATATTATATTCAAAATTATTGTTTATGAATATGAAACCCTCAATATTTTAATAATATTTTGATATTATCATTTTATGTTTGTTATATGTAAAATAATATAATTATAATTTGGATTAATCAAATTGTTATGCTCCTTCAGAAAAAAAATGTTGGAGTTCTCCTAAGTCTCTTATAACGCGGGTCCACATGTATCATTGTTATATGATATACATGAGCATTACATTGATAATTTTTAATATTGTAATCGATATGAATTGTTATCTGATATTTGGTTTAATAATTATTATCTAACTTGAACTATACATAAATTAAAAAGAAAATATATTTAAGAATTTTTACAGAGAAAAATTTTAAATTATCAAACTATACTTTTTAGTATTTAAATATAATTCTATTATTAATCAGATACACTTTTTAATATTAGATCTAACAATTCTCATCGATCTATTTAAGATCTAACTGTAATAATTAATTTGGTCGTATAGTGGTCGTACACGGACCAGATCGATTTTAATTTTTTTTAATGTTTTTTAATATTTTATTAAAATAAACATAGAATTTATAAATTTAAAAGAATTAGGAAAAAAATTAAATTGGTGCTACAATAATAAAAAAAATTATTAAAATTTAGATAATAACTTTACTGTTTGGGCTCTATCTTGAGTTTTAGACAACAGATTTTAACAATTTTACAGCCCACGCGAAGCTAACAAAATTATCTTTAATTTAATGATGGTTTAATAATTATTATCTAACTGGAACTATCCATAAACTAAAGAGAAAAGATAATTACGATTTTTTACAAAAAGATTTCTATTCAATATAGAAAACCTATTTATAATTGGTTTAAATTAAAAAAAAATTATTAAAATTTAGATAATCACTTTACTGTTTGGACTCTATCTCTAGTTTTATACAACAGATTTTAACAATTTTACAGCCCACGCGAAGCTAACAAAATTATCTTTAATTTAATGATGGTTTAATAATTATTATCTAACTGGAACTATCCATAAAATAAAGAGAAAAGATAATTACGATTTTTTACATAAAGATTTCTATTCAATATAGAAAACCTATTTATAATTGGTTTAAATTATCAATATACACCTTTTAGTATTTAAATACTATCCTATTATTAATCAAATACAATTTTTAATATTATATTTAACGGTCCTCATCGATTTGAATATTTATAGTTTTATAATCCAACGGATCATATACTTTTGGTAGTACAGTCACCGACCAAAGTTTTGGATAAGATATCACTTACACTTATTATATATAAGGAGTTAATAAAGATTTAATTTAATTTAATGTAATATGAATTGAATATTAGTATTAATGAAAAATGTATTTTTATTAAGTTCTAATGATTTCTAATCCAATTCTAATACTAATACTCCCACTTTGATTTATATCATTTTTAGATAGTAGTTTCTATTTTTATATGATATAATCTTGATCGTCTATTTTTAAAAATATCATATCCAACGGTTGAGATTGTTTTGGCGGTACTAAGGACCAACCAAAGTTTTGGATAAGATCTCCCTTACGCTTATTATATATAAGGATTTAATTTAATAAAGAGTTAATGTACGATGTTCCCAGCGTCGATTTGCTGTTATTATGTCGTTGATAATTTGTTTCTAAATTTTCTTGATATTATTAATATTAACCCGGCTACGTACCAACTTAACTTTGTCCGGCTGCCCCCATCATATATTATTAAACAAATCAACAATTGTCTTGCTCTTGCAGTATATATAATCAGAAGGGACCATTTATAATTACTTCTTGCGACTGTCTTCCTCAGTCTCACGGTCCACCAGAAATAGACATTCAATTCATCTACTTGCTAACCTATCATGCAACTATACAAGCTAAATGCAAATGAATAGATTCGAAGCAATGTGATGGAAATTCGGAGTATACATTTTCTGATTTTTTTTTTTTGCAAGATTAACTTTTCTGATTATTATTTGATCAAGAATTTTCACATGTGAAATCGAAACTTTGAAAAATCAATTGAATTCTTACTTTTCAAGTTGTGAATAGTTAAAAATCGTGAGCTTAAGCTTTAGTTTCGGATTTTTTTTATCTATTTTCTTCTGCGTGTCGACGTCGAGACGTTTACTTCCTACTATTCAAATATGTAAATAAAATGGTTACTTATTAAAAAAAAATAAAAAAAAATCGATTGAGTTAATTATTAAGCAATTGCCACACATTCTCTACTACTGTACTTTGCTAGTTCATCAGATTGAGTTAATTATTAAGCAATTGTCCTGTAGTTCAAAGAAAATGACAATGAGATCTGGATCTAGCAGTGATCAATTGCCACACATTCTCTGATATTTATTATAAAAATATCTTAGGTTTGTGTTTCATTCAAACAAATTAGTCTTAAAGTCAAGAAATGTCGATGTTAAATAGTAAATTCGAAAAAAAGTGGTTGCAGGAAAGATAAGTATACTGATTAAACAATCAGACTTCGTCAGTTCATTTCTCCTGGACCTTAAATTTTTTAACAACTTGCAATGTTTTATAATAAATTATAGTTTTTAATTAGGCTGGAGAATCATCAACTTGCAAAATTCGTTCTCATAACAACTTGGCTGCGCTTTTACACATTGCGCCCCTCTTGGTCCCGTGTCCGTGTATCACTTAGACCATCTCCGATCCATAACACTCTAATAATGTAATTTTTATATTATTTTAGTGTAAAAATTACATTATTCAAAATATCAACTCCAATTCATTTACACTATATCTTGCATTAAATGTCTAAAAAAATATATGATATTTTCACTTTTTCAAAAGCAAGTACTTTAAATAGGGAATGAGAGAAATAAATTTATTTTTGTTAACAAACAAAATGATAATATAGAAATTATGAAAGACGCCTAATTTAGTGTAAAAGTTACACCAAACGTATTTTTGACATCAAATTTGGTGTCTAATTATTCATTTGATGTAATTTTTACACTAATATAATGTTGAATTGAAGTGACTTTTACACTATAAATTACACTATAATAACGTTATAGTGTTGCATTGAAGTTGCTCTTATCTATTTTGGATCTCGTCAAAATTTCTGTCGGGTCCGCCCAACCTAGCCGACCTAGGGTTTGCTACAAAGAAAATCTGCTTATCATTTTACACATGTGCAGTTACGATTTTTATTTTTGACTAAAACTACAAATCATATTTTGACAAAACAACAAAAAGAAAAAGAAATTCATACATTTGTACCCTTTTATCGAAAACGAGAACAAAATATATATATGGATGAATATAATTTTTAACCCTTTTATAATTATACCGTGGATTTTCTAATTGTCCTTAATTATGACCTGCTGTAAGGAAGTGAAATTGGCTATTTTCCTCAACCTACATTTGTGTGGTACCATATGTTTTTGTAGTTTCGTATATATCAAATCCACCTGCATAGCTGTTGTACGTGCGTCCGTATCAATTATTTGTTTTGATTAAAGCTTGTTTATTAATGTCGCTGCATATATACCTGGGTTACAGCCTCATAACAAATGGAAAGTTAAGTGGAATATATTTAATTGAAAGTGACGAAAAGAGAATAAGCTATTAAAAAAAAGTGATGAAAAGGGCTGCTTGCCGACACACGTCATAATTATCGAAAACTTCACTTATTTATCAGTAAGGTTTCGACATAACTTAATTATATTAACTAGGCAATTTATCTGCGCTTTGTGCGGCTAATAAATTATTATTATTATTAAGTATTCAAATTCAATAGCGTTAAATTTTACTATTATTTTAAAAAAAGTTATAAGCTATTTTAAGACTTTTTCAGGAAAAAAATTGTTTCATAATGATCTGCATGAACTTTAGTTGAAAAACCACTCTCATTATAATCTAAAATTTTAATAATCTCAAAAAAAAATCATAAACGTGAAATATACTAATCACAATGAACGTAAATCTTTACGACTTAAAATTGTAATATTAAATATATCAAACAACGTTCTTAAAAGCCGACACCCCTCTCATAAAATAAATGCTTGGTAGTTTATTCTGATTTAATCGTTAGAGAAAAGGATCGGGTTAATTCAGTTTAATCAGGTTAGTTACACTTTATGTGTAATTTCTTCATATATGAAAGAAAAAATTTGTCGATATCACCGGTATGCAAATTCTAAATATTAACCGAGAAATCTACATCATTCAATTAACTCATGATTCATTCACAGACACTAATAAAGGATTTCTCAAAAAGTTAAGAATGTATCCTATACTCACTCGAAAAGAAATTGCCGTTACCTTTTGATTAGGGAATAAAAAATGACACGATATATTATAGTCCTCATTTTACCTAAAAAATCTTACTTTTGTATAGATAATTAATAATATATGTTTAACATAACAATTATAATGCTTAAATAAAGTTTACTAAACATTTATATAAATCTATACTGTATTATTAAAGCCGAAACATTGAAAGTTTTGATTTTCGGTTAACGGTCGGTTTTTGGTTTTCGGTACTTTTTCTAATTAATAAATTAATAATATAATCAAAATTCGGGAAAGTTTTATTTTACATTAATATTTCACTATATTTTACTACATAAAAATCAAATAATATTGAAATCTAATCAAAAAAATGGAAATGTGCGATCTAATTTGTTTAAATTTAGGATACACTACTACAAATATACTTCTTTCTTTTTAGGATAACGAAAGCTACTACAAATCAAATCATTAATGGAATTTTATTATTGTCAAGTTACCAAAATAGTAACTAGATGATTACTGCTACAAATATACTTCTTTATTTTTAGGATAACGAAAGCTACTACAAATCAAATCTTTAATGGAATTGTATTATTGTCAAGTTACCAAAATATTAACTAGATGATTGACTTTTACAATTAAAATATTTTTTTTCTAACAAAATCTACTTCTTTTCCAAAAATATCATTACAGTTATCTTTAAATTAAAACATATTAACTTTTATATTTGTTATTACTAAAATCTATGTTTTTCGAAAATATGAGGTGCAACCCTTACTTATTTATTTTAAAACATATTTTAATACTCTATTTAATATATAATAAAATAATATAAAAATAGTAACTAACTGATTGCCTTTTATAATTAAAAAAAAATCTAACAAAATCAACTCATTTTTCAAAAATATCACGACAATTACCTTTAAATTAAAACATAATATCTTTTATATTTTTTATCACTAAAATCTCTATTTTCCAAAAATATGAGGTGTAATCCTTACTTATTTATTTTAAAATATATTTTAATACTCTATTTAATAAATAATAAAATAATATTAACTAGCTGATTGCCTTTTATAATTAAAACATTTTTTTTCTAACAAAATCTACTTCTTTTCCAAAAATATCACGGGTAATTAACTTTAAATTAAAATATATTACATTTTATATTTGTTATCACTAAAATCTCTATTTTCCAAAAATATCAAGTGCAACTCTTACTTATATATTTTAAATATTATTTTAATACTTTTAATTATTTTAAAAAAACTTACCTATTTTAACAAGTGAACATATTTGTTTTAACAAATACAATTAATATAATTAAAACACATCATCACTAAAATCCCTATTTTCCAAAAATATGAGGTGCAATCCTTACTTATTTATTTTAAAACCTATTTTAATACTCTATTTAATAAATAATAAAATAATATAAAAATAGTAACTAGGTGATTGCCTTTTATAGTTAAAACATTTTTTTCTAACAAAATCTACTTTTTTCCAAAAATATCACAGGCAATTACCTTTAAATTAAAATATATTACATTTTATATTTGTTATCATTAAAATCTCTCTTTTCCAAAAATATCAAGTGCAACTTATATATTTTAAAACCTATTTTAATAATTTTAATTATTTAAAAAAACTTACCTATTTTAACAAGTGAACGTATTTTTTTAACACATAAAATTAATATAATTAAAACACATCTAAAAATATTACGTGCAGTTACTTTTTTTTAATTAAAACATGTAAAGTTTTATATTTGTCCTTATTAAAAAAACTTACTTATTTTAACATGTCAACATAATTTTTTAATAAATACAATTAATATAATTAAAACACTTCTAAAAATATCACGGTCAATTACTTTTTTTAATTAAAACATGTTAGATTTTCTATATGTCCTTATTATTAATATTATTTTATTATAAAATAATATTAATAATACCTCATTTATCTTACTCGGCCTCATTTGTATTTTTTTTTTATATTTTTTTATGTTCTAATGAATATTTAAGTTTCTCATTTTATAATTTATCATATTAATTTATACTTTTATTTTAAAATTTTCCATTCATATTAAATTTTTTATTTTATTATTTTTAAGGCTCGTGCCTTGCACGGGTTATATGCTAGTATTTAATATATATTTAATAGGTATAATTAATAACTAATTCAGAAAGATCCTATTAAATGTAAGAATTTTTTTTAATAAAAATCCAAAAAAATGAAAACATAGAAAAATGCTTTGTAAACTTTTGAAGGCCTATCCGGTCTCCGCTACATTACTATTATAATATGACCATTGTTACAGAAGAACCATCTTATATATAGAGAATCGGGAATAACCATATATTCTATTATTGAATCTCATAAATAATTTTAATTTTTTACATAAAATATATAATCTGATTCTAACGTAGAATATTAGCATATACAAAATTTATAAAAAAATTAACATTAAAATTTTGAATAAAAACATTGATTTTAAATTTGATTCTGCAGAATAATTTTGGATTGATTTGATTCTGCTGTAGAATCACTTCGGACTATTTGACTAATTTTCAATTAAATTTTTAAAAAATGAGTTTAATTTCTTTTTTTATTTAATAATTAAAATTTATAATTATATCTAACAAAAAATGTGATAAAAATATGTATTATGAATATTTATGTAATGGTTCTCTACCGAATTTTATATAAGAAGTTCTCTCTGGAATGTCACCGAGATAGGCACCAAGATAGGCAGAAGTTTGAGTTCAATTTTTAATGGGAAAAATTCGACAACAGAGGAAACAATCGAATTTGTAACGTCGAGTTAAAATTTTTTGACTCAAAATGATAAAACGTAAATCTAGTAGGAGGCAAATTTAAATTTTCACAAAAAAATTATAGAAAATAATACGATTGAAAACGATCAAATTTAGTCGAATTTATGCCATTGAATTTAGTAATCAAATTTAATGTAAATGATTGTATGTACTAAATTTCACTTGCTCCGATTCAACAAAGAACTTGTGATCGGATTTATCTAAATTCAACTAGCGTTTTACCTGTACTACGCACTCAAAGCACAATCTTAAATTTTTTAAATATTAAAGTTTTTAGAATAATTATAAATTAGTTATATAACATAACTCATATTAAATATTCAACGCATGAAATATTGATTGAACAAATATATAAAATGCAATCATCATAACAAAATAACATTCGAGAACAAAATATATTAAACACTCTTGTGTGGACGTTGAAACTCTAGAGTTTGAACTAATTTTACCACATTCGAGGCAAAGTAAATAGTATTGCTTTGAACTAAGTTTCAGTTGTTCAAAGATATAGTGAATGTCTAAATTTTTCATGTGATGATTTTCAATTTTCTAAAATATTGATTTTCAATTTCTTCGTATGGCGAAGGTTTTAAATTTGTTAGAATGAATTTTAAACGTACATTTAATATGCTATATTTTTAGAAATTTGTATTTAATATGCTATATTTTTAGGATTTTGTATTTAGTATGTAATTACCTTTGACCGCAAAGGTCGTCGTCAACATTTGCTGATATTGACTGCATCACTTCACAAAATTTTGGACTTCTTCACTTTAATTAATAATATAGATGGGTACCTTAAACCTAATAAAATTATATATAATTATGGTATAGAGGATAAGAACAACATTTTCTAATAATTTGATTTATTAAACATGATGCCTCTTATTCGGGTTTGAGACGATTTTACCACATTTGCATTTTTATGTATGATTAATGATACAGAGTTTTCTGGTTTACATGTTCGACACTGCAAACTCATAAATGATATATCGCCTCCATCTGCATTAAGATTTTAAAAGTTTAACAATGAAAAATTGATGAGTTTAATGACTGCACCTAACTGATAACGAAATAAAGAAGAAGTAACGTACTGGTTAGCTATCTGAACGTAAGAGATTTGTAATATGCTTATATAGAACATTTTTTCAAGCTAATGTGAAGACATGTCTTATTAATAAATTGAAAGTACTTAAAAAGATGATGTATTTATTAACGTACAATTTTAAAAGTTAATTATCAATTAAAATAATTTAAAACTTTATGTTATTAATTGAATTTATATTGTTAATATTATTTTAAAACGGCCTGAAAAATAGTTTAGATGACCCTACATGTAATTTGTGTAATATAGGTTTAAATAATTTTTACATTGATAAATTTAATTTTTAATACTTTATCATATTTTGTACTAAAATTAATTTATTTTACTTTCAAATTTTTATTTTTGTTTAAATTCAAAAGATTTATACTTACGTAGATGATGTGTTCGTTCAAGTTTTTTTTTTTAAACGTGTTCTTTCGATTATGATTTTAAAATTACATGTGAATTAAATAATTTAAAATTTTAAAGTTAGGATTAATTGCCCAGAATACCACATTTTGAGCTCAATTTTTCCAAAATACCCATTGGCAGGTGTAGTCGCCTAAAATACCCACGAAAGACGCCAATACCAGTGGCGTATCTTGTGTTTCATATATATAGTCTCTAGATCTCTTTATAAAGCTCGAAATTGGTTGTATTGTGTAGTGGGCACTGTCTTGTTTATAGGATCCAACATAAGAAAGACACAAAAGGACTTTCTTTCTTTGCCAATATAAACTGAATGGGCTTTCGGATCAAAGCTTGTAGTACTTGCCTCACTGAAAGGGTGTTTTAGAGGCATAACTAAGCTTTACGCCTTAGTGAGTGCCGTATATGATGCTTAATACGCATTCACTTGTGGCGTACAAGTGTTGAGGATCTGTTACATCTCTGTCGTATTTGATCGATGCACGTTGTGGTGTGACGTATATGCAAGAGACAGCTGTAGATGTGGCGTTTCCAAGAGATACAACAATGACAACGGCGTTATAAAGGAATATGGTTCTTGTAGAGGCGTGTCATGTGGGTATATAGGACGTAATTAGGTAATTAGGGCTTTCACGATTTCACCCTAAATTTAATTGAATCTAAATAGTATATTATTTTAAATCGACATCTGATATGGACAGAAAAGTAATCCTAGAAATGTAATTAATGATGTATTAATTAGACCTAGATTGGTCTAAGAATACGGCCCGATAAACAAGGCCCGAAACCCTAATCATTTATTAATTTCGTAATTAATAAATAGGGAAAATATACGGCTCATAAAATCATCAAAAAGTCTGCCTTCTACAAAGAAAGATCTGGAATCTAAATCAAAGGAAATAACTAGTCACAATCCTTATCCTACGATAAGGAAAAGACTTGCCCACCAAGGAATATAATACTTATCCACCGTCAAGAAGTAGACTTATTCGCTAAGTCTCACAAACATACCCTAAATACAAGGCTCCTAACGCCTATATAAAGGACCTGATCCTTCAATCAGAACTACGTTTTTGACTTGATTCTCAGCATTGATTGAGATACGTAGGCATCTTGTAAGGACATATTTAGTCACGAAACACGAGAACAACCATTAAAGCTCGAAATCTCTTAAACCCTAGCAGTCAATTCACAAGTACGTATTTTATTCCATAACATTTGGCGCCGTCTATGGGAAGACAACATCAACCATGGCAAACACACAAAGAACGACTCGAGATACTAAAACTTCTGAAAAGCTTCCTCTCACCTCTAAGGCAGGTGCTCAAGGAAGCCAGCCACCGCCAATAACCACCACTAAAGGACCGGAAATTCCGATTTCGGTTGAAGGGACGAATTCCCTACAAATGGTCATTCATGGACCTGATCCACAAGAGACCACTCTCCAGCAACCAATCACAACCTCCCCCCCGCTCGTGAATGCACCACGTGGCTTTCAACTTCACACCACGGATCTCCCCCAATACGCAACTCAAACTCTAGGGATGCCAACCTATGGTATGCCACCTCGACCCACGGTGGGCAGCGGTGGTATCAATCCAAACTACCATGAAGCATATGTTCCCCCTTACATTCAAGGTCTGGGACCCCAAAACCAACAACCTCAAACTCGGCAGACCCCCTTGATTCAAGACTACTCATGACCTTATACTGAGGATGATAATTACTCAACTGGAGAAGAGAGGGATGTTGCCCCAAGGAGAAGACGTTCTTCCCAAACGAATCTGGATCAACCCCAAACTACTAAGAAAAGGATTGCAGCCCATGAGGCAGAGGCTGCAAGACTCAAGAAATTATTGGAAGAAGAAGAAACAGCAAAAGCACAAAGGGTCCCGGTGATTAATTTAGATCCGACATGGAGAAGAACCAAGAGGGCTGAAGTCCCAAGAAAAGATCCTAGTTTCTTGTTACCCCTAGGAGACCCTGATGATCCTACACCACCTTTCACTCAGGACATCATGAAAGCCAGTATATCTAGAAAATTCAAGATGACAACCATCAAAGCTTATGATGGAACAAGAGATCCCGCAAATCACGTGAGAACTTTCTCTAATGCACTATTGTTGCAGCCAACCAATAATGCGGTTAAGTTCAGAGCTTTTCCACAAACCCTAGCGAGCATGACTCAACATTCGTACAGCCGTTTACCTCCCAATTCAATTGGATCCTTTAAGGAGCTGAACAAAGCGTTTATCAACCAATTTGTTAGTGAAAGGGTGCATGAGAAGAGTTCTGCATCGCTCATGGGAATCCAGCAAGGAAATAATGAAGCTTTAAGAGACTATATAAATCGATTCACTAGAGCGGCCCTGAAGGTAGACCCGAAAATTTTCGACACGACACGAAACGAAAATTTAGTGTTTGGGTTTCCATTTTTAGTACACGAACACGAAAGTACACGACCGAGATTTAGTGTCGGGTTTGGGTTTACCCTTCAAGTACACGACACGACACGAAGTACACGAAATAAATAAATTAATTAATTAAATAAATTAATATATATATATATATGTAATATTTTTTAACATAATATAAAACTTTATGTTCAATTTTAAGACATACCTTTAATTCACAAATATGAAGAACTATTATGCTATTCGGCTAAAAGTCAATTAAACAAAGTCAAAGAAATCTATTCGGCTAAATTAATCTATTCGGCTATTCTATATTTCTATTCCTCAATAAATAGTTTTATTTGAACTTTGAAGATGTATAATGTATTGTTAATTCTGGATTTCTGGTGACATGAACTGTTAAAGCATTTCGTGTACAGATTCGTGTTAATTTCGTTTCATTATCGGTTCGTTTCGTTTCGTGTAAACGAAAACTACACGAATAATCTCGTGTCGTTTCGTGTTTTTACCGTGTCGTGTTCATGTCTAGATTTTGGGTACACGAATTTATTTCGTGTCGTTTTCGGGTAGACGTTTCAGGTACACGAAAGTACACGACACGAAAGTACACGACACGAACGAATTGCCAGGTCTACCTGAAGGTCCCGGATCTGGAAGATAAAGTAGCTATGATAGCCCCGCAACAAGGAACCACTGATGATCACTTTAAGAGGTCCTTGGCAAAGCATCCACCCAAAAGCATGTTGAAACTCCAAGATAGAGCCGGAAAGTACATCAAGATTGAAGAAAGCATGATGAAATATGAACCCACTACTGGTGGAAGTGGAAATTCAAAGAAAAGAAAAGAAACCCAGGAATACGATGTTAAGGAAAAGTTTCCTAGAACATCAAAGGATTCTGATTCTCCACCTAAGAAGAACAATTTTGGTCCAAGGTTCACGGAGTATGCAAGATTGAATACTCCCAAGAGCCAAATTCTGATGGAAATAGCAAAAGAAGAAGATCTCCGATGACCGAAGCCACTAAGGACTGACTTGTCTAAAAGAAACCAGAACCAATTCTGTCGTTTCCACAAAGAAGTGGGTCATGACACGGATGATTGCAGACAGCTGAAAGATGAGATTGAGTTTTTGATTCGAAGAGGAAAACTTAATAAGTTTACTAAAAATGGAAATCAAGGGAGTCACAGAGGAAACTATGAAAGGAAGGATTATGATAAAAGGGACAATGATCAAGATCGTAATCCCAAACCCCGAGGCCCTGTCATCAACATGATATTTGGAGGACCAACTACTGCTAGGTCCTCCCGAAACTCAAGGAAAGCTTATGCCCGAGAGGTATTGACTATGGTAGGAGAAGCACCAAAGCGTGCTAGAACAGAAATAGCAATAGGTTTCGATGATTCTGACTTAGAGGGAGTGAAATTTCCCCATAATGATCCCTTGGTCATCGTACATGTGATAGGAACAATGTGATCCCTTGGTCATCCCTTGGGTACTCTATTTTGATGGAGCATCAAAAACAAAATCAAGTGGAGCAGGCTTGGTGCTACAAAGTCCCGATGGATTCTTAATAGAGTATGCACTAAAGCTGGACTTCCCAACAACGAACAATGAAGCTGAGTACGATGCTCTCATAGCTGGCCTAAGGCTAGCTGGAGCCTTGAGAGTTAAGACTCTGAAAGTATGTGGAGACTCGAGGTTAGTAGTTTCCCAGGTAAATGAAGAATTTGAAGCCAGAGATGAAGTCATGGCCAAGTATCTGAAACTTGCCAAGGCCATTATGACTCAGTTCGATGAATGTTATGTGAAACACATTCCAAGGGAAGAAAATATGAAGGCTGACGCTTTGTCAAATTTTGCTTCTTCTGAAATTGAGAACTATGCAGGAAGTGTATACTTCCAAGTCTTGAAGACCCCTAGCATCAAAAGTTAATAGCACCCATTGACGTGGCTAGCTGTTGGATGGATCCCATCAAATCTCATATGGAAACTGGTTTGTTACCTAACGATACTTCAGAAGCACGAAAGTTATATGTGAGGGCACTAAGGTATACCTGGATTGAGGGAATCTTACACAAAAAGTCTTTCATTGTCCCTTACTTGAAATGTTTGAGACCCTAGGAGGCAGAGTTGGCCCTAAGGGAAGTACATGATGGAATTTGTGAGAAGCACTTGGGGGGCAGGGCCCTTGCTCATAAAGTTACTCGTTTAGGTTTCTATTGGCCAAGCATACTTGCAGATGCTAAAAGTTATGTGAAGAAGTGTCAACGTTGCCAAAAGCATGCACCAGTGGTTAGACAACCACCAGAAATGTTGACATCCATAAACTCACCTATTCCATTTGTCATGTGGGGAATGGATATACTTGGACCATTTCCAATGGCAAGTGCGCAGATAAATTTCTTGATAGTGGCAATCGACTACTTCACCAAGTTGATTGAGGCAAAACCTTTAGCCAAAATAACCACCAAGCAAGTAATGCAATTATTCTGGGAGAATGTAATATGCAGATACGGGATTCCACGAATCTTGGTCACAGACAATGGAACTCAGTTCAACAACGAAGACTTCAAGAAATATTGTGAGGAGAATGATATTAAGCTACGTTTCACTTCTGTTGCTCATCCTCAAGCAAATGGGAAAGCTGAAGTGGCAAACCGAATTATCTTGGATGGACTAAAGAAAAGAGTTGAACGCTCTAGGAACACTTGGGTGGACGAATTACACCTCATACTGTGGGCATATCGTACTACTTGTAAAGTCACCACTGGAGCAACCCCGTTTCTGTAAGCATATGGAGCAAAAGCAGTGGTTCCAGTGGAGATTACTCACACAGCTCCAAGAGTTGAAGCTTATGAGCCAGAGATAAATGAAGAAGGCATGAGGCTGTCCTTAGATCTAATTGATGAAGTTAGAGATGAGGCAAATGTGATAAGTGGATTTCATATCCACTAGGATCGTCCTAAATTGGCTTAAATTGGTTGTTTTGTTCTCAAGTTTGTGGTGTTTGTGATATGTTTGGTGTTAGTAATTTCATAGTTGAGTTGTCAGCAGAGATGTGGAGTTCTTGTGATTTGCAGAAGTGTTTTGAGCATGTTTGAGAAGGTCAAGTGGTTGCGGAGCGAGAGAGCGCAAGGAAAAGACAAGAAAAGAAAAATGTCAGATTGTGAACAGTAACCAAGCGCCCCCGCGCCCTTATAGGCGCGCCCGCGCCCTAAACATGCTGAAGAAGGCAATTTCAAGTCAGAAAAGGAAAGTTGCCAAAAGACCAGTCAGCCCTGCAGCCTATATAAACTATTGGTGGACGAATTCTGAGATATACATTGAGTTACATACATACATATTCATCCACCGGTGAGGAGAACAAGAAGACGGCTGATTACGAAGATCTAGATTTCATCTTTTCTTTGTATTCTTCTAATTAGGCGATACTTTGGATTCTCGTTGGTTTTCGTTTGTTCTTTCTTAAACCCTAGCACTTTTATTCAGTATTCTAGACTTATTATTATCATGATTTCATCAGAACCCACGATGATGAACGGTTCGATTATGAACTAATCGTTGTCGTGGGATTCTAACGGATTTATTTATGGATTTTAGTAGTTAATTGTTTTAAAGATATGTGTGTGATGGCTAATTGATATCCTAGTTTGGTTGTGCTTATTCTTCTTGGATGCGTAGCTAACATCTAAGTTGTTTATTAATCTCTATTGATTGCGAAAGTGGATATAGAGGTTTAGAACTTGCCATGCTAGCATAGGTTTATGTATGTTTGTCATGCATGATTCGTAGGTGATTTTAACCATCTTACCTGCCCTATGTAATCTGAATGGATAACTTGCTCGTTAAACCGTTATGTTTTCAAATCTTATAGACATATAGGGTCTAAGCATAATTGGTGTCTGCTTAACTTCTATCTATTTTGTGGATGTTTGAGTGGTTTGATATACGTATACTGAAAGGTAGTGTGTACTGATTTCGTGTTATCCGATTAGTTATCACAACCGTCACATGCATTGATTAAAGACAAAAGACTCTAGATGAAGTATTTAATGAAGTTAGGATCCCATGTTTCATTCTCATAAGTAATTCAACAGCAATCTTTAAGTTTAATATTGTCTTGGTATTTTGTTTAGTTAATTTAGTTAATCAAACACAACTTTGATACTTGTCTTAGCATTGAACGATAGCCATACATTGTTGCATAAGTGCATAACTATAGTAACCAAAGCAGTCTCTGTGGGAACGAACTCTACTTTCATATATTACTTGTTGACCGCGTATACTTGCGTGATATTGTGTGAACAAGTTTTTGGCGCCGCTGCCGGGGACTCGGTGTTATATATAGTTTATGTGCTTGTCATCAGTGGTCGTTAAAGTTCACTGACTCGGATTATACTCATCAATTTTACTTTGTTTGGTGTGTTTCAGATACTTAGTGAGCGTGTATGCGAACACGTTCTCAATCTCGGAAAGAAGAACTTGAATTAAGTCTAGTTATGGGAGAACCAGCAGCAACAGAAACGAAGGCTTTGAAGGATTATTCTCAGCCGAAGATCAATGACATTCAATCTAGCATTGTCAGGCCGGCTATTGCAGCTAATACTTTTGAAATCAAGCCTGGCACGATTCAGATGGTGCAGAACTCAGTTCAGTTTGGGGGTGGTCCAATGGAAGATCCTAATATGCATATTAGGGATTTCATTGAGATTTGCGACACCTTCAAGTTCAACGGAGTGTCAGAAGATGCTGTAAAGCTGAGACTTTCCCCATTCTCTCTGAGGGATAAGGCTAAAGGTTGGTTGCACTCTCTACCAGTAGGTTCTATTACTACTTGGGAGGATCTTGCTCAGAAGTTTCTCACTAAATTCTTCCCGATGGCTAAAACAGCAACAATCAGGAATGCCCTTACTCAGTTTGTACAACATTCTGGAGAGACTTTATGTGAAGCTTGGGAGCGCTACAAGGAGATGCTTAGGAAGTGTCCTCATCATGGAATGCCTGACTGGATGGTGATCAATTGTTTTTACAATGGACTGGGAGGTCAATCTCGACCAATTCTTGATGCGGCATCAGGTGGAGCTCTTTGGGCTAAAATCTACGACGAGGCTTATGAACTTATTGAGATGATGGCTGCTAATGAATACCAGAATCCAACTCAGAAGTTATCACAAGGCAAGGTAGCAGGGGTGCTGGAAGTGGATGCAGCTACGGCAATAGCAGCTCAGCTAAAGGCTTTGTCTATGAAGGTGGATTCTCTGTCCAATTGTGGAGTTCAGCAGGTGGCTAGTGTGTGTGAACTATGTGCAGGTGCACATGATACGAAGTAGTGTGCCATATCTAGTGAATCGACGCAGTTTGTGAGCAATTTTCAGAGACAACATCAGCCAGTGCCTAATGCCTATCATCCGAATAACAGGAACCATCCAAATTTCAGCTGGAGTATCAATCAGGGTGGTCAGAATCAGCCACAGCAGCCGTAACAGCAGTTTCAAGGACAACAGTATGGAGCTAAGCCATTTAACTCTTCTGGTTTTCAGCAGCAGTATGCTCCAAGGCAACCGTATCAACCACCAGGTTTTCAACAACCATCTCAAGGCAATGTTGGTCAGTCATCTAATTAAAAGTTAGAATTGGAAGAATTGAGGCTAATGTGCAAGAGCCAAGCTGTTTCAATCAAGACTCTGGAGAATCAAATAGGTCAGATTGCCAATGCCTTGCTGAATAGACCACAGTGAACTCTCCTTAGTGATACGGAAGCTAATCCTGGCAAAAGAGAGGTCAAGGAACATGTTAAAGCAGTTACCTTGCGATCTGGAAGGGTTACAAGTGTTGACAAACATGCAAAAATTCAGAAATGCAAGAAAATCAAAGGATGATAGATTAAAACTTACAAAGAGTTAAGTTATGCCCGAAGGTAAAGATTACATAAATAAATAAAAGCCACATATGGCTATGAAAGAAAAACTACATAAACTAAGCTTCTCCTCCTTTGTCACCAATATCAAGCTCCTCTTCTTCTGAGCTAGAGCCAGAACAAGAGTGAGTGGCTGCAGAATCAATGCCAGCTGTCTGACCAAGGGGAGAAGAATGCCCTGGATCCAGAATCCTGTCATCCTCGTCCATGTCATCCTCTTCAGCCAAAGCCCTCTCTAAAGGAGTAGGATCATAAGGGCCCGGGAAGTCAAAAAGGCTTAGAGACCCAGGAATCTTCTCCAAAACATCTGCCAAAGCACCATCCCATCCCTTGGTAAACTGAATTGGGAAAAGAAGCTCGTCATGTTTACCAATTAAGTCCTTGTACTCCTGAGAGTCAAGGTACTCATCGATAAAATCATCCTTGCTCTTCCTAAGTGCAACCAGCTCAGCTTGAGAATCAGCCAACTCTTTCTCCTTCCTAGCTAGGATAGCCTTGAGGGAGCCCACTTCTTCCTGAGACTTCTCAAACTTGCCTTGGTTGGCCTCAGAAGATGAACGCCAAGCCTTGGCTTGAAAGAGAGCCCCTTGAAAATTAGCATTAGTCTGCAAATAAAGAACAAGTCAAAAAAAAAAGATTTGTAACATATTAAGTAAAAACATAAAGGGAGAAAAGAAGAAAAAGGTTACCGCGACCATGGCCTGAGAACCTACATGCTCAACTCTCTCGATAGTAGAGTTGGTGACAAAGTCCTTGTAGTCACAAGGAGTAAGTGAGTGATAGGACCACTCAGCAACGTGTTTGGACACCCCAACAACAGTGTCCTTCCTGATACCCCAGTTGGGGCGCCAAACAGAGGCCTTGGATGAGAGAGGAGCCTCAACATCCTCCACAGAATCCTCGTGAGGCCTTAGAATGGCTGGGCCATCAAAAGATGCCCGAGGATCTTTTCCTCCCAAACGAGCCCTCTTCATCCTAGCAGTTTCTCCTTCTGCGGGCTCGTTGGTCTTATTTATAAAGGCAGCTGCAAAAACAAATAAGAAAGAAACAATGGGTATAAGAAAATCTTAGATAAGTAAAAGAAATTAAGGAATGAGAGTTACCCTTGTCTGATACGCTCGATAAGCCCAGAGACTTTAGGAGAAACTCGTCCAGGAGCTCCCAAGCCAAGGTGGCATAGTTGTCCTTGGTTAGCTCAGCATAGGCATGAGCCTCCTCATCAGTCAGGACTATGTCATTGGGACTACCGTCCGAGACCCTACTAAACGACCTACGAAACAAGGTACCCCAATCCTCTCCTTCCCAAACCAGATACATGTCTCATTCTTCCATTTTAGGTTGTTATCGAGAATGGATTTGGGGTGAAAAATTGGAGGTGTGGAAGCACGATGGTTGAGATAAACCCAACCAGGAGAGATTGCAGAACTATTCTTAAATTGAAATATTTTTCTAAATAAAGAAACAGAAAGAGGAAAATTGTTTTTTAAACAAAGAACTATGAAACTCATTATTATTCTCCAAGCATTGGGAGGAAGTTGGCAAGGATTAATTCTAACATCTGCCAGAAGCTTAGGAATAAACTCGTGGAAAGGAAACCTAAGTCCTGCAACAATGGTGTCCTTGTAAATGCACAGAGCATCAGGACGCCAGTGGCAGGAACGATCTCCTGGACCAGTTAGGACAAGTCTAAGGGGGGACTTAACTCTATACATTTTGTTATAGTCCCTAATTTTATCAACTTCATAAAACTTATTACTACAATCGAAAGAATCTAAGTGAGACACTTAGGGGTAGTCATCACCACTTTCGCTAATCATATCTTTCAAAGACATATATGAAGAGTGAATAGTGATGGTACCTCTCTTGGAAGCTTGGTTCATCTTTTGAAGGCGTTGGGCTGCACGATCATCCATCGATCTTCAAATCTTCAAGAAGAAATCCCAGAAATCTTCAAATCTTCAAAGATAATTCCAGAAACCTTCAAATCTTCAAAGATAAAACCCAGAAAATGATGAATATGGTTGAAGAAAACTCGCCGGAAATCGCCTCACCACGGAGAAACTAGAGAGAAAACTAAGGAAATTTTTTAGAAATTAGAAATGAGAAGTGAAGAGTGAAAGAGAAATCTCACTCTTTTATAACTGAAGTAGTCGGTCACCCAACCAGTCAAAAGGAAGGCTAGTCGTCTACAGCCAGTTGAGGCCCATAATCGCTCATTGGGCCCTTAAATTGAGGCCCAAAAGAAATAAGGCCCAAAGAAATTGAGGCCCAAAAGAAATAAGGTCCAAAGAAATTGAGGCCCAAAAGAAATAAGGCCCAAAGAAATTGAGGCCCAAAAGAAATAAAATAAAGCCCAAGGAAATTGAGGCTCAAAAGAAATAAGACCAATTTAAGGTCGAAATTTGAGGTCGAATTTGTGACAACCCGGGTCAAATCCCGAGTTTTTTTCGAAAATCGGGTCAAGTCCCGATTCCGAGTCCGAAATAAGCCGAAGCCTACTGGCCCAAATGCAGCCAACTTCGGTAATCTACAAGCCAACCATAGGCCCTGAAAAGATCATGATTTGTTGGTGATAATTAGTAGTAGTATTTTGTTTTATAAACTGAACTGAAATCCCAAATCTACTCGATGTGGGACTGGGGTGTTACAAACTCCCCCACTTAAACTCTTGACGTCCTCGTCTAGCCTGAACGGATATCCCATAGGTTCCAAGATCGTTCCTCCCTAGCCATTGTGGGATAATACCGGCTGGCTTCGTGTCCCCACCTTTGGACCTCTGTCCATTGTGGAATAATACCACCAGCCTTCGTGTCCCCACCTCCGGCAACTTGTCTCGACAAGCTTTCGAGAGTCGGCTCTGATACCATATGTGACAACCCGGGTCAAATCCCGAGCTTTTTTCAAAAATCGAGTCAAGTCCCGATTCTGAGTTCGAAGTAAGCCGAAGCCTACTAGCCCAAATGCAGCCAACTTCGGTAATCTACAAGCCCACCACAGGCCCCGAAAAGATCATGATTTGTTGGTGCTAATTAGTAGTAGTACTTTGCTTTATAAATTGAACTGAAATCCCAAATCTACTCAATGTGGGACTGGGGTGTTACTGAATTAACCCTAGACTGGGGTCGAAAGTATATGCAAAACTGAAGTCGATTTGTTCGACCTAGGACCAATTTGAGGTCGAAGAAAACCTAGACTGAGGTCGAAAGTATATGCGAAACTGAAGTCGATTCGTTCGACCTAGGACCAATTTGAGGTCGAAAGGCTGAGGTCGAAAGTATATGCGAAACTGAAGTCGATTGTTTCGACCTAGGACCAATTTGAGGTCGAAAACTAAGGTCGAATAAAACCTAGACTGAGGTCGAAAGGCTGAGGTCGAAATTTGAGGTCGAATAAACCCTAGATTAAGGTCGAATGACCGAGGTCGAAAAGACATGCAAAACTGAGGTCGAACTCTTCGACCTGGGACCAACTGAGGTCGAAGAAACCCTAGATTGAGGTCGAATGACCGAGGTCGAAAAGACATGCAAAACTGAGGTCGAACTCTTCGGCCTGGGACCAACCGAGGTCGAAGAAATCCTAGATTGAGGTTGAATGACCGAGGTCGAAAAGACATGCAAAACTGAGGTCGAATTCTTCGACCTGGAACCAACTGAGGTCGAAGGTTGAGGTCGAAACTGAGGTCGACAATACCTCAATACCGAGGTCGAAAATACCCTTAAAATTTTATTAAATTAAATAAATAAATACATTTATTTATTTATTGACATGCAAAAATACCTAAAAGAAAAAGTTGAGGAAAAATGTACTGATCCCGAAAGCAAGATCAACAATAACTTCTGTGAAAAACTCGGAAAGATTTTCTGAAAAGTTGGGGGCAAATGATATGGACAGAAAAGTAATCCTAGAAATGTAATTAATGATGTATTAATTAGACCTAGATTGGTCCAAAAATACGGCCCGATAAACAAGGCCCGAAACCCTAATCATTTATTAATTTCGTAATTAATAAATAAGGAAAATATACCGCTCATAAAATCATCAAAAATTTTGCCTTCTACAAAGAAAGATCTAGAATCTCAATCAAAGGAAATAACTAGTCACAGTCTTTATCTTACGATAAGGAAAAGACTTGCCCACCAAGGAATACAGTACTTATCCACCGTCAAGAAGGAGACGTATTCGCTAAGTCTCCCAAACATACCCTAAATACAAGGCTCCCGACGCCTATATAAAGGACCTGATCCTTCAATCAGAACTATGTTTTTGGCTTGATTCTCAGCATTGATTGAGATACGTAGGCATCTTGTGAGGATAAATTTAGTCACGAAATACGAGAACAACCATTAAAGCTCGAAAGCTCTTAAACCTTAGCAGTCAATTCACAAGTACGTATTTTATTCCATAACAACATCCAACATTATTTTAAATCTAAATAGTTTATTATTTAATTAAATTTAAATAGTCTATTATTTAAAAGACAACTTAGCTACCAACCAACATGTGTTCTGAATGAGATAGACTTAAAATAGTTTTATATTGGTAAATAGAGGCGAACAACGTATTCTACTTTTTAAATTTTAACATTTATTTAAAGAAAACAATAATGTCACTCTTAATATATATAATTAATGTAATATGCATGTAAATAAATGAATAATAAATAGTTATTAAAATTATGTATTATAAATTTTATACTTGTTGATTTATTAATATAGTATTTAATGTAAAATATTAATCAAATTGTTTGATTAATAAATATTAATGAAAATTTAATTATAAATATGGTGGTATAATTGTGGCTGATTTTAATTAAAAAGTGATTTATTAACAAATATTTTTGTGACTATTTAAAACAAACATGTAATACATGGATATTTAAAACCAAGTAATTACTGGATTTGAATTTGAACTGTCAACTAATCATGATTATTAAAATAGGATGAGAATGATATTTGAGGAAAAAAATTTCTATAAGATGTTTGTTCTAAAATTTAGGTGTGGTCTTTGACTAGTGTTTTACCCGTGCTACGTATCGAAAACACACTCTTAAAATTTTTTAAATCTTAAAAATTTTAAAATAATTAAAAAAATATTATATAATAGAACTCATATTAATTTTTTTTCATATACATTTACCAAATATACGCACGTATGTAAAAATAAGTTATGTTTAAGGATGGGCATTAGCCTCACATCTATATAAAAACATGAAATTACGACCTTTAACAATTGAATAAACAAAAACACAAATTATAGATTAAAGTTGTAAAAGTTATACATATACTCAAAATATTTCCTTATTAAGTGTGCTAGATCAGAGAGTGGTTTAGAAATTTTTCTATAAAATAGACGATTATTTATTGAACGCATAGAACGACAATTGTAATCTCGAAGTATATAAATATAATAAAATATTAGATTATAATTAAAAATAAAATAATTTTAGTTGATAACCAAATTCTCGAAATACAAAAATATAATAGTGAATTGATTCAAATTTTTTAATATATTCAATTAACATCGGATTTTTTTGACTTTACAATAAATAATAGATAACAACCCTCACATCTCTGTGTAAAAACCCTAAATTACGACATTTAACAATTAAACAATCAAAAATATAAATTATTGATTAAAGTCGTAAAAACTATACATATACTAGTAGTGCTTCCTCATTGGGTTGGGTCGCATGGTGGTATTAGAAGTTAATCTATAAAATAGATGATTTTATATTAAATAGATAATACAATTGACGATCAAAATCCCGAAGTATATAATTATCATAAAGGATTTAAATTCTAATCAAAAATTAAATAATTTTAATTGATAATCAAATTCTTGAAATATATAAATATAATAGTCAATAGATTTAAATTTTAATTAAAAACAAAATATTTTTTTGAATTTTGATTGATTATCGCGTTGTATGGATAGTATAACATCCTTTAATTAATAAAATTATATGAGTAAAGTTTTGATGAATTTAAATTCTAATTAAAACCAAAATAGTTATTGAATGTTGATTGATTAATCAAGTTGTAGTTATAGTCTAACCACCCCTGGTTAATAAAATTATGTGAGAAAAGTTTAATAGATTTAAATTCTAATTAAAAATAAATTAAATTTTGAATTTTAATTGGTTAATTGCATTATATGGATAGTCTAACTATGATTTGTTGATAAAATTATATGAGAAAAGTTTTTTGGCTCTTGTGATTGGTCTAAAATTTAGTGTTGACGTCTGACTGGTTAACTGTTTAATAAAATTATATGAGAAAAGTTTCAATGAATTTAAATTCTAATTTAAAATTATATGAGAAAAGTTTTTAGACTTTGTGATTGGTCTAAAGTTTAGGATTAACCAACTCTTGGTTAATAAATTTAAATGAGAAAAATTTTAATGGATTTTAATTCTATTTTTTAAAAAAATAAATTTTGAATTTTAATTGGTTAATCGCATTGTATGGATGGTTTAACCACCCTTGATTAATAAAATTATATGAGGAAATTTTTTAGGCTATTATGATTGGTCCAAATTTAAAAATGAGGTGCTAAAATAATTCAAAATTTTCTGATTAATTAATCAATGTATATAGATTCAGGTATTATAATAAATGATGACTTTCGTAAATTAAATCTTTGGTTATCGAATTTCACCACTTTTTTGGGACTTTCGTAAATTAAATCTTCGTATTTTATATTCTTTTTTTGTTTCGGCTTTAGTCCGCAAATCAAAGATGAAGCTGCAGCCTGCAGGTCGGCAATGGTTTTTTAGACTCATCGATATTTGACTTCTTTAAAGTCCTCGTTTCTATTTCTACTGACTATAAAGGTGATGAAAAACTGAAAAAGCCTAAGCAAGCTAGTTTAGGTTTTTCGATAATTGTTGATCATGAGTACTAGCCAGCTGGCCTAACAACGAATTACGTGCCTAGATAAATATATTATTTTCTCCGTGTCATGTTAATTTGACTACCTACTCCTTCGGTCTCTCTTATTTTTTTTAGATTTTCTTTTTTAATATGTTCCTCTCATTTATTTACGGATCAAAAATAGTAACATTTTATAATATAAAATCCAATCACATTTATTATTTTATTGCACTATACCTATTTTATACCCACTTTATACATTAAATATTGATTGATTCCACCACTTTATTCATTTTTATTATTTTTCTCTATTAATTTATATTTTTTTTTAATCTCCGTGCCGTTACCTCAACTTAAAAAATTAAGGGGGAGGGAGGGAGTATTTACAATATCACAATGAAAAGAAGGTTTAATACGAAAACGAAAGAGGAGGAATGCAATTACTTCTTTTTTTCTGAAATTACCTCCGGTACACTTGTCCTAAGATAACTCAATAATATAATCAACATCAACATCAACATCAAAATATCTTGAATATATATTTTAAGAATAAAAATAGAGACATAAAATTAATTAAAAATATTCAACAACCAAGTAAATATTACATTAAAACTATACTTAAATTTAATCTTAGGAACATTAATTATTCTCATTATAATTATTGTAAGAAACAAAAGTAAATGGACGAACAGGACATGAGAGATATTTGGTAAAGATAAATAAACAAATAAATCTTCCCAACAGAAACAACGATGAAGACATTTCGATTATTTATTTCCTAGTAAGTTGAGCAGATGGGCCCTGACTATTCAGGTAGCATGCGTTTATGTGCTGTTTATAAATAGGATGAAACGTTTAATAATGTCAAGTGCTCCATCACTGGGTGTCTAGGTTGTCTTTTTCTTTTTTATTTTATTTTATCTAATAACAACTCAACAACTTTTATCTTTTTATATAATTTATCCTATGTTTTTTATTGAAGCCCATAAGCAGAGCATCAGCTGATCCAGAATTCCAGATGGAGAATTATTTAAATCAAATAATTCAGAATTAAATATTCAAAAAATCAACACTATTTGTCGTTTTCCAACACGAATCATTCAGTATTCTATAAACAATTACTACAAAGCAGAAAAGATCTTGGTGTTTCTATATTTTGGACAGATAATCACATTGTTTTTTTTTATAATTAATATATAAAATCCTTACTTTTAATATACAAATCCCACTCTTTTATTTCGTTATGGAATTTTTAGATCGCATCTTACGATTATTTAATAGGATTAACGGTCTCAGATCATAAAGTTGCTTGCACGGTTTGAATATATCTAGTTACAGTTTTACAGTGCAGTTATTATTAACGAGAGGGGTAGAAAGTAGGAACATGTGCGGGGGGATAAGTGTTACTCCTATTATTAGCTCTTATCATGTCGGATAACACGTGTATTTTGGCTTTTTTTGTGTATCTCTATCCTCTTATTTCCTTACACTTTTATTTTTGACACGTTCTTTCATTTTTTTACATATCAAAAATAATAATATTTTATAATATAAAATTCAATCATATTCACTAATTTACTCTATTATACCTACTTTATACCTATTTTATACATTAAATATTGATTGGTCTCACCATTTTACTCATTTTTCTTACTTTTTTCTATTAATTTATTATTTTTCTTAACATCTCTGCCGTCTGCTCAATGTAAAGAATTGAGGATGTATATTTTTTTAGCGAGGTAGCTAATCTGCAAGTGCGTTGCTTTCTTATTTTCATCTTTAAGTACAACTCTGTCCCATTTTAATATTTAATTGACACGTTTATTTTTGTTTTAAACACTTGGTGTCAAACTTTTAACTGATAGTTGATTTTTTAAAGAGAAAATTAATTTTTTTTCACTTAAATATTGAGTCTTTTTCAAATTTACCATCGAACAACATTGTATTTAAATTTTATCATCAACATTACGAACTTTTATGATTTCAGTCATTTCATTAATTACTCTAACACTACAAAAATTCCCGGAATTTGCGACGAAAAATTTTGTCGATAGAGGCAACATACCGTAGGCAATTCAGGTTCCCAACGGAATTCCTGACGGAAAATTTCGTTGTGATTTAGGCCATACGGATTTTACAATTCTGTTGGCAATCAAGCGACGGATTGACAACGGATTATTAATGAAATTCAAAATGTTGACCGGTCTTAAGCGACTCTTCAACGACGAATTTTCCGTTGGGAATTTGTTGATATACATGTTGACTTTGTTTTAACTAAAAAGCGTCGTTAATCCATCGGACGGAGGCAACAGACATCTTTCGGTCACTATTTTCCGTTACAGTTTTCGCAAATTTTTATAGGGAAGCAGATCACAAATAAAAGACTTCAATTTGGACAACTGTACTGATGCGTACTGTTAACCTGATCTATCTATGTATGTGTATATAATTCGAGTAAAAAAATGTGAGTAACGGGTATCGTGAAGCTAAGCAGATCAATGAAGTTACTAATTTGCAATGTGGAGCTCAAGCACTACCGATTTGGACATCGAATAAACCTAAAATAAGGGATTTGAAATATTGTGACTTCTTTTTTAAGTGTGATTCAAATTAAAGATTCCAAATTGAAGTTTTGATCCCACACTAGCAAAGTAAGATTTTAGCTCGTCGAGCTTCAAAATCAATTGAAGAAGAAGACATTGTAGAGCCCTTTGAATTTAAGAAATAAATTTAATCCTAATTTATATTCTCAATTTGAAATGAAAGGAGAATAGACTTGTTAATAATAAGTAATAATTGGGTTATATATAAATATTTATAAAAACATCCACGACAACTTAACATATTAACAATTTTGTCCATGCTAGCAAGTTGTTTTAATGAAAGCAAGTAAAACTTAACCGCATACTTAAACTCAAATTATAACGTTAGTGGCTATAATAAATCAGTTTGTATTAGAGCGATAGGTTTCTAAAAACATAAATAGTTGAGTGATAAAAAAATTCATTTTTTTTTAAAGTACGATAGGCGCTAAAAATATAATAATTATAATATATTTGACATAATTTTAGTATTTAAATTGAAGTAAATGCAAAATTTTAAACTTTTATTTTATATAATTTTTTTAAAAAAAGCGTTCGTAAGTACGTCTTTAAAAAACTTATATAAGTACATAATGTATTTTAAAGACAGAATTGTAAATTACAATTACAAAATTATCCCTAACTGTATTTACATTTAAAGTGGCAATTACAAAATAATCCTTAGTGTATCCATATTTAAAATTCTTTATTTAAAATAATCCTTAGTGTATCCTTAGTGTATTTTAAAATAATGATTATCTCGAAATACATTTATTTTTAACATATTCATTCTTGTACGTGTGGAAAAATCGAAGACATCAGAGCAACTAATTGAGCATAAAAGGAATGAAAGGACTGACAAACTATAATGTGAATATAAATTTAAAATCTGAATGATATTGAAAATTGACGTATTTGGATAAGGAGAACTGTTTTATAGCTTCGGAAATCAATTTTCCAATCAATTTTAATCCGCACAATTTAAAATCTTCTTAAGTAAAATTCGAGAAAGGTATTGAAAAAATGACAACACCAAATTAATAACTGTGTATTTCCCAAATAAATAAAAAATAACTAATGATATCGATGACTACATTAAGCTACAAAGACTATGCCGAAGATAGGTTCACAAGAAACAAGCAAAATTGAGTCCGTTTGTTTTCACGAGTAAACAACTGCTGCAGACACGAGGCCGTATGGTTAGATTCTGTAATTCATTAATCTGTTAGAAGAATAGTTACATGTGCATATAATTATTAATTATTTACACAATAAACATCTGAATAAGGTCAAGTTTTTCACCAACCCAAATGCTATCGATATGTGTTTATCTGCTTCAGACTAATTACTTTAATAAGTAACAGTAGTAAAGACCATATCTAATTTCATAAATTCCGTATCTTTGTACATGAAAACGTGTGACCGCTAGATTTTATAACCCGTCAAAATACACAAATATTTAGTTTTAAATACGACACTGGTATCTTGAAGAAATATGTTAATTCCGGATGCGAATATCCACACACATGTTATATTTTTGGAGTTGCTCTCAATTTCTTATATTTGTATTGTAAAAATTTTCCGCAATATACATATGGTAGGATTTTTAATGTGAATATCGAGACTCATCATTTATATGTATATGTCAATGTTTTAAAAGACGAGAATCAGTATTAGTTGGTGAAGTTACTTTTTAATGATTAATCGGATAATCGGTGATTAATCGGATTAATTAATCGGAGCATTGATCGGATATATATTTTAATTTACAAAAATAAATCACATATCAAAATATCGTTAATGTATATCTAGTATGAACGAAGAGAGAAATTCACTTTTAGAGAATAATCAATGTATTAGATATTTAGTAAATAAATCAATAAATCATACATATATAATAGTCATGTATGTTTATTAATTCTTTTTTTTATAAAAAAAATAATAATCATTTAAAAATATATATATATATATATATATATATATATATATATATTTTTTTAACTTTGACCAATTTTGAATCGATTCGATCAATTAATCTTGTCTCGGTCAAATTTTGACCGATTTTTAAAAAAATCGCTCAATGACCTGATTTCCGCATAATCAAAACAAAATCCGTCCGATTATCAATTAATAAATCAATTAATTAATTAATCGACCAATTTTTAGATTTTTAGAACACCGATACAACTTACAAGTGTGATGTAACGTTACGAGATAGTTTGGAGAAAAAGATTGAAATGTATGTGGACTAGTGCGAGTCCGGAAGAAAAGGTTGTGACATCAGAATATTATGTCAGTAGCTACATGTATAATAGTATGATGTTTAGGCACGTGAAGCGAAAGCTCAATTTCCCCACTTGCCCACTTGTGTCCTAAAATTATAGAGAAGTTTCAGAGAAACCCCAAAAAAATGTTTTAAATCAAATAAATTCAACTAATTTAATTTCCACGTGCACTTCAAGGTTCATGAATCTACTCCACTATATTATCTCATCCCCCACACCTCATCCTAGAATTAATCCTTCTCCTTGTTTTCCTTTCTTTCAAGTTTCAACGCCCAAAGAAAATAAACACTATTTATACTTTCAATTAAATTTCAGACAACATGTCGGAAATTTGTTTACCAGTTTATAACCGGAGTTCGAGTTTTAGTAGTTTGATTTCGTGCTTATCGTCGGATTCATGGGGTGATTTGCCACTAAAAGAAGATGATTCGGAAGATATGCTGATTTACAATTTTTTGCGTGATGCTGTTAGTGTTGGATGGACGCCGTTTGCTTTTTCAGCAAACGACGTTGTTAAGCCAGAGTCCGACAACAAACGTACTCAGTATATCCCGCTTGTGGAACCAAATGTTAAGCCAGAGCCTGTAGATGAAGTTAAGGTTGTTGTTGTTGTTAAGACTGCGGCTGCTAATTCAGCTTCTGTGGCTACTACGTCGGCTCCGCCTGTTGTTAAATTGGCTGAGCCGGCTTCACCACCGGCTAAAGCAAGGCACTATAGAGGTGTTAGACAAAGGCCATGGGGAAAGTTTGCTGCGGAGATAAGAGATCCGGCTAAGAACGGCGCGAGGGTTTGGCTTGGGACTTATGAAACGGCTGAGGAAGCGGCTTTGGCTTATGATAGAGCGGCTTATAGGATGCGTGGCTCAAAGGCTATGTTGAATTTCCCGCACCGAGCCGGCTCAAATGAGCCGGACCCGGTGCGAATCACAGCTAAGAGGAGAGCTTCGCCGGAGCCGACTGCTTCGATTTCATCGGCGTCGGGGAGTGAGTCTCCGAAACGGAGAAAGAAAGGAGTAGTGGCTGAGAAAGCCGAGCCGGAAGTAGAGAGCCGAGCCAATGTGGATGCAATTGAGAGCCAGTCAAGACAAATGCCAGGTGGTGAAGCCTTGTTGGATAGCTAGAGTAATAATGTGAAATTATTGTAGGGGCTGTTTGGCTGTGTTTGGTTTTGTACAGAAATGAATATTTTAATTTTAATATTTTTTTTAAGTTTAAATTTCACCACCCTTTAAAGGGAGCGTGAAACCGGGTGCTTGTTAAAGCGCATATTTCCGAAAGAAATGAGACAATAGTATTATATTGTGATCAGACCTCAGCGATGACGTCGATTTGCATTATCATTTGTAATTATCAAAAAGGGTTTCAGTTTTCAAAGTGAAACATGACTGTGGTGAATCCAAGCTTTTGGAAATATTAACCAATGAGGAAAGGTAAATGTACTTTCTTCTCAAGGCTATCAAAGCAGAATGTAGAGGCCCCTTTGCAATCAGAAAACACATTGTATTATACCCTATAAAGTTTCCAAGGGAAAATTTTGTAGTTTGTTTTAAAATTTATGGAGGTACTGTTATTTAATTTCTTTTCGTTTCATACATTTCTTTACGTATAATTTTTGGATACGAAGAACAAGAAATATAAAAAGTTGAATAATTTGGTGAATTTATTAAAAGTAAGATAATCGAACAAAAAGGAACAGTTTAAAACATGCGCAACTTAAAGTCAAATGCCAAAGTGACGAAGAAGCACAAAAAAAAGCAACTTTAGTGTAGGTGCATCCTTCATTTCGAAACTTAAAGTTGTTGGAAATGATTATGTATAAATTATTGCTAGGAGGAGGGGTCTTGTCGGTAACAATTCTTAATAAATCTAAGTATATTCCGAGTGTACTTGCATTTTACTCGGTACATTGATTATAATATAGTAATTCAAAATCGAACATTTGCAATATTAATGTTTGTATATCAACGTAATGAAATTTTGTTGCATTTTGTTGATTAGGGTTAACTCCGTTAACAATTTAGGGAGTAAAATTTTCTTTGTGTATTCGCAATTCACTCGAAAGTGCATTTTTTGTACTTGTACTTTATTCTAAATATTTAAATTTTGAATTACAGTTTTGCAAGTGATGTTTTGAGCAAAGAGTAAGTACACAATTTCCCTAAATTATTAACGAAATTAACCTAAATCAACATAACGCAACAAAGTGTAATAACATATAAATATTGATATTTCAAATGCTAAATTTTGAATTAGAATATTATAAATGATGTCTTGAATAAAGTACACAAAACAAAATGTATTTTATTCTAACTATGAAGACCAGGAAATTATAATTGATTCTCGATATATTTTGAGATTCACAATAAGCTTAATATTATATGGCCGTTTCTTGTCGGAGCTCATATACACATTGTAAAAGACATGCGCAGATTTTATTATTCCCCAAATATTTACCGGAAATGGTATATTATAAATTCAGAGTTGTATTCAGTGTAGACATGTTTGATCATATATATATATATACTACATATATTTGTACTGCACTACATACTAAATTAATAATTTTTTTATATTTATAAATTTTATGCATTACATTTTCAAGAAACCTACAATTTATTTTAAAAAATATATCATAATCAAAATAAACTTGTTTTGTGAATCAAATTCGCCGTACTATAACTTTTAAATTTATTGTATTACAATTTTAATGTTGTTATATAAGTGAAAAATACATTATATTACACTAACCGTCTAAGAGGTCTACGATTTATATGGTCTATACTGAACATTTGTCTATAAATTCAATATTCATATAAGATAGTTTCAATATTATAGGAGTTTAATTCTCCTCTTTTTGACTCGACTTACCGACATGAGAACCAAATGACATTGGATCTGTCATTCTTACCAATTCGATTCGATTTGACTAAGAT